>JADMNL010000032.1:121291944-121913333 GCA_016271365.2 Neoceratodus forsteri | reverse complement strand
GTGTGGAAACTGTAAAACTCACACTAGCCAACTGGCAACTGAATTTATTAAAAAGGGTTTTTGGTTTCAAAGCAAAGACTCAAGTCAGGAAACCCAAAAAACAAAATACAACACACACCCAAAATAAAGGAGGGTGAAAAAGGGGCACCTCTAGGGTGCCAACACTGCTCCTGCCCACCCACATCCCAAAAACCAGGTTCTGAGAGGGAGGTGGGGAGGTCAGAATACAGCAAGACTCCATTAGAAGAAACAACATTACTAAGGTGAGTAATGTTTTCTTCAAACAACATGAAGTCTTGCTGTATTCTGACTATCGCAGACTACCAAGCAGTACCTCCATGGAGGAGGGACAGAACCTACTTGGGAATAGGCTCTGAAGTACTGCTGTGTTAAACTGAGCATCACTCCTAGCCTGGATATCCAGAGAGTAATGCTTGGTGAATGTATGGACTGTTTTCCAGGTGGCTGCTTGACAAATTTCTAAGATAGGAATATCCTGGCAGCAGCCAGGAAGCAGCTGTACCTCTAGTAGAGTGAGCCCTCAGGCCTGAGGGTGGGGTTCTACCCAGTTTTCCATAGCAGAATTGATACAAGAGACAATCCACCTGGCAATAGATCTTTTAGTGACAGGTTTACCTCACCGACCTCTCCATATGAGGAACAACCGAGGGACTCAAACCTGTGACCCTTGGTGCGCTCTATGTAGTAGCTGAGGGCCCTTTTAACATCCAAGCTGTACAGCCTCCTCTCTCCAGAGGAGGAATGGTCAGTGAAGAAAACAGGGAGAGACAGACTGATTAAGGTGGAAATCTGAAACCACCTTAGGCAAAAACTTCCTGTTAGTTCTTAGGCCCACTTTATCTCTATGGAAAGAGATGAAATCAGGCTCCACTGACAGGGCTTGCAATTCACTGATACGCCTCACAGAGGTAATGGCTACCAAAAACACAGTTTTCCAAGTCAAGTACTTAAGCTCTGCAGAGGACAAAGGCTCAAACAGTGGCGTCACCATGCTGATTTTGGGGAGGCTAAAGCCCCCCATGTAAGCTGAAGCCCCCTCAATCATTTTCCCCATTCAGAGAACTGAATCACGGCTTCACTCTGTTGCAAAATAAAGAAGCCATGATTTTATTTAAAATTGAGGCATTTCTCAGCGCCACCGCATGGAGCGCACTTTTGTTTTTCTCTGTAGGATGGGACCTCGTTATATTCAAGGAGAAAAACGAACATCTGACTGAGTTGGACAGTGGGTTGGCATTCTCATCATTGGCTGGCTGCTGGAGGAGAAAGACGAGATCGGGAGGAGCGAGTGGGAAGAGGTCCTGGCTGAGGCATGTCATGGACTATAGAGGAGGACCCAGTTAGACGAGAAGGCACCACGGTCCGCAGCAATTCAGAAATGGAGGAGGAGGATTGGACTGGCAGGCTTGGCACTACCGAGCAACAGGTATGACAGCCAGCCAAAGGAATGCAGGGGAGTGACTGACAGACCGGGAGGGGGCTGGGGGGGTCTTGCAGTTGCAATCAAACGCCCGCCTCCGCTGCCCTGCCGATAGGTGCCAACTAGTCCAACAGCATTATTGTTTATACAGACAGACTGAGACAGCCAAGCCAATCGATGTACAGACACGTGGTGTGTTTTTTTTTTTTTTTTCAGACAAACACGCGGTACACTGAGTAAAGGCTGTGAAAGTCTGTTAGTGTAGCAGTTGGCATTGGCGGTCATAGGCAGAGCAGCAGCAGTCAGTGTGAAGTAGTCTCACTGCCTCTTTAGAGAGTTAGTTGCATTGTATTTGAAGCAGTTACTTCAATCTAAACTGGTTAAAAAAAAAACAAATACAGTAGTATAAGTACACCTGGTGTGAAGAGAATATTAATATAAAAAAAGCTATCAGCAGAACTTGGTTTTTGTTTTTCTCCAACGGACTGACTGAGGCAGTGGTGGGGGGATGCCAGAGGGGGGATTAGGTTTCTGACAAAATGATGAAACTGTGTTTTGTGTTGTAATATGTTGTGGGACTGGGTTTAATGAAACTTTAAAAACTCAGCAGATGCTACTGATTAATCATTTTTAATACTTGTGTGTGCAGTGTATGTACCCTGTTCATTCTTGAAATCAAAGGCTCTTCTCTCTTACAGCAGCTGAGATTAAGTTAGCTCAAGAATTAATAAATGCCTTCAGGGTGGGGGTCATGTTGTGGGTTTACACTTTAATGTTCTCAACTTCTGAGTCTGACCTTCACCAAACAAACACCTAGAGCTCAGAGAAAAATAAATAATAGCCATTTTCTAAACCTAAATTGCCTAACAGGGGTTTGTGTTGTGTGTTGGTGCTTGTGACAAGCAAGGAAAGCAAGCTCAGGTATGAGACACGAGACAGCCTGTGATACAGAGTACTGTCTAGGCTACAACCCTGTTTTTTTTTGTTTTTATTTTTTTTATAGGGCGACTTAGGGCAGGCTATGAGCTAAGCTAATCATCAGCGATTTATTTTTTTATTTAAAAAAAAAACATTTTCTCACTTGTGCTTGACATACTTTCCAGCCCTGGTGGTATGTGTTACGTTCAGTTCTGTCTGATAAAACGGGAGCCTTTAACCTTCCTAGCAGATCTGCTGGGATAATGGTGTCTGGCTGGTCTCTTGCTTGCTCAGGGGTCATGTAACCTTCCCAGCAGATCTGCTGGGATAATGGTGTCTGGCTGGTCTCTTACTTGCTCTGGGGGCCTGTAACCTTCCCAGCAGATTGGCTGAGGTAATGATGTCTGGCTGGTCTCTTACTTGCTCTGGGGTCCTGTAACCTTCCCTGCAGATCTGCTGGGATAATGGTGTCTGCCTGGTCTCTTATTTGCTCTAGGGACTGTAATCTTCCCAGCAGATCTGCTGGGAAGTAGTGTCTCTCTTTTAGTTGTCCTTGGTGGTCCAGTAACCACATTTTTCCACATGTACCATTAAACAGATGTTATGATAACCAGGCTTTTCAAACATATTTTTCACCATTAAAATGCAGGAAAAGCCACCATTTGAAGGTAACATTTTCAAAATGTTCCGGGGGGCCATGCCCCGGACCCCCCTAGTTTTGTTAGGATTTTGACTGTGGGGCATCAGCCCCCAACTTAGACCTCTGGTGGCGCCCTGGGTTCAAAGGGTGGTTGCATAAGCTGAGCAATGCAAACATTAAGGTCCCAAGCAGGAGCAGGGTCCCTAAAGGGGGATTGGTGTGCAGCAATCCTTGAAGAACTTACAAAACACAGGATGGGCTGACAGAGGAGAGGGCTTGCTACTGACAAGAAGGCAGAAACAGCTGCCAGATGCACTTTAAGTGTAGCTGGCCTAAGTCCCAAGCCATTAAGATGGACCATATAGTCCAGGACTGCAGGCAACCCAGCAGATTCTGGAGAAATATGCTTATTAGAGCACCAAATAGTGAACCTTTTCCATTTGGAGTTGTAAGACTTTCTGGTGGAAGGCTTTCGAGAAGCCTTAAGGTTATCCAGAACCCCTTGAGAAAGATGTAGATCAGCAAACTCTAACTCTTCAAGAGCCATGCCTTGAGATTGAGAGATTTGAGGTTTGGATACCAAATCCTCCCCGAGAGGATGTCAACAGGTTGTAATTCCTGGGAAGAGATAGGGGAAGGTGGACTGTTAAGGACAGCAACAGTGGGCACCAGGGCTATCTGGCCCAGTCTGGAGCAATCAGAATCACTTTGCATGGTTGAGACCTGATCTTGACTAACACTTTGAACAGGAGAGGGAAGGAGGGAAAAGCATACAGGAACTTCCCTTCCCAATTCAGAATCACAGCATCCAGGGAGACTGAGCCCAAGACTGGGGATCTGCAACAAAAGAGAGGAAGTCGGTGATTGTCTGGGGCTGCAAAAAGATCAATCTGTGGAGTGCCCTATCTCGAGAAAATCGCTTCCAAAACTAGGGGATCTAAGGTCCATTCGTGATGGCCCTGGGATATCCTGCTGAGAGCATCTGCTAGGACATTGTCCTTCCCTGGGAGGTGAACTGCTATCAGAGAGGTTTGCAGGGAATAGGCAAGAGACCACAACTTCATTGCTTCTGTGCACAAGGCCGCAGACCGAGTGCCTCCTTGCTTGTTGATGCACCACATTGTGGTGGTATTGTCTGTTCTGATCTGGAACACCTTGTTCTGCACAGATTTGGAAAAGGCTTGCAGTGCCAGAAACACTGCTCTGAGTTCCAAGAGACTGATGTGAAGCAGAGATTCTTGAGGTGACCACAGCCCTTGGGTGGTAAGATCCCCCAAGTGGACTCCCCAGCCCAGCAGGGAGGCATCTGTGGTGAGTATCACTGAATGAGACTGAGTGACAAAAGGAACTCCCTGTCTCAAACTGTCCTGATCCTCCCACCATTGCAAAGTCTGGATCAGGGTTCGAGTCACTGGGACTAGTTTGGTAAGAGAATCCTTTCTTTGTGACCAGAAGGCTCTTAAGTGGAACTGAATGTCCCTCATCTGGAATCTTGCCCCCCTGGACCACTGCTGCAGAGGCTGCCATGTGGCCCAGGAGCTGCAGGAAATGCCTTGCTGGTCGAGACACCTGAAGGGTTAATGAAGAGTCCAGTTCTATAAGGGTCCTTGCCCTGTCCAAGGGAAGGAAGGCTTTTGCCTTTACTGTATCCAGCTCTGCCCCTATAAAGGTGAGGAACTGTACTGGCTCCAAAACTGACTTTGGAAGGTTGAGGAGGAAACCTAAGAAAGTGAGCACTTGCTGAGTTATTTGCAGATGTGACTTGACCTGGTCTGGAGACTGACCCACTATGAGCCAGTCGTCCAAGTATGGAAATATGGAGATCTTTTTTCTCCTTAGGAAAGCAACCA
Source organism: Neoceratodus forsteri (assembly GCA_016271365.2). NCBI lineage: Eukaryota > Metazoa > Chordata > Ceratodontiformes > Ceratodontidae > Neoceratodus > Neoceratodus forsteri. The sequence goes on along the minus strand of JADMNL010000032.1, from coordinate 121,908,484 downwards.
CTACTGCCAGGCACTTTGTGAACACCCTTGGGGCTGATGATAGGCCAAAGGGCATTGCTCTGAATTGATACTGACCTGAGGGCAACTCGAACCTGGGAATGTGAAAATAGGCATCTTTGAGGTCCAGGGAGGCTAGCCAGTCCCCTGGCCTTAGAGAGGGCAGAATTATTCCCAGAGTCACCATTTTGAATTTTGGTTTTAAAAGGTGCTTGTTCAGATAATTCTCCTGTGTTTTGGGGGGTTAGGAAGTACCTGGAGTACAATCCTTTGCCCCTGTGTAGGGTAGGAACCCTTTCTATGGCTGTGAGAGCCAAGAGGAAAGAAACCTCTGCCTCTAGGGCAAGGGTCTCTGAAGGATTTGCAGGTGGAAAGGATCTGGTTCTCATCTTGGGAAATTTTTTGAAGCTAAGAACCAGTCGCTGGCTTACTACTTCAAGGACCCACTTGTCTGATGTCAGAGACTTCCAGTCCTGGACAAAGTAAGCCAGTCTGCCCCCTACAGGTATTGGAGAATCGTCCCAGGCAGACCCATCAGGGTGTCTGCTTGGCAGGGGCTTTAGGCTGAGGGGTGGAAGCAGGCCTGATCATTCCCCGTCTGCCTCTCCCTCTGAAGAACCCCCTCTGAGCATAAGCAGAAGAGGAGGCCTGGGCTTGGTAAAAAGGCCTTGGAAAGGGCCTGCCCCTGCCCCTGGAATGCTGTCTCTGAGGAGTGGCTTGCCTTTCTTTGGTCTGAGCACTCTTGTAGGTGGTCCTGTACTCGTCCGTCTTTTTCATGTAGTTCTCTGTCTGCTCCCCAAACAGAGAATTACCAATGACAGGGAAATCCATGGCCTTAGCCTGGGTATCCTGTGATAGGCTAGTACATCTGAGCCAAGCCATCCTCCGAAGGGCCACAGATGTAGCCATGACTCTAGAAGAAACATCACTGGAGTCCACAGCAGCATGAAATTGCACCTTGGATGCTTCAATCCCATCCGCAGCCACCTGCTCTAGCTCCTTGGCAAGCTGGTCAGGAGCCCGTTTAGCCAGAGCCAGCACAGTGTCTCACCTGGACTTCTGGTATCTAGCTGTGTAGGCCATATAGTTAGCCTGCCTGAGTCCCAAAGATGCTGCCATGTACTGCTTCTTTGCCATGGCATCAATCCTCCTGGAGTCCTTATCTGGGGGGTGTGATGCCAAGGGAATACTTGCCTTATCACAGGCAGCAGCCTGCACTGCCCCAACATGGCTGCATTGCTGAGAAAGGAACTCCGTGTCCGAGCCTGAAAGGGTATACCTCTTGTCCATTCTTCTGTCCACAGGAGGTATGGAATTAGGAGTCTTCAGAATTTTAAATGTCTGTTTTCCAAAAGATTTATGGAGGGGAATAGACAATCTCCTGGACTCTGGGATGTCCATCATCTCAACAAAATCAGGCTCCTCCTGATCCTCTACTGCTTCTTCCATTGGAAGCTGGAGGGTTTCAGCTACTTTCTTGTAAAACATAAAGTGGGAAGGGGACTCAGAAAGCCTAGAAGGAGAAACACCTAAAGGTCTGTCTGGGGAGATGTCCAGGTCAATAGGCACATCCAGACTTTCATAATCACCATCATCATTATCCTCATACTCTCCCTCCTCCTCCTCCTCCTCCGGTTCATAAAATTCTTCTAAAGTATAATCCGGAACCGGGGAAACCGACCAAACCGAGCCCCTGCCAGATGGTGCCGGTTCAGCCGGAACCGAAGTTAGCGACTGAACTATCCTTATTGCTTTGGCTATTTCATCAGCAGTCGGAGAAAGAATTTGTGGATCCGAACCGGATGATTTTTGTCTTCTCTTTCTTTTAACCGGAACCGACTCCTCAGAATCGGCTCTCCTTTTCCCCGAAGAAGTTTCGCCCTGGTCAGAGGGCACTCCTTCTGATTCAGTCGGAACCGAACCGGGCTGGCCATCCGGGTCAGCAGACTTCTCGGCCTCCCTTTCCCTCAGTCTACCTACTCTATTATCCAGGGTAGCTTTGGGGAAAACTTTTACAAATTTGGCAGTCTGAATCGAGGTGGTCAAACCCCAGACAATAAACACAGGTGGTGTGGGGATCAGCCTTAGCAAAGGCTTCCCCACACACACTACAGTGTTGAAACCCAGTGGGCCTGTTTTTTTTCTTGGGTTTCTCAGATAAGGCCAATCCTGTCCAAAACTTACCCTTTTTTCGGCAATCCGCCAGGCAAGACACCCCTATCGGTTCCTGACCGTGTTACGGGTCTTGGAAAAAAACTAAATTAAACTGTTTTTTTTAGAACCGATACGGACTGGTTACCACACTCTAATAAATTAAAAACTTTTTTAAGACCAATCTGATCGGTTCAGCCAATATTTACAAGTTCCACACAGAAACTAAATGCAAGACCTATCTAGTACTCACAGTACCACAGACAGAGACTTAAACCGACAGGTTCAGTAGCAGAAATTCGGCAGAAACCAAGCGAAAAAAACAACACTTTAACCGACTTTTTTGAACCGAGCAAAGGAGAAATCTCCGGAGCCACTGTTCAGTGAGGCGAAGTAAAGAATCTGATGGTTGGAGTTTAAACAACAGCAGACAGAGGCTTCAACCGAGCTCGCACTGAACGTTCCATGCTGGCCATGGGAAGTTAACTCTTTGTTCTCCAGGGCAGTTGAAAGGCAGGACCTAACTGCAATAGCCAGAATACAGCAAAACTTCATGTTGTTTGAACCACCGATCACCTACATTTTGAGGGGCAGACTATACATATCTTTCCGGATCTGGCCTATGCGACAAGGGCTCACCGTAAGAAGTCTGACGGTATTCAAGCTCGTTTGAGATCGCGGGGTGTCACACATTCGTTGTTAATGCCAGCCTGACTCCGAATCTTTTATGGAGTCCACACGTTGCAATTTACAGACCCTCTGGAAGCCAGAAAGAGGGTGGAAAAGATCCAGGCAGAATTTGAAGCCTCTCGGGCTAGGTTGCCACCAGAAGCAGAAATGGATGAAGATTCAGATACTTGAAGAGACATTCATACCGGAGGTTTTATTTTCTCTTTGAATCTCATTGTGGACTGGGGCTGTGCTGAATCTTAGGGGGCTTTCTGATTCTGATTTGGATTTACAAGCTCTGTTCATGTCTATATTAATCACTGCTTATTAGAGTGCTAATTTTCAGGACTTGAAAGCATATAAAAATATAATCAGTTAAGTTAGACGTCATTTAAGATTCTGAGCTGTTAAATGATTATACCTTAATGTGTTTGTCATCTTTTTGGACAGATGTTAAACATTTTAGGACTGACTCTGATTGGTGAGATGATCTTATCGACATTGGATGTTGAATTCTTAAACTCGAACCCTTTTTTTTTTGAGGTTGGACAGGCCACAGCTCTTGTACAGTGCAGCCATTCTATATATTACCTCTTGGGACAGTTGATAAACTATGGACTACCTCCATTATCCATTAACTATATACCTAGGCTATCAATCCTTATATCATTTGATGATCTCTCTTAACGTTGTTATGAAGTCTGATACATGGATTTGTAACTGTATGTTTATTTTAAACTGAATAAACAGAAAGTACAAAAAAAAAAAGATTCCCATTTTACAGGCGCAATAAAACACTCCAGGGTGTGTGCTGAACATATATTACCACACTTCCACGGCTGAAGGCACTCGGCAGGGCCTCATGCCGTACTACACCCCGGGCATGCGGTAATATCTGTTCAACACACACCCCGTTGTGTCTTATTGCTTACATAACAAATCCTCCAAGACCCCACACCAGCCTCTCCACAGTGTTTGGGACACCAAATGAGCCACCACCTTCAGCTGCTCCCAGCCCTTGATTCTGCTTCAAGCTCTGGGAAGCATGACAGCAGAGTTTATTTTTGTTAATGTATTTAAATTGTTTGAAAGAAAACGCATTACTTTATGTTCTTCTTTCACTCCAAGTGGTGTTTCTGTTACTCCTAACAAGTGGATACTAGCTCTCCCTCTACTGGATACAGGCAGTTTATTTCAAAACTGTGGCATTTAGTGTGATGCCCCATCGAAAGCACTGTCTCTTCCTTCGACAATATGAGGTCTTCTCTAGCCGTATCTTCAGCTTCAATACATGAAGACTGGTTAATCTTAAGATCACTCTTATTTTATCATGCTCAAAAAATTGCAGTTACGTAAGAACTTACCATAACAGTAGATCTTCGAGAAAGGTTCCTGCAGTAGGTCTTCACATATAGGACTACGGCCCCTGGGATCAGGTCCGCACGGCAAACTTGTAGATAGCAATCATCAGCGGGGACTGCCCCCGACGTCGGGGTGTCATGACGTCAGCCCGACTATAAAAGGGGCGGTCCCACGCCCGCTCTCCAGTTCTTTTCCAACGGAGACCTAAAGATAGGTAAGGATAAAAACTGGAGTGAATTCCAGAGACCCTGCTTCCACTCTAGTCCCGCAGCACTAGATAAGATGGAAAATAAAGCACCCAAAAACTGGGGGAAGGAGGGTGGGAAACTAGACCTACTGCAGGAACCTCTCTCGAAGATCTACTGTTACAGTAAGTTCTTGCGTAACTGCAATATCTTACTTCGAGAGGGTTCCTGCAGTAGGTTTTCACATATAGGACTGAATACCAAGCAGTCCCAAAGAAAAGCAAAAACATAGGTGCATCCAGGAAGAGGAGAAGTCGCTATGAAGAATCACGACAGGAGGTCTTGCAAGACTGTAAAACCAAATCCAGTTCTGCGCTGAGAGGCAATGTCCAGACTATACTGCTTAGTGAAGGTGTGAACAGACGACCAGGTGGCCACAGCACAGATCTCTGCCATGGACACATTCCTAAAAAAGGCAGCAGAAGTTGCCTCGCTACGGGTAGAGTGGCTTTTAACTGCCCCTGGAAGGGACTTCCCATATTTTGTGTTCGAAAAATGGATGCAGTTAGCAAGCCATCGAGAGATGGTCTGCTTGGAAATAGCCTTGCCCTGGCACTGAGGGGCAAAGGCTACGAACAGTTGGCTAGATTTCCTAACCTCTTTAGTCCTGTTCATGTAGTACCTCAGGATCCAGTGCACATCAAGGGTGTGCAGCAGGTGTTCCCCCCTGTTGGAATACTGTGGGTAGTACACCGGTAATTCCACGCTCTGGTTCAAGGTGGTTTCTGAAACTACTTTGGGCAAAAAAGAAGGGTTAATCCGAAGGATTACTCAGTCCTTATGAAAAATCAAATAAGGTTCTTTACAGACAAAGGCCTGTAATTCGGAAACCCTTCTGGTCAAAGTAACAGCAACTAAAAATAAGGTCTTCCAGGAAAGGAAGCATAAGTCACAGGAAGAAGCTGGTTCAAACGGTGGTAAGGTCAGCTTCTCAAGCATGAAATTCAGGTCCGAGGGAGGACAAGGATTCCGGATCGGAGGTTTCAAATGAAGGATGCCTTTCAGAAAGGTTTTGGCGACCTCCAGCTGAGCCAAGGTTTTGCCCTCCACCGGGAGGTGGTAGGCAGACACCGCAGAGAGATGGACCTTAATGGAGGAATAGCTAAGGCCCGCCTCAGACAGGTGTGCGAGGTACTCTAGAACCTGGGATGCCGAGCACGAAAATGGATCCCAGCTCCTTGCTTGGGCCCATATCGTGAATCTCTTCCACTTCATAGCGTAAGTGGATCTAGTGGAGGGTTTTCTGGCCTCCACTAGAATGTGCGCAACCTGCGAAGAGACCCCACAGCGAGAGATCGCTATGTCCACAGGTGCCACACATGAAGATGGAGAGACTGAAGGATCGGATGCACCAGGGTGCCCTGCTCCTGAGTCAGAAGGTCTTGGGAAATGGGCAGAGGAACCGGGGGTTCCAGTGCCAAGCGTTGCAGAAGAGGGAACCAAATTTGGCGTGACCAAAGAGAAACAATGAGGACTGCATGGGCCCCCTCTTGTTGAATTTTCACCAGAACCTTCTGAATGAGAGGAAAGGGAGGAAAGACGTACAGAAACCTCCCTGTCCACAAAAGAGACAGCGCGTCTCGCCAAAAAGCACCATGCCCAGGAATAAGCGAGCAGAAGATGGGTAGTTTTACGCTGTATGGCCAATCCCAGCGAAGAAAAAGATCTTCGACTACCACTGACTTTAGGTCCCACTCGTGGGCCCTGGCCACTGATCGACTGAGACTGTCCACCAGGACATTGGTGACACCCAGAACATGGACTGCTGTCAAGTAAAGGCTGTGCTGAATCGCCCAGTACCACACCACCCTCACGGCTTCTCTGCAAAGAGGGTATGACCGGGTTCCTCCCTGTTTGTTTATGTACCAGACTGTGGACATGTTGTCTGTCTGGACCAAGAGAGATCCCGGAAGCAGCAGCGACTGGAATGCCTGGAGCACTTAAGAACCACCCTGGTCTCCAGAACATTGATGTGGAGCATGAGCTCCTGGTTGGACCAAGAACCTTGTCTTGTGAGACCCCCAGATAAGCTCCCCAGCCCAGATCTGAGGCGTCTGTAGTGAGAATTTGAGTCGGAACTACAGGAAGGAAAGGAATTCCCTTCGATAAGTTCGAGAGATCTTGCCACCAGCGAAGATCTCTCTGAAGGCTGTTGGAGATCATGACTTTTTGGTTCATGTCATCCGTCCTCTGGTCCCACTGGACTCGAAGAGACCACTGGGTGACCCTCATGTGAAGCCTGGCCATTGGGACTCTCGAAATGATGGCCGCTATCAGTCTAATAAACGAAGCACCATGTGTGCTGGGATCCATCAGGCATGTGCCACAAGAGTGGCTTGAGAAGCTAGGGTCTCGGCCCGATCCGATGGCAGGAAAGCCTTGCTCTGAACTGTGTCTAGTACAGCTCCAAAGAAACTGGAGCCTCTGTGAAGGTACTAGCTGGGACTTGGGAAAATTGACCGTTGTGCCCAGTAAAGCAAACAAACTCAGAGTGAAAGAGAGAGACTCTTTCAGGCTGGTAGGATAGGGTGCTGAGAGGAGTCAGTCGTCCAGGTGCGGGAAGACATAAATGCCCTGGCGGCGCAGAAAAGCCACCACCACTGCTAGGCATTTGGTGAACACTCTGGGGGCTGAAGACAGGCCAAACGGAAGTGCTCTGAATTAGAAATGCTTCTCCAGGAAAACAAAACTGGAGAAAACGGCAGTGGGCCGGGAGGATAGAGATATGCAGGTAAGCATCCTGCATGTCCAGGGAGCACAGCCAAGAATTGGGGTGGAGCAGGGGGAGGAGCCCCGGAAGGGTCAACATATGAAACTTCTTGTATTCAACAAAGATGTTTAGTGTGCTGAGGTCCAGGATCGGTCTCAGGTCACCCGTTTTCTTCAGAACCAGGAAGAAGTGGGAATAGAATACCCTTCCTATTTGGTTTGTCGGGACAGGCTCTATGGCCTTCTTTAGAAGTACTACCTGGATCTCCTGAGAGACTATGGGGACCTGATCCCAGGGATAGAAGGACCGTCCCAGTGGTTAAGGGGCTGGAATTTCACTGAATTCTATCGAGTGACCTCACTGAATGAGCTGAAGCACCCAAGTTTCTGCGGTGATGAACCTCCAACCTTCCAGGTGGAGGCCAAACCTCCCTCCGACCGGTTCCTCCTGAGATATTGGAGGTAGCGGAAGGAGGAGAAAGGAGTCAGAACGCCGAGGGGAGGGGAGCTTTTACCCCAGAGGCCTGTTTTTGAAATTTGGTCTGTGGGGTTTGAGCTCCAGACCCAGGTGCAAGCTTCTTTGCCTGGTGCTTAGCCTGGGATTTGTTCCACCTTCTTTGGCGGCGAAAAGGCTGCTTTTTCTCGCTCGTCTTGTATAAGGAACGGATGTCCCACAAGGAGCATCTGCTCTCCTGCAGCCCAGTAATGATGTCTTTAGCGTCACCGCCACAGAGGACGGAACCCCTGAAAGGGGCGTCCAACAGAGAGGACTGCACGTCCTGCGTCAGTCCCGCTATACGGAGCCAAGAGAGGTGCCAGAGGCAGATCCCCATGGCTGCCGCTCTAGCCACCGAATCCACCAAGTCGTAGGTAGCCCAAAGGGCGTGACGACACTAAGATTTCCCCATCCTAATTTTTTCCAACAGTTTATTCCTCAGGGTTTCATCTTGAACTTCCTGGAGGTCCCTTTCCAAATCCAAAAGAGAAGCTTTTAGAAGGGCGACCATGTGTGAGATGTAATTTAGGGAACGTATCGCACAAGAGGAAGAAACGTATATTTTTCGCCCAAACTGGTCGAGTTGACGCAAGTCCTTGCCGGGAGACGAAGAACTCAGATGTTTGGGCTGGGCTGAACGGTCGTGAGCGGCCATGATGACCATACAGTCAGCCTTGGGATGGGAGGTAAGATAAGATATCCCTTCCAGGGGATAACAGGTGCAGTCAGCTTTGCGTGAGACCACTAGAATGGAGGACAGTTGCTGCCAGACTGTGGTCACAAGGTCCTCATGTGGTCCCATCCACAGAGGGATGGGGATAGGGTCCAAGGTGGCCAGATCCAGGTGCTCCGCAAGACGTCTTCTTTGTGGATCAACCTCTTTAGACGGCCAACCACCAGCTGCCTGAATTGAACACTACAAGTCTCCGAAAGATGGATCCTCCGGAGGCGACTTTGGGGAGTCTTTCGGAGGTATCTCTAAGGGAGATCTAGGGTCCAACACATCCGAGTCGGAATCTTTTTCAGAGGGCTCAGAGTCACTAGATACAGAAGGATCTGGCTCTGTAATGCCTACAGAGATAGAGGTCGTCGCTCTAGCTCAAGGAGGCGGTGGGAAGGCAACCCTGGGGGTGGATGTCTCCCTCACCGGCTGCCTTAACACCGACACGAGCTGCGCTCTAGCCTCTTTCCACCACAGAGGAACAAACTCATGGTCCAGTACCAGAGGAGGAGGAGGAGGGGGTGGCTGGTAACTCGGATATCCCGGGTACTGTGGATAGTGCCAGGACGGATAATACGACGAGTACCCTGGATAACCCGGCATCGGGAAGGACAACGTCGGATAGCTCGGCGTCTGATAACCCGGCGACGAAGGCACCTGGCTCGGCGTCGGGTAATGAATGACCAACAGAGGGCCGCCCACAGACAGGAGAGAGGGTTCCGGAACTATGAACCCAGGAGATGCTGGGGCGCCAGAAGGTGGCGTCGGATCAAGGAGCACACCCGAAGTATTGGAGGGTGGAGGCTCCATAACAGGATCCCCTGTCGGCAGCGGAATAAAATCCAGTGATGGTGGAAGGCCTGGCGGGGACTCGAGGGGCCCCCGACGGCAGGTCCAAGTGCAACCTTGCTAAAGCAAAAAGCAAAGGAGCGGGTGGTGAGTCTCTGGGGTGGAGGACCCTGGGAGACGATGGATCGACTTGTCCCTCACTCTGTCCGACGTTGGGAGCCAAACTGGAGCCCGACAGGAGAGTGGACGCATCCTGACGGGCATCAGAGGAGCTGGCGTCCGAAGCAACAGATCTGGCCAGGCTAGAGACGGCCTGAAGGCCGCCGATGGTCTGATTGGCGGAGGCCGTGCACCCTTCGCTGGAGGAGAGAGGTGACTAATCGGCAGGACCAGTCAATGAAATCACCACCTCCAAAGAGGCAACCCCCAGTTGCCCACTCACCTCGGCAGGAGGGGGGGGAGGGCGCCCGCTCCAAAGAAGCAAACGAAGCGCATGAAAAAGCACTCACGGTTGCAGGCCTCTCCTGCGGCGACAAACTCCTGTCCCAGCGTTTTTCTTTACTTTTCTTCTTTTTTGGGGCTGGCGACAACGACCTTTCCCTGAGTTTTTGGAGCTCCTTTTCCATAGACACCAAGCATCGGGTCAAAAGATGGGCCTCGAGGGACCTCTTGCACCTGGTTCTGGTTGCCTGGTTGAAGGCCTGGCAGATGAAACACTCCTGGACATCGTGCTTTGAACCAAGGCAAAGGAGGCAGTAGGAATGGTCGCCCACGTGCGGGATTTGAGCGCGGCACTTAGAGCACTTTTTCTTCTGTCTAGAAGACATCAATTTGAAGAAAAATCTGAGAGAAATACTGGTAAGAGGCGAAGGATACTTTGACAAAATATAAAGCGGACGTTAAATTGCTGTTCTGAGCACGACGAAGCGTGACTGAGGTGGCGGAGAAAAGAACTGGAGAAGCGAACGCAAGAACCGCCCTTTCTCACAGTTGGCTGACGCCATCGACGCCTCACGCCGGGGTGGTCCTCGCCGATGATTGCTATCTACAAGTTTGTCGTGGCGACCTGACGCCAGGGGGTGCAGTCCTACTGCAGGAACCCTCTCGAAGTAAGATCTTTGAATACTGTTCCGGCTCGGTGGCACTGAGGGTTCAATCAATCAATCAATGTTATTTTTTTAAAAGGTGCTATTCCCATAGATCATAGCGCCTGTAGCCTTGAACAATTAAAAAACTGCATAAAATACATAACTTGTTAAAAAGATGGCAGGCACAACACATCATTCAAAGTCAGGGAAGGCAAGATTAATAGATGAGTTTTTAATGCAGTTTTAAAGCTCTCCACAGTCAGGCACACCCTTAACCGGTGAGGTAGAAAGTTCCACAGGGTAGGGACCGCAAATGCAAAAGCCTTAGCCCCAAACGTCTACAAGCGAACCCTGGGAACCTCTAGGAATCCCTCGTCAGTGGAGCGGAGCGGTTGGAGGGGCAGTAGGGAAGAAGAAGCTCTTGCAGGTAACTCAGTTCCTGTCCATGTAGGGCTTCATAGGTCAGCAACCTGACCTTGAAGGTGATCCGCTGAATGCCACACCTCACGCCACATCAGCAACCCGGGTTCAGGAACGGACTTGAGTCGTCAGGGGTCGTCAGGTGAGGGAAGGGACTGAGTGTCCAGAGGACTGCTCTCCTTTCCCGGGGGAGGGATCAGGATTTGCGCCGCTCCTGTGCAGCCACTGGAGACTGGGAGCAGCATCAGGAACCTGCGGTGCCATGCTTTGGGGGAGGAGCAGCAGTGGACGTCGGGTGGACGTTATTGCACGTCTGCACTCCTGGGGGGGGGACCATTAAGGACAAAACTCTCGCTGGACTGGGGAGGCGACGAGGGCTCCAGGAACACCACCCACATCCCCAGTGCTGGGCCATCTCTCTACCAGCCCCTCGGCTCTTCACCGGACCAACCCTCTAATTCCAGAAAGGATGCCAGATAGGTTGAGAGGGCCCTCCCCTGGGGGATGATCCAGGAAGATTAGAAGGTCCTGGTGCTGGGTCCCAGGGAAAGAGAGGCTTTAGGCGGGGAGTAGAGGTGATTGGCGAGTAAGCAACTCTGAGAGATACCCCATCCATGAGTTATAGAGACTGTACCAAAAAAAAAAAAAAACCTTGAATACTTTTTGTTAGTAATGTACATTGCCATGAGATTTAAAAGGAGTTCAGATATAGGACAAATACTCAGCCTATGTAAGATCAAATATTGGGTGGAACAGTATGACAGAGGGAGAAAAGGGTGTTGTAGTGATCTGCAACACTGCCACCAGTTTGCCACAAACTGCACAGCACTGCCTCTAGTCTGAGGCAGTTTCGATAATCTCTTTTTACTACTACACCTGGTCCTACCACTGGGAGCCAGTTCTAGTCCCACCAAGGCTACTTCCCTCTCAGTGCCTAGCCTCTTTAGACAAAGACCCTTCCCCGTAGACCCCAGGAAACACTCAACTGCCCTGCCCTGAGGCACAGTTACTTGTAATGCACTTTCGTAAATGCTCTTCGGAGACAGATCAAACAAGTATATCTTTGCCAATAAAGACAGTTACCGGTTTGTATAAAAATACAGATCTTTACTGAATAAGTGGAGAAGTATGCACAGGATTTACAAATAACAAAATGGGACACAGTTTACACTAAACATAAAGTAACAAAGAAAAGACCAGATGATAAACTATCCCAGCCAAATGCCTGCAAAGGTAAAAAGGAAAGAGGATGGGTACATGGCCTGTACAAAAAAAAAAGAGGCAAGGAAAAAAAGGGAGTTTGCAGGCAGAGTGGTAAAAAAATATGGAAGGTTGTGTGCACAAATACAAGTCTAGGAAAATAACTTCCGAACCCAGAGGCCATCATGGCAGAGGCAGACCTGGATATCGTGGTCACTACTGAGTCATGCTGCACAGGAAACCATGACTGGGACATGGCCATACCAGGCCATATTCAGTTCAGGAAAGACAGGGAGGGAGGAAACGAAGGAGGGGTGGTGCTGTACGTAAGGGAGAGAATAAAAGAAACAGAGGTACAGGGAATCCGGGGGGAGTGGAGGGGTAGAAGGTACTGTGGGTCACCCTGGAGCCGGGGAAACGTGGCCACAATTCACACTGGTGAGATCTACAAACCTCCAACACAGGGGAATTTAGATAAGGCACTGGTTGAAACAACTGACACAATGGCAGAAAAAGCAGAGGTACTGCTGGCAGGGGACTTCAATCTGCCGAATGTAGACTGATGCCTCCTAGCTGCAGTTTCGGCTAGAAGCAGGGACATCCTGGACTTCCTGTAGGGGGCATTTCTCAGGCAATTAGTCAGGGAGCACACTTGTGATGAGGAAATACTGGACCTGGTGCTCACTAACAGGGCCAGTATTGCAGATGTCAAATTAGAAGGTCACCTAGGGACCAACGATCGCTGTACACTGTGGTTCAACATAAGGACTACAGCAGATTCGAACCACATGAGGACTAGGGTCCTGGACTTCAGGAGGGCAGATTTAAAACAAACAGGTGAATGCCTCAGAGATGACCTAGCTGATGGCAATGACCTGGGTGGGGTGGAGGAACAGTAGGCGAAGCTAAAGGAGGGCATAGTGAAGGCAAAAAATCTTTGCGCAAAGGAAGTGAGCAAAAACAGGAAGAAAAAGAGACACTATGGTTTTCAAAAAGTAGCTGACAAGGTAAAGGGTAGCATTCAGGAGACAGAACGAGTCGGAGAGGAAGAGGAAAGTGAGGTGAATCAAGAGAAAGAGAAGGAGGCAGGGAAAGCAGTAAGGAGAGTAAAGGCGCAAACTAAGGAAAGAGTAGCCCAGGGGGTTAAGAAAGGGGACAAGACGTTTTTTACATAACAAGTGAGAAGAGGAAAATCAGGGGAGGAATGGTAAGGCTAAGAAAAGGAGGGGGAGGACTCTGCAGAGGAGGATCAAGAAAAGGCAGATATCCTGAACAAATACTTTTGTTCAGTGTTCACAAGGAAAGGGGAGGGGGCCACGTAAAATCAACAGAAGCACTGCAGGGAGGTAGACACTAGTCCTTTTTCTGAGAACAGAGACCTGAAGGGACTCGCAAATCTGAAAGTGGACAAAGGTGTGGAGCCAGACAGGGTAAATCCAAGGGTATTGCGGGAGCTCAGGGAGGTACTGGCTGTACCTCCAACAGTCCTATTTAAGAGCTCACTGGAAACAGGAGTGGTTCCAGAGGACTGGAAAAGGGCAGATGTAGTCCCACTTCACAAAAGCAGTAGCAGGGAGGAAGCTGGCAATTACAGGCCAGCCCGCCTGACATTGGTGGTGGGGAAGTTAATGGAGGCACGACTAAAGGAAAGGATTGTGTGGAGTATCTTTTTTTTTTTCCTCTAATTTATTTGTCCGCCTGCCAACCAGCCCCCTTCCACCGGCCACCCCTATCACCACCACTGGGCGACATCGGCCATCACCCTCTCAACAATTTTTTTTTTTTGGCGCCAGCTAACCGGTCTCGGCCAGGGAGACGGCTTCATCCTGCCAGTCAAGCATTTTTCTCCTCCATTCTGTCCCGCCCGAGCACGGGCCAAGGCTTGCAATGATGCCAATGGCCGTACCACACCACGCTTCCATCGTATTGTGCCAGGCATTTTGCTCAGTTCCACCACCCTGTGTGGGTTCTGCGCCTCGCCCCCAGCCACCGCTAGGGCCAGTCAAGCAGCAGACTCCGTCCCCACCCCTCACCGGGAGGGGAGAGCTGTCCTACGGACACTCGCTCTTCTCCCTTCCTGGCCAACCCCCAGTGACCTGCTCACACCGTGAACACGGGTCGCCGGCATGGCAGGAGGTAAGGCATGATGCCTCAACCCTCCATGCCACTGGGCCTGCTATTGTGTGGAGTATCTTGAATCCAGAGGGTTACAAGACCTGAGGCAGAACGGATTCACAGGGGTGAAGGCCACGTGAAACAAATATGACAGATTTCTTTGACAGGGTGACCAGGAAAATAGATCAAGGTGGGGTAGTGGACATGGCCTACCTAGATATCAATAAGGCTTTAGACACTGTTCCACATGGATATTCATACAGAAACTGAGCAGCTTAGGGAAGAGATCTAAGGCGGCAAACTGGGTAAGAAATAGGTTGAGATATAGGCAACAGAGGGTGGTGGTAAACGGAGTTCACTCCGGAGAAGGAAGGGTGACAGAGGGGATGCCTCGAAGCTCAGTACTGGGACTGGTCCTCTTTAATGTCTTTTTTTCCCAAAATACATTTTATTTTTTAATTGTATATTTTCTATTCCTCGGCTGGAAGGGTTCTACCTATGGTCCCCGCCCATCCACCTATCTCCTTGGCCCTGCCCCAGCCAGAACTCTGAGACCCCTATGTCCTGCCCCCCACAGCCACATCGCGGTGGGTACTTACCCTACTTTCTGCTGTGGAAGACCATGCGGCAGACACCACAGAAGTTTCGCTTGGTGCGCCTGTCACGGGCGCCTATCGGATCCTGCCGGCCACTGTGCACGTAGGGAGTTTTTGTCGTGGACCTCCTCCCTCGGGTGTGGGGCGTGCAATGACACCAAGGATGCTGTTGTCGCGCCTCCACACACAGCATGTCGGCTCCATCCCACCACCCTCTCTGCGAACCCGCGGCATGCACTGACCTCCAGCTGCCAAGGCATCGTCCTGGCGGTGGTTCCTCCCACCCTCCCCAGAGGAGGAGGAGGCGGTCCCTGGGACACTCAATCCTCCTCCCCCAGCTGACCCTCCAGCACCCGAGGTCACTCCCAACCCCGGGTCGCTGGCATGGCGCAGTGTGGCATCCAGCGCCTCAACCTTCAGCGCCACCGGGCCAGCTCCCCAAATATATCTTATTGAAATTTTTTAAAAACACAATATGTTCAAATACAATCCATTTGTCATGGAATATTTCCTACTTATATTTGTAAATATGCAGATTTGAATGAACCACATTCTGTTTTCTTTTTTTTTTTTTTTTTTTTGGTATTTTCATCCCTGCCCCCCACCCCCACCCCTACACTTACCTGGCACCCTGAAATCTCCGGCTGCCCACACCCATCCTCCACCTTCAGGCCATCACTGAGCTACCCCAGCTTGCACACACCCCCTCCCCCCCGTGGCGGGGAGCTCCCAACCAAGAACAGATCCAGTATTTGGTGATGCCCTCTGGAGGTGGTGCGTTTCCGACAGACGGCCATCAAGCCACTCAACCAGGGCCACCATTTTTCCATTTTCCTGTCGGCAGGCAGAGCATGCAATGCTGACAGGGGGCGTGCCACGCACGCGTCCACACACAGCATGCCCACCGGCTGCTCCGCCTCCGTGCCCCACTGTACAGGGCCAGGCATGTCAACACCTAGTGTCCCCCACGGAACAGGAGGCTGTCCTCTTAACGCTTGATTATCTCCCACCCCAACTGGCCCCAATGACCCTCTTGCACCACGAACATGGGTCACCAGTGTGGCAGGAGGTAAGGCATCACTGCCTCAGCCCTCCACGCCACTGAGCTGGCAGCCGTGTTTACATTTTATGAACTAACACACTGAACAGTACAATAAACAACTGCAGTGGCAGATCCCGGATTTTATAATGAGGGTTGGGGTGCATACATGATATGCAATGTTTGTAATGTTGCTTTAATGCTTTATACTGTCTGCTATTATCCTTTTCATTATATTTTTAACAAAAGATGCAAATCTACTGTTTTGAATATAAACTTTTGTACAATTAATAAATCAGACTTCTTTAACAAAGTGAAATGCAGCAGCAGCAAGCAAGTAAGTAAGTTACAATGAGGGGTGTGGCTACTTCCTTCGTCACCCCCTAGATTCGCCACTGCACAGTTTTGACACACTGTCAGACAGCTGTAAACCGTAGACTTGGTTAATCGTTATTATTCAGGTTGCACCTGGAAACGAGCCTTAGATCAGCATGCCTTTCTCAGTTATCAAAAATGTAAATAAAATAAATAATAAAGTAAAACTGTAATATACGAAAAGCAAAATAATACTATCAAAAGTCATACAAAAAAAAATCCCTGTAATACACTACTCCCAGTTCCATAATAGTACCTTTTTTTTTGTTTTTTGCTTATACTTTATCCCCACCTTTGAGCCACCAGACTGCCTACCTTACACGTCAGGCATCGGGCCACCATCTCTCTCAGGAATCCTCCAGCTTCTGTTGCGGGTCCCGCGATTACCTCCGTGGAGGGGAGCTCTTCCCCTAGCTCAACCCCCCGGAATCAGGATCCAGTATGCCACGTACCCACGAAGCTGGACCGGTCCCCATCGCTAGAGACGGCCATCAAGCCACGGCGTCTGGTGCTCATATTTCCGCTTTTTCTCCCCAGCGTCTGTGGCATGCAATAGACGTAAGGACTCACATAAGGCATCCGCACGCCCCTAATCCTGGCATCTGCCACAGAGCGTTGCCCCAGATCCTGCCAGCGCTTCAGTGATCCCCAGCCGTCGCCAGGGATTTGCCCAAGGGAAAATGCGGAAATATGAGCACCCCGGAGAAGAAGGCAGTCATACGGACCTCAATCCTTCCCCCTCAATCCCGACAACCTGGCTCGCTCCCAAACCGGGTCGCCAGCATGGAGCCAGTAGGCGTCCAGCGCCTCAACCCTTAGCGCCACCGGGCCGGCCCATAATAGTACCATTGCTCAAGTGATAATACCATCTGTTCTTGTTGATAATACTATCATTCACAAATGATAATACTATCGTTTCAGCTCTGAACGATAGTATTATCACAGAAATGCCACAGAGCATGCGCAAGTCTGCCTGCCACAGAAACACAGTTGCCATGGTGCCACGTACCTTCCTGCACAGCCGAAGTGACGGTGTGCATTCCCATTGGCAGCTTTTCTTTGTGGGTGGGCAGAATAACCTAAAAAACATGGCGGCTGTTTACTCTTGCTTAGCGAGATGAATGCGTCCACTTCATTTCTTCATTTTTTTTTTTTTCTTTTTAAAACATACAGTGAATTATCTGGTTGATCCTGCATTCGTCAAAGGATAAAAAAACTAAACGGTAGGACTTCCTACCAAATTGAAACAAAAAACTGTTAACAGAAATGGGGGGGGGAGAAGTCTTCGTGATGCGGGCGAGTGGCTGAGAGTGAGCACGTCTTCAGTGCGGCGGACTACCAGCCCGTTTTCACAGAATCAACATGAAAAAAGCTGCAAATTTTCCCAGTCTGATCCATAAATTACATAAAATAACAGATAAATCAGTATGTATTACAAGGCAGTCAGACTATCTTGAGGTTTTGTGGACTTTGGGAACCTCTCAGGCTTCACTCTCGAGGTTCCAAGTCCCCAAAACCTCTCGATGGTCTTATTGCCCTGTAATACATACTCATCTATTATTCTATTTATAATTACTGGGGAGCGTTTTCTCCCATAGGAAAACCTGGTTATAGCTGAGGTTATAATTCGTCATTATAACCGGCTGGTTACAATGGTGAACGTGCATCACGTTTCCCTTGTTCCACGCATGCGCACTCTTTATCCTGCACACACACACTATGGGCTGGATATTCAAACTGCGCCATTCTGTGGCGCAAGCCCTTGCACTGCTCAAAATAGTTGCGCTGGGGTGTGGCCGGGGTGATATTCAACGGAGTTGCGCTATTGAGCAACTCCTTTGAATATCACCCCCAGCCACAGCCACTGTACATGGCGCAGTGGAACTTGTGCCACCGCAAGTGGTCAGAGTGGAGCATTCAAGATGCGGTGGTGCAAGTTCCATTGCGCCATGTGCAAATTTCCGATATTCAAAAGGTGACATGCAAATAGGGTCATAATTCATGCAAGGCGCAGAGGGGGCCATTTGCATCTACTTATGGCCCAATTTGCATGCCATTAGCATGCAGGTGCATCGATCCCCGACGACTTGTGCCTGGCGCCCTGCCAGGCAGCAGCCGTCGGGGACCGACACCCCCTGCAGCCCGATCGCGGCCATAACTGTAGTAATCCTCCCTCCCCCCAACTGGCCCGATCGCGGGCACACGGTAATAATCCCCTCCCCGACTGGCCCGATCGCGGGTACACCCGTAATAACCCCCTCCCCGACTGGCCTGATCGCGGGCAAACCGTAATAAACCCCCTCCCGACTGGCCCGATGCATGGGCAAACCGTAGTAACCCCCTCCCCGATTGGCTCAATCGCGGGCAAAACCGTAGTAACCTCCCCCACTAGCCCGATCGTGGGCAGAACAGAGTTCAACCCCCAAGAACAATATCCTTGGTGGTCCAGTGGACCGTGAAGCCTGATCGTGGGCATTAGAGTCCCACCCCCCAGGTCCAAGTACCCTGGTGATCTAGTGGCCCCACTCCACCCCACCCATGGGCCCCACCACTCCTCCCCGCTGCCAACTGACTGCTCGGTGGGCTGCCCACTGGTTCAGCAAGAGCCAATGGGTGTGCAGCCCTACCAATCAATCGACGAAGCGGCCAGCAGGCAGGTGGTGTGCCCGCCCGCCAGCTGAGGGGAGCAAGGTGGTGGGGGCTCTACGTGGTGGGTGGAAGTGACACTGAATCACCAGGGCTACTGGACGCGCAGAAGTGGACTCTAATGCCAGCGTTCGAGCTTCGCGGTCCACTGGACCCTCGAGACAATGTTCAGCAGAAGGTGAGCTTTGTTCTGCTGTGACTCGAGAAGCTAGTGAGAGAAAGTACTGCAGTTTGCCAGCGAATCGGCCGGTCGGGGAGGGTTGCCTGCGGTTTTGCCAGCGATCGGAGCCCGGTCGAGAGAGACCTACGAAATTGTGCCAGCGATTGGAGCCGATCGAGAGACCTATGGGTGTGCCCGTGATGGACGGTCGAGGACTCTGCGGTGTGCCTTGATCAGTGTCGAGGAGAATGATACGAATTGTGTATGAGCGGGCCGGTCGAGAGGGATTACTACAGTTTGGCCCGCGATCGGGCCAGTCGGGGATTACTACAGGTTGCCCGTGATCGCCAGTCGGGAGGGATTACACGGTGTGCCCGCGATCGGGCCAGTCGGGGAGGGATTACTACAGTTTTGCGGCGACCGGGCCAGTTGGGGAAGGGGTTACTATTATGCCCGCGATTGGGCTGCGGGTGGGGGGCACAGGAGGAAGTGGAGGCACCTACAGGTGGCAGCTGCTGTGTTGCGCCCTGCAATGTGGCAGCTCACCTGTGGGTGGCCTCGACACTCAGTCCTTTTTTTTTTTTTGCTCAAAGTTGTGCAGGCACAGGTTGGGGGTTGCGCCTGCACAACTCTGCACAGCCCAGCTGAATATCGGGCTGTGCAGTTTATACATGGTTCCTCCCCCTCCGGTTGAGCATGCCTTCATTAGCACTGAGCTGTTGCTCATCATGATTTGGGGGGCACAACTGCCTCCTGCTGAATATGGCAGCATGGCGCAATTTCGGACTTGCTCAAGCACAACCCTTTTGAATATCCAGCCCAGTGTCTCTCCAGTATCACTGCACTCTTTTCAGGTCAGGGCTTTTAGTGTTTTTCAATTGCAGATTTCATAACCTGGCAACCCCATAGGCTGCAATACATGTTTCTCCCAATTCCCGATCATTAAAAAAACAAACAATCCTGAAAATAAAAACAGCAGTTCATGCAACCGCACCTCAAATAATCCTACCACTACTGCAAGACACAGCCAGAGACAGAGTAGTAAAACAGACAGAAGAGAGGTGAGAGAGAAAGAGACAGGGGTGCAGCGATCGCAAACAGCAGGCAATAAAACTTGGCTTGGTGGTTTTAAACAACCGCACCAATGCTGCTTTAGTGCTTGACATAGCGGCACCATCTACTGGCCATACTGTTTTCTATAATTACTGTGTAGTGTTTTCAAGGCAAGAAAGCACTACTCAGCATTTATACACAACGAAACATACGGGAGAGCAAAACTCGAATTTAAAGAGTACCTTTACCGGTGTTCAAACCAAAAACTATTAACAACCCTTACATGCCCCAATTCTTATGGTGGCAATCTCTCCATTTTTATTTTCCCCTGTTTCGAAAGGGAAGGAAACGTATTTTGGCTCAGTGGAGCTGAGCAGATTCCTTCCACTTCCTTGTCTTCAGCGCTGCCCCTGCGCTAGTATTTTTTGTGACGTATTTATATGGAGAGCGCGGGGGGGGTGCTTCATAGACTACTATAGGGGCTGACGTTTACGTCTTTTTTTTTTTTAATAGTTCAGGGTTTCGATTCGGATAAATCAAGGCCACCATTCAACTAAATCTAAATTAAAATGACAAAGTTGTCTTTTTCTTATCTAAATAATAATAATACCAGACATATCTAAAAGAAATACAATACACTGACCAAATTAGACCCATTTCATAATTGCAATAGGGCACTTGGTGGGGTGGGGGGACATTATGGTGGGATAACGGCCCTTCTCGCCACCTGAGGCGGTCCGTTATCTCACTGTAACCCCCCCATCATGTCTTAATTCAATTCTCATTATGCACTCCCCCCATGTATTTTATGTATTATACACTTAAGTATGTGTGGGGGTGGCCGCCTACTCATTTAGTTTACTGCCACCTCTCTGGGATAACAGTACTACTTCAGGCTTGCTGGTCCAGATATGATTCAAACTGAGCGATATTCTGTCACACATTTGTTCTCTGCCTCTTGCTCTATATATTAGTCTTTCCTTATGCGTGCATTCCCTCATATTGTCTGCCCACGTTGATAGGGCTGGAGGAGGCCAGTGAACTTCTTCCACTGAGAGAGAATGCCCAATTTGCCAACCACTGTAGCCAGGTGGGACAATTTCCTCTGTCTTACTCCAAGACTCTAAAATTCTTTCCAGTTCCCCCAGCAGCGCATTTTGAGGTGAGACTATAATCTGCGTGGCTACAATATCAAACAGTCTGTTCTATCACAGACCAGTAACCTTTTAGCCTGTGCCAGCTGAATATCCTTTAATGTTTTCATAAGTGACACTACAGATGAGCTGGAAGGGAAGGTCTGCCACTTTGCAGATGACACCAAAATCTGCAATAGGGTGGACACTCCGGTGTGGGGGGGGGGTGTGTGCAAAGAATGTGCAGAGACCAGAGAAAACTCGAGCAGTGGTCAAGGGAATGGCAGCTGGGTTTCATTTTCTTTTTAATTGAAGTTTATTCATTTTTTTTCATTTTTTCATTTTTCTACAGAACAATACAGCCAATCATGAAAATCTTGCACATCTCTGCAAATGTGCCAACAATTGCACCACAGGTTTCTAATTATACCAGAGTCTTATCTCTGTGCAATTCCTACATAGCGCCCCCTTATAAAGTAGGTAAGAGCTCTCCTGATAGGTTCAGTGGCCTACGCAGCCAGTATGATGTTATGCTTGTGCAACTGTGTTACTTGGTTTTGGCCATCTGCACTCTATTCCAGAGGAATTACCACCCTGTAGGGGTACCAAAGGCAAGAACCCTCAAAGAGGGTTCCATCCCTAGAGGTGCCCTTGGACGACACCAGTGGTACCTCTCCACACCTCTATGCCATTCTGGCAAAGTGTGGTTCCTCACGGAGGCACCCGCAGGGAGACCAAGGAGGATGCTGGGAACCTCCACAAAGGAGACCCACAGGAGGGTGGCAGGGGACCCTGCAGGGGAAGGAAACAACCCTGGTGGGGACTCCATTGTTAGGAAGGTAGAACTGGGGAGGAAGGGGAGAGGGAGGTAAGGTGCCTGCCTGGCGCTATGGCTTGGAGGGACAGGGAGCGAATCCTCAGGATTGCTGGAGCAGCTGCACAGGGGAGGAGCTGGATGTCATTGTCCACCTAGGGACAAATGACCTGGCTAAGAAAGGGATTAGAGAAGTGCAGGAAGAGTTTGTGGAATTGGGGAGGGCCTTAGTCAAGTAGCACACACGGTAACCTTCTCGGAGGTGCTGCCCATCTATGGCATAGGAGAGGCTAGGTATTCCGCACCATGGGATTCAATCAGTGGTTGAAAAACTGGTGTGGAGCTCAGGGATTTGGCTTCATTGGGAACTGGGAGTCCACCTAGAGTGATGCAAGCCTATACTGGCATGATGGGCTGCATCTGTCCAGGAAGGGAACCAGGATCCTAGGTGATAGGTTTAAATGCTTCATTGGCAAGCTTTTAAACTAGCCAAGGGGGGAGGCACTGGAAAGGAGCAGGGAAATCCTAGCCCCCCCAAATAATCACAGTAGTAAGTGCAGCAAACATCAACATAGAGGTGTCGATAGGGAGACGGGCAGGGGTAAATGGAGAAAGTGACAAAGGCAAGAAGGACAGGGATGGGGCAAAAGTAAGTAAGGCCATCAGGAAATAGAGGGTAATGAGTACCAATGCCCGTAGTCTGGGCAACAAGCTCCCTGAGCTGGTGGCCATGATGGAAGAGGGATGCCTGGATATCGTAGCAGTCACAGAAACATGGTACACAGAGAACCATGACTGGGATATTAACATACCAGGGTACATAACCTACAGGAGAGAAGAGGGGGAGGAGTAGCTCTCTATGTAAAGGAAGGGATAAAAGCAACTGAACAAAAGAGTAAACAGGGAGGAGAAGAGGCACTGTGGGTCACCCTGGAGACTGGAAAGGGCACCACAATCCGCACAGGGGTTGTGTACAGACCCCCATGTCAGGGGGAGGGAATGGACAAGGATATGATAGAAGGCATTCTTAGAATGGCAGAGAAAGGGGAGATACTGTTGATGGAAGACCTGAGTATGCCAGACGTTAACTGGATCACATTTGCTGCTGCAGCCACATCCAAGAGCAGGGCCATTCTTGATGCCCTACAGGTGGCAGGCATTAGACAGCTAGTTTCCGAACCCACTCGTGAGGGAGCAATCTTAGACCTCGTACTCTCAAACGGGAGCAGTGAGAGGATCTCAGACCTAGAAGTGGGTTGCCATCTGGGGACAAGTGACCATCAAACAGTGTGGTTCACATTAAACTCAGCTACAGAGTCAAGCCATACAAAAGTGAGGGTACTGGACTTTAGGAGGGCTGACTTTGGCAAGATGGGAGAGTGCCTCAGAAAAGCACTAGCAAACAGGCTAGAAGGAGGTGTGGAGCAACAATGGGGAATCATCAAAACTGCCATCACAGAGGCAACAAGCCTTGTGTGAAGCAAATAAACAAATCAAAACGAAAGAAAAAGCCACTATGGTTCTCAAAAAGAGGTGGCTGTGAAAGTCAGGAAGAAAAGATAGCATTCCGGAAGTATAAGGAAACACAGAAGGAGCAGGACAGAGAGCTGTACCAGTTAAGGCAGAAGGAAGCAGGGAGGGAAGTCAGAATAGCAAAGGCCCAAACTGAAGAAAAGATAGCCAACTCAGTTAAGAAGCGAGATAAGGCCGGCCCGGTGGCGCTGAGGGTTGAGGCGCTGGACGCCACACCTCGCGCCACGCCGGCAACCCGTGTTCAGGAACAGGCACGGGTTGCCGGGGGTCGGCAGGGCGGAGATGGATTGAGCGTCCGGAGGACTGCTCTCCATCTCCGGGTGGGGGATTGGTCGGCCGGTGCTTGTCTGACCTTAGCGGAGGCTGGGGACCGACAGCACGTAGCCGCAAAGACTAGGGAAGGCGGGACGTGGCTGACGTTGACTAGCGCCGCGCACGGGAGTGCGCGCACTCCAGTCGCTGGCGCCACTGCACGCCATGGCCTGGGCCGGGGAGGGAGAAAAACAAGAAAAAATGGGCCCGCGCACGACGTTGCCTGGTGCCATTCCTGGAGGACGCCCCTGGCATGGATCCGTTGTGGTGGGTCGAGTCACCTCACCACCCTGCCGCCAAGGGTAAGTCGTGGAAGCGAAGGGAGGGGGTCTCATGTCCGGGAATGGCACCGAGGAATGGCGGAGAGCGGGGGTACGGAGCCTGAAAATAACACCTAAAAAAAAAAGAAGGGGATAAACCTTTATAGGTACATCAGCAAGTGTAGAAAGACAAAGGAGGGATAGTGAGGCTGAATAGAATGAACGTGGGTGGACAGAGGGGACAGTGAAAGCAGGATACTGAACGAATATTTCTGCTCAGTATCACAAAAGAGGAGGAAAGTGCCTAATCCAATTAACAGAAGCACTCTTGATAGGGGGTCGATCCCAGTCCTTTCACAGAAGAAAGGGTTCTGCAAGAACTCCTAAAACTGAAGGTGGACAAAGCAATGGGTCCTGATGGAATTCACCCCAGAATTCTAAAAGAATTAAGGGAGGAACTAGTGAAACCACTGGCTACTCTTTTAATAAATCATGGGAGGATGTGTGGTACCCGAGGACTGGAGGAAGGCGGATGTGATTCCCCTTCACAAAAGTGGGACCAAGACAGAGGCAGGAAACTACAGACCTGTCAGTCTGACCTCTGTGGTAGGGAAAGTGATGGAGTCACTTCTGAAGGAAAGAATAGTTAAGTACCTAGAAGCTAGTGGAGCACAGAACCCAAGGCAGCATGGGTTCACAGCGGAAGGTCATGTAAATGAATCTAATAGATTTCTTTGACTGGGTGACCAAAGTAGTAGACCAGGGAGGGGCTGTGGACATGGCCTACCTAGACTTTAGCAAGGCATTTGACACAGTCCCACACAAAAGATTAATAGTCAAATTAACCAGCCTGGGAGTGGGTCCCAGGGTGGTAGCCTGGGTAAAACACTGGCTGCACAACAGGACACAGAAGGTAATTGTAAATGGAGTCCACTCTGAAGAAAGAGGGGTTACTAGTGGGGTATCGCAGGGTTCAGTATTGGGTCCAGTCCTTTTTAATGTCTTCATCAGTGACATTGCAGAGGGACTGGAAGGAAAAGTATGCCTTTTTGCAGATGACACAAAGATCTGCAACAGGGTTGATACACAAGGAGGCGTGGAAAGGATGAAAAGGGACTTGGCAAGGTTGGAGGAATGGTCAGAAGTATGGCAGCTAGGATTCAATGCAAAGAAGTGCAAAATAATGCACCTGGGGAAACAAGAACCCAGGGGAAGAATACACAATGGGTGGGGACGTAGTAACAACAACAAAAAAGGAAAGGGACCTGGGGGTAATCATATCAGATGACCTTAAGGTTAGCAAGCAATGTGAGAAGGCAGTAGGGAGGGCTGGGGGGTATACTGGGATGTATAGGGAGAGGCATCATCAGCAGAAAACAAGGAAGTTGTTATCCCTCTGTACAGACAGTTGGTGAGACCCCATCTGGAGTACTGTGTCCAGTTCTGGAGACCTCATCTCCGCAAGGACATAGACAGGATAGAGGTAGTCCAGAGGAGGGCAACTAAAATGGTGCAGGGTCTGCAAGAGAAGCCGTATGAGGAGAGACTAAAGGAGCTTAATATGCATACCCTTGAGGAAAGAAGGGAGAGGGGGACATGATAGAAACTTTTAAGTACCTCAGTGGAATCAACAAAGTCCAAGAGGGTAGCATCTTTCAGAAAAAGAGACTTGCAAGAACAAGGGGACACAATTTAAAGATAGAAGGAGGGCGGTTCAGGTGCAATATGAGGAAGTATTATTTCACAGAGAGGGTAGTGGATGGATGGAACAACCTTCCTGAGGAGGTTGTGGGGTCTAAAACTGTGGGAGAATTCAAGAATGTATGGGACAGACATAAGGCAATTCTTATGGGGGGTAGGAAGAAACAGGCTGTTGGTTAACTAGAATCTGCGGCCTATCCTGTAGGTAGGGAAATGGGCAGACTAGATGGGCCTAGCGGTCCTTATTTGCCGTCGAAGTCTATGTTTCTATGTTTCTGTGTAGAGTCCCAAAAAAAGAACGAACGAAATACCAAAATTATCTTGGTCTCAGAGCTAGGTTATATAAAGAAAAAAGACAAAATATAACTGGATGAGACCTCTCAGAAATAACTGGCAATATAAAAGCACAAATGTGGGAGTATCAGTATAATACAGAAAAATCCTTAATAATAGAACAAAAAAGCAGTACACAAGGAACAAAATCCCAGACAAACCCCTTTGATAGCAATAAAGACATAATGGACAACAGGGTTATGTATGAATTAATTAATAAAAATGTGATAACACACATGGGTATTGGTAACATGAAATGTATTGTGGAAGAACATCTAAAAAGCAAGTTTCAAAAAGACTGAGTGGAAACTCCAAACAAAACGTTAGAACTGATAGACTTACCACAGATTGAGATAAATGAAGCTCATTTTTTAAAAGAACACATAAAAGAAAGTAGAGGTAAAAGAGGCAATAAACTCCTTTACAAACAATACTGCCCCAGGGATAGATGGAATTCCCAACTTTTTTTTACAAAATATTTGAAGACATATTAACACCAATGATAACTTTCCATTTTCAAACATGTGATTGCATACAGGTGTTAACCAGTACGAAACAAGGGATTACTATATTTTTGCATAAAAAATGGGATGAAACAGACATGGAAAACTGAAGACCTATAAGCCTGTTAACAACAGACTGCAAAATATTAGCAAAGATCATTAATAAAAGACTGGTGGAATAAGCACAAAATTTAATATTGCAGACACAAACGTTTAATACCAGGGAGTGACATTAGGCAAAACCGATATGTAAGAGAGATAATTAACATGGGGAAAGAGGAAGAATTGGAAGGTTACCTATGTGCGATAGACCAGGAAACTGCCTTTGATGCAGTTTGGCATGAATATATGTGGCAAGTTTTAGCAAATTATAATGTTCCAAAAGATTTCATTAGATTGATAAAAAAAGTCTATATAAGGAAGCACAAGTATGTCCTTTGATAAATGTTCATATGGGGACCTCAATGTTTATATTTAATGGAGTAAGGCAGGGGTGTCCCGAGCCCGCTGTTGTATGTGTTCTGTCTAGACTCCATGCTGCGTTTGATAGAGAAAGATGAGGGTATAATGGGCTGGCTGAGGTTCAAACCTGACCCCCAGCTTGCCATCTTGGGTTTACTCCATGTACATGGGATGGCCTTTTGACCTCACGAAGACCGTCGGGAGCAACCACCCCATTCAGAAATTTAGCTTGAATAGGGGAAGTCTAACCGGGTGTGTATGACAACATGCACATGGTTGCTTGTTCTTTTTTTTTTTTTGCACTTTATTTTTGTTTGATTTACTGTATATAATATACAGAACACTACCCTCTTAGGTAGGCTTACAATCAAAAGAGGCATTACACTTAATGCTTGTCAACAATATTACAGTAAGGATTCGATAAGCCCCTATAACTTGGTACTACACGGGGGGAGTATGCAAACACCTTTTTAAATATCCCCAAAAAACAGATATACAACTGTCCATTGCTGCAGTGAGTAGGGATTTACCATCGCATCGTACATTATAACAACATCTTATACCCTATCTATTGGGCTAAGTCATCCCCTTATAAGGACATTTGCTCAAATGCAGGGACCAGTGTTACTCCCGGCCACCCCACCAGCCCATTAAGCTTGCAATGTTAACAGCTTTGCAACAGAATAAAACTTTCTTAACAATTTAATGTAAATAAACTGATATTAAAATATGTCATACAGTGAGTTTTGGTTGTCTCATATTTACTGCTTTACGTGCCATTGTGGAATCAGTGGCGCCACTTAGATTTCCCAGAGTAGCCGGCTCAGTGGTGCTAAGGGTTGAGGCACTGGATGACACACCTCGCGCCACACCGGCGACCCGGGTTCAGGAACGAGCCCAGGTTGCTGGGGGTTGGCTGGGGAGGGAGATGATTGAGCTTCCGGAGGACAGCTCTCATCTCCCAGGAGGGACAGGGGTCCCTGTACGGCGCTGGCAGCCTTCTGGCGGAAGCGGAGATACAGCAACACCAAGGAGCAGAAGTGAGTGGTGGACGCCGAATCAACGCCTTTGACGCTGGTGGGTGCCGCCACTTCCCAGAAAAAGGAACTGCATCTCAGCTCTGGCGGAGACGGAGCACCAGAGCTTGTCTCGACGGCGTCTCCAGGCACCCTCCTCCCAACTGACGCCACTGCAGTGTCTGGGTGTTGGGGCTCACCTCGCCCCCGCTGGGGGTTAACCGAGGCTACATGGGCAAAGGAGGACTGACCAGGGTAGGAGCGGACCCCAAGGGGATGACTCCTTGGTGCTCCAGAGGAGACCAGAGCTGAGGTGGAGAAGAAGGAGGAATAAAATAAGAAAATAACAAAAAAAAAAAAAGATTTCCCAGAGTAGGCAAAGTTCTCGAACTGCAAGCCCTACCCCATCTGTAAAATCGCCATTTTATTTCGATATGACAGTGAGAAACCCCTACCACCCATCTCCTATAGCCACTATTCATTTTTAAGACCCAAACAGTAAGCGTTTTTGTAACTATATGCAGTGGCGGGTATCAGTTCACTGTGTCCTTCAAATTACTGCCGATAACCACAGCGTTACATGGCTTTTACTCGCTGTCCCCCAAATCACTCTCCAAATTATCCTCTTTGGATTGAAATTTTGAAATTCTTTCTCAATACAATCTAGTAGTTTGCTAGCATCTCCAAAGTCTGAAAACTGGTAGGATTTCCATCCGTAAAAAATCCTCAGACTTGCAGGTACCAATAACACATGCTGCACTCCCAATTGCCTCAATCGAGCCCATATGTCATCGAAGCTTTTCCTCCGTTGTCTGGTGGCATAACTTAAGTCAGGAAAAATGTGCACTTTCTGTCCTTCCCATTCTGTAGGACCTTTGCTCTTAGCTTGTGCAATCACTATGTCCTTGTCTCTTACTGACCCAAATACCACTAGAAGGGTACAAGGTTGAAGGTGGTTGGTGGCAGTGCGTCTTCTTGCTCCACGAGGAGTGATTCTATAGGCCTTAACCACCGAAAGTTCCTCTTGCACCTGCATCGTTTCCTTAAAAAACATATTCAAGAATCCCACACAGCCCCCTTCTTCCACTCCTTCTGTTAACCCCAGTATCCTCACATGGGTCGCTCTGGACAAGTTCTCATGGTTTTCGAGTCTCCTCCGTAGTGCTGTATTTTTCTTCATTAATCCTGACGTAACAGTTAGTGCTGTGGTTGCCGTTTTAGTAGCTGTTTTTGTCTCATCCTCTAACACAGTCACTTTTCTGTTCAAAACTTTAAATTGCATCTTGAAATCCTCCATCTTCTGGTCTAACTTCTGAATCGCTTTTAGCAGCACCGTGTTTGATGATTGAGAAGAAGGCTCATCTCCAGCCCCCATGCTAAAGTCCTTGCTACTCACCGATTTTACATCCTTTGCATGGGCGCCTTCCCCACTAGCAGTCGCTTTATTCATTCTGCCCATTTCTCCCAGATTGTAGCAGAGGTCGAGAAAATTTTTAGATCGTTAGCTTCAGTAAACTGTCTAGTTTCAGATTTCTTACTTATTTTCTGCCGTTACAAAATGAAGTCTCTTAAATTTATTAAATTAGGCTGCTGTAGCCGGAGCCCCCACTGAGAAGCTGTTATAAGCTCAGTTGCTGGCCACGCCCCCCCCATGGCTGCATGTTTTGTTACAACCACACTACCTCAATCAT
Source organism: Neoceratodus forsteri (assembly GCA_016271365.2). NCBI lineage: Eukaryota > Metazoa > Chordata > Ceratodontiformes > Ceratodontidae > Neoceratodus > Neoceratodus forsteri. The sequence continues at coordinate 121,878,895 of JADMNL010000032.1, read as the reverse complement.
GGTCTAGTCTATTTGTCTGATTAAAATGACCTTATCCTAACCCTTTATAATTATTTTTCTTTTAATATTCTTGTACCGCTTATATATACCAATAGTCACAATTAAGCTTGTTCCCTGTATTGTAAGTCTACAACTTTATAAGTAAAAATATTTAACCAAAAAGAAATACCGGGAAATGTCATCTTGTTTTAATTCTTTACTTAAAACTGGTATGCAGAATTAACATCATTTGGATCAGCAGTGCAAGCAAACAATGTACAGTATGATTAACTGGAGAGGAAGTCTCTCCTACTTTTAGATACAATCATACAATAAAGTAAAAATAAAATAACATAAAATGCAAGTATCACCCTTCCCTGACAACCATTTGGCTAAATCTTTTCACAGTTATATTAGCTTGACTGAAACGGAATCGTTATACAGCCTTGAAGGAGCAATTATGTAACTTGCATGACTTTCAGTTTCGCTTCCTTGAATTTTAAATGCAGCCATTCTCTGTAATTACTATATTGTCTAATAATGGACTACCTAATTTTCTACATTGGATAATAATGTACAATGATGAGAATTCTGAATTTCACAATTTGGCTTTTCTAATGGAACTGGTTGGCATGCATTCCCTGGAGGTTACAGGAATTTATGTTTTGCTGAGTTTCTCATACTCGCGTGGGGGTCTGATGATTGCTTAGAATAACCAATGTGGTGATTAGTCTTCTTGTGCTTGATGAAAAGTGTGTATGAACTACGTAAGGTCTACAATTGCTTCACGGTTACATTTATGCTCTCATTCATAAATTGGAGGTATACCAACCATGACCATTAATTTCTATGGCTCAGGGCTAGCCCTGCGGCTGACGGTCTCGCTTTGCACCCACAAAGTCTACATCTTGAGCATGTAAAACTCAAGGCGGGGTCCTTATCTGGCCCATAGTGGGAATGTCCTCACACCAGGCAGAACTTCAGCCATGCAGACGTATCAGCGGCACCTCTTGATTTAAGACTTCAGCAGTGAAGGGTAGGGCCCTTAAGCCCAAGACGGCTCCTTTAACTAGCCGTGCGGATTTGGAGGCACCTTCAAAGCTGTTTTCCCTACGACCGCCTCTGATTCACCTGGTCTGTTCTTAGGCTCATGTAGGACAGCTGAGTGCCTCAGCGGTCATCACTCTTCTCCTCCCGCCTTGAGGAACGGTACTCCTGTGTGGGGAATACACTGTTGTTGCAGAGTGTGCTTGCAACCCTTCACAGCATTCCCGTTAGAGGGACAGAGTGGGAGCCTTCCTCCAAATTGGAATATTTTGCATCTCCCCTGAACTGGGTTTCTAAATTGCAGCAGCACAGCCATCACTATATAAAATATCCCACGCCAGGAGGGAAGGCAACCTAGGCTTTAGATCCCCAGAGGTTTCCTCCTCAAAGGGTTTTTTTCCTGTCCTAAATGCTGAAGGTCATAATATCTAGTTAGTCTTAGTAGCATATTCCCTAGGTTACTTAGGTTGCTACTGCTGGATGAAGATGGATGGTGGCCTTTCTTTGCCGTTCCCTCTCTCCCATCCTGGTGTTGTCCTGGTGGGTGTCCAGGTGGAAGTAAAAGAACCCAGGGCACTCTTCGCAAAGAGTAGGGAACATTCCCGGTGTCCTGGCCAACATTCCCCTTCCCATAAACCGGTTCATGCAATTATCCAGGCTGTGTGTGGGTGATGATGTGCGATATGGCCGCCTCCACACATTCAGTCACTTCACTACCAGTCTAGCATTGCTTGTAAAGCACTTTGGATGTATGAAAAGCGCTATATAAATACTGATTCTTCTTCTTCTCCTCAGAAGTCATGCCCTCTTGCTATCTAATCGTTCAGACCTACGTGAAGGTCCTAAATACACAATACTTACAGTCACCTTCTGCAGTGCTTTCTGCTCTACACTCTTTTTGAGGCTCCTTCCTAAGGTACCTTTAGCCTAAGGGAATTCTTCCCAAGGCACCTCTAGGGTGGAACCCTCCTCCAGGGTTCCTTGTCTTCGGCATCCCTACAGGGTGCTATTCCCTGAGGAACGAGAAGTGAATGGCCACAAAGGTTTATTCAACAAGTTACATAAGCACAACATTACACCAAGTTGTGCAAGCACATTGAATTGAAAGGCTTCGCCTGTGGTTCAGTGGGCTGTGGCAACCAGCTACGCCCCCTGCCTGAGCGATTTAAACTCCGTCCTTCCTACTTCACTCAGAAATATTTTTTTTCACCCCACCATCCTCCCCTCCTCCTGAAGTGGCTCACCACTCTCCTCGGGGCTCCTTCCTAAGGTACCTTTAGCCTAAAGGAATCTTCCTGCGGCACCTCTAGGGATGGAAACCCTCCTCCAGGGTTCCTTGCCTTCAGCATCCCTACAGGCTGGTATTCCCCGAAGAAACGAGAGGCAAACAGCCACAAAGGTTTATTCAACAAGTTGCATTAGCACAACACTACATCAAGTTGTGTAAGCACACTGAAATATCAGAATTCTACTTATCTAGGGCCTCCAACACTTTATTATCTATATACATACATATATATACATATATACATACATATGTGTGTGTGTGTGTATATATATATATATATACATACATATATATATATATATATATATTCACACACACACACTCGATATAAGCCTCTCCCTAGGGTGGCCCTGGCTTGCAGAGATGAGGAGGATTATTAGATCCAGTGGTTTTTGATGCACCACCTTCCAGTCTGCTAAGGAGGCAACACAGGTGTGAAGCTGTCAATATCTTTTAGTGATCTACTGCCCTCAGCTCAAATCGAATTCGATCCCCCCACCTGGAGATCCTGAAATTATTTAAGGACTGTGCCACTAAACAGCTGGTATGGCGTTGCCAGGCCTAACCTATCCCAGTGTTGAAAGCAAGGGTCAAATCTTGTCAGGAGAAAAAACAGGTACTTTGTCAATTGCAGCAATACCCAGGCATGTGAGGTAAATCCAAACTTTACCCCCAATTTCCTCCACAGCACTACACTGTCCCTAGTCCAAGGCTTTTTACCCACTCAGTGTTCCACTTAAATTTTATTGCTAAAGAATATCTGATATACCCAAGACGCTACTGTTGTCAAGTTCCGCCTCTTTCCAACCTGCCTCATACACTGATGAAGCACCAATACAGCACAGTGCAGATCTGTGCCGCCAGTAATACCTGTCTAGAACTAGGAGGCCTACCCCTCTTCCCTTGTGCAGCATCAATGCGTTATATGTGATCTGTGGACGTGTGCTATTCCAGACAAACTTTGATATCATGAAGTTCCATTCTCTAAATCTTGTCTGCAGTACTGCTACTGGCAAAGTCTGGAACAAATACAATAACTATGGTAGCAAAACCTGAATACGATGAAATCAGCCCCAGTGGCATAGCTGACCATCTCTGGAGGTCATGCTTTAGTGTGGCTATAAGATGGAGATAATTTTCCGTATATACTCACGTGTAAGTCGAGTTTTCAGTGTCAAAAACAGGCACTGAAGAAAGGGGACTCAACTTAAACATGAGGTTGACTTATCTGCAGAGCTTTTGCTACTGTTCGAGAGCCCATTACTATTACAGTACATTTACCAGTAACTGCAACAGATTTCATTCTTGCCCGTTTTCCAGACACTCTTCTGACATCCTGGCACTTAATTTACTGCTGCTTGAGAGCCCTTTATTATACTAGAAAACTTTTGTGCACCTTTAATTTCTTGCAATGAATTCTACTGTCTTACTGGCACAAATTCATGTTCGTGGTTGCAAGAGAACAGGAGAATGAAGGTGATGATGGGAATGTTTGTTCAACATTTAGCATTCCGGGGACACAGCAACACTTGGCATCAAACATACAGTAGTGGAATTTTTTGCAGTAGGATTTTGCAAATCTCGAAATGTGGGTACCTGTAAATTTTTTTTCTCCGACGGCTGGTCTCTGGGCTTCATTACGCCTGGGCTCCACCTCCTGACGACAGTTGTAGGCAGGACTAACGTTGTGCAGCAGGGGGGAATAAGGAACCCTCCACATCTGGTCGTTGCCAGTCATTCTTCATGCAGTCCCCCTGAGGCAGTACTACAAGAACTTGGAAACAAAAAACACAACAGTTATGGTCTAAGTGGCCCTGAGGCCAACTAACTATATACATTCTGGGAGGGAATCCGAAGCCCGGAGACCAGCCGTCGGAGAAAGAAAATGTACAGGTACCCAAATTTCGATTTCTCTCTCCTGAGCTGGTCTCCGGCCTTCATTACGCCTGAGATATCCAAAAGCAGTCCATCCCTAGATGTGCCGGGTGGGAAGAATGTCAAGTGCTCTTAAGGGTCCACCACCGCCTGAAGCACTCGGCGGCCAAAGGAAGCATCCGCTGAGGACATCACATCCAGTTTGTAGAACTTTGTAAATGTGTGAATGGATGACCAAGTGGCCGCTCTGCATAAGGCTGCTGGGGATGCTTCTCTGAAGTTCGCCCATGAAGTGGCCATAGCCCTGGTGGAATGAGCTCTCATTGGACCAGGCAGGACTACTCCCGCCTGATCATACACCATAGTGATTACTGATCTAATCCATCTGGCTATAGAGTCTTTTGAAGCCTTTTTGCCCACATTTTGGCCTGCAGTTAAAATGAACAAGCTTGATGTTTTGCGAATAGCATCCATTCTCTTAGTATATAATTTAATTGCTCTCCTCGGATCTAAAGTATGAAACTCTCTTTTCTTTTCGTTTTTCGGGTGAGGACAAAAGGAAGGAAGGAAGGATTAGCTCCTGGTTACAGTGGAAGAGAGACACAATCTTCGGTAAAAACCCTAGATCCGTCCAGAGTACCACAGAGTCCTGATGAAAAACAGTGTAGGGCTCTTTGGTTGACAGCGCCCCAAGTTCGCTGATTCTCCTGGCTGACGTAATAGCTACTAGAAAGACCACCTTCCTTGTGAGATGCATGATAGAAGCCTCTTTCAGAGGCTCAAAGGGTGCTTTTGTTAGGGCCTTGAGAATCAGATTAAGTCTCCAAGGTGGTACGGTTGGCTTAATTGGGCAGCGTTTTAACGTTGTTGATCTTAGAAACCTCCTGACATGAGGGTGAGATCCCAGAGAGTCTCCCGAATCTGCCAACAAGAGCGCCCCCAATGCAGAAACTTGAACTCGTAAGGTGGCTGGCTGCAGACCTTTGTCGAAACCCTCCTGAAGAAACTGCAAAAGGACCGGGAGGGATATTGGATGATCCTGTATAGCCTTAGACTGGAGCCAGAACAAGAATTTTCTCCAGATTCTATAATATACTTTAGAGGAGAAGGGGTGCCTGGAGTTTACCATCATTTCAATGACTGGAGCGGTGTAGCCTAACTCTTTGCAAGGTTCCCGCTCAATCTCCAAGCCGAGAGGGACAAATTGCTCAGATTGTGGTGCAGCACCGGACCCTGATGAAGGAGGTCTGAGCTGAGCTGGAAAATAAAGGGTGATGCCTCTGACAGCTGAATGAGGAGCGGGAACCAAGGGCGGCGAGGCCACCTGGGGCAGACTAGAATCACTTGTCCCTGGCCACCTTGTGTAGGACGCTGGATAACAGCGGAATTGGGGGGAAAAGCACACAGGAGGCCAAGACAACCCCAGTTTAGGGAGAAAGCGTCCTGAGATAGTGCTAGATTGTCTCTTGCCAGGGAGCAGAACTGCTGCATCTTGGCGTTTTGTCGACGTGCAAACAGACCTACCTGTGCTTTGCCCCACCTCTCTATTAGGAGTTGGAATGTAGTGTCCTTCTGCTCCCATTCTCCCGGGAGGACGTCTTGGCGGCTTAACCAGACTGCTGTGACATTTTCCTGTCTCGGTATGTACACAGCCCTTATACTCGCCAGGTGTTTTTCTGCCCAATGGAAGAGGAGAAGAGACCCCCAAAGCATTTTTGAACTTTTTGTGCCACCCTGATGGTTGATGTAGGCCATAGCTGTTCGATTGTCTGTCAGAATCCACACATCCCGGTTGCGCACATGTTGACGAAAGTGTATCAGGGCTAACCAAACTGCCCTCATCTCTAGGATGTTTATGCTGTGCCTTGATTCTGTCAGGGACCACTTGCCCTGGGCCGACATCCGGTCCAGGTGAGCCCCCCCACCCCCTGAGGCTTTCATCTGTTGTGATTATTGTTTGGAGCGGATGGCCTAGCTTTCAGCCCCTCATCACATTTTCCCTCCAAGACCACCATGCGAGAGAGGTTTTTATCTGCTGAGGAACTGGAATGAGCTGGTGCTGACTGTGCCTGGACTGGGACCACAGCTTAAGCAGATGTACTTGAACTGGACGCATGTGCACTAGAGCCCATGAAACTGAGACTGCCAGTGACATCAACGTCCCGATCAGCTGCATAAAGGACTGTGCCGGTAGATGCGCAGAGCTTTGGAATTTGCTGATAAGCTCCATCAGGTCCCTGAATTTTGACTCTGGGGGAAACACCTTGTTGTCCCGCGTGCTGAATACTGCTCCCAAGTGGTTCAAGCTCTGGCTCGGGATTAGGGAACTCTTCTTCCAGTTGATGACAAAACCATGTGCCATGAGACACTGGACCACTTCCATCACTGCCTGCACCGCTTGGTTGAGCTGCGGAGCTTTGATGAGGATATCGTCCAGATAAGGGAATAGCTAGATCCCTCGGTTCCGAAGGTGAGCTATCATTGCTACTAGCACCTTCGAGAAGGTTCTTGGGGCTGATGAAAGACCAAAAAGAAGAGTCTTGAATTGGAAGTGATGGTTCCCTACCTTGAATCTCAGATATTGCCTGTGCCGGTTGTGAACAGGAATATGGAGGTAGGCATCCTGCAAGTCGATGGATGCCAGAAAATCTCCTTGCAGCACTTCTTTGACAATTGATGACAGAGTTTCCATTTTGAATGGTCTGCTGCGTACAAAACTATTTAGGAATTTGAGGTCTAAGACAGGTCTGTGACCTCCTGTATGTTTGGGTACAAGGAAAAATAGGGAGTATACCCCCGATTGTCCTCTTGGGGGGGAACCCGTTCGATAGCCCCTTCTAGCAGAAGGTCCATGATAGCCTGCCATGTCGCTTGTCTTTTGAACGAGTTGTTTGAGATGGGAGAGGGCACCACATGAGGTAATAGGGGCTTGGACTCGAACTCTATCAGGTAACCTTTGCTGATAATGTCTAGCACCCATCTGTTCGACGTGGTCAAGGCCCAATCCTTGAAGAATTCTGAAATCCTGCCCCCTACTCGAGGATGGGCCCGCATGGCCTCATTGTGATTTCTTGATGTTATTCCCGGTGTCTCTGGAGCCTCCACCTCCGCCGGAATTGCCTCCTCTGAAATTCCACTGGTTCTGGAAGAACCATGTTCTTTTCCCTGAAAAACTGGAGTTATACCCCTTGTTGTAACCTCTGTCACGAAAACTGCGCCTTGGACCTGAAGACCGCACTTTGGCCCGACCCCTGGATTGGGGCATATGCACCTTCGCTGTTTCCCCAGATTCCTTCACCGCTTCCTTCAGTGACAACCCGAATAGGAGGTTTCCTTCATAGGGTGCATTCACCAACTGGCTCTTTGAGGATGCATCTGCTTACCATGCCCAAAGGCACAGATTGCGGCGAGCCGAGGTTTGATGAAACATGGTCCGCGCAGCACACCTGACCGCCTCCTCTGGCACATCCGCTGCATAGGCCAAGGCCAACCCCATTAATTGCAGCTGACGGATAATGAGAGAGTTCTTTTCTGGGTCTTCTGCAAATTAAAAAGCTAAATCCGATGCCCAGGATAGGGCGGCTCTGGCAGAGAATAGGTTCGCGGTGGCTGCCTTGAGGGAAGTTGCCAAGGCTTGAAAGGCTTTTTTGAGGGAGGAGTCCATCTTTCTGTCTACTGGGTCCCTTAGAGAAGCCCTCTTTCAGCTGGTATGACAGTTTTCTTGGTGAGGTTAGAAATTATCCTGATCCTCGTGAAGCACTGCTTCTTTGCCACCAACAGAATCCTGGCAGAGAGAACTGCCCTTTGGCTCTAAGCCTCCTTGGCTTACGTGGGGGGTGGCGCCGAGCCAGCCCAGCGCTGCCGATGCAGGAGGCCCTCTCGCCTTTGAAGCAGTGCGATGAGGCGAGGGCAGACTGGCATGCTGAGGTGTTGCCTGTGCCTTCCCATGTGGAGAATCGGGCCAAGAGTGTGTAGCCACGATGAGCGGTCTAAAGCTCAATGACCGCCATCGCACAGAAAAAGGACACTTACAATCGAGGAAAAGCTCCACCCCCTCTGTCGTCCCCTGAGCCAGTCGCTAGATGTAGCCTGAGCCAGTCGCTAGATGCAGCACTTGAAAGCGGGCCCTTTGCGCGGGAAAAAGGCCGCGAGGCACTGCTGCGAGGTGGGGGCCAGTCTGTGCAGCTTGCAAGGCTGAGACTGGATCCTACCACTGAAGATTACAATCGGAACCACAGTCTGCCAAGGATAATTTCCAAAGAAAAATTTACAATCTCTTCAGCCCTGCCACGAGTGACAGGGCTTTTGCTGCACGTTACCTGCTTCAGTGAAGGCAAGAAGTAAACTGGCAATGACCGGATGTGCAGGGCTCCTTATCCCCCACTGCTGCACAACATTAGTCCTGCCTACAGCTGTCATCAGGAGGTGGAGCCCAGGCATAATGAAGCCCGGAGACCAGCTTAGGAGAGAGAAACAACAGTTTATCCAGGAGGTACATGGCAATTTCTGCAAGATTTGTGTTGGTAAGGTTGGGTTAGGAATAGTTAGTAACGTTGATCAGCGTCAGTACCATGCGTTTTTGGGATCTGTGGATCAGTGTCTTGGGTCCCTCAATCAATCAGTACTATAAATAAAAAATGGCAAAATAAATATGAAATATGGACACAGAACTTCAGTGACTTGTGCTGGTGAGAGTGGGTTAGGGAGGGTATACTGCAATGTTTTACAGTATTATTTTCTGTTTTTCAGAGGGAGGGAGTGAATATGTTAAAAAGAACGGAAACGTTTGTTAAAAAGTAGGCCTCTCAGAAAAGAAAGGGTCTCCCGAAATACTTTATATCATTCACTCATATACCCATCAGTCCCTGGGCTCTTCTATGACTTACGTGTAGTTACACTGGCTTTCAGTGCCTCACTTTTAAAGGGCTGCTATAAAGCTCGTTTTTGTTGTCCCTTGGTTAAAGATGAAATGTCAGTCTGGTCAGAAAGGTCTCTCTCACTTCTGCTGTGTCCTCTGTGCAGTCTGAGTAGAGTGTTTTGTAACATTTAGTGAAGACCTCTGCTATAGACCTAGTTCACACCTGGAGCTGCCCCAGTTCCAGAGTGTCTGATTTGTGGGATCTGCATCCCCTTCTGTTAATGCCTCAGTCAGTAAACCAGGAACTTCACTGCCCTCTCTCGTCCCTTATAATATTTTTGTTTCAACATGCAGAAAGCTATGTCTGTTTGGCAGTTATCTCATCTAACTGCCGAGTTAACCACTTTAATAGTCTACCAGACCTCCATATCCCCCTGGGCATGGGCTGTTCTGGCCTCAGCAAGCTGTCTCTATAGTCGCAACCTTTTTTTTTTGTTTTGTATTATCTATTTTCCTCCTTCCCCGTATCTCCCTCGTCAGCCTCTCCTTCGGGCCATCAATGGTCTTATTCCTCCTACCGCTCACTTGTAGCCTCGCCTGTTGCCATTATCCACCACCACCTCATATGGCAGCCACCCTCGGGGTAACCCGGTGTAACCCTTCACCAAATGGGTTCTCCCCTGAGGAGAAAGGCGTCCGTAGGGGCCGGCCAGTGCAACACTTGGCCCCTCGGGTGCTGCTGAGGTGGTCTTTCTGGGGGCCCGACCAGGGCACTCATGGCGGCGGAGGAACTGGATGGCTGTCATCCGGTCAAACGGAGGAGAAATTTTTAACATTTTTCTTCCCAGGAGCGCAGCATACCACGACATCTAGGCATATGTCAATGTTTGCTTACGCCCCCCAATTAATTGGTCAGCACATTGTTATACCTCCGTCTCCATCGGCGGTCACCAGACACCAGGCCACATCCCCACCCTCCCCCCTGGAGAAGGGGAGCAGTCGTCGGGCGCTCAAGCCTTCTCCCCCAGCCGGCCCTCCAGCGACCCAAGTCCGCTCCTGAACCCAGGTCACCAGCATCACAAGTGGAAATCCAACCGCTGCACCGATGGGCCACTAGTCGAAACCTCTTTTGTTGCTGTTACCTGCTATGATGTATGGTTACTGCTGTCAATTTCCCTCTTATACTGACTTCGTCTCCCAAATTGTTGCAACTGAGATGTTCTCTGTTATTAAGCTGAATCATCTCACTTGTGTTTGTGGCTGTCTCATTTCTTTGTTCTTCTGTACAGAACAGTGTGGCGTTGAGGCACCAAAGGGTATTTTTTCTCTCAGCAAACAAATCTAGCTGCATTTTAATAAAACAGAATGATCACAAACTGCATGAGAGAGTAGCTCCATGGACTGTGCTCTGGAAAGCATTTTGCCTCCCTTTGTGGCTACAATATGAAAAAGGCTTAAAAAAATGCCTTAAGTTCTCTACGGGTCTATAGACATTTAATAAGGTTACCTTTTCACCCAACACTGTTCCTCTTACTATAATGTATCTGCCCTGTCTGTGCAGACTTCCTTCTCCTCAAATCCAAAAGCCTGATGCATCAGGATTGAGACTCCCCTCCTCCTGCCTGAGGGATGCACCATGTGGTACCCCTTAATGAATCCCAATTTTTCAAGCTTTGCACTCTCCTATATCGAGAGGTGGGTTTCCTGCAGGAAAAATAACGCCCCCTTTTCCTTGCATAAAATTGACATGACCTCATGTCTCTTCCCCAGGTTATGCAACCCATTTGCACTGAATGACAGAATCATATGGGGTGTGTCATAGGTTCATAGGTGGTTTACACGATCGAGGGACAAGCCCATTATGATTATGCCACTTAAGCTAAGTGGGTTACAAACTTAGATTCCTTCATATATGTATCAAGCTGAACTTTAAATTGGATCAAATTTACACAATTTACTATGTCATAAGGCAGAGAATTCCAAACTGGAATTATTAGTTGGGTATAAAAATTGGTTCTTGTCATGGTTCGATTGATAGATAAGAATAGCTTTAGGTTGTGCGAACGGGTTTGGACAATTGTATTATTCCATTTTAAATGCAATGTTTCAAACAAATATTCATCTCTGGTTGCTTTATAAAGCAAACAAAGATCCCCGCGTATAGATCTATATTCCATACTATACAAATTGAGCTGTCCGAGTCTTTCTTCATAAGACAGACCTCCCATACCCTTTATAGTCTTAACAAACCTTTTTTGAACCTTCTCCCTGGATATTTTGTCAACCATCTGTGTTGAAGCACAAAATGAGGAACAATAATCAAAATTAGCTCTTATAATGCTAGAGTATAAAGGAATCATTATTGATGGCTCTCTACTTTTAATATTTCTAAATATACAGTTACTCAATCTTGAACTTTTCTTAATGGTAAAATTTAAGTGTTCAGTAAACTTTAAATTATTATTAATAATGACACCCAGATCTCTCTCAGTTGTAATAGCCTTCAGGGTATGGTTCTCAATGTAATAGTTTGCACATATATTGTTACTTCCAAAATGCATAACCTTACATTTACTGATATTAAATTTCAATTTGTGAAGGTTAACCCAATCAGATATATAATTTAAATTATCTTGTTAAATAGATATAGACTCAGGATTGTTAACAATCCCACCCAGTTTGGCATCATCAGCATATTTACTAATCCAATTGCCACACTTAGTATCCATACCAGCAATCAGGATATTGAATAGCACAGGCCACAAAACAGAACCCTGTGGGACTACACTAGTAACAGTGGTCCATGGAGAATAAAAAACCTCTTAGAACGACGCGCTGTCTATTGGATAACCATTTCATTATCCACTGAGTCAAATATTTATTAAGATCTAGTTTAACTAAGCAGTTGAAAAGTATGTCATAAGACACAGAATCGAAGGCCTTTTCGGAAGTCCAGATAAGTCATACAGGCATAAGTCAGAAAGCATAGGCAGAGTAAGAGACATTATAACATTTACAAGTAGCACTTTATTATTATGATCAACAGCAATAAAATGAAAAGCAAATAAATTGTACAGGATAGTTCTTCTTAACAGTCCATCTGAAACATAGAATGTGACGTCAGATAAGGGCTGCTGGGCCCACCTAGTCTGCCCATATTTTTTTTAACCTTCATTTTTTGCTGCAGTCCTTTACTTAATATATGGCACCATCTCTTCCCCCTCCTTTCCTTTCCCCTATGATTCTCTTGTGCCTGTCCCAGGAGTTTTTTAACCTTGCCAATGTTTTCGTCCCCACTACCTAAGCTAGAAGGCTGTTCAAGGCATCCACCACCCTTTCTGTGAAGAAGTACTTCCTCACAACCCTCCTGAATTTACCCCACCTCCAGCTTCATAGCATGCCCCCCTTGTTCTAGAGCAACAGTTCTCAAACTTTGTCATAGTGAGCCTCCCCTAAGCCATGGAAAAGATCTTGAGCCTCCCCTGAAATCCTGAAATATTTTTGGGCCTTCCCATAGAAAAATAGCCTACTTTTCACAGGTACATCAGGAATAAATTGAAACCTCTTTCCATAGCTGGCTGTTATGTTAAGCTTATTGTAACCCCCAAACAGGACAACCATTTGCTCCAATATTTTGACTCTCAACCATTGTTACCACTTACTGCCATACCTTCATGGATCAGATTGCTTTCCGTTTGCCCTCTAACTGGAATAACCTTCCTGATGACCTCTGCCTCTCCCCTGCTCTTAAGCAACTTCTCAGGATCATGTTGCTCCCTCCTGCTCTTATTCCTAGTACCTGTATGGTTAACGCTTATTTGGACAGTTCTGTGCCAGTCTACTTGATCAATTGTTCCTCACATTGTTACTTTATTGTTAATTTGTTTGCACTTTTATTCATTTTGTATTGCTTGAGTGTTTTGCAGTTACATTCTGAATTGTATTCTCTCACTCCCTTCCCTGGTACACTGAAATAAGCCATGGCTCAGTGTATGATACCTTCCTGGTCACAGACTTGTGAATAAATACATAAATTCACCTACTGTTATCCTCTTTCAGTTTGTCTTATCCTTCACACAAACTCTATAAAGTTCAAAAGTGATATACAATACTTTTTCAAGACTTGCTTGAGCCTCCCCTTGAACAGGTTGGGGCCTCCCCAGGGAGGCTGGCCTCACCATTTGAGAACCCCTGTTCTAGAGCACCTTTTTCATCTGAAAAATAGCTCCCCCATCCTGTACCTTATTAACCCTGCGGAGGGGGTTGTGGGATAACAGATGGACCAGACACCGCACTTCAGTTTCAAAACACAATCTCTGTGTGATGTTTATTCAAAATGCAAGAGATAACCTTCAACAATAGCATATCCCTTCTTCAGTACATCAGATTGTAGCAACAGACTATGTAAGTCTTTCCTCTACACTTAGCCAGCACCTACTGACTCACTGATCTCTGATCTAACTTATCAGTTGAGATTCAGCCTCCCCTATGTGGGCCTTGTTTGCTTGGGTGGGGGCTGAAATAAAAAAAAAAAAAAAAAAAGCTAAAGACAAAGAACCTCAGTGCAGAAGCACTGAAACAAGGGTTACCCCAAAGGGCATTGACAATAAGCCAAATTGCAAAGAAACACAGCATCACACATACTTCCATAATGCAAAGCATAGTGGGATATATGCAAATCAATATGAAATTCCAGACTTGTTCAGTTTACAGCAATTTACATGCATTTTAAATGGCAGAACCAACTTAATTGTTATCATACAGTCCCCAATAACTTTTTACCTTTATGAAAAACACCTAGTGCCATGATATTTTCAACATTTACAGGTTTCATAAACATAAGGTATATACATCAAGATATTTTATGACATAGTACTATTACATACTAAATCCATCAACGATAAACACAGCCTGTTGTTTTACATAAGCTCGGAGGTCACCACAATAACCTCCCTGTACGAGGACCTGAGAGGGAAAAGGAAAATTAAAGAGAACACTGTAGCACAGTCAAGAAAGGGAAGAGGGTGCCCACAGATGGCCAACCTTATGGACTAGAAATTGTAAAGGTTAGATTAGGCTAAGAAATAGAAGAACTGTTGCAACAGATTTAAGAAAAGGTTGGTCCTCAAGAGTGGCAGGAGCTCCCCGTCACATATCCCCCCACCTTAAAAGGGAAGCAGTTATTGCACACTGCTTACCACCTTCCTGTCCCATGAAGGGATGGAGCTTCCACCCATCCACCTTCAAAGCTCAGTCTCAGGGTCCCTATCAACGATAAGCATTCCATCATAAACATAGTGGATATCATCATTCTTTACTCTGATGCATTAACATATTTCTCAACAGAGACTAACGCTACCTTTCCATCTCCTTTTAGGGAAAGTCAGTCATATTTTATTGACCGAAAATCTGGATGACTGTAAAGTCCAGTACCATAGAAAGAATTACTCTGAGGTGAGTAATTACCTGCTCCAGCCCCACTAGACATGTCATTTTTAAGCAGGGGTCCAGTCCTAGGTTCTCAACCCTTCTACATAAACCCACTATGTCTCTTGATTCATTCATTTCACTTACTATTGATACAGACACCAAAGGGTAGACACTCTTTTGGTGTTACCCCAGTCAATACTGTTAACAGATTTAGCCGCATCAATACAAAAGAAGTTCCTTCAGCCTCATAGGCTTCTTCTTGCTTGCTTGGAGCCTTCAACCCTGGCACAATATCAATAGGCACAGTCTTACCTAGGGTCTCACATTTAAGCTCCATACTTGCATATCCGACCTCCAACAGGTAACATCCTGGGAACACAGGCATCAAAGAAATATCCTGCTCAGTCAGGGGGTCCTCCTCCAGCTGAGCCCATGAAAAATCTTCCTCCGATTCTTTATCCAAACTGTCTGGCAGGGACCTCTCGAGCACTTGGCACCGGTGTTCCGCCTCTATGCATAGTCGGTCTGCCTCCAGCCGTTGCCCACTCATCCAGTGGATCATCCTCACCAGGGTCTCCACCTCCTGGGTGTTGTCTTCACATCTCCAGTCTGCCTCGGCCCCATGGTAGTTCCTCATCCCTTTACATCTCTTAGTCGTCTTAAGGCTTGGCCTTCCTCTGAGTTCTCAGGTCCAGTCCAGGCAGCAGTTTCTCTCCGTCTATCATTTTTTTTTATTATTTATTAAATTCTCGGATTACAAATACCTTTGAGCAGAAACTGCTCGTTTACAAAGGTTCCACGTCAAAGGATGAGGGTCAACATACATACAGAGGTAGTAAAAGAATGCACAATAAACAACCAAAACAACTAAAACAAAAAATAAAGATACTCAGTTATAACATACTTTGAAATAATATTCATAAAACGAGCAGCTTGAGTAGGCAGCTGGCTGCGGTAACAATAAGAGAAAGAGGGCATCACAGGCAGTTAGTATTGCAGGCATGTGACCGGGAGAGGAAGTTGGCAGGCTAATGGGCCACTGTTCGATGGTAGTGGAAAATGTCTTGTACCAGTGGAGATGTGAAGCAGGAAAGGAGTCACAAGGAAGGCCCAGTGCCAGAGGGAATGAGATTGGGAAAGGGCGGGCTGTGAGACATGAGTGAGCTGGGAGGTGTTTAGAGAGATCTCTGTTCAACAAAGCAGTCACATTGAGTGGTAGAGGTGAGGTAAAGTTTGAGATTCCTTTTGAAGGGTCCAAGTGTAGTAGAGGAAAGTGATTCTTTATTGAAGGAATTGAACCATTGAGCAGCTCTATAGATAAAGGACCGCTGACCCATGGAGGTACGACATCTGGGAACCTGAAAGGTTAGAGATTGGGCACCACGTGTTTGTTGAGTGCCACTGTAGGTAGTAAGGAGTGAGCTAACACCAGGTGGCATGAGACCAAGGAGAATCTTTTTGGTAAGTAAGCAGGTCTGGTATTGTATTCTGCTGCGTGGGTACCCAGCTGGCCTGTGCATAGAGGTCACAGGTGTGAGTTAGTCGGGCTGCACCTGTCAGTAGTCTACAGGCTTTGTTGAGAGCAACTGAGATCCTACGGAGGCAACTTGTTGGGGCAGAGCCATAGATGGCAAGGCCGTAGTCAATGATAGAGTGACAGAGCTAGAGGGCTAGTTTAAGGCATCCGGCATATACAGTGCTTGTGTTTGTGTAGTAGTCCAATCCAGATATTGGCGGTCTTGGCAACAGTGTCAATATGCCGAGTGTAGGGAGAGGGTACTATCCAGGGTAATACCAAGGTACTTGAACCCTTGACATGCTCGAGTGGGTTCCCAGCGTGGTTCTTGATGGTGAGGGACAGAGAGTTGTGCCTGCTCTGTCGGTTACAGAAGGACATGGCTTTAGTCTTGCCGTGGTTCAGGACAAGTTTATGAGAATTGAACCAGTTTCGATGCGACTAAGTCGAGCTGCAGCTGGTATTCAAGGACTGTAATGTCATGGTGGCTGGAAAACAGGACTGCATCGCTCATGATAATAATATTTTTGTGGCAGGCACTGGGGAGATTGTTGATGAAGAGGGAGAAGAGAGGGCCCAGAATAGACCCCTGGGGACTCCGAGCGGACCGGTTTCTCATCCGAAGAGATCCCTGCAATCCTTACATGCTGGATCCGATTATCAAGGTAGCTGGTGAACCATGGAAGGGCATTGCTGGAGATCCCAATGGAGGACAGCTGGTTGAGCAGTAGGGGGTGGTTAACTGTGTCGAATGCCTTGGTAAGGTCTATAAATACTGCCCCTCCACAATTCCCTTTGTCAAGCGTGGCATGGATGAAGGTTGTAAATTCCAGTAGTGCAGTGCCCTTTTCTGAAGCCATGCTGCTCTGGGCACTGTACATTGTACTTATCCAGGAATTCAGCTAGTTGGTCCGACACTATTCGCTCCAGCGCTTTGGATAGTGGGGGGAGGAGTGAGATAGGTCTGTAATTGGTGTGCAGTGTCCTATCTCCACTTTTGTGAACCGGTGTGACAGTGGCTTTCTTCCAGAGAGAGGGGAAATGGCCCAAACTAAGCGAGAGATTTAAGATCTTTGTAAGTGGTTCTAAGATTTCATCGAGGACTTGTGCCAGCAGTTTCAGGTCAAGGGAGTCACCATTGTACCCTTGTTTGCCGATGGCCTTTTGAATGTATTTTCTAGCTACTTGTGGTGGGACCTCCTTAAAAAAAAACTCTGGGGTTGTACGTTCTAGTTGGGGGGTAACTTGGGAGGAGCTGGGGGAGGTCGTCGAAAACATTTGGTGGAAGGACACTGTCCAGGTTTGTAAATGCATTATTAAAAGTGCTGGTGATGATACCTAGGTTGAGTGTAGGAGTGCCATGAAGGTTGAGCATAGTGGGTGGTGCTTTAGGATCCTTGCCTGTGAGTTCTTTCATGTTGTTCCAGAATTTGTTTCCCTGGCCCCAAGAGTTGGTCAGAGCCTCTTTGTAATAGCTGCGTTTAGCATTCGAATTCTTTGAGTGCAATCATTTCTGGCTGCTTTGTATAATTGTATGTTTACTTGCCGGAGTTGCACGAGCACAATGCCAGAGGTGGTCTCTGTGTTGGTGAGCAGAGTTAAAAGGTCAGTAGTAACTCAGGGGTTGGTCTGTCCTTGACCTTCATCTTTTTCACTGGTGCATAGATGTCAGGCTTCGTTGAAGCGTTTGATAAATAGGTCCAGAGCTTTGTTGGTGTCATTGAGGTAGTCAAGCACTGCCCAGTTCAGCCTGGTTAGATGGGATTTTAACAGCTGAGGTGCCCTGTTTGACAACCCTGGCATAGATAAGCTTGGGAGGGGCTTATGGTATTTGTTTGACCAGGAACAGATGACAGGCGAGTGGTCACTTATTGTATCCGGGAGTACAGAAACATTGGAGATGCGTTCAGGGTGGTTAGATAGAATCCAGTCTAGAAGCGTAAGGGAGCCTGTCCTATAGTTACACCTAGTGGGGGCACTGACCAGTTGAGTGACGTGATGCGCCGCGGCTGCATCCTTATAGGTAGTGGCCTCAGCGGAGAGCCAGTTAATGTTAAAATCACCCATGATTATGGTTTCAGAATTATGTTGCTGGACCCTTATATATTCCGTGATGCTATGGAAGCCAGCAGCCTGGTCTCTTGGGGGTAGGTAAACCGAGATGACAGTGAGTTCCCTGTTATGTGCACCAAGGAGGATTTTGATTGTGAGGACCTGAGAGGAGTTGCTCAGGCTGGGGGATGGGATGATGTGACCCATAAGGGTATCCTTAAGATAGATGGCGCAGCCCCCGCCCCGGTTAGCAATCCTGTCTTGCCTGAAAATGCAGTAGCCAGGGATAGAGACTGAGGTATCAGGGATTTTAGGGTTTAGCCATGTTTCCACAACTGAGAGGACATCAGGGTTGTGCTGTAGGAGCCATGTTTGGAGGCAGTCAAGTTTGTTGAGGATGCTGCAGGCATTGATGGATGCCATGGTGAGAGTCCCTGTCCTTCTGCTTGGTGCCACCGCTGGCTGCCCAGGTGGTCCTGGGTTGGGGTGAACATTTCCTGAGAGCAGAAGCAGCATAAGGAGAATTTGTAGGAGAAAGGATTTCAGCATCTTGTAGATACCTGGTGGTTAAGTCATAAGCCAAAAGAAATTATCAACAGCTGAGGTCCAGAGTCACAGAATGTGTTAGAATTCTGCAGGTGATGAACTGTGCCTGTGCATATGCAGGATGTGAAACCTTTGTCTGCATGCTTTTGTCATTCAAAGAGGTTGTTGAAAAGCCAACATACAGATCATGGAGCAGGTCAGACGAAAATGTGGATTCAAGCAGACCTAGAGTCACTGAGTTTGTCAGACTTAATTGCTTGACTTATGTTTTACTTGGGATAGCTTCCAAAAAGTTGATTTTTAAATGAAAAATGCAGATACCTGGTTGTGATGTTTTGCAGAAATACAGTTCAGGAGACTTTCACGGACGTAGTGAGCAAGAATGGTGCAGTTACTCCAAGCAGAAAACCATGTAAATCCACAAAAACTAAGCTACAGACACAGACAAGCAGCCACTACAAACATACCTCCAGCAAACATGTTTGTAGAACACACCCAGAATGGCCAGAATATCAGCCATGGTTCTGGTCAGAACTCCACGGACTTCCTTCTCCGGGTTTCTACTCTGGCAACCCCTGCTGCATCGGTCCACCTGGGATATCTGGGCCATATCTACCAGAAAATGTCCCTCTTCAGCCAGTCCAGACACTTCCAGCAAATTATCCCACTGCTGACATCAAGTCTGTGGAGATGCCGGCCCGGTGGCGCTGAGGGTTGAGGCGCTGGATGCCACACTTCGCGCCACACCAGCGACCCAGGTTCGGGAACAAGCCGGGGGTCGGCAGGGGAGAGAAGAGATCGGGCGTCCGGAGGACTGCTCTCTCTTCCCGGGGGTGGGTACAGGTTGTGCTCGCTCTTGGAGCGACCTCTGGTGGTGGCTAGGGGGTCGCTGACTGTAGCGGCGCGGCATATGCCTGGGGACAGAGCCACGGCAATTCGTTGCCAGCCTGGCCGGGGGCTCCGCAGGGAGAGGGGGGACATACGGAAAAAAAAGAGATAAAAACCCCATTCCTGGGGATAGATGAAGGCACCTCGACTGCCCAAAGCCCACACTTCCAATTCCGGGCTGTCTCCTCTCCATCGGGCCATTCGTGTGCCTGGCACTTTCCCCTATAGATAGAGCACCCTGGTCAGATAGGGCGGCCCTACCTCCGGAGGGTTCAGACCCGGAGGTGGTGCTTGGTGGCACAAGGGGAGAGGACTAGTCAAGGAGGAGGGTAGAGGCTGGGTAGCTCCCAAGGATGCTGGAAGGAGTTCTCCAGGAGTGGAGATAAAGTATAAAAAAAAAAAAAAGTCTGTGGAGGGGTTGTGGGATAACAGATGGACCAGACACCGAACGTCAGTTTCAACGCACAATCTCTGTGTGATGTTTACTCAGAATGCAGTCGATAACCTTCAGCAGTGGCATATCTCCAGGAATTTATTTAACTCTAAATATTGATTAGCGTTTTGCTCATAAAAGTGCTAAATCTTTGTGAAACTGCATTGCTCTTGCCTCACTGTGTTTAACAAACACAGCACTTCTAGAAAATCTATATAAATACTTTCTGTACAGTTAGTATAGTCCCAAGAAAAAAACTGCTAATCAATTATTTAAAACCCTGTATCTCTCCAGTACATCAGTTTGTAGCAACAGACTATGCAAGTCTTTCCACTACACTTAGCCAGTACCTACTGACTCACTGATTTCTGATCTAACCTATCAGTTGAGATTCAGCCTCCCCTATACAGGTCTTGTTTGCTTGGGTGGTGGGGGCTCAAAATAAAAAAAAAAGCTAAAGACAAAGAACCTCAGTGCAGAAGCACTGAAACAAGGGTTGCCCCAAAGGGCACTGACAATAAGCCAAGTTTCAGAGAAACATAACATCACACATACTTCCATAATGCAAAGCTAGCCTAGAGGTTAGAGGAATGAGGTGTGAACAAGCTTGGTACATCCAGCAGACAAGACCTGAGTTTGATTCTCACAACCTCCACTTGCACACTGTGTGACTTTGAGCAAGTCTCTTAACCACCCAGTGCTCCCAGGTTGTCCCTGAAAACAGGCACTTGTGTCTAGTGGGCCTTACCCGGTTACCAAAGACTAAAAATATATGCAAATCACCATTATATTTCAGACTTGTTCAGTTTACAGCAATTTACATGCATTTTAAATAGTACAATTAACTTAATTTTTATCATACACTCCCCTAGTAACTTGTTACCTTTATCAAAAACACCTAGGCCCAGATTTTCAAACTGCGCCATTCTGAGGCGCAAGCCCCTGCGCTGCTCAAAATAGTTGCGCAGGGGTGTGGCCGGGGTGATATTCAAAGGAGTTGCGCTATTGAGCAACTCCTTTGACTATCACCCCCCAGCCACAGCACTTCGCATGGCGCAGTGGAACTTGCGCCACCACAAGTTGCCAGAGTTGAGCATTAAACTTGCAGTGGCGCAAGTACCATTGCGCCATGCTCAAATTTCCGATATTCAAAAGGTGACATGCAAATGGGGCCATAATTTATGCAAGGCGCAGGGGCCATTTGCATCTATTTATGGCTCATTTGCATGCCATTTGCATGTAGGTGCGCCGATGCCGAGGATTCTGCTCCTGGCCACCCCTGCCAGGCAGCAGCTGCCGGGGACCGACGACACGCAGCCCAATCGCTGGGCATCACAGTTACATGAAACCCCCATTTCCCACAGCCCGATCGCGGGCAAGCGATGTATGAACCCCCAGTGCCCGATCGCGGGCAGATGTAACCCTCCCAACGAATATCTCCCTGGTGGTCCAGTGGACCGTAAAAGCCGATCGCGGGCATAATGTCACATCACAACCCCCAAACATCTCCCTGGTGTCTAGTGTCCCCCACCCACCCACAGCCCCTCCACCCGCTCCCCCGCAGCCAGCGGGTGACACCTCCACCACGCCCCGCCGTCCGCCGACTGACTGTCCGGTAGGGCTGCGCCCATTGGCTGAGCTCTGCACCAATGGGCGTGCAGCCCTACGGACATGATCGGCGGCGGCGAATGAGATGCTTCTCACCGCCACCCGCCGCCGCCGACTGACTGTCGGGGGCTGCACGCCATTGGCTGTAGCTCTGCACCACCGGGCGTAGCCCTACCGGACAGTCAGTCGGGCGGGCGGCGGGCGGGTGGGATGCTGTCGCCCGCCGCCGCGGGGAGCGGGGAGGGGCTTCTGGGTGGGTGGGGGGGGACACTAGACACCAGGGAGATGTTTGGGGGTTGTGATGTGACATTCTGCCCGCGATCGGGCTTTACGTCCACTGGACCACCAGGGAGATATTCAGTTGGGGAGGGTTACATTCTGCCCGCGATCGGGCACTGGGGGTTCATATACGCCTGCCCGCGATCGGGCTGTGGGAGATGTGGGCTGGGGAGTTTCATGTAACTGTACTGCCCGCGATCGGGCTGTGGGATATGTGTGGGGGGTTTCATGTAACTGTGATGCCCGCGAACGGGCTGGTGGGGGGGCACAGGGACCGAGTTGGGGGCCAGCCAGGGGTGGCAGCTGCTGTGTTGCGCCCTGCAATACAGCAGCTCACCTGTGGGTGGCCCTCAACTTGATCCTTTTTTTTTTGGCTCAAGGTTGTGCAGGCGCAGGTTGGGGGTTGCGCATGCACAACTCTGCACAACCCGACTGAATATCGGGTTGCGCAGGTTATGCATGGTTCCTCCCCCTCCTGTTGAGCATGCATTCATTTGCATTGCTCTTTTGCGCAACCTGTTGCCAGTGGAGCAACTGCCTCCTGCTGAATATCGCAGAATGGCGCAATGTAGGACTTGCGCATGGGCAACCCTGTTGTGCATGCAGCAACCCTTTTGAATATCTGGGCCTTAGTGCCATGGTATTTTCAACATGTACAGATTTCATAAATATAAGGTATATACATTAAGATATTTTATGACATACTACTATTACATACTAAATTCAACAATGATAAACATAGCCTGTTGTTTTCCATAAGCTCGGAGGTCACCACAATAACCTCCCTGTACGAGGACCTGAGTGGGAAAAGGAAAATTAAACACGATACTTATAGCATAGTCAAGCAAGAGAAAGAGGTGCCTACAGGTGGCCAACCTTATGGACTAGAAATTGTAAAAGTTAGATTAAGCTAAGAAATAGAAGAATTGTTGCAAGAGTTTTAAGAAAGGTCAGTCCTCAAGAGTGGCAGGAGCTCCCTGTCACAAACCCCCTTGAGGTATTTAAAGTTCTCTATCATATGGCCCCTTTCCCTCCTCCCCTCTAGGGTGTACATATTTAGCTCCTTTAGCCTCTCCTTCTAGGGCTTTTGATGCAAGACCCTGCAACATTTTGGTAGCCCTCCTCTGAATTGCCTACACTCTATGTCCTTCCTGAGATGTGGTATCCAGAAGTGGACACAGTACTCAAGGCGAGGTGATCTGAAGAGGGGCCACTTCCCTCTTCCTGTTGGCGACGCCCCTTCCTATACACCCCAGCATCCCACCCAAGCATCTGAGAATCTCTTTAAAATCTCCAGCTCTCCCTATCTAGACAGAACATTGCTCTTTACGTGAGATGTCTTCCAGCAATTACGTTCTGCATCCTGATGCTGAAAGTTGTTACATCTCCTGTTTTTCACAAAATGTACCAGAACTTTGTCAGTTTCTTTCTTGTGTCCAGCCTGAAGGCAGTTCATCTAATCTTTAACAGGTGTAACCAAGTAATACATTTTGTCCCAGAGCTAGTTTCCTGTTGACAAGTCTCCAAACAAACCTGTAGAGGTCAAACTATAGCTCAAGGTCAACTTCCTGTATTAAAGATAGCCCTTGTTAAAAAAAAAAAAAACTATAAGCTTTCTGCAATTATTTCAACAATATAATTATATGCATCTACAAACCAAACGATCCCAGTTTCACATGAAGATTCATATTTTTAACCACACAGAAGCAAGGGGAGAAAAAAAGAATGCCAACAGCAAGTGAAGGAAGGGAGATAACGGGAAAACTGTGGGACCAGCGGAGTGGTCAATTCCTAGGTGCCACAAGGAAAATTTGACTGCGCAATCAGACAGGCAAGGGATAGACAAGTGACAGACTAGGAGGACAGAATAGATCCTTGCTTTTAACTCTCTCTGCATAATAAATGGGACAGGGTCTCAACCCAACCCTGTCACAGGGTGTACTAGCCATCTTTTTGATTTTAGTATTATATTCCCCCCCTTGTTGCAATTTAAGTTGTATGCTCCCCCACATCAACATTTCAGAACAAGTCCTCACGAGGGTAACAGTTTAAACAGTAAAAACATGCACAAGGAAGAACATTTTACATAACTGTTGCCCTCCAAGGTAGCAGTTAATCCTACTGTGTTGCCCCTCTGACACAAACCATTATGCCCCAGTGGGGAGCTGGTTCTGCAGGAAGGAGAATGGTGACTACTAGTAGTCAAGAGTTCTTTCAGCATCTACTGTAACGCTATCTTGATCTCCCATGATGGTCGGGGGGCGGACACTTCTGAGTGTCCATAACACAGGAAAAGTTGGCTTCTGCTTCACACCAGCTGTAATCATACAACTTCTGCGTACCCTGTGATCCACTGGAGGAAGAACCTATCTAGATATTTGGGTCCAGAATGAGCAAGGCCCTGTCAGTAAAAGGAGGATCTAAATTTTTCAGAACCCTAAAATGGGTCCAAGTCACAACTCCTTTTTTTTTAACTTTATTTTTATTATTATAAAAACTGTGTTACAGTTTAAGAAAAATGGAATTACCTTACAGTGTAATTTTTCTGTCATGTGGACACCACTCGTCTTAATATCATCAAAAATAAAATGTATCACATGCTTAGAGATACATCATTGAGGGGAAATAAAAAGTAAAACTGAGTCCATAAAGTGTCATCCATATTAGCTGACACCGAGTCCATGAGCTGCGTGGATATATATCATGTAAAGTCAAATAAAGAAATCCTAAAGTCCTCCTCCTCCACCAGGGTGGGAGGTAGCCACCACACTAAATCAATATCATGTGCACCAAAGGTGCGATTAACGTACAAAATAAACAGGGCTTCCCTGAGTATCTCTACCTTACACTTTTTGTTAAGTAAATTAGCGCAATAACACATAATGACCTACGACAGACCTTTAGGTGCAAATCAACTCTATAGCATGCATTTGGATATATATAAAACAAACGACTGCTATCCACAAGGACAGGGACTACATTACTATCAGCAGTATTAATCATCATGCAGTAACACATTAATCTTGAAACTGGAATGAATTTGATATTGTGACATTTCCCCATAATTTGGTAACTCTACCTCAGCAAATAAACTTGTATTATCTAAACATATTTTGGCATTTTAAAACCCAAACAGCAATATTAAAGGTAGAATTACCCCCACCAAACATCAGCAAAAAAAGGTCCCCTTTGCAAAGAAAAGTTCACAGGACTTCATCATCATCTGAAAAAGAGGCCTCACTCTCTTGTTCCCTCCAACGGACTTCCACATACCTCCAGGCCCACTTTAAAGCTTCCATGGGCTCTGTAAATAGAAATACTTTTCCCTGGTGTACAATCCTCAGCCGGGCTGGAAAAACAATTCCATGTGGAATGTTGGCTTCACAAAGCATGGCTCTGACCCCGTCAAATCTTTTTGGCCTCTGGCAGGTGGCGTAGCCAATATCGGGGAAAATTCTGATGTGTTCCCCATCCTGGAGTAAGGTATGTTTCTGTCTAGCAAAGACCAGGATGACATCAACGGAGCCCATCCTTTTGGTCATGACCACTACTGCTCTGGGCGCCTCAGGATTATCGGGCCTGCCCCTGGGAGTTACTTGGTAAGCTTTTTGGAAACACTGCACCCGATCAGAAATCCTGGCCCTCAACTGCTGCACAAGCCACTCTTGCAGAAAAAGAAGGAGATGATCACCTTCACAGCACTCCGGCAAGCCAAGTATTCTAAGGTTTGCAGACCTCACCTGGTTTTCTAAAGTTTCCAGGAGAGATTTTAAATATTTTCTTTTATGACCACTGTAACTGCCCCATAGCAGCATTTGCTCACTTTGTGTCTTCAGTTGATGCTCCCAGCACCGATTCTATGGTGACTTCAATTCCTGCCAAACAATTAGACAAGGCATCAAATTTATCTGAAAGTCCTGTCACTGAGGCTAATAGTTTATTCATTTCAGAGCCCAGTGTCTAGAGGGTCTCTTCCTGAGGTACATCGAGAGATTCAGCCTCGGTAGTATGGCCTTGCTGAGACCGCATGGTAGACACTCCAGCAATATTTTTAGCTTTGGCTCCCTCACCCGAAGATTTATCCCTGCGAGGAGTTCCCATCCTTTTACCTCACCTCTCTCTCTCTCTGCACGATTCGTATTGTACAGATGGTCTAATTAGTCAAAAATACACACTTTTTTACTATTATTTCAGCTTTCAATTGAAGAGCTCTAAAGAAAAGCTGACATCTTGCTCGGCACCACAGCACCCCCCAAACTCACAAATCTTGACATTGATTATCCTTCCCCCTCTCCAGAAATGCAGTAATGAGTACAGTCCCCATACTTATGTATTGCAAATGTCCAAAACTTGCTAGTTCATAGTTCTGTATTTTGGGCATTATTTAAGATCCAAATAATCCCAGTTACGTACAGGTTTTCAACATGCTGCATTCTGGTTCTTACTCGGCGGGCAAAAAAAGAGCTAGACTGTCCAGTACTTTACTGGCAGTGTCATTCAAACTGTCCAAGTGAGACTTCTGGGTGGTGATGGACACCTCTTATGCACTTAATGCTTAGGGCACCAGGATCATCATCCACTAAACACTTTTGGTGTGGGGGGAAGGGGAGTCACCTGCCAAACCAGCTGTCACTGCCTGTCTCAAATCCCAGAGTGGCTTACCTCTAGTACAGCAGTTCCGCATTCATTTCTCCCTAATGCAGGTCAGGCCCATCATGGTTCCAGTGTGTGCTAGGGGATCTCCCCCAGCTGAATACTGTATTATTACCATGGCTAGCACCATGCCCAAGTCCAGGAGGTGATGGCAGAAAAAGACCATTGGTCCATCCAGTCTGCCCATAAAACCCTAGCAAACCCAGGATCTACTGCCCATAGTGTTCTAACCCAAACTACCCACCCCCATGTTGCCCATCCTACCGCTACCACCCTGAGCAAGTACTAAGCCCTTCACTATGTCCCAGCCATGTCTGAAACCACTGATATTTCTGGCGCATACCACATTAGCTGGCAGATTGTTCCACGGCTCCACCACTCTTTCTGTAAAATAAAACTTTCTTACTTCCCTCCTGAACCTCCCCGTCAGTAGCCACTTGCGCCCCCAGATTCTTGATCCACTACTTATACTAAATAGTTCCTTGTAATTTGCCTTGTTGTTTCCTTTCAGGAACTTGAAGGTCACTATCGTATCTCCCCTATCTCATCTGGCCTCCAGTGAGTACATATTCAGTGCCTTGAGCCAACTCTCATACTATCTACCCTGCTGGCCTGAATCATTCTGGTCACCCTACATTGCACTGTCTCCAGCCTTTCCTTATCTTCCCTTAGGTGAGGACTCCAGAACTGGGCACAGCACTCCAGGTGGGGCTTCACCAATAATCTTCAAAGAGGGAGTAATAACTCCTTCCTTCTACTGTCAATACCACTTCCTATACATCCCAGCATCGTATTTCCCTTACTGTAGGCCTTGTTACACTGGCTTGACTGTTTTAGAGATTCATTGATGATAACACTTTGGTTTCTTTTCTCAGAGATCATGCTCAGCTTTGCTGCCCCCAATCTAGTATTTTGTCTTGGAGTTCTTGTTCCCTATGTGAATCACCTTGCACTTTTTGGCACTGAATTTCAACTGCCACACCTCTGATCACCTCTCTAGCCTTTTCAAGTCACTTTGCATCTTCCTGACCCCCCTCCTCACTGTCTACCCTGCCACAGAGCTTACTGTTATCTGCGATGAGACACTTCTTACCCTGGATTCCTTCTCTCATGTCATTGATGAATACACTAAAAAGGTCTGAATCCAGGACTGATCCTTGTGGCATCCCACTGGTGTCCTCCCTCTCTTCTGATTTGACTCTGTTAACCACAACCTTCTTCTGTCTCCTTTCCAACCAGTTTCTCACCCATCTGTGTCTTTTGCTGCGCCAAGATCCTCTAGCTTTTTCAGCAACATTCTGTGAAGCACTCAGTCAAAAGCCTTTTTGAAATCAAAGTAGAATAAATCCATAGTATGACCTTTATCCAGTACCCTCATTACCCAGTCAAAGAATACTATGAGGCTGGTCGGACAAGATCTACCTGCCACAAACCCTGTTGTTTACTATCCTGGAATTCACTGCTCTCCAGGTAGTCCACAAGGTCCTCTTCAACAAGTGTTTCCATCAGTTTACCCACAACAGGGTGAGACTGACAGGTCTGTAGTTACCTGGTTGTTCCTTGTCCAGTTCCCCCCCCCCCAATACAGCAGGAATACATCTGCTACCCTCCAGTCTTTTGGAACTCTCTCTAGCTGAACTGAGCTTCTGAATAACCCTACCAAGGATTCAGTTAGTTCCACTGCCAATCCCTAGAGCACCCTCAGGTGCATCCCATCTTGCCCCAGGCCTTATCTACCTTTAAGGCTACTAGCCTTTTCAGAACCCTTTTGTAAATAGCTTATTAACAGCATTAGTAACATAAGCCTACACCAATCTGTACTGCATTCCCTTTGCCCAGACCACAAGAATGCGAAGAAGCGCCTGCATTTTCGTGACATGATGAGGATTCACCCAGTCTGTCTTTACTAGGGTGACTGGATGGGCCAAGCAGTATCTGCCAACAAATTCTTTGTTTCTATGTTACAACTCCACTAACCCTTAAAGTAAGGGAACTATATACAACACAGGAGACACAAGTTACAAAAGTGTACTGCACTGAAAACTGCAAAGACTTGCCTGCCCATAGACAAAGCCTAGACACAACCAGAATTATCGGTAGGGAAACTGTAATTCCTGCTTGTGTGCTGACACCTATGAACAGGCAGTAGTGATATGGGCCCTATTAAGTAGTCCCAAACTGAGAGGGTCAGTGCTGAACAACTGAGTACAACACATACTTGCCAAATGAAGCATCAACAGAGCTAAGCATGTTTAGGCAATAATTCCTAAAGGCTAAACAGAGACCCAAGTAGCAGCCTTGCTAATGTCCTCCAGGGATGCCATAAGGTACACTCAGCACAAGATACATATCTCTAGTCAAGTGAGTTTTGAGACCTAACAGAGCTAATAGAACCCAAGAAGTGTAAACCAGTCTAATGACCACACAGCACCACTTGGCTAGGGCACGTCTGGCTGGGATCACCCCTTTCCTTCCAGGCCCAGTAGGATGAGACATATATCAGCGTTACAGGTGGATCTGGCATGCTTCAAGTAAATGCAGCTAGCACTCTTCATGTCAAGAGAATGCATGCACTTCTCCTTTGCATTCTTGGGGTCTGGGCAAAGAGAAGGCACTGCAATCTCCTGCTGCCTATGAAAGGTGGGAGCCACTTTGGGAATGAAGGAGGAAACTGTGTGGAGAACCACCTTCTCCTTATGTAACACCAGGTAGAGTTCCTTGTGGGACAGTGTATAGAGTTCCCCCAATACTCCTCACTGAGCAAATGGCCATTAGAAAGAGCACCACTAGGGTAAGAAACCACCTCTGCAGGGCGTTCAAAAGGAAAATCCACCATGGCTTCTTGGACCATGTTGTTTGCAGGAAGGTGAAACCTGTGGGATGCACTGACAGAATCTGTGGCATGCCAAGGTTCCCCACTGTCTGAAAATACAGGGCGGTTGCAGTGGTGATTGTCAAAAGGTGTGTTATTTTTCTGGACCTCCTGTATGCACTGTAAATGTGCATAAGTGTATTTTAAGTAAAATACAGTGTGCTGGTATCAAAACGGGTAGTAGTGCAATAAAGGATGGCAGTAAAACACAATTTTGGAGAATTTCATTAAACAAAAAAATCAGTAATGGATAAAAATATATGGTGGTAGCAAATAAATATAGGGTGGTGGCCCACCACACTAAAATAATGAATGGGGAACACTGCAAGCGGTAATGAAAAGGACAACATTTTGGTGCGAACCTAGGGAGTAAGAATCCATGTATGCCTGGATGACAGAAAGGGCCACCACCTGGACTCTGAGGGAGCTAACTGACAAACCATTGTCTAGACCCTGCTGCAGAAATTCCAAGACACTGGACAGAGAAGCAGCCGAAGATATGATCCCAAGAAGAAGCCCCAAGATTGAAACGTGTCCCATGTAGGTCTTGTTCACAGCTCTTCCTGAAGCGCATCAAGGTGTGGATCATGCCTTGGGAAGATCCTGTCTTCATGTATCCTCCGCATTCAGGAGCCAAACCGACAGCCGAAACATCTCAAGAATCTGGATGCAGGATTGGACCCTGATGAAGAAGGTCTGGCCTGAGTGGATGAAGGATTGCTTCACCTAAGGCCAGGTAAATCAGTTTTGACTACCATGCTCTTCAGAGTCACTTTTGGGATGATGAGACTGAAACTTGCTTACTCCCTTTGCAGCTTCCATTATACTTTCAGAATTGCTGACCAGGAAGGGAAAGCGTACAGTAGTGTGTCTGACCATATCAGAGACAGGCAGTCTATTCCCAGTGACTAATTTTCTCAAAAAAGTGCTGAAGAACCTTGGAGTTGTTGTGTCTGCCTTGGTGGCCATGAGGTCAAGAAGCAGAGTGTCCCACCTCTGATATATCATGTTAAAGACCTCCAAATGAGCCCCACTCTGCCAGATAGAGGATCTGACGAGCGAATCAGTCGGCCTGGACGTTCAGAGTACCTGCAAGATGGACTTCTTATAGATATAGAACAGACAAAGACAGTAAGGTTGTTTCTGCCATGGAAAGAACCTTGTATGCCTCCATCACCACTGCCTTGCTCCTTGTTTCTTTTTGTTCCCTGATAAAGGCTACCGTCATTGCCACTAATACAAGCTTGTTTCAAATACTGATCCTGAAGAATTGCATTGTTCTAAATAACACCCTCATCTTGAGGATTTTTTTCAAATATTCTTTATGATCCTCTGGCCATGGGCCAGGACTTCCTCTGACTGCCTAAGTGAGCTGCCCTCCCTACCAAGACCCTGGTGCAGCTATTCCTGGTCCCCACACCCACCCATGACACATCCCTGTACTGTCCCCTCCCTTATCCTCTGGGGATGGGTGTGCCATCAGCCTCGCTGGCATTTCTTCCCTGCAGTCATCTGGCCACCCAGAGAGAAGGTGAAGGTGTGGTTCTGACCCAGAAACACTGCAGCTAGGGTCCGATGCAGAGGCAGGCCACTGGAGGAGCTTCATCTGCCCGGCCCACGTGTGCTGTTTCCATATTCTCCCGTCCTCCCACCAGGTGTGAGCATTGGGATTGGCTACCAGCAAGGCCTGACGCAGCCAACACATGGACGCACTTCAATGGCGCCCCCTTTCACTCACAGATCCCCTGCACTGCCACCTGTGATTACCAGGTGGCGGAAGAGCTGCGGGCCGCGACACCTACCCTCCCCGAAGGAGAAAAGCATGGGATGCTCAATCCTCCTCCAGCCAGCTGACCCTCCAACAGCCCCAGCTCATTCCGGAATCCAGGCCTTCGGCATTATGAGCAATAGCATTACTACTGCGCCAGCGGGCCTGCCATCTTGAGAGTTTTTTTTTTTTTAATGCTCCCAACCCGCATCCCGGCCGATCCCTCTTTCAGGCCTCTCAGGGACCTTCTCACCCCGGCTGGTCCCGACCCCACCACCCCACATCGCAGTCACCCTAGGTTACCCTGATGTATCCCTTCATCGGGCGGGTCCCCTACCTTCGTAGGGAATAAGCCTTACCAGCTATGTCAATGATCCTAACTGCTGCTGAGGCAGCTGATAGAGGTCTGGTAGCTCTGGCGGCGAGGATCGGGGAGGCCGTCACCCAAACGGCCAGTGCGCCATTTTCCCGTTTTTCTCCCACAGGAGCATGATGTGCAGGACACAAGGCAACGCCAGCGTCTGTCACGCTCCCTAGACTGTGGAACTCGGCGCGCTGCTGCACTCCCGGCCTCTGCCAGAGATCAGTAGGCACCGGTCCACTACCTCACCCTCCCAACAGAAGGCGAGCAGTCAGCGGATGCTAAAGTCTTCTCTCCCTGGCCAGCGCTTCAATGCCCAAGCCCATTCCCGAACCCGGGTCGCCAGCGCTGCAGACGTGAATCTTTCCCCTGCGCCAGCAGGCCAGCTATCTTGAGGATGTTTAATGGTAATTTTATCTCTTGCAGGCTCCAGGTGCCCTGCACTGAGGCTGTGCCAAGCACTGCACCAAATCCTGTGAGGCTAGCATCCACCGTCACAGTGAATCATTTAACATCCTTTAAGAAGCTCCCTTGAATAGGTTCTGTGGTTATGCCCACCAGACTAGGCAATATTTCACTTCCATGGTTAGCTGAATCTTATCTGAGAGTGACCCGATTTGAAGGTTCAAAAACCAACAAAGCAGAAACTGTAGCAGACAAGTGTAACGTGGCCCACTGTATCAGGCCTATGCTTGCAACCATGAGATCGCATTTACGAAGAATGCCTTTGGCTGTTTCTGTCAGTTTCCTACTGAGCCTCTAACATGCCCTTGCCAGGGACTGAACTCTGCCCAGGGCCAGAGTGGCAGTAAATGCTGCTGTGTTGAACAGCACCCCTAAATGCTGTGGTGCTGAAATGGTACGGTGAGCTCTTCTTGTGGGCGATTAACCAACCGTGGAGTTGCAGCGTTCTGGTTACTGCTACCACCACTGTCTGTGCCTCCTTGAGGGAGCATGCCCAGATAAGCCAGTCATCCAGGTAGGGATGAGCAAGAAATCCTTTCTCCCAAAGTTGTGCTGCCAACAACATTATTTTCGTAACTACTCAAGGCGCCATTGATAGTCCAAATGGTAGGGACATGTACTGGTAGTGAATAACAGAAAATCTGAGGTAGTGGCAGTGTGCTGGAAGAACAGGGATTTGCAGATATGCATCCTTCAGAGCCAGTGACACCAGAAAATTCTCCAGTCGAACTGCTGCTATTCTGGAGCACAGAGTTTCTGTCTTGAAGTGCACCACCTTTATCTGTTTGTTGAGGCACTTCAAATCCAACATTGCTCGGAATTCCCAGCCTTCTCTGGAATGTTGCAAAAAACTGAATAAATAACCAAACCCTGCTGTAAGAGCAGGACCATGTGAATGTCTCTGATATCCATGGGGTGATGTATTTACATCCTGCACTGCTCAACGTTCAGTGGGGTTGTGAGACTCTGAGACAGAAAAAAGTGTTAGGCTGGAGAGTGGAACAACTCAGTGGAGTAGCCCATGGAAACAACTTCTTACACCCAGTGGACTGTGGTAGTCTTTGTCCTTTGATCCACAAATTGCAACAGTCTTGCCCACAGAT
Source organism: Neoceratodus forsteri (assembly GCA_016271365.2). Taxonomy (NCBI): domain Eukaryota; kingdom Metazoa; phylum Chordata; order Ceratodontiformes; family Ceratodontidae; genus Neoceratodus; species Neoceratodus forsteri. The sequence goes on along the minus strand of JADMNL010000032.1, from coordinate 121,845,874 downwards.
GGGAGTGTGGACTGGGGGTCGGCCTAATCTCAGTACGATAATTGTCTTATGTCTCAGTTGTCTCTACGGTTACCTCTGCCCTTGCCTCCTCTGTTTTGGTTAAAGGATATCTAATTGTAGGAGTTCTACAACCTTCCTTAGGAAAACATGCAATGTCTTCCAGGCTATTACTGCCTTGCATCATGAAAGGAGCGCTGCCCTGCTAGCTTCTTGACTTGGAGCGGATCCAGCTTAAGAGTTGGATACGTGCTTGATGATGGTTTACAGCTCTGGTCCGAAAAGCAGGTCTCCTTGAAAGACAAGTTTAGTAGGGATGCTTTTGAGCTGTTGGCTGCCCATGGTCAAAGCCAATCCGCCTGTCTGACAAGCAGGGAGTATAAGGATTTCTCGGTGGCAATTTGCAGGATGTCATTAGAAGTATCCACCAGGAAAGCAGAACCCAAGGTCAGGATGTACATTTGAGCTGAAACCTCCGAATCAGCAAGCAGATCAAAGGAGATGTCTGTGATCCAATATAGGCCATGGCTCTGGAGACATAAGCTGATGTTTAGGTTACCCACATGACTGCATCAGGCGCGTCATACGATCTCTTTATAACAGATTCCAATCTGCGGTCAAGTGGGTCCTTGATGGCCGCCACTCCAGGCACTGGTATGGCAGTTCTCAAATTCAGCCTACTTGTGCTTTCTCTGACTCACAGCATGGAGCCCTGTCCAACCAAGACAGGTGTAATACATTTTTTTTTTTGGGGGGGGGGCCAGAGACAGCGTTAGATAGGGCAAAAAGGGAAAAAGTTGCAGCTTGCCCAGAAATGACCCACTTTACACAGGACAGTGGGTCCAAAGTGGTGCACCTGTCTCTAACAATAGCTGAAAGATGGAAAACTAAACAATAGAAAAGTATTTTCACTCAACAAATTTAAGCTTCTGTACTAATGAAATTTCTACTTACGATTAGGTTTGGACCCAGTTGTTTCTCATTTTGACCCACATTTTTTACACCTATGGGTCTAATTTGACCCATGTTTTAAAACCCCTAGCGCTGTCACTGGGGGGGGCTGTTGGTGATCCGTCAGGCTGCACTCTGTAGCTGCCTCAATCTAACCCCTATCCTGCTACATCATGAGACTATTGATACATGTTTGTTTTTTTTTTTAAGCGAGTACTATTCACTTGCTGGATTTTATTTGTACTCATCCTGGATTTGGTTTTGCTCACTTTCCTTGGAAAGTGAGAAATACAGTACTCACCCCTAAAAATATTATCCATGGCACTGGGTGACAGGCAAAACAAAGCCATCAAAAGTTCAGATTCTGTAAATCAGGCAACTCGCGTGTGGCTGATCACCAGCTGTGACGTCAAATTACCAGGCGATATTCATCAAACAAGTTCACGATATTAAATAGTTGGTATAGCACAGCAAAATGCTACACAAAACGGGGTAATGCTAACCACTTCCAGACATGCTTAGCAGTAAACCAATAACCATTTTTTCAGTGAGTCCATGACACAATACAAAACATTAATAAAACTATATTTTTTTATTATTTTGCTAATAAGTCAATGCCTAGCGCTATGCATTTTCACAACTAATTAGCACTTTCACACGTCAAATTGCTAATCAGTTTTTTCAGCTTATTTAAAACCCTGAAGTTCCCAAGTTATTTTTAATAGCGCTATTATTTTTTTTCTTCTTGAATGTGTGTTGTTTTTATAAATCGAAATTTAAATACCTGCAAATTTTCTTTCTCTGATGGCTGGTCTCCGGGCTTCCTTACTCCGGGGCTGTACCTCCTGATACCAACAGACAGGCTGGAATCAGACCTCTGCAGCAGGGGACATACAGCCTCCCACTTCCTGTCTCCCTCAGTTCTTCCTAAAGCAATCCAATGTGACAGTAAGAACTTGGAAACAGAAAACAAGAATTTTAAGGCTTATATGGCCCTGAGGCCAGCCAACTATATACATTCTGGGAGGGAATCCGAAGCCAGGAGACCAGCCGTCAGAGAAAGAAAATTTACAGGTATTCAAATTTCGATTTCTCTCTCCTAAGCTGGTCTCCGGGCCTCCTTACTCCTGGGATATACAAAAGCAGTACGTCCCCCGATATCCCGGGTGGGAAGAATGACAGGAACTCTTAAGGATCCACCACCGTTTGAAGCACTCTGAGGCCAAAGAAGTCTCACCCGAGGGCATCACTTCCAACAAATAAAATTATAAAGTGGCCACTCTGCGTAAGAGTGCTATCGATGCTTCCCTGAAGTACACCCACGAGGGGACCATTTCTGTGGAATGGGCTCTCCCTGAGCCAGGCAAGTTACTCCGGCCTGATCATAAGCCACAGAAGTGGCTGACAGAATCCATCTGGCTACAGAGCCTTTCGAATCCTTGCCACCCATAATTTTTGCCCATCGCTGACATGAACAAACTTGAAGTTTTGCGAATAGCTTCCTCTTAATATACATTTTCGTCAGGGGCAAACTGCATGGGCCTCGAGGTTTCCTTGATTGTAATCGAAGGGAAGCATAACTCTGGCCCAAAACCTGGAGCTGCTCGAGCCTGATGAAAAACAGTGTCTGGCTCTTGAGTAAGCAATGCTTTTAGTTTGCTGACTCTCCTGGATGAAACAATAACTATGAGGAAAAAGGTGACATTTAATTTGAAGCGCATGATGGATATCTCCTTGACAGGCCCTAAGAGGGGCCTTGGCCACAGTCTTGAGACCAGATTAAGCCTCCAGAGCGGTAGCTTTGGCGGTTGGAAGGCATATTAATGTTGCTGCCTTCAGAAACCTACAGACATAGGTAGATAAATTTGTTAACAAGAGTGTACCCAGTGTAAAAACCTGAACCTGTAAGGTGGCTGGTTGTAGTCCTTTGTCCATCCATCTGAAAGGAACTGCAATAGAACAGGCAACTGTATTGGATAGTTCTGTATGTGTTTTGAAGGAATCCCGAACCACAATTTTCTCCAGATTCAATAATATATTTTGGAGGAAGGAGAAAGACATAAGTTCCCCTTCATGTAAATAACGGGAGCTGTGTAGCTGAGCTCCTTGAAGTTCTCCCCTCTCAATCTCCAGGCCTAGAAAAATATGTTGTTTAAATGGGATGCCGAGCCGGACCTTGATGGAGAATGTCCAGGCTGAACTTGAAAGTTAGACGTGAGCACCTTGACAGAAGAATGATAATCGGGAACTATGTGCGGACAAGCCATAAGGGGCAGACTAGAATCATGACTGACCGGTCCCGAACCACTTTGTGAAGGACTCTTGATAGGAGCGGTATTGGAGGAAAAGGCAAACAGGAGACCAAGCTCATCCCAGTTCAGGGGAAAAGGTGTCCTGAGCCACCGCTGGTTCATCTTTGGCCCGGGAGAAGAATTGCTATACCTCAGAGTTCTGCCAGCAGGCGAAAAGAACTGTCTGAGGATTGCCCCACTGTTCTGTCAAGATGTAGGAGGCACTATCCTTCAGCTCCCATTCCCCTGGTTGACCAACCTTGGAGTAGAATTGCTATACCTTAGAGTTCTGCCAGCAGGTGAAAAGAACTGTCTGAGGATTGCCCCACTGTTCTGTCAAGATGTAGGAGGCACTATCCTTCAGCTCCCATTCCCCTGGTTGACCAACCTTGTGACTAAGCTAGTCTGAAAGGTCGTTTACCTGTCTTGGTATAAACATCACTGAGTGGTGTTCGGTCCACTGAAAGAGAAAGGATTCCCTTATCTTGAGCTTCTTGTACCACCTTGATTGTTGGAATATGCCAATGCTGACAGATTGTCGGTTGGAACCGGACTATCCTGGGCAACAGGTGAAGCTGTTGAGCCGTCCCCAGCTCCCGAGATTTGCATCGGACGCTATCCAGATGAGGATGGCTTAACTCGCGAGCCTTCATGACCTCTGTCCACCAAGACCGGCACTGGAGGGAGGGTTTACTCTGTCTCAAAGAGCTGTATGAGAAAAATTAAATAAGCAGTCAGCTGAAAAATTAAATAAGCAGTCAGCTGAGAAGTTAAGCTCCTTGATGAGCTTAAGCAGAATCCAAACTTTAGTTTTCAGGGGAAAAAATCCTTGTCATGATGTCTGCCCCCAGAAGGATCAAGGTCTAGTTTGGAATTAGGGAACCGTTTCTCCAGTAGATGAGAAAACCGTGTGCCGGGGGGGGGGGGTACCAGACCACCTCTGCCCCTGGCTGTAATGTTTGGTTGAGCTGTAGGGCCTTTATGGGGCCTATGACCAGCACTGGCACCTTCACGTCTGTGCATGGGTCTGATGATGATGACAAGGTTTCCACCTTGTAGGGTCTGCTGCGGACAAACCTATTCAAGAATTCGAGAACTACGACTGGCCTAAATCCCTCATGTGTTTTGTCACAATGGATGTATTGGCACAATGAGACATGGGAACTAGCCCATTTGCAGTAATCCCATAATGACCTATATGGCTGCCGTCGTTCAGATGGGTTGCCAGTGATGGTGGAGGGTACCATCTGAGGTAGTGGGGGCTTGCATTAGGTGCTGATAATGTCTATGACCCCTCTGTATAACTTAATTTAGGCCCATTGCTGGAGAATTTTTAGAAACCTGACCCCTACTGGGGGATGTGCCCATACAGCATGCTGATTTTCCCGGAGAAATTAATATTTCGATCCTTATTGTAACTTACGTAATGCAGAAAGCATCTGTGGCCTAGCATGCTGATTTTCACTGAGAAATTAGTATTGTGATCCTTATTGTAACTTAGGTAATACAGAAGGCATCTGTGGGACTTGCCCCTGCCTCTTGATGTGGGATGTGCACCTTGGCATCTCCTCACAATCCCTCACTACCTCCCTGAGGGGTGAGCCAAACAGGAAATTACCTACACTGGGAGAGTTAACTAACTGGCTCTTATAGAGACGATTGTTTGCCAGACCCAAAGCCAGGGGCTGCAGCGAGCCGAAGTTGGATACGTGGTCCGCACCTTACCACCTCTCCAAGAACAGTAGCTGATGAAGAATAGATCTGTTCCTTTCTAGATCACTTATGGGAAAATAACAAGGCTACAGTTGGGACCCCAGACAGAGCGTTTCCTGAGACATTGTTGATGCTTGGAGGACCCAGTTGCAAGAGGCATCCACTGGGTCTCTGAGGGAAGCCCCTCCTTTGTGTGATGACCGACAGCTTGGTCAGGTTTGAAATCAGAGTAGGTTTGAAATCAGAGTGTCGATTGTGAGGCAGCCAAACCACTTTTCAGCTTGCTGCTTGTCCAACTGAGAAGCCTAGTGTCGATTGTGGGGCAGCCAAACTACTTTTCAGCTTGCTACTTGTCCAGCTGAGAAGCCTAGAGAACTGCCGGGCCACTGAATAGGCACGTTCTGGACCTGCCCTTCCCCCTATCACAGGCCCTCTTGCCTGGAGGAGGATGGATGCCGTGGCCGGTTCGGTGGCAGCTGCCAGGCAAAGCCTATTTCGGCTGGGTGGGAGCACCGGAGAAAATACAAGGTAAATCTCGACTAAGATCTGGGAATGAAAACGACTAGGCCCTCCAGGACACAGATTCTGGGCAATGAGTCACAGAGTCTGATGATGCTGAGCCCCCTGGTTCCCCCACCCTTCTGTTCCGGGGAGGAAAAGAAATTGAGTCTGAGGAGCCTGTGATTGCTCAGGGTCTTCCTTCTTATGCCTTCATGTGAGGGCTCCCCTCTGGGGACCCCTGAGGTGCCCGCTGCCCTCTCAGACCTGGTGGTTGTTGCTCACTCAGACCCTGCTGTTGCTATCAGTCTGAGTCAAGGAAGGGGCTGCCTCGACGAAAACTCCTGCATCACTGGCACTGAATGCCCTGAAAAGTGTGCCTGAGGCCATGCCCACAAATGCTCCTATTCCCCCTTTGTAGTCAGCGTACTCCCTCCCCCGGGAGGAGTACTGGCTATGGTGTTGAAGCTGACAGAATTGCTGCTGGCCCTTTAAGGGTAAAATACTGAGATGCCTGAATTGCATCAACTTGAAATAAATCCAGTAAAAAAACAGAACCTGTTTTTTGTGAGTTCCAAGAGGTCCCCATCGATTAGCTAAGAGCCCAAGGAGCTTGTGATGGCCTGGGCCGACTGCCGCCAGGCTAGCTGCGTTGTATGTGGCCTCTGTCGACGAGCTGGTCCCTCCGAAGCGCTCGACGACAGGAAAAAATGCTCTCTAAATGTGCCTTTGTCCAAAATGCTCTCTAAAGGTGCATTTGTCCCTGATGGACCAAACAGAATGAAACTGTGCGTCTGAGTGACCCGAAAACAGAGCCGTTCGGTTAATGAGGTCTCCATCGACGAGTTGCGAACCCTAGGAGCTCATCGATGGCCTGAGAACACTGTCGCCCCAGCAGTGGATCTGATGGCCTGAGCAGCGTTGTCTCCCCAGGTGCCCGTCGTCAAAGTGGCGCCGGCCTAGTAGATCAGTGGATTGATGGCCTAAGCCACAGCAGGGATTTATTTAACTCCAAAAATTGATTAGCGTTTTGCTCATAAAGGTTCTAAAACATTGTGAAAATGCATAGCACTTACTTCACTGTGTTTAACAAGCATAACACTTCTAGAAAACCTATATAAATACTTTCTGTACAGTTAGCATTATCCCAAGAAAAAAAAACTGTTAATCAATTATTTAAAACCCTGCCACAGCAATGGCCTCCGTCGATGAGCCTGAAATCAGCCGAGGTGCTCACTGACACTCTGTGCACCTGCTGCTGGAAGCCTGGGGGCCTCGATACTGCCACCGGAACATACTGCTGTGCCCTATATTCAATCGTGACTACTGTGCCCTGGTTTCCATTGCGGGCAGCACTCCCAGCGTAGCATCCTCTCCGCTGCTGCGAGCCCCCTTTTTGGCATGTTATGCCTTTTCATCCTCTAAGTGAACGAGTGGGGGGGGGGCTGCTAAGTCCGTTAGCGCGGGAGAAGAAACCGACATGCCAGATTGCTCAGTAAGCGTGCTGAGCCTGTGGTGGCGCAGCAGGAAGGCTAAGAGGGGCCAGTCTGTCCAGCAAGTACGGCTGACACCAGTACCCCCCTAATTCAGAGAGAACATTATTATATCCTTAGAGACGAAAAAGAGAGTGGTAATATGGGTAAATGAGAGGGGCCAGTCTGTCCAGCGTGCACGGCTGAGACTAGGACCCACTAAGAGCAGGAAAAGAGCTTTGTCTCTTGATCCACCCATTCCTGCTCTCTGTGGATGTCCAATAAGAAATAATATCCAAACTTACAGTCCTGAAGTCTTCAGCCCTGTCACCACAGTGACAGAGCTCTGCTGCAGAGATCCTGCTCTTTGCAAGGCAGGAAGTAAACTGAGGGAGACAGGAAGTGGGAGGCTGGATGTGCCCTGCTGCAGAGGTCTGATTCCTGCCTGTCTGTTGGTATCAGGAGGTACAGCCCAGGAGTATGGAAGCTCGGAGACCAGCTTAGGAGAGAGAACTTATGTTTGCTTACTTTATAGTAACAGGATAGCTCCTGTAAATGGGCCTCTATTTTTTCTCTAGGTAATCCACTTCTCTGACACCTCTTCCCCGCCTCTCTTAATACCCTCTTTCATGTCCTCTCTCTCATCCCCACCCTCTCTTTCTCTCCTTCCTACCACTCTCCCTTCCTTCCCCCGTTCATTAACCACTAAATTGACATTTATTGTATTGTTTTTTTAAGTATGCTCTCTCTTGCAATGCCTGTTTTCTCACATCGTTTTGATCTTGTATTTACTTGTCCAAACTGTACTGTAACTGCATTATACCGTAAAATTTTCTCTTGGCTTGTTGAAGCAATGTCTCTCCATACCCTAAGTTTTGATTCCCTCCGAATTGTGCTGCTCTTCATGTGCTGTGTCACATGTATACTTATTTATGTTAAGCTGTTTTCTCCCAGGTCATGCCTGAAAATAGGCATTCTTATGCCTAGTGCACTTACCCGGTTACCAAACGCAAATAAATAAATTATCCAGTCCTGTATAAAGATCAGTTAATTTGAAGTCAGTTGTGGGGATTTGGGAATGCAACTTGTACTGGCAGCTGAGGGTACTGTCAGGCTAGAGGTATGGCAGGATCAACCAGATAAAAGCAGCAGATGGGGGACCCGACCAGGAAGGAGCAGATACTGGATGTGGTCCTGGCAGACAGTGACCAGATTGGGGGCCTGGATATAAGGGACCCGTTGGTGGGGAGTGACCATGCCACAGACTGGTTCTGCCTGAACCTAGGAGGAGTAGAAGGCTGCACAAAGACAGAGTTAACTGACTTCAGGGGGGCAGATTTCAAGGAAATGGGAAGGGTCCTTAAGAGCACTTGGATGGGATTGGGCCAGACATGCACGCTGACATTAGGTGGGAAATCATCGGGGGGGGGGGCTGCAAGATGCTACCAGCACCTGCGCAAGAGTAAGACGAAAATGCGGTAAGTCCCGAAAACCCTGCTGATTGACCAGGGAGGTTCAGGAGGTGGTGAGGGGAAAGAAGGCGGCCTATAGGCAGGTCAAGTGCTCAAGGAGTGAAAGGGACCAAGGGGAGTACGAGCTGATGGCCAGAAGGGCCACTAGGGTGGTGAGGGCGGCTAAGGCAAGGAGCAGAACCTGGCCAGGGAAATTAGGAGAGGGAACAAGGGGTTCTTTAGATACACGGGGGAAAAACGAAGGGTGAAGAGGCAGATTACCAGGATTAAAACAGGGGAGAGATTGGCACAAGACCCGGGGGAGCAGGTTGAGGTACTAAATGAGTACTTTGCTTCAGTTTTCACCAAGGAAAATGAGGGGGCTGCATCATACACGAGAGGAGACGGTGAAACTGAGGGAGGGGGATCCTTACCGATCGGCAGGTCTGGGGAGGGGGGGCATCACTGGCAGGTGAGGGGAAGGCAAAGCAGGGGGACGAGATAGCGGAGGTGGAAATCACAGCAGAGAGAGTGAGGGAAGCCCTCAGGTCCCTTAAGACGGAGAAAGCACCAGGGCTTGATAGATTACATCCCAGAGTGCTGAAGGAACTGGCGGATGTCCTGGCGAAACCCCTGGCGGAGCTCTTCAGCATCTGAGGACAGGGTGGGTGCTCCAGGACTGAAAGGTGGCGCATACAGTGCCTATCCACAAGGGAGGATCAAGGGAGGTGGCAGGGAACTACAGGCCCATCAGCCTGACATCAGTGGTGGGCAAGGTGATGGAGGGCATTGTCAAGGAGAGACTGGGGGGGGACCTGGAAAAGTTTGGGTGCCTGGATGATAGACAGCATGGATTCGTCCTGGGGAAATCGTGCCAGACAAACCTTGTGGACTTCTATGACTGGGTGACGAGTGCCTTGGATCTGGGTAGACCAGTGGATGTCCTCTTTCTTGACTTCAGCAAGGCATTTGACTCTGTTCCTCACGAGGGCCTGTTGGATAATCTGGGAGAAATGGGGTTGGGAACCAGATGATCAGATTGCTAGGCAACTGGCTCCAGAACCGGACCCAGAGGGTCATGTTTGGCAGGATAGTCTCATCCTCAAGGAGGGTCATTAGTGGAGTCCCTCAGGGATCGGTCCTTGGGCCCCTCCTGTTCAACGCCTACATCTCTGACATAAGGAGGGGTATCAGGAGTGAGATGAGTCTCTTTGCGGATGACTCAAAACTGGGGGAGGTGGTGGATGGGGAGGAGGGAAGAGTGGCCCTACAGGGGGACCTGGAGGCTCTGAAAAGGTGGTCTAAAAAGCAGAAGCTGAGGTTCAATGCAGGGAAATGCAAGGTACTGCACCTGGGAGCCAGAAACCCAGGCCAAGTGTACACCCTGGGGGGGATGCTACAAGTCTCGATGGCAGAGAGGGACCTGGGGGTGGTGGTGGATGTCAAGATGAACAACTCGGAAACTTGTAGGAAGGCAGCGGCAAAGGCCAACAGAATGCTTGGATGCATCGCTAGGGGGCTCACCGCCAGAAGGAGGGCCGTGATACTCCCACTGTATAACTGCTTGGTGAGGCCGAACCTCGAGTACTGCGTGCAGTTTTGGAGGCCACATTTAAAGAGGGACATTGATCTACTGGAGAGGGTCCAGAGGAGGGCAACCAAAATGATTTGGGGCTTGAGGGATAAGACCTATGGGGAGAGGCTCAAAGACCTAAATATGTAAACAGTGGAAGAAAGAAGGGACCGGGGGGACATGATAGAGGTCTTCAGGTACATCAAGGGGTTAAATAGGGGAGGAGCAGTCAGGATGCTCCGAAGGAAGGAGGGGGGGGCAACTAGAGGGCATGGGTGGAAGTTGGGGGGGGGCGATTCGGGGAGAAAGAAGTAAGAGCTACTTCATTGAGAGGGTGGTGGAGCCATGGAATGCGCTGTCCAGGGGGCTAGTGGAGGTAGAAATGGTGGAGGGGTTCAAGAGAGAGTGGGACAGGTACAAGGGAAGGGTTCTGGAGGCAAAAACCAGTGCGGCGAGAATATCCGGGAAGGGAAGGGAGAAGCCAGAGAAGGCGAGGGGGGCAGCAAGGTCAGCTCCCAGGGTGGGGGCTGACCAAATGAGCAGACACGAAAGACCATTAGTCCTATTCTGCTGGCATTTTAGTATAGACATAGAAACAGAGAATTTGACAGCAGATAAGGACCGCTTGGCCCACCTAGTCTGCCCATTTTCCTACCTAACAGATAAGCTGCAGATCCTGGTTAACCAACAGCTTACTTCCTCCAACCCCCCACTAGGACTGCCTTATGTCTGTCCCATGCATTCTTGAATTCCTCCACTGTTCTTGACTCCCACGACCTCCTCAGGGAGGCTGTTCCATGCATCCACAACCTTCTCTGTGAAAAAATACTTTCTCACATTACCTCTGAGCCGTCCCCCCTCTATCTTCAAATTGTGCCCCATTGTTCTTGCACATCTCTTTTTCTGAAAGATGCTACCCTCTTGGACTTTGTTGATTCCCTTGAGGTACTTGAAAGTTTCTATCATGTCCCCTCTCTCTCTTCTTTCTTCAAGGGTATACATATTAAGCTCCTTTAGCCTTTCTTCTTATGTCTTCTGGTGCAGACCATGCACCATTTTGGTTGCCCTCCTCTGGACAGCCTCCACTCTGTCTATGTCTTTGCAGAGATGGGGTCTCCAGAACTGCACACAATACTCCAGATGGGGTCTCACCAACTGTCTGTACAAAGGGATAACAACTTCCTATTTTCTACTATTGATGCCTCTTCCTATGCATCCTAGTATCCCCCCAGCCTTCCTTACTGCCTTCTCACATTGCTTGCCCACCTTTAGGTCATCTGATATAATTACCCCCAGGTCCCTTTCCATTTTTATTGTTGTCAGTATTTCACCCCCATTGTGTATGCTTCTCCTGGGTTTTTGTTTGCCACGTGCATTACTTTGCACTTCTTTGCATTGAATCTGAGCTGCCATACATTTGACCATTCCTCCAACCATGCCAAATCCCTTCTCATCCTTTCCATTCCATCTTTTGTATCAACCCTGTTGCAAATCTTTGTGTCGTCTGCAAAGAGACATACTTTTCCTTCTAGTTCCTCTGCAATGTCACTTATAAAGACATTAAAAAGGACCGGTCCCAGTACTGAACCCTGCGGTACCCCGCTAGTAACCCTCCTTTCTTCACTGTGTACTCCATTTACTACTACCCTTTGTTTCCTGTTGTCTAGCCAATTTTTTATCCAGGCTACCACCTTGAGACCCACTCCAAGGCTGGCTAACTTGTGTATTAATCTTTTGTGTGGGACTGTATCAAATTCCTTGCTAAAATCTAGGTAGGCCATGTCCACAGCCCCTCCCTGGTCTACTACTTTGGTCACCCAGTCAAAGAAATCTATTAGATTCATCTGACACGACCTTCCCATCGTGAATCCATGCTGCCTTGGGTCCTGTGCCCCACTGGCCTCTAGGTACTCAACAATTCTTTCCTTCAGAAGTGATTCCATCATTTTCCCTACCACTGAGATCAAACTAACTGGTCTGTACTTTCCTGCATCTGTCCTGCTCCCACTTTTGTGAAGAGGAATCACAACTGCCCTCCTCCAGTCCTCGGGGTACCACCCCATCCTCCCATGATTTGTTAAAGAGAATAGTCAGCGGTGTCACTAGTTCTACCCTTAGTTCTTTTAGAATTCATGGGTGAATCCCATCAGGCCCCATTGCTTTGTCCACCTTCAATTTTATTAGTTCTTTCAGAACCCTTTCTTCTGTAAATGGACTGGTATCGACCCCCCATCTTTAGAGTGTTTCTCTTGTTTGGTTTAGGTACCTCTCCCTCCTCTTCCTTTGTGAATACTGAGTAGAAATATTCGTTCAGTATCCCTGCTTTTTCGCTGTCATCCTCTACCCACATTCCTTCCCCTTTATTAAGCCTCAGTATCCCTCCTTTGATCTTTCTTCGCTCCCTAATGTACCTATAAAAGGTCTTATCCCCCTTCTTAACAGAACTGACTATCCTTTCCTCGGTTTGGGCCTTTGCTATTCTGACTGCCTTCCCAGCCTCTTTCTGCTTTAACTGATAAAGTTCTCTGTCCTGCTCCTTCTGTGTTTCCTTATATTTCCTGAATGTTATCCTTTTCTCCTTAACCTTTCCTGCCACCTCTTTTGAGAACCATAGCGTTTTTTTCCTTCATTGTGTTTCATTGATTTGCTTTACACAAAGGCTTGTTGCCTCTGCGATGGCTGTTTTGATTACTCCCCATTGTTCCTCCACTCCTCCTTCTTGCCTGTTTGCTAGTGCTTTTCTGAGGCACTCTCTCATTTTCCCAAAGTCAGCCCTCCTAAAGGCCAATACTCTTGCTTTTGTATGGCTTGATTGTGTGGCTGTGTTTATCGTGAACCACACTGTTTGGTGGTTGCTTGTTCACAGATGGCTACCCACTTCTAAATCTGAGATTCTTTCTCCATCCCCATTTGAGAGTACCAGGTCTAAGACTGCTCCCTTCCGAGTGGGTTCCAATACTAGCTGTCTGAGGCATGCCCCCTGTAGGGCATCAAGAATAGCCCTGCTCTTGGATGTGCCTGCAGCAAAGGTGCTTCAGTTAACATCTGGCATATTCAGGTCCCCCATCAACAATATCTCCCCTTTTTCTGCCATTCTAAGGAAGCCTTCTATCATTTCCTTATCCATTCCCTTCCCGAGATGGGGGTCTGTATACAACCCCCATGCGGATTGTGGTGCCATTTCCTGTCTCCAGGGTGACCCAGAGTGCCTCATCTGCTCCATGTTTACGCTTTAGTTCTGTTGCTTTGATCCTTTCCTTTACATAGAGAGCTACTCCTCCTCCTCTTTTACCCTCCCTGTCCCTCCTGTAGATTGTGTATCCTGGTATGTTGACATCCCAGTCATGGTTCTCTGTGTACCATGTTTCTGTGACTGCCACAATATCCAGGCAACCCTCTTCCATCAAGGCCACTAGTTCAGGGAGCTTGTTACACAGACTACGGGCATTGGCACTCATCACCCTCCACTTTCTGACAGCCTTACCCCTTTTAGCCCCATTCCTGTCCTTACTGCCTTTGCCTTTTTTTACATTTACCTCTGTTCTGCTCCCTAATAACTTCTCTACCTTGGTGTTTACCTCACTAATTACCATGTTTTGTGGCGGAGGCTGGGATTTCCCTGCTCCTTTTAAGTGCCTCCCCCTTGGCTAGTTTAAATGCTTGCCAATGAAGCATTTAAACCTCTCACCTAGGATCCTGGTCCCCCGGACAGATGCAGACCATCGCACCAGTATAGGTCTGCATCCCTCCAGGTGGCTCCCCAGTCCCCAATGAAGTCAAAACCCTGAGCTCCACACCAGTTTTTCAACCACTCACTGAATTCCCTGGTGAGGAGTGCCCTAGCATCACCCTTGCCATAGACAGGCAGCACCTCCGAGAAGGTTACCATATGCACTACTTGTCTAAGGCCCTCCCCACTCTACAAACTCCTCTTGCACTGCTCTGATCCCATTCCTAGCCAGGTCATTTGTCCCTAGGTGGACAATGACATCCAGCTCTCTCCCTCGTGCAGCTCCTCCCACGATCCTGAGGATTCGCTTCCTGTCCCTCCAAGCCGTGGCGCCAGGAAGGCACCTTACCTCCCTCTCCCCTTCCTCCCCCATTTCTACCCCCCTAATGATTGAGTCCCCCACCAGGAGTTGTTTCCTTCCCCTGTGGGGTCCCATGCCACCCTCCTGTGGGTCTCCTTTGTGAAGGTTCCCAGCATCCTCCTTGGTCTCCACTGCAGTTGCCTCCGTAGAGGAACCACTATCAACCAGAAGAGTGAATGAATTGTGGAGAGGTACAGCTGGAGGGATGCAACTCTGTTCCACCACCCTCTCCCTCCCTGAGCCCACCCTGGTCCAGCCTCTCCTTTTTCTTGGCAACCTCTGAGGTAGTGGCATTGGCCCTGGTGGTCCCTGGGTGGGGGAGGAGATATGTTAGTACAAAACTGTAAGTAAACACATTTGTTTTTCACTCAAAGTGCTGTTTTGGAACAGACCACACTAAGGTGTGGAGTTTTCGAAAGTGGACGTTTCCCTTTACAGTGCAAGAATAAGTTACGCTTACAGGTTTACCAGTGCTGGAAGCAGCTTCAGTTCATTTCAGACTTCTTTGGTAGACTGCTGGTCTGCCTACCACCCCATATTATGCTGAACTTCCCTGTATGGCAACCCTTTATCAAGTACACTTCCTAGCGCTCTAGTGCTATACTGAAGTCTCCAGTATCTCAATACCATCTTCCAGTACATCTGCCAGCCACCAGTACTGTGCTTAAGTGCATGAGCAGTATTGTAATTAGCAGTGTCAGTGGCTCAGTAGGTTTTGCACTCACTTCTGGAACCAGCAAATTAGGTCTTGGGTTTCACTTCCACACCAGTACTTGAGCTAATATCCAATATAGCAGTGCAGCAGATGCCGTTCTTTGGATGACACACTATTCGGGAATGCCGTTCGTACTGGCAGCTTAGGGTATTGTCAGGTTAGAGGTATGGCAGGATCGACCAGATAAAAGGAAAAAACCAAAAACAAACATAAGAAAAAACTTTTGCTTTCATTTCCCTCCTTTTAATTACTTGGACAAGGTTATAAACTCGGCAACTCAACTGAAATGGATATTATTATTAATGGAGAGACACTGACCGCATTGCTAAAATCGTGCAGGAAGCAGGAGAAAACACTGACATCCTGGTACACATAGGGACTAACGATCTCGCCTGCTGGTCAGTTATGGAGACCAGGGAACACCTGACCAAGCAGGGAAACAAACTGTCATCCATTTTGTCCGGCATCTGCTTCTCCGAGATCCTGCCGGTCTGGGAAAGGGGGGGGCAGATGGACGGAAGGTCAGAGAAGGGGAGATAGGGGAGCTAAACATGTGGTTCAAGGGCTGGTGCAGGAAAAAGGACACAAATTTGTAGGTAACTGGCAACAGTTTTGGGAGTGAAGGTTCTTTAAATTTGATGGATTGTATCTGACTAAGGAGGAAGTCAGTGCACTGGGGCAGAAGTTTGACGTCTTTGCAGAATATTTAAACTAGCAAATGGGGAGAAGGGTGCAGTACCCGATACATCTAACGGGAAAAACACCCCTTCCCCTTCAGCTTGTGATCAAACAGGAGTTCAGCATGTTTGCAGTTCATTTGCATCACCAGGTAATGAAAAAGTTCTAGCTCCCCATACGACAAGCAGGGGAAACACCAGACCTCGCCCAACAACTAATGCACCAAAATCTGGCCAATGGAATATCATGTACACAAAGGCCCACAGTCGGGGAAACAAGATCCCAGACCTGCAGGCTGCAATGACAAAGGCTAAATTGGACACAGTAGCCTTTAGTGAGACATAGTTCACCAGTAACCACACCTGGGAGACTTCAGTACCTGGCTACGTACTGTTCAGAAGAGACAAGGTGCAAAAAGGGAGGGGGGGAGTGGCCCTTTATGTCAATGAGAATATCAAAGCTACAGAAATTCAGAATACACGTAAGGAGCCAGAAGAACTGTGGGTCACCCTGGAAACAGGAAATGGGACAGCCATACGAACTGGGGTTGTCTACAGACCTCCAGACCAGGGGGAGGACACAGACACATTACTGTTAGAAGATATACAAAACATGACTCCTAAAAGGGAGGTTCTGATAATGGAAGACTTCAACATGCCAGACACAGATAGGTCAATACCAGCACGAACATCCGCCAGAACTAGACACATAGTGGATGCCATGCAAGGGGAGGGCCTCAAACAACTGGTACAACAACCCACAAGAAACAGGACTATTCTAGATCTAGTGTTAACAGGGAAAGGATCACATATCTCCAGATAGAAGGTCACCTGGGGGCCAGTGACCATCACATGGTATGGTTCAGTTTGGCCACTAAAACTAAATCATCCCATTCCAAGGAAAAAATATGGGACTTCAGAGGAGCTGACTTTGATATGATGGCCAGCAAAGTTAAGCTAGCCCTGGCAAGAAGAAATACAGGTGACGGGATACAGGTAAAGTGGGCAAGCATTAAGGATGCAATACTTGAAGCAACATCCCATTGTGTTAGGATGAAAAGCAAGAGCAAAAGGAGGAGGAAACCAATTTGGTTCTCAACAGTAGCAGAAAAAGTCACAGCCAATAGGCTGGCCTTCAGGAAATATAACGGAACGCAGCAGGACGAAGATAGGGAGGCATACCAAACTTCCCTAAGGGAAGGCAGTAAGGCAGGCAAAGGCCCAAACCGTGAAAACACTAGCAGGAACAGTAAAAGAAGGAGATAATACTTTCTATAGATACATTAGTGAAAGGAAAAAGTCCAGAGGGGGTACTGCTAAGATCAGAATGGATAAGGGGAAGTGTGGGGAGGAGGACCAAGGAAAGGTATCTATCCTAAATAGATACTTCTGCTCAGTATTTACTAAGGAGAAGGTAGGGCACGACCCACAGCTCAGCACCATGGACACAGGGGGAAGGGAGGTGTGCACAAGTCCCTCCACAAAAGAAAGATTCCTACAGGAGCTCACTAAGCTCAGGGTGGACAAGGCAATAGAACCTGATGCCATACATATCAGAGGACTAAAGGAGCTAAGGGTGGAACTAGCAGAGCCATTATCAGAACTGTTTAGTGAGTCTCAAAGCACAGGAGAGGTCCCAGAAGACCGAGGAAGGGCTCATGTGATCCCGCTCCACAAAAGTGGTAGCAGGGAGGAGGCAGGGAACTACACACCAGTCAGTCTTACCTCAGTAGTGGGGAAGATTATGGAGGCACTCCTTAAGTAAAGGATAGTGCAACACCTGTAATCCACAGGAGCACAAGATCCAAGACAGCATGGGTTTACAACAGGAAGGTCCTGTCAAACTAAACTCATAGATTTCTTTGATCGGGTAACCAGAGTGGTGGACCAAGGGGGTGCAGCTGATGTCGCCTACCTTGACTTCAGCAAAGCTTTCGATACTGTTCCATATAGAAGATTGATTAATAAGCTGGGTAGGCTCGGATGGGTCAGAAGTTGGTCAACTGAGTGGCAAACTGGTTGACGGGCAAAAAACAGAGAGTGGTGGTAAGCGGTATACAGTCAGAAGAGATGCAAGTCACAAGTGGGGTGCCTCAGGAATCAGTCCTGGGGCCAGTCCTCTTCAATATCTTCAGTGACACTGCAGATGTACTGGAGAGTAAGGTTTGTCTGTTTGTAGATGACGAAGATCTGCAACAGAGTAGATGATCCAGATGGGGTGGGCAGAATGAGAAGAGATCTAGATAAACTGGTAAAATGGTCGGAAGAGTGGCAACTGGGGTTTAACGTAAAAAAGTGCAAGATCATGCACACAGGGAAAAGAAACCCTGAAGCCACCTACAAGTTGGGAGGGGAGTTGCTGGCAATCACAAGGGAAGAAAGACACTGGGGCATCATCATCACAGATGACCTGAAATCATCCAAGCAGACCACTAAAGCATCAGGTAAGGCTACAGGGATGTTGGGGTGTACTAGTAGGGGTAACACAAGTAGTAAGAGGGAGGTAATAATCCCTCTTTACAAGACACTGGTTAGGCCCCATCTGGAGTACTGCGTGCAGTACAGGAGGCCGCACCTACACAAGGACATTAACAAAATGGAGGCAGTCCAGAGAAGGGGAACCAAAATGGTGCAGGGACTGCATCAGAAAACATGAGGACAGATTAATGGAGCTCAATATGTATACCCTAGAGCAGAGGAGGGAGAAAAGTGATATAATCGAAACATTCAAACGTCTTAAGGACATTAACAAGGTAAAAGAGTCTAATATGTTTCAATATAAGAAAAATAGCAGGACAAGAGAACACAGCATGAGATTAGAGGGAGGCCGATTAAGGGGTAATGTGAGGAAGTTCTTTTTTACAGAAAGGGTGGTGGATGCATGGAATGGCCTACCTTGGGAAATGGTGGATATGAATATACTGCAGGGCTTCAAACAGGCATAAGGGAGCAATACAAATGAGTATGAATAGATAGGCCATTGACAGAGTAAAGACCTATGACACATTCATAAGGTAAAAAAAATGGGCAGACTGGATGGGCCTTGCGGTCCTTATCAGCCGTCAACTGCTATGTTTCTGTTTCTATATCCAGACTGCATCTCTGGTGGCTGTTCAGGTGGAAGTTAAAGATCCCACAGTCCTTAGCCAGCCCGGTGGCGCAGAAGGCTAAGGCATCTCTACCTTGCCTCAAGCAATGCTGGCAACCCGTGTTCGGGAACGACCTTGGGTCGTCGGGAAGCCGGCATGGGGAGGAGGGTGGGAGCAGGACTGAGCTGCCTAACGGTGGCTCTCCTCTCCCAGGCAGGGGAGAGTCGCCCTCCTGCAGTCTCACCATCACTGGGTGGAGGTCCGGTGGTGGTGTAGGCGGGTACGGGTGACGGGTAGGGTGGAACATTCAGCAGTGCATGGCGTGCGCATGCCTCCACACGTGCACGCTCGTACCAAGGTTATGAGAGGCAGTATGGCGCAGTGGGTTAAGGCTCTGAGCTGCAAATCTGGAGACGTGGGTTTGAATCCCACAGCCCCCCTAGATGCATACTGTGTGACCCTGAGCAAGTCACTTAACTTCCTTGTGCTCCGAGGTTGCACCTGCAAACAAGCTTTCAGCTTAGTGTGTCTCACCTGGCAAAATAATTGGTAAAAATAAAAAAATTAGAGCAGGGGTAGGATAAAAAGATAACAGAAAAAAAAATTAAAAAGACCCCACAGCCCTCACCATAAAAGTATGGGATTTTCCCTAATGTCCTTGCCAACACTCCTCCTGTCAATAAAGCCAATCTACTTATCCCCCCCCCCCTCGCATGCACCTGGAAACATGTTGTCACAGCTCAGTGTGCCTTTCTTGGCCAAACAAATTACAAAAATGATGTCCCAGATAACTTTGGCAGACAAAATAAATTTTGCTTAACATATTTTTTGTATTATTTTTTTTTTTTTTTATTCGCCACATTTGATTTTCATTAACCATTATCTACTGTGGCTATCATTAATGCTCATCCATTCAGTGTTTAAAAGTGTACAACTGCCAGTGCTCCTGCACTTTTCCAACACTTTCTACAACTGATAGCTTTTTAATATACTGGAGCCTCCAATAGTTCAATCCCTCCTCCTCATTAGTCCATCAAAGTGGGATATCCAGCTCTTGCATCTCACCCCCTCACCCAGGACACCAACCACTGGCCTCTCTGACCCCCACCACCACCACCACCACCACCACACCCGCACAACATATCCAAAGTCAAAACACGAAAATGAGTGAGACGAGGGAAACTAAAAGAGGACAGTTTTTTAACTATCCCACTAAATAGTCTTGTAGCTTTTTATGTTTGCTTGCACGCATGTGCAAGAAACATAGTGCCATCATCCGAGTTTTCTGAGGTGTGGCAGCCCTCTTCCAATTCAGCCAGTGTGTTTGCAGGCACAGGCGCAGTTCTCCAATGCCTGCTGGAGCTGTCTATGACAGCAGTCGAAAATGCAGTGGAGTGCAGTTGAAAGGAGGAGCTACGCTTCAGTGAGCAGCAATAAGATATTGCCTGCTCATGCACGCTCCCCCTACATACACACGCACGCGCACACTGCCCTTAACCAGCAGAGTTGCCCAATCCCCGTCGGCTCCACTGTCCCCAGTACAGGGTGCCAGCTGGGAGCCCACCCCAGCATGGCAACAGATATGCTGTCGCCGACGGGGTACCTAATCCCGTCGACTCCCGCTCCCACCAAAAGCCGTCCTTGTGCCACACTGGGAGCCCACTCCAGAGTGGCAATCGTCCCACGTCATCTCGTCCTTTGTTTTAAAAAAAATAGAAACTGAAAAGCGGTCCCTCAGTGTCTCTGCCCCCACCCGCCCACCCACTAGCACCCTGCCTCCCACCCCACCCCTTACTTACTCTCCAGACTCTGGTGTGACAATCTTCAGTGGACGGAACACGTCTGCACTCTTCAAAGCGACCGCAAACTGAGGAAATGCCGGTAAGCTGTATAATGGGATAGATAGGGTTTTCAACTTTGCTGCATATCTCAGGCATTTTGAAATTTTGGGACCCCTTCTCACGAATGCTCTCACTGTCATGGCGTTAATCGGGCCCAAAGGGTGATTTCGTAGTCACTGCGCAAAATCACCTTTCGGGACCAAGTAACGAAACAACACTGCCACTGTTCATAAGGTGGGCTCTCAAAATGCCTATGTTGAAAATTTGGTGGAGAAATTCCTAAAAATGACTGTTTTACAAGCGTGCATTGCGCAGTTTCTACACACGATCGTAAGTTCGCGAATTTTCAATATTTTCATTCCAGATTTTCAAAATTGCCATTTTACCACACCTCCTTATGAGCAGTACAGCTGTCATTTTTCACATCTTGCCCAAAGCGTGTTTCCTCATGTAGCGCACAATGGCGCAGTCGATGTCGTAAAATCAATGTATGGGACACATTAAGAAAATCCACAGTGACACTGTTAATGAGCAGAAGGTCTTAAAATGGCTATGTTGAAAATTTGGTGAAAAATTTCTAAAATGACTGTTTCTGGCGTAGTTAGCAATCTCATACACTCGTAAGTTTGCGAATTTTCAATATTTTTAATCCAGATTTTTCAACATCTCCATTTTATTACACTTCCTTGGCGAGCAGTACGGTTGTCATTTGTAACACATCTTGCCCAAAATATGTTTCCTACCATGTAGCGCATACAATGTATGCATTCAGTGTGCGAAAGCAATGTTTGGGACAGATTAAGAAAATCACAGTTACACTGTTCATAAGCAGAGGTCTTAAAATGGCTATGTTGAAAATTTGGTGACAAAAGTCCATAAAATGACTGTGTTACGAGAGAGCATTGCGCAGTTTCCACGCACACTCGTAAGTTCATGACTTTGTAATATTTTCAGTCCAGATTTACACCAGTGGCATTTTTCCACACTTCCTTATGAACAGTACAGCTGTAATTTTTCACAACATGGCCGAAATGTGTTTTCACACCTTCAGCGCAGAGATGCGTGGTTGCTGTGGGAAATCATTGTTCGGGACAGATAAAGAAAATCACAGTGACACTGTTCATGATCGGAGGTCCCAAAATGCCTGTGTTGACAATCTGCTGTAAAAAATCCCCAAACTAATTACATTACAGGTGTGCATTGCAGTTTCTATGCACGCTTGTGACTTCACCAGTTTTTTAAATATTTTTACTGCAGATTTGCAACATTGCTATTTTTTATACCTCCCCATGAACAGTACAGCTGTCATTTTTCACATCCTGTTCGGAATGTTTTTGCACCTGTGGTGCTAAATGCCGTAATCGCTGTGCATAAGCAGCTTTCGGCTAACAAACTGATATTGCCACTGTTCATGAGGTGGGGGTCACAAAAAAAAACATGTTGAAAATTCGAGTGAAAATACCAACGAATGCCTGAGGTGTTAGGGTTTCCAACCGAACGCCCCCTCCCTAGAGAATGACAGGCATCAGGGGTGTGACTTGGGATTCTTGCCTGTAATGCTCATACCATTCCACACCCTACAGCCAGTGAGAGGCATCGAGGTATGCCTTGGACTCTTCGGCCCCAAAGTTCACGCCATTCTCCTATACCGCACCCATCTCACCGTATTTCCTGATGGAATGGGGTGCGCATAAGGGCCAAAGACCCCAAGGCACACCGTGACACTTGTGTCTGCAGGGTGGCGGTGTGGTGAAATGGCATGGCCGTTATGCCTGACGACCCAAAGGCACACCCCAATGCCTGTCACTCTCTGCAGGGTGGTGGTGGGGTTGGCTTCAGTTCAATACTTCACTGCCATTCCTATTATGCAGCTCTGTAACTTCTACACTACCACTGCCAATGCCAGTAAACAAACATTCGGCATTGACAAATGCGTGTTTGATTTTAAGAATGAAATTGGGATATCCACTAAAATGCATAATCTTTGATATTTACCAGACTTGGTTCTCAAAGAGTGAGACTAAACAGACAATCTTAGACTCTCACCCAATACACCTAGTGTGCCCAACTTTCATGCCCTCAACCAGTACACCTGCCAGTGCCACCCTCACGGCACAGGATATTTCTATTTTTCCTTCCACTCTGTTTGTTGCCTGGTCCCGCCCCCGACCAGCCCATATCTGGACCGGTTCCCCTTGCCCCATCATCTGACTTCCTTGGTACTTGACATCTCTACGTCTTGCCATGGGACCTGGCAGGTGCTGACCAGTCATCAGTGCAAGTCATGCAAGGGGACAGGTCGTCACCACGCTGCAGTCTGACTTTTTTTCCTCCATTTTCTTCCTTGGGGCCCACACGTCTGTAATGATGGGCTGCGCATGTTTCATCTCCACAGAAACACCCCTGGTGTCTGGGCATGGGGTCCTCCTATGCTGTTCCATGGTGCTGCCACCTATGATTCCTTTAGGTGGTAGTTAACCCATGAAACAATCCCCCCTTCCCAAGGAAGGAGAGCTGTCCACACAGCCCCCAGGTACCCAGTGAGAGGCGGTCAATCCTCAGCCCACCACACCACTGGGACAGCTTCCACAGGATATTACTGAAGCCTCCAAAATGTCAACCCTCTCAGTCAGTACCCCCGCCAGCTCTCTTGTAATCCTTCAGGAAGTGAGGGCTCTACAGCAGGGCAGATGCCTTGTTAAAAAGCTGTGCCCAGCGGTGCCCAATGTGCTGCAGTGCTTCCTCATACAGTAGCAACAGACCACTGCCCCAGCTGTTCTGCCCATGCCCTGGTAACCAACAGAAAATGCAGCCGCCATTGTTCATGGATTGCCATCATATTTGTATTAATTCCCACCCAGGTACACGTGCATCTCCACTCATTCATGGATTCCCATGCAGTCAAGAAAGGCTGAATTGCCATCCGTAATGGAACAAGAAGAGAAGGCCAGAAAGGTGTTATCCCCGGCCTCCTCTCCGAAACCCACACACACGTATAACATAAATACAACTTTATATCCCAAATTGAAACCTTCAGTGCCTCACCATAAGGATTCCGAGACGTTCAAGACGGGCACGGTTTTTACCGTCGCATCTCACTACTGCAGCTCACCACCTTTCCCTCACAGAGCTGGACTGGCCTTGACACGACGAGCTCGAGCAGCCTGCGCGCACACGACTCGAAGCTTCCCGCCCAAACCCGGAACGCGCACTGCAACAATTATACAGCGCCGCGAGACCCAGGGTTGCAGACGCAGAAAAGCTCGAGCGCATCGGCGTGTCTGTTGTAACACTGTTTCGAGTTTTATACCATGAACTCTATGTAAAGTATGTGTATTTGACTTTTTTAACAGAGATAGTTTCTCAGCTCTTGAAGTAATTTTAGTACGCAGCTTCTTGAAGGGGAGAAGCGAGGCAGAAATGTGTTAAAATACAATAGTGGTGCCCATTCTTTCCTGCATTTTTTTTTGGAAAATCAGTACCCATATTCGTTATTGCTGCTAATTTTAAACATGACGTTTTCCTTGTCTTGACAGGAGAACCTCTCGTCATTAGTAAAAGTGCTGCCACCTTGATTCACTGATGTGGTACTAAAATCATGATTATAGAGATAAAAGCAGTGTTGGTCCTAGCAGAGAGGGTGCTCCTGTGCAAACTCCTTTTGTGGCATGGGTGTAGGCAGGCATACTCCATGGTGTACAATTTTATTTGTAACATGGCATTAATGAGAGAGGTGAAATGGGCAGCCGCGATTGGCGCAACAGCATCACGGGACCCAAATCGGAGCGGGCATTAATCCACGATATATGCCGTGCCCGATAAGGTAGTACTAAAAGTAGCCAGACCCCCAGCTTAGCAGCACTGGGTACAGGTGGCTAGCAAGAGAGACAAGACAGGCACACTCAGAGGTAGACGAAGTAGCTGGGTGCAGGAAGGGACCCCACAGGAGATCCAGCAGCAGCACACCCAGCCAAGGTGGGAGACGCCAGCGTCTGACCAGTCAGCGAGAGGCAGGAGGAAGTGAGCACCGGCGTTATGCAAATCCCGACCCGACCCCTCTTCGTAGCCATAGAGTATTGCACCGGAGGCCTCCAGCGGCGGGCATGATGGTAATACCCGCACAGAAGTGCAAATGTTCGGGACACTGATGTCGGCCGCACTGAGTTCTGTAATTGGAGGTAGTGCAACAAGTGACCGCATAACTATGTAAATAATGTTGTGTGCTGTTTCTTCAAAGTGCAGTAAAAGTTGTGAACCATAGCAGCAACTCCCAAGTTTTATGTTCCGTATCGCTGATGGGCAGTCTCCTAAGCGCCGCCACTGACCCGCAGCCCATAAAGAGCAGTGTGATTAAGCTATTTCAAGTGGTAGATCATTTATTGATGCATGGTGGGGCGTGTTGTTTGCCCTTGGCCTCCAGCCTCAGGCCACAACCCCCCAACCATGCATCAATCCAGCATTAGATGCCACTTTCGTCGTGGCTTAATGCTTACTTAAGGGGGGGCAGCAAACAAGCTCTAAACTGCTTCCTTTGTCCATGAAAACAAATCACAGAACCAGCAGAACCTTTCTGTAATTTTATTCATATTAGTCAGAACTAGAAAGATTGGTCACTGATACTGTCTTTGCATCCCAAGGACTATACACTCTTACAGGCTCTGGGCTGGTATGTTGGTGTCTTATGGAGCAATGCATGGCATCTGTATTTACACATGCATGGGGAGGGGGGCAGCAATCAGTATCATGAGGTACAAAAGTTGTATTTATTGTGCCAAAGGGGGTAACAAACATGGTCCTGGTGTACAGTACATATTTATATTGTCTGGTTACACCCCCGTTATGTGGGGCCCATATTAGGAGTCAGGAAGCCCTAATAGCCATATCCCTGTAATGAACTCCTTATATTTTCCAGTTCAGCTAGTTTTTTTTGCAGTTTTGAAATGTCATTGACTTAGATGGTAATGACTAAAAAATGAGGCCCTCTACAAATCTGTGATAAATTCTAGAGAAATTTGAACAGGGACCCAGAAGACAATGAAAAAAGGAGATCAACTGAACAGCTGTGGCTTTTTGAGGGCCCCTCTCTACCCAGGGCCCAGTGTAGATGCACAGTCCCCACTATGATCTGGCCAGCACTGGATGTAAGTTCGGAACACTGGAAATAGTGTCTTGATATGTGCAAAGTTTAGTATGGATGTGGCATGATGGGTACACAGTTGCCCAACTCTGGATATGCTATTTATCTTCATGAGTGGGGTACTGGTGAAGACCAGGTTAGTAAACTCCAGACAGGCGAAAGTTTTGTGAATTTGGCCAGTCCTCTTTTGCATTTTTTGGAAAACAAGTAACCCCATTCCTTATTGCTAATTCTAAAAGCACCATTTTCCTCGATTTGATAGAAGAGGAGTACTTCTCATCTACCACCTTGTTTTACTGATGTGGCACATTAAATCATGATTATATTGATGTAAGTTCAAAACACTGGAAACAGCGCCTTCATTTGTGCAAAGTTTAGTGTCGATTTAACATGATAGATACGCAGTTGCCCAACTCAGAATATGCCATTTATCTTCATGAGTGAAGCATGGGTGAAAACCAGACCAGTAAAATCTAGACTAGCCAGACGGGTGAAAGTTTTGTGAATTTTGCCTGTCCAGTCTTGATCGTCTGGTTTTCACCTCTGCCCTGGATGACATGAAAACCAGACTGGTAAAAGCCAGACCAGCCCATCAGGCCAGAGTGGCCAGTTCGGCAGTATTCACGCAACATGCGCATGGACCGGCCATGGATCCGGTAGTACAGTTTTCACCAAGTTTCTCATAAACGAGAGTACTGGACAATAAATAGGACTTGATGAAAACTAGACTGGAACAAATCTGTAAAAGCCAGACTGGATGCAAGTCGCGTGCAATTTGCAGTTACAACCAGATGAGCTGGTCCAGTTCCAGCAGTCTAGTTTTGTCCCTGGTTCCAAACAAAAAGTACTGGCGGTACTCAATATGATTCGGTGTTTCCCTTAAAGGTCGGCTAGATCTTAATGATACAAACAGATTCAAAAAGAGAAGGTAGGGACTCTCTCAGAGGTACTCTTAAAAACTGTCAACACTACCGAATATATTCCAAGCTTCAGTGCACATATGCATCAGAGTCGCCAGCTGAAGAAGCCCATCCAGGTGAAGCACTGGGATCGGCACCACTGGCAGTATAGGTAAGTCTAGTTCTAGTAAATCTGTTGATATTGAGATTCTCTGACTGTTCAGACTTTGACACATGTGCACTGAAGCTTTGAATATATTTGGTGGTGCTCACATTTTTTAGAATACCTCTGAGTGCTTCTGTACCTTCTCTTTTTGAATTAGTTTTCCCCTGTCCCTGGTATGTGTGAAAACTGGACTGCCAGGCCAGATTAGTGAAATTCAGAAGCCCAGAGTGGCAAAATTCACACAGCAGAAGGTCTGGCCTTTTGCAATTTAGTCCTGTCCATTTCCAGTGCTCCAGTTTTCACCTATGCCCACAATTACCCTATGTGTCAAAATCAAGAATTACTTATGAATAAACAGAGCTGTATCTTTGTCATGGAAGTCATTGGTGCCACCATTTTTCCCATTTTTATGATAGTTCCATAATTCTTGGCAATTCACAGGACTACCCACTGATTTTTCTCATTTTCCATAACACTATGATTTTTCGCATTTTATATGAAAAACATCTTAGTGTTTGGTGTTTGCAGAGGACAGACCCATAATTTTATGCACCATCACCACAATGCACTTGAGCCCCAGTTAGCCCTAGTGTGGAATTCTGGAGCACGCACACGAGCCCAGGCCTCCAAGATTGAAGCATGATGTGCAGCCCCCTGCTATTGGACCAGCATAATAATTAATTTGTTTTGAACATTGAAATCTTTGCTGATGTGCTTATATAAAAATGTGTCATAACTGAGATGATTTGTTAACTCACAATGTGCTTAAAAGTGCTAATCAGCTATGAAACTGCAGAGCTCATCATGGCACAGATTGATTAGCAAAATTGATCAAAGTACCACTGGTACTAAAGGTGTCAAATAAGGCCTGTAATATGTGAAATAATTATGTATTAAAATATGATATATTGGTGTACTTGCCTAGATTCAAACCACTGATCCTTTGCCTGATAAGCAATTTAGAAACACAGACAATGACAGCAGAAAAAGACCAGTGGTCCATCCAGTCTGTCTGAGTTCCCTATTTAGCCCTAAAACTTATTGTTCCTCCAGGGTCCTAGCCCTCCCGATCCCCCCTTCTCCTCCCAGTGTCTGCCACCCTGAGCCCCACTATATTTTTGGTTCTGTCCCAACTGCTTGAAACCACCAATGGTTTTAGCACCCACCACTTCAACTGGAAGACTGTTCCACGGCACCTCCACCCTTTCTGTAAAGTAATACTTCAGTTTTCATTCATCTCCACATGACCACAAACTAGTATTCAGGTTAAATAGTTCCTCACAGTTCACCTTGTTAATTCCCTTCAGGAACTTGAAGGTCTCTATCATATCTCCCCTCTCCCTTCTGTTGTCCAGCGACTACATGTTCAGTGCCTTGAGGTGCTTCTCATAGGACCTGTCCTGTTGGCCCTAAATAATTTTTATACTGCACTGTCTGCAGCCTATCCTTATCCTTCCTAAGGTGAGGGCTACAGAACTGGGCACAGTACTCTAGGTGTGGCCTCACCAAGGATCTCTATAAGGGAATTACCTCTTCTTTTCTAATATCAGTACCCCTCCCAGAACCTCCCAGCATCCTACTCGCTTTGTTATATTCCTTATTGCACTGACTTGATTGTTTGAGGGAGTCACTGATGATAACTGCAAGATCCCATTCCTCAGCCGTAGTGTTAAGTCTCACCCCACCTATCCAATACTCTGTGCTGGGGTTCTTATTCTCTAGGTGCATTACCTTGCACTTTTTGGCATTGCATTTGAACTACCAAACCTTAGACCACCCCTCTAACTTTTGTAAGTCACTCTGCATTTCCTTGATTCCCTCATCACTATCCACCCTCCCACAGAGCTTACATTTTTTAACCATATTTAGTGTGCCACTGAGCTGCAGGTAAGTTGCAGTGCCTATTGGGTAGAGGTATATCACAACCTGCAAAACAGGCAACTGGGAATCTAATCTCAGCAGATGATATACTTTCACAGATTGTTATTCTTAGCTAAATATAGTTCTCATATAATGATGACGCTGTTATGTCACAACCTTCAAAACAGGCAGCTGGGGATCTTATCCCAGCAGGCAATGTTTCTTCACAAATTGTTGTTCTTAGCTAAATGTACTTCTCATATAATTTATTATATCAACTCTACATCACCATGAATTGGCACTCAAGTGAGTTTCTATGTGCCACTCCGCCAGCGCAGTGGTAGCAGTAGCACTTGCAATGTTAATGACCCGGGTTTGGCAACAAGCCCGAGTCATCAGAGGACCAGCTGGGGGAGGTAAGTGTAGCATCCCATGGGATGTGCTCACCTTGAGGAGTGAGGGTGTTTGGCCTTCACTGCACTGCTGCCACTTGGGTGACCACAGATGGTAGTGCAGTCGGAGCCAAGGAATCTAGATGGAAGATGCTGATGCGCTCCAGCACATGAACATGCCCTTGTGTGCCTGTGCATTGGAAATTCGGAATCCTCAGGGCATAGAAAAAATGTCCTTGACTGTTGCAAAAGGACATCTGCCCCTCACTGTAGGCTCCACACTGCTAACTGTGGCTTTCTCTCCTACCATACCTACCTAGTCTCTGGGGGTTGGGACCACCCCAGTTGGCCCCGCACTGGGGGACAAGCAAAGGTGCATCAGGAATCGAGGTAAGTCCCGGAGGAGGTGGGTGATGGGGCTGGGTCAGGGGTCAGGACCGACGTGGGTCAGCTGATGAAGTAGGTGAAAAAAGTATACTAAATTAAAAAAAAATGAGTTTCCACATTACCAAAAAGATGTTTTGGTTGTTTGTTTGTTTTTTTACCAGTAGAGACATATTAAGCTGTAAGTTTGTTTACAGGTGCGACCTGGGAGCACAAGGAAGTTAAGTGACTTGCTCAGGGTCACACAGTATGCAAGTGGGGGCTGTGGGATTCAAATCTAGGTCTCCACGTTTGCAGCTTAGAGCCTTAAACCACTGCACTATACTGCCTCCTTTGTTTAAGTTGCTGTTTTGCCTGCTAAGCAGATGTACATTCAGTGTGCCACTGAACTGCTAGCAATGAGTTGCAGTTCCTAAAATGTAGAGGTTATGTCACATCCTGCACAACAGGAGACTGGGAATCTAATCCCAGCAGGCAATTTACCTTCACAAATCATTGTTTTTAACTAAATTTACTTCTCATATAATTTACTGTTCCAACTCCACAATGCCATGAAGTACCACTCAAGTGAGTTTCCATCTTACAAAACAAATTAGAAAAAAGTGCTTAAGCTCCTGCCAGGATCTGAACCACTGATGCTTTGTCCACTAAACCAACACACATTCAGTGTGCTACTGATCTGCAGACTAGTAACATGCAGTTGGTGACTGGGGATCTTTTCTGAGCAGGCAATTTACCTTCACAAACTGTTCTTAGCTAAATTTACTTCTCATATAATTCACTATTCCAGTTCCACATCATGAATCTCCACACAAGTGAGTTTCCATCTTAAAAAAAAAAATTGAAAGAAATGTAAAAGTCCCTGCCAGGATTTGTACTACTGATCTTTGCTTGTTAGGGAAACACACATTCAATTTGCCGCTGAGCTGCAGGTAGGTGAATTGCATTTCCTGTGGTGCAGAGGTAATGCCAACCTGCAAAGCAGATGACTCAGGGTTTTATCCCAGAAGGCAATTTATCTTTGGAAACTGTTGGTTTTTGTTTTTGCAGTTAGTGATGTTTCTGTGGCACCCAAGGTGCCCTTTGGATGCCGAACACCCCAGCTCCACTCCTCGCTTTCCACCAGGACTTCCCTTCATGCAAGGGGCAGTGTGACCTGGGTGCTCAACAGGGTGCAGGGCTGTAGGTGGTCAGGATCAGCAGCAGCAGCGTGAACAGCCATGTTTTCCTAGTTTTTCTCCCTCGAGAGGCAGCATGCAGTGCTACCCAGACATCTCCACACACGCTTCCATGTGTGGAGCATTGGCAGCAGCACTCCCTCCCCCTATACCTATAATCCCAGCCTGCCTCACCACCATCGATGTTAGGGGCCAGGCTAACACCAGGAACTGAAACCCTCTCTTCCACATCTGAGAGCTCCTTTATTTCTCTCTGCATTATCCCACCTGTTCCTGCCAGGGGCCACACCACGATCTAGTGACGGAGTGTCGCTACAGCACTCAGAGGTGACACATCCATTGAGTGCGTCAAGAAGGGTCCAAATGTGTAGAGGGATAGAGAGGCCATCATGCAGCATATTGGTGCAACATTTTTCCATGTTCATGACCCCCACCTTCCCATTTGGTTGTGTGCACGCACGGCTAGCCTGGGGAGTGCCTGTCAGTGCGTGGTCACCCACGCTGTCATCAGCACCTTCACCAGCCACCACCGCAAGCTACTAGAGCATGCACTGCAAGCTGCCGGCCTCTGCTCCTGATGTCCCGGGTGCAGGGCGCAAACCTGGGTTTCCAGTGTGCAAGAGCAATCTCCCCCTCGCTCGGCACCATGGAACAGGCATAATGCTTTATTTTTAATGTGTTTTGAATGTGTGAACTTGATAATAAAAAATGTTTAGCCGTCTAATGCTATGCAATTCAGAAAACAGCATTACCCTCGGATATGCATAGCATTTCACTATGCAATACAAGCTATTTACTACCCTGTTATAGCCATGGTGGGTGTACAGTGTATCCCTTACTCCCTCCCATTCCCCTGGGTACAGCCATTGGCAGGGAGTAACTGGAAACCTGCTTATTTATGTATTTTTTTAGTTATTTGTTTTTTTTGTTTACTAGATAGGGGACACTAGGCAAATAAATGCCTATTTACAGGTATGAGCTGGGAGAGTACACACGGCAAAAACAAGCAAGTACATGGAACAAATAGGAATAACAACAAGCAGTGCAACAGGATCATACTTCTATCGTAATACCTGATTAGCAGCCCCCTTGATGTTTATATTTCCTTGTAACCACACTTCATCCAATATTTGTTCTCTCTCTCTTTCTTTCTTTCTCTCTCTCTCTCTATATATATATATATATATATATATATATATATATATACACGCACGTATGTAATATATGGATAAGCCTGATAATACTTTTAAAAAATGATGTAAAAAAAACTGTAATACCACACTTAAAATCCCTGTAATACCATCGTTGATATCTCATAATAGTATCATTCAGAGCTTGTAATACTATCGTTCAGAGCTCCTAATACTATCGTTGAAATCTCATAATACTATCATTCAGAGCTCATAATACTATTGTTCCAAGCCATGAATAATAGTATTATGAGGCAGATGCAGAATCATGAGCTGATGAGTTCCTTGCACTAGGCGTGAACCAGCTTTTACTGTAACTGCCATGTACAGTAAAAGCGGACTTGCCACTAAAAAGAAAACCTGAAGTATGGCTGTCTCTAAAGAAAGCGCCACAACTGAAGAAACAAGCATTTGTCAATGCCAAATGTTGCTTGCTTCTATGTGCTGTTTAGGTATTTGGAAGTCATTGGAGTGTAAATATTGATAATTTGCGAACTTACGAGCGTGCGTAGGAACTGCGCAACACACGCTCGTAAAACAGTCATTTTTAGGATTTTTGTCACCAAATTTTCAACATAGCCATTTTAAGACCTCTGGTCATGAACAGTGTCACTGTGATTTTGTTAATGTGTCCCATACATTGAGTTTGCACACCGACTGCGCCATTGTGCGCTACATGGGCGGAAACACGTTTTGGGCAGGATGTGAAAAATGACAGCTGTACTGCTCATAAGGAGGTGTGGTAAAATGGCAGTGTTGAAATTTGGAGTGGAAATATTGAAAATTGGCAAACCCACGAAAGGCAGGTGAACTGTGCAACGACACTCGTAAAACAGTCATTTTTAGAATTTTCATCAATTTTCAACATTGCCATTTTAAGATCTCTGCTCATGAACAGTGACACTGTGATTTTCTTAATGTGTCCCATACACTGAGTTCGCATAACGACTGCGCCATTGTGCGCTACATGGACGGAAACACGTTTTGGGTGAGATGTGAAAAATGACAGCTGTACTACTCATAAGAAGGTGTGGGAAAATGGCAATGTTGAAAATCTGGAGTGGAAATATTGAAAATTCGCAAACCTACGAGCGTGCGTAGGAACTGCGCAACGCACGCTCGTAAAACATTTTTAGGAATTTTTTCACCAAATTTTCAACATAGCCATTTTAAGACCTCTGCTCATGAACAGTGTCACTGTGATTTTCTTAATTTGTCCCGTACATTGATTTCGCACACCGACTGCGCCATTCTGCGCTACATGGGCGGAAACACATTTTGGGTGAGATGTGAAAAATGACAGCTGTACTACTCATAAGAAGGTGTGGTAAAATGGCAATGTTGAAAATCTGGAGTGAAAATATTGAAATTTCGCGAACTTACGAGCCTGCGTAGGAACTGCGCAACGCACGCTCGTAAAACAGTCATTTTTGATTTTATACTAAATTTCAACTGTTTTGCTCCTTGACATCACGTGCCTGGCGTTATGCGAAATCACCTTCGGGCCTGATAACGCCATGACAGTGACATCATTCATGAGAAGGGTCCCAAAACCCATGTTGAAAATTTGGTGCAAAAATTCCCAAAATGCCTGAGATATGCAATAGTTGAAACCCCCTATCTAGCCCATTATACAGCTTACCGGCATTTCCTCAGTTCGCGTCGGCTTTGAAGAGTGCAGACGTGTTCCCGGTCCACTCAAGATCGCCGCACCGAGTCCGGAGGTAAGTATGGGGTGAGGGGTGGGAGGCTGGGTGCGCAGTGGTGGGTGCGGTTGTGGAGGGGGTCGGAGACGACCGCGGGACCATTTTTGTCTTACAGGTAAAAAAAGACGTCTGGATCGCTTTGCCATGCTGGGGTGGGCTCCAGCATGGCACAAGGACATTGGGGTGTTCAGTCGACGGGGATTGGGCACCCCTGGCGGCAAGAGGACTGATTGCTACGCTGGGGAGCCCAACCACGGGGAGACGACGAGCCCAGCCGGACGGGGATTGGGCACCCTCGTCGGCCATACAGTGCGTGCGGGCGCCGCCACCTGTGGGTGGGGCCGCGCCGTGAGCTGCTCTTATCGCTGCTCACCCAAGCGTAGTCTCTCTTTTCAGCTGGGAGGTTACTGCATTTGCTGCGGTCATAGACAGCCCAAAATGCACTGGCTTACAGGAGCCGCGCCTGCCAGCACACTGCCTGAATTGGAGAAGGAGGTGACACACCTCCGAAATCTCCGATGATGGCACTATGTTTCTTGCACATGCGTGCAAGCAACATAAAAATTAAATTCATAAAAAATCAGGAGAATGTCAGCAAAATAAAAAACAACTACAGTTTATGGCTGTTGCACAACTTCATCACAACTAACAATGAGTCCAGACGAATGAACATATTCTGGTACCACAGATCCTCTGCTTGCCAAATTTGTCTTTTCCATAAAAAAGCAGGATGGCTCTGAATATGAGCCCAGCACTACCAGGGGAAGACTTGGCATTGTTGGCCATCACTTTACTTATGAATTTATTTATTTATTCAGTCTTGGATTACAAATACCTTTGAGCGCAGGCCGCTCATTTACAAAGGCTCCATGTCAGTGGAAGGGTCACAAACAAAACAAAAGGGGTACAAACACAGTAGTTACATCAGAACATAGAAAACCAATAATGCAATTATGTACGCAATGGTTTATAAGGGTGAGAGGGCAGGGGAATGGAGGTGGGAAGGGAATTAGATTAGCAAGTGAAGGAGAGGGGGAGAGTGCAGTAACAAGGAAGAATAAACAAATATGGCAGCCAGAGACCTTGTCATAGATTGAGAGAGTGGGAGGAGGTGACTGAGGGGAAAGGGAATTGTTATAATAGGCGAGGCGGTGACCAGGAGGCCTGGTAAGTGCAACAAAGGTGATCTTAGTCAGTGGTACGCAATGTGGGACATTAGGTGTAATGGTCACAAGTGCTTTCTGTTAGAAGATGTTGCCTAAGCATTAGTTTGAATTGGGTAAGCCTAGGTAGCATGGTCAGTTGGCTGCTTAGGTTATTAAACCACAGAGGGGCTCTGTACCGAAAGGATTGCTGGAATTGAGCAGTCCGACAGTGAGGGACTAGAAGGAGGTCAGAATCAGAGGTGCAAGTGTGTTGGGTCTTAGGGGATTTGTTTAACAGGCAACCAGTGCTTGGGGGCAGTAATCCCAGTAGTACTTTTTTGGTCAGAAGGCAGGTTTGGTATTTGATCCTGTTGCTTAGCTGAAGCCAGCCAGTTTAACCGTATAACTCACAGGTGTGAGTGAAGCTAGCTGCACCTGTAATTAACCTACAGGCATTGTTCAGGGCAACCATGAATCTTTTAAGGGATGTGGATGTTGCAGCACTGTATATGATTAGGCCATAGGCCATAATCAATCTGGTTAAGCATAACTACCCTGATACAATATTTCAAGGACCGCAAATAGTACTCACAATAAACTATTGACAATCTCACTGCCAAACAAAAATATTTGAAAAATGTAGGCAGGGGAAATTGGCCCAGACAATCTGAAGCACTAACTGATTCAGATATAAATTTACTTTGCACCAGTGGCATCCTTGGCTATCATTCACCCACAGGCCTTCTTCATGTGCTGTTTTTTAACATAGGGCTCTACACCACTCTCTGTACAAGTGAGCAGTAAGCATCATTTAAGGTGGGGGGGGACTTTACGTTAGGCATGGACGCTGAAGGGAACAAATACCTAGATTATCACAAGCGCCAGACAAAAACTAGGACTGTCACCAGTACCAGAACTGACACCAGAACAAATGCTGATGCCAGGGTTCGTATGACACAATCTGAGTACTCAGTTTACATGTATGTTATAGAACAGACCTGGGGTGCACTGGCATAACTCTTGCAGTTTTTATGTTCACCGTGTATGCACGCGCACAGCAAACATTTTGTTAGGAGAGTGGCTTTTGAGGGGTGTGACACTTCAGTCCAAAGCAGAGTGGTCTGCAAGGGGCTCATCAGTGTCGCACCAATCATCAGCCAGGCTGATCATGACAGTATTCTGGCTTGCCGGGTGGAAACTTTGTGTATTTTAAAGGAAAGAGTTGACTCAATCGTAGGCCAACTCGTGTCTTTGATCTGCGTCGCCCAACAAGCACAACTGACCTGTCACAATCAGCCTGTTGGGGAATTACACCCTGTAACAAAGAAAAGTATCCATCGATGTCTGTTGCTGGTGCCACCGTAATTGTCCTCCCCACCCGTCCCTCACTCTTAGCACCCACCACCCCACCCCCACAAAAATAACACAGACACTGCGGGTACCCAATCCCCCAGTGTCGCCACCTGAAATAAAGAAAACTGTCCCGCATAGTTTTGTTCATACAGACATATATATAAATATGCTATAAAAAAGAAAATCGTCTGTCATTGTCTGTTTCTGCTGCCGCTTTTACTGTCCACTTACCTGACCCTCCCACTCAGCAACCCCCCCCCACAAACATAACACCAATCCTGGGGGTGCCCAATCCTCCAGTGCTGCCACCTGAAATAAAGAAATCTGTCCCTCATCATTTTTTTATAAACCCTGTAAAAAAGGAAACCATCCTTTGATGTCTGTTGCTGCCATTACTGTCCCCCCACCCTCCTTTTCTACTCAGCACCCACATCCCACACCCTTCCCAACCCTTACTTACCCACTGGGGGTCTAACGCCATAATCCTCTCTGGACTGCAGACACATCTTCACTTTTCAAAGCCAGACTGAAAACTGAGGAAATAGGTATGTGGTTCAATGTATTTCAGTGGGGTTTTGAACTTATTGGCAAAACTTGGACATTTTTGAATATGTTTGCCCCCAATTTTCAACATGCCTTTTTGAAGCTCACCTCATGAGAAATGGCAGTGAAATTAGACAAATCTGTCCTGAAAGGTGATTTCACAGTCACTACACGAAATCACCTTTCGGGCAGGAGTTGAACATTTTCTACACCCTTGTTCATGAGGTGGAGTCATAAGGAGGCTATGTCTTTAAATTCAGGTATACGGAGGTTATGTTGAGAATTTGGCGTAAAAATATTAAAAAACAACAAAGTTATGAGCCTACATTGAAATTTGTGAAAGCAGGCTCGTAATTTTCAATATTTTGACCCCAAATTTTCAACATAGCCATTTCTTCTCATCACCTCATAAATGTGACAGCTGTCATTTTTCAAATCCTGGCCAAAATGTGTTTTTGCATCCTGAAAGGTGATTTTGCAGTCACTGTGCAAAATCACTTTTCAGGCAGGAGCTGAAAATTTTCTCTGCCGTTGTTCTTGAGGAGGGGTCATAAGAAGGCTACAACAGTATGTTGAAAATTTGGGGTAAAAATATTAAAAAAACAAAGTTATGAGCCTACATTGAAATTTACAAATGCAAACTCGTAACTTTCAATGCACACTCGCAACTGTGATAATTTTCAATATATTGACCCCAAATTTTCAGCATAGCCATTTTTTCTCACCACGTCATGAATGTGACAGCTGTAATTTCTCAGATCCTACCCAGAATGTGTTTTCAAGTTCAAGTTTCAATTTCAAGTTTATTGCAGGAAAACTCCATTGAGCAAGCTCATTCACAAGGAGGTCCTGTGACATATAGACTTACGCAACATACATACATAAATAGTTAATAAACAATATATACATAAATGCAAGCGTCCCATAATACAAGCAAGATATACATACAAGGACACCACATGGGATGACTGCAGGCGGTAATCAGCTAATGTAACACAGGGTAGCGACTTATAGATAGCATACTGATAATTGAAACATGGTAACTGGTGTTTGTAATACATACATTTTGGCAGATGGGACAAACAGCAAAATAAAATGGATAAGGAAGGTAGGAATGGTTTGATAGTGTGATCAGAGAAGCGTATACGTAGACAGAGCCAAGAGTAGGAAGGAAAGGGATAGCAGGAGTTGGATTGCTGCAGCAAGGTAGCAGATATAAGTCAGGAGCCGGATAGTGGAATAGTGTCTTAATATAAATGAAAGTGCAAGCAGTAAGTAGTTAATATGAACAAAGCAATTATGTCTTACCAAAGGATGCACATGGCACACATGGGGATAAGAAGAGGCTTAATGACAGTTTTAACACTTGTGGTGCAAAATGATGTTTAGCCATTGTTTTATAAGTGACACCTGTCATGCTCAGACGTCATAAAAAGATTATATTGAACATTTGGAGTAAAAATGTGAAAAAACAACTAAGTTATGAGGAAACAAATTGTTCCAACATTTACTCATAACTTTATTTTTTGCAGATTTTGGCCCCTAATGTTCAACATATCCCTTATGTTACCCCTACCTCCTAAACAAGACAGGTCTAATTTTTCAAATCTCTACCAAACTTGTTTCTACAGTCGCACAGTGAAATTACCTTTCAGATGGGATTTAAAAAATTCCACCTGTCTTGATTATAATATCAGGTCATAAACATACTATTGGACATTTGGGGTCAAAATGTGGGAGCCCACTCAAAAGTAGATATTGCCTCTCAGCTGTCCTATCTTGGGTAATTACAATGTAACAATGTGTCAAAGCAGGACACCACTGAAAATGAGATATTGCATCTCATCTGCTCTGTCCTGGGTAAATATACCCTGCTGAAAAGGTAATCTTTATGTTGCTGTTCCTCTCTGGCAACATACATTCAAACCCAGGCCCACCCACTTCAACCTGCCCTGGTGTTCGTAAGGTTAAAGGCCTGAAAGTAGCCTCAATAAACATCTGCAGCTTAACTGCAAAATTTGACCAACTCCAGGTATGGATGGCACTCCATGCCCCCGACATCCTCTTCCTAACGGAGACCTGGCTGACCAGTAGGATAAAAGCGAAGTTGCTCTCAAAGGCTTCCAATCATTTAGGATTGATAGAATAGGCAAGAGAGGTGGTGGTTGCCCTCATCTATGCCGGGGATACTCTGCAATGCTCCATCCTCCCTGTCACCAGAGTGGCCAAGGATCATGAGATAATAGCATTAAAAGTACAGGACGGTCACAATGGCAAGGCCGTCATCCTTGCTATGATCTACTTGCCCCCCCAAGAAAGCCAAAGAAGGCCTTCCTTCAATTATGGAAGTTATAAGCACCCTTCCAAAGGGCACGGAGCTCATCATTACAGGGGACTTTAATATTAACTGGGATGGCAAGGAGGCAGCCCCTTATAGGGATATGATAGCTGCCTCCAACCTGGCACAACTCGTCACCTGTCCCACCAAGCAGAATTACAAGTCAGGAAACAGTACCCGCCTAGATTGGGTCCTAGGAAGCTCACCATCCCGGATCTCTGAGCTCAGGGTTCTCCCGGACACTCTGAGTGACCACTTCCCAGTCTCATTCCAATGGTCTAATAAATCTACCAAATGCCGACCCATTCTAATTGAAAGCAGCGTCCTGAGGAAGGGCAAACTTGGTTCCCTCAAATCGGCCCTCGCTCTCTATGACTGGATCCCTATAGACCTTGCCCCTACCCTTGATCAGGCCCTCAGATACTTCATAGATGGTTTTAACACCATCTGTGACATTTGTGCCCCACTCACTAAAAGGAAAATTCTGGGTCAGGCAAATGACTGGATTGAAGGGGAACTCCTATCCCACCTGAAAGAAAGAGACAGCCTCTGGGAGAAGGCCAGAAATACAGGAAGCAAGCATGACTACCTATGATACAGAACGGCAAGAAACCACTGCACTAAACTAATCCGGCTTGCAAAAGCCAGCTACCATAAGGCACAGCTTAGCAACTCTTGGGGTGATGGAAAACAATTCTGGGACAACATCAAAAACATCCTTGGTAAGAATGATAAGAAGCACCCACAGCTGATCAAGATCAATAACTCCCCCACTACTGACCCCTGGTCATAGCAGATGCCTTCAATAAGGCCTTCACTGACCTGACCTCAGTGCTACCACCTGACTATCTACATCCTGCCATGGACCATGCCAGCAGCAAATCACCCGAAGGTACTCATTCGGCCTTCTACTTTAAAAGGGTGTCAGTGAAGGAGGCCCTAACTTTGGTAAAGAAAGTACTAGGCAAGACCAGACTGGGCAGTGATGGGATAGACATGAAACTACTATTCCTCACCCTGGAAGTTCTTAACTGTGCCCTTAACTATGCTGTTTAATAAGTCCCTGGGCTTTGCTCAATTTCCAGAGGTCTGGAGGCAGGCCCTAGTCATGCCAGTGCATAAAAGTGGTGACAAGTCTTTGGTAACTGACTACAGGCCGATTTCGATCCTCTCCTCTCCTCTCCTCTCTGTCCAAAGCACTGGAAAAGATAGTGGCAGGATAACTCATCGACTACCTCAACAAGTACAATCTGCTAAGCCCTAACCAACACGGCTTCAGACAAAATCATTGTACCACCACTGCCCTGCTGGACTACACGGACTATGTACATAAGGCCCTGGATGAAGGCAAACTGGTGGAGTCTGTTTTCATCTCCCTCACCAAAGCCTTCGACACAGTTAACCGCCCTCTACTACTAATCCAACTGCAAACCATGGGTGTAGTGCCCAACGCCCTATGCTGGCTCCTTGACTACCTGACACAAAGAAGCCGATGTGTCAAAATTGGGTAAAAAATATCCAGCGCTAGAATAGTATCCTTAGGGGTCCCCCAAGGGTCAATACTGGGGCCCCTACTCTTTAGCCTATTTTTAAATGACCTTCCCTCAGCCTGCAACACTAAACTCATCCTATACGAAGACGATGCTGTTCTCCTGAGCAGCAGCATATCCTATGGTGCCCTCCAATCCGAACTGCAGACCTCCTTCTCTAAACTCAAAGGTTGGTTTTATAGGCACAAACTGCTTCTAAACTACAAGAAGACCAAGACCATGCTAATATCCAGTCCCCATAACAAAAACAGGCACCTCCCCCTCATCATCTCCAACTCATGCAGTGATCTGCTGGAGCAGGTGCACTTGTTCAAGTATCTGGGAGTCACCCTAGACAATACCCTCACCTTCACGCACCATATTGACTCTCTTGTCAGGGCGGTAAACACCAAGATTGGTGTCCTGTATAGGCACAGGAAGTACCTAACACCAGAGGCCCTCCGCCTCTCAGTCTCCAGCTCCATCTTATCAACAATTGACTATGGGCTAGTAGTCTACGGGCAGCAACAGATAGGCACTCAAGAGGGTTCAAACTGTGCTTAATAAAGCCTGCAGGCTCACCCTGGGTGCAGATCGCAGCATGCACACCTGTGCCCTGTACGAACACTCAAACTGGCTGAAATTAAGGGACATGATAAAGTTCCAAACTGCCTCCTAGGGAAGCAGGCACAATTGGGTAAAACTCCACCCTGTGTAGGTAATCTGTTCGAGATGACCACCTCCATACATGGCACCAGAGGGAGGACAAGAGGGACCATGTCTATCCACTTCTGTCACACCTCGCTCGGGCAATGCACACTTGCCTGCCAGGCCCCCCTGTGGTTAAATGAACTCCCGGGACACCTCTTCGCCACCAGTCACCTGGCTCAATTCAAAACTGGCCTCAAACAGCACCCAAAATCACATTCAGAGTGTATCTGCCTCTAAGGCCAACCACTCCCATCTCTCCGTGCCCCACACAAGCTCTAGACAGGCCTTAGGAGCCCTTGCAAGTTCTTGGCAGACCTTAGGTACCCCCCTGTGGTCACAGCACAAGACTAGCCTCAGCTGTCTGTTCTCTCATACACCTTTCAGCAACTGCCCACCCCCCATTCCATTCACCCAGCTCACTTAGTCCCTGAACAGACCCTGCTAATTACAACTTACCTGATCTAGCATCTTCACACCTCGACTCTTTTCTAACACTTTTTCTGCCATTACCATACCGTCCTAATTCCCCACCCTATATTCCGCCTAATCTCCTGCCCCATCTCGGGCACCTCCCAACGTCACCCGATCACCTACTTCCCACCCTCTTATACGACAAGGCCCTTTATGGCTGCAGCCCTCTCGCATTCTCACTACTTGCTATCTATTCCGGTTGCAGTA
This sequence comes from Neoceratodus forsteri, assembly GCA_016271365.2. Lineage (NCBI taxonomy): Eukaryota > Metazoa > Chordata > Ceratodontiformes > Ceratodontidae > Neoceratodus > Neoceratodus forsteri. The sequence goes on along the minus strand of JADMNL010000032.1, from coordinate 121,804,306 downwards.
CCTAACCCCCTGAACCCCACTGCAGTTCCTAGTGCACTGACTTGTGTAGTATGATGTATTATGTGTTGTACCCAGGTTATTGAAAATACTGTTAGTACTGAAACCAATCTGTCTTCATTCATTGTGTTGTAAATCTGTTATAACTAATGTATCTCTGTTGTCACTCTGACGTGGAACCATTATAAAAGAACTTGCACTCAAAGGTCTTTTTCCCAAGTACAAATAAATAAAATAAATAAATAAAAATGTGTACAAGCAAGATCTGATACAACAGCAATACCAATGGCGAACATTGAGAAATGCTTGTTCGTATTATGGCATTTCCATACCACTAAACTACATGAGAATCACAGTCTGACATCAGAAAGATCATTAGAAATGTAATGATAAATATTATTCTTTTCTTTACTCAGCAGAGCAATAATCAAATAGCCATTTCTTTCTTTTTTGATTTTCTTATTGTATTTCTTTGCCTCCTCGGGACTGGTAGGCGGCTCTGGCCCCCTCTCAGAGAGCTCATCTTTCAGATCCCAGTAGTCCCGATCCAGCTCTACCCCGGCAGTTCCCCAACGGATTAACCCCCGTGGCGGGGACAGAGGGAGGAGTGCTGTCTCCCCCCCCACAGAGCACAATCCAGATGCCGGGGTGAGTCAGGATCGGGATGTAGCCAGGTCATCACGAAGCCTGCCGGTCCCTGTTTTTCTGGTTTTATCCATGCCTGCCCTCCCTCTCGCGGTGTGAGCGTGTGGAGGCATGTGCACACCACATATTTGCACTCCTGTGCCCGCTGGCTCGGTGCTGCCCTCTGGCCTCCACTGGGGGCAGTAAGTGGGACAAGAGTCCCCCCGGGAGAGGAGAGGCAGTCCGTTGGATGCTCAATCCTCTTTCTCCCTGCCAACCTCCCGCAACCCGAGCTCGCTCCTGACGCCAGGTCGCCGACATGGTGCGAGGTGTGGCGTCCAGCATCTCAACCCTCAGCACCACCGGGCCAACCACAAATAGCTGTTTCTTATGGCCGGCAGCCTTTTCTGTTCTGTAACACAGAATTTTGGATCTGGGGTACAAGAACAACTTATCCTATGTAAGATAGATACATGCACATTACACATTCACAGAGTAAAAAAATGTTCATTTTATAAAGAGATATTCTTATCACAGTGCAACTGTTCTAAACTAATTTATGCCACAATGCTTGCACACATATTATAAGCAGCTATCCCCAAAAGAATAATTTTTCCTGGCCTGTAGCCTCAGACTACTAATATTTTACAATTGAGGCTTGTCAATACTAGAAGCAAAGAGCTGGTCAGTTTCTTACCACTCTTTAGCCTGTCAGCAGTTTCAGCCAATGCCCACTAAGACTAATACCTGGCAGCCGTCTTCCAAGAACTTGCTCGGACTGTTCTCCCGCTTGCCAAAACTTTAGGATTTTTATAGCCTTGCTGTAGGGGCTTTTTGTTAAGAGAGGACTTTCCAGAGGGAATTTCAAAAGAAAAAGGGAACCAGGGACCTACATGTGATGCACATGGTCAATACCAGCTCCAACAGTCAGTTACTTCCCTTTTTCTCCTTTTGGTCAGAGGAGATAAGATCTTATCACTCTGTGGTCAGTATCTACTTCTCAAGATGTCTTTTGTGAGTTCTGCTGAATGATGCTTATAAATGCTTTGCAGGATATATATTTTTTCTAATGTTCCTGTTAATTGACCTCAACTTGACTTTAGCCTGTCTTATTTATAAGTAATATTCAGAATTGCTTTGACCTTGTCAGTTTTTCAAGGTCCTACGTTATCTGGCTTTGCCTGGATTGGTCCAGGTCCTTGGGAAGTGGCTTCTCTGGTATCACACTAACCTACGTGATGTCAGAAGTCCCTCCAGCAGTGTAAAAAATACCACGAACCAGGACCGTGATCCCACAACTGCCTACCATAAATATACTAAGCAAAGGTCCCCACAGATACTGCTACCAGAGTCTCCATACTGTCTTGCCCTAAACTTGAAATCAAAACTGACCAGTCTCTGGTATTGCAGCATGACCATCGGTGAAAACTAAATCAGGGGCATTATGAAAGTTCTGCAGTAATCTAGAAGCACAGAAAATCCCACACTCACCACCACCGCATCATAAAAGTGGCTCACAAGTAGAACTGGTGTACAAAGTCCTTTATTAAAGGTGTTGGTACAGACAGACAGTAACGTGCTACTGACTGTCTGTACCAGCACCTACTTTTTTTTTTTTTTACTTTCTATTTTCCCTCTCCATTTCCACATCGGGTCCCTCTCTCAGGGCTCCCAATGAACTTGTTCAGGCTACGACATGAAGGAGACGGGGGGTCACTCTGATAGTACCTCACTCCGTTTTTTTTACCTCTAGAGCCCCGGTTAATCCCACCCCGGGTGGGGCGGAAGAGGCCCTTCTTCTTACCTTCCTCCGAGCCCTCAGGAGTGTGCAGCTGAAGTTCGCCCAGTACCTCCATGGTCAATTTTGGTGTGAGAGCCCATCGCCTAGACCCAACATGGGGTCTTTTTATTTTTTCTGGTCCCACCCCACTGCAGACGTCAGGGGAGGACCAATGAATTGGAGGTGCACAGAGACGCACCTCTGGTCCTTGGCTGATGCCCATCCCTCCCTAGAGTTGTGCCTCCTATTACTGCACCAGCACCACCCGTGGTCACCCAGGTGGTGGCGATATTGCAGCAAGGGGAGCTGCCCACCCCTTCCGGAGAAGAAGAGTGGCCTGACGGGCACTCAAGCCTTCTCTCCCTGGCCAGCCCTCTGACAACCCTGGCTCGCTATCGAACCCAGGTCCCCAGCGCGCGAGTGATAGTGCTACCTCTGTGCCAGCGGGCCGGCCCCTGTACCAGCACCTTTAATAAAGGACTTTGCATGCCAATCCTACTTGTGAGCAGCTTTTATGATGTGGTGGTGAGTGCAGGATTTTCTGTGCTCCTGGATGTTTGCTTTATCCTGGCACCCCAACTCAGTGCACTCTTTACCCAGATTGTATCCTGCTGCAATCTATTGGTTTCCCTCCTGAAAAAGAGTGATGAATAATTCGGCTTGCAAAATGTCCATCCAGATGTTAACAGATTCAAATGTGCTCCCCACAGATGGGCGCAAGTCTCTGGTAACAAAAACATACAGTCACTAACTACAGTACTGTGTCAGGAAAAAAAAAGCATTTTCATCTAGTTTTTTCTGGTGACTCCACTCAGCACTTGACCTCTGCAGCAGCACAACCTTGTGAACAAGCCCCTATTCAAGTTCCTGTTCCTGTTGCACTCAACTAGTGACACCGCCCACCACCCCCAGGAACTGATGCCTTTTCAGTTACTCTCCACAACTGCCACCTCAGAGTACTCCACCAGTAGAGAAAATATTTTTGGCTCCCTTCTGCAAATTTAACATGGAAACATAGAAGTTGTAGGCAGATATGAACTGCCAGGCCCATCCAGTCTGCACGAAAGCCCTACACTAGTTTGTGGCCTCGGACCTTAGCTGGTCAATGTTTTTTTACCCCACCTTCCCACCGCTAAGGTACCCTTATGCCTGTCCCATGCATGTTTAAAACCCTCCACTGTGCTTGCCCCCACCACCTCCTGTGGTAGTCTATTCCATGTGTCCACCACCCTTTCCATGAAGAAAAACTTCCTCACATTTCCCTTCAGCCTGCCACCTTCCAATTTCATATCATACCCCCTTGTTCTTGTACATCTCTTATACTGGAAGATGTCTGCCCCTGCACACTGTTTATGCCCTTAAGGTACTTGAATGTTTCTATCATGTCCCCCCGATCCCTCCTCTCCTCCAGCAAGTACATATTGGGAAAGTTATAGAGATATCTCCATTAAACATTGCCAAATGTTCCACCTCCTGCAAAGAAGTGTCAACATGTTATGTACTCAGATTCTGAATTAGAGTGAAGACTGACACCTAAATATTAAAACTTTCAAAGTTAAAATTTCCTTGTAATACACAGTCCCAATGTATTATATATATATATATAAAAATATATTTATTTATTTTATTTATTTTTTGTTGACCGGGTAAGTGCACTAGACAAATCCTGCCTATTTTCAGGCACGACCCGGGGGAAGGGGATACAGATGAATGCCAACTGACCTTGAACCGGAATATACAGTAGGGGTACTCAAATAGCTCATTGCATAAAAACTTATTCTCACTGCAGTGGAATAAATGACATTTATTCAATGGCTCATGCAAAACATCACCATTAGCGCAAAATAATAGTGCGATTGAATACCATTGAGCAAGATGTTTTACACGACCACACAAAACCCGTGCTTTTCCTTGCAAATGGTTACTTTTGTATGATTCACTCCTAACAATAGAGGGCCCTATTGTATAAATGGAATACATGATGGGCGGTGGAATATGGAAAATATCTGAACTTGTGAAGAGTGACCTCGGATACTACCACTCGTGGCTCCACTACTTGTGAGGTATCCCAAGGTCACTCTTCACTCATTCAGATATTTTCCATATTCCACCTTGTCATGTACCCCTATATATATAGGGGGTACATGATAGGCAACTGCGGAATATGGCAAATATTAGCATGAGTGCAGAGTGCCCTGTGATAATATCATGAGTGCCAAAGGTACGAGTGATATTATCTCAGGGCACTCTGTACGAGTGCTAATATTTGCAATATTCCACAAGTCACACATCATATGTGCGATTTATACAATAGGGTTCTGTTTTTTTAATTTAATCTTTATGTCTTTAGCTGTTTTAGTATGTATTTGTTTTGGGTGCTATTTTCTCTTTTTGTGTATATGCACCGGTTGTTTGGCTGTAGCCAGGTTGGTTACATAAGTTGAGAGGGATTAGGTTGTGAATGGAAAGTTTAGTTTATTGTTATTGGCTGGTTTTATGAATTCAATTACTTCTATGGGTTGGTGAGCTACGTTGTGAGTGCTTTGTAATTTATGATTGGTGAATTTCGTGTTCTGCGCTGGGAATAAGAAATTCACTATTGTTTCAAAGCTGCTTTTAATATTGAGAACAAGAACTTCTCTTTTATTTCGAAGCTGCTTTGAGTTCTTATGAATTAAGTTAGTTCCTTGGTTTGGGAGCTGCACTGTGCGTCCTTTGTGATTGGTGAATTTTGTGTTGTGGGCGGGATTTCATTTTAGCATCGGAGTCGGGGACTTCGGGTTATTTTTCCAATTTGATACGTCTTCAGGGATTTCTTTAGCAGTTTGGTGATACTGTATTCACTTCAGTGCAGGTATTCTTTGCAGTTTTATTGTAAAATGCGCTTCTTGTGACATTTTATTTTCGATACAGCACTTCACAGTTTCTTGTGATTTTAGTTTCACTTTGTATTTCCATGTGTAACCCCTAGATGGCGCTATCCCAGGGGCTACTACCCCTGCCTGATTTGCCACTAACAGGTTGAGGGGCCTGGATCCAATGGCGGGTGCCTCCACCCAGAGGTCAGGGTTTGCAATAGTTAAACTAACTTGGTCACAGCCCTCTGGGACACTGCAACCCCTTCTTCCCACTAGTGGCCCACACAATATATCAGAATTACCTTCACAGTATACACTTACCCCAGGTCTGGTTCCACACTGGGACCTCCTGTGAAATGAGATACAGTGCAACAATCACAGTACAGTACTTTAACATAGACAAATACCCCAGGCAGTATAACTTTGCTGAAACAAGCAGCTCTGATTTATTTAGGGGATATAACAAGGACAGGGGAAATCAGGTTAATTAGCTTATCACTCTAATAATTCACTTATGGCTTTGTGCACAGGCCTATCCCTTATCAGTTACTGTCCTGGGTACCCAAGCCCTAGTGGCTAGTCCAAACCTGTGGCAGCTGGTAGGGCCCTTTCACAGAGAAAAGGAGAATTAAACAGTCAGCAGTACAGTAATTCCATTTGGATTTAATGTGGCAATTCAACAGGGAGCGACCCTGAATTAGTACTCACGACCTCCAAATAAGATAGGGTCCTTCAATGTCAGCAGGGCTCACTTGAGGTACACAAACCTCTTCACACATCCATATAAAAGAAAGCACTATACCAGGCAGGCTGCATCTGTATCCTGATCGCAATTGCTGCACAATACCCAGGAGAACACACAGCAGATTCAGTTCCTGACAGACCGAGTGTAATTTTCAGCAATTCCTCCAGTCTTCTACAGGGTGAGCCTGGTTTCTACTCTTCAGAGATCCTTTGATTCTTTTCACAGGACGGATTCAGTCCTAGCAAGCTGCAGACCGAACTCTGGGCCTTACACGTTTTTGACTAAAACTGCACACTGAAAAGTACAGGGCTCCTTCCTTCACTGCCAAAGCTCAACAGAACTCCAACCGACAAAAACCGGCACTTCCTTTGAGTTCCTCCCAGTTCTTGACTGGATTGGCTGTCACCAATAGACTGCTGCTGTTGGTCCAAAAGGCACTGAAGTCTAAACTACATCTCCCAGAGTCACTGCCCATACAATCCTCTTGTGGCTGGCTCAGATTATGAGTCCAAGTTCTGATTCGTCCAAGGCACCATTTTAGAGCTAGCTTACCCCACACTGATTGGTCCAGTTCAGCAGTTCAAAACTAGAATGGGGAACTAGCAGACACAGTTCTGACTCAAAGAAAGCAGGTTAGACAAACTGTAATTTCATTATTACTCTAAATAATTTCTGGTAAACAGTTACATCTTTCAGATAGGTTCCTTTGCACTCCTAGTGACTGCAAAATTAAGTGAATTGGCAGCAGCTCGAGTGGTACTCAGAGAAGCACACAGTCCCTCCATACAACTAATTATGTCTGCAAGCAGACAGCTCTTAAAGAGACAGTACCAGAGGCTCTAAAAACACTCACTGATAAATGGCTTAAATGCTAAACACCATTCAGGCTTGGAGCATTCAAGCAAGCTCCTGGAAGTCTTTTTGGGAACCCCCATTTGCAGGGGGTTACACCCTTCCTGGCCTGGGAAAGCTTGACGTCCAGCAGGCAAGAAGTACCCTATAAGTTTCAACTGCAACCATATACATTTGCATTAGGCTCGACATGTAATCATCAGTCAATATATCATTTTACCAAGAACACATTTCTGAAACATTGCAGTCACGTCACTCTTTACACAGTATTACATACATTGTACCATAACTCAAATTATTACCTCTTGTACATGAAACCTGAAGAGGGGGCCTTCCCTATCAGTTACCTTGGGGCTGGACGGGGCAAGGGCACCATACTTAGAGGGCAACACAAGTAACTTGGAGTTAGCACTGACGCTCAGTTTGGGCAATGAGCTCGGGGACACATACACTCCTTTATGGACAACATTGAGAGGCAAGTCCACAGGCCTCCCAAGGAATCATAACTGAGGTGCACCACAGGCTTTACAGCTCGACCAGTCTTTCTAGGGGAACTGTTACAGTCTCTGCACTCTGAGCCTCATTTTCAGCATTGTCCACACTTGTCAGGGGTCTCCATGGGGTAGAGAGGCTAGAACTTGGGGCACTTTCAGCTCCAGGAGTTACAGTTTCGAGTCCACAACATTTGGCTCGCATGGAGACTTTCGGACACTGGCAGTGGACTGTCAGGGCACTCAAAATACTCTTCTTGTTCGGGTGTATCACCAGTCTGCCCCAATCTATCATTTTCCTCCTGAAAGCTCAAACAGTTCAACCATGCACAATGATTCCATTTCATCTGATCTGATGCTTTGCACTTCACTTTCTGGGAGCATTGGCTCCAGGGATGAAGCTTGGGGCTTAGACAGTCCAGAAGGCCCAGCTTTGTCTCCAGTATTGACTAGGAGATTGTCCCAAACAATTGACTCAGTTCAGAAGAAGGATAGTATTCAAAGTCACTCTCACTTTCTTCCGATATGGACTGACAGTCATGCTCAACTGGGACTTGTGGAGGGAACACTTTAACTTTGCTTCTGTAGGTGCAGACTTTCTTGATCTTTTCTTAGCAGCAGCTCTAGTCACTGGTCCAGAGGGGCATCTTCTAGGGCTCAGACTCAATTAAGATTTGTCCAATGGGCAGTAAATGATTTCTATGCATTGTTTTACATCTTTGAATTATTCTCAGGCCTTACTTTGTACACTGGCAGATCATCTAGTTTGCCCACTACAATGTGAGGGAGATGGTGCCATCGGTCAGCAATCTTGTGCTTGCCATGCAGTCCCAAGATTTCTTAGCAATACCGATCTCCCTCCTGGAGTTCCTGTGCTTTCACCTTTTATCATGCCTTTCTTTGTTGGCCAGATTTCTTTTGGCAGCCATGGTTTGAGCCAGTTGGTACGCATGAGTTAGCTGGGCCTTTAACTTTGCACATACTGTAAATAGTTGTCAGCTTGAACCCCATCAGGAGAGACCCCAAAACACACATCTACTGGTAGTCAGCTTCTCTTCCAAACATCAGGCGGTAGGGAGAATCCAGTGGCATCACTTTTGGTGCAGTTATAAGCATGTACCAGGGTGCTAATTTGTTGGCTCCATCTAGGCTTGTCCTTTGGGTGCAGGGTGCCTAGCATATCTAGCAAAGTGCGGTTGAAACGTTCAGGCTGTGGTCCCCTGGGGGTGGTAAGGAGTGGTTCTGGACTTTCGACTCCCCACAGAGAAAGCATCTCTTGATCAGACGACTCTCAAAGTCTCTCCTTGATCAGAATGGATTCTTTGTGGAGCCCCATAGTGAACAAAAAAGGTTTCTACAAGTACTTTGGCCACAGTGGATGCTTTCTGGTCTTTCGTGGGGAAAGCTTGGGCATATCTCGTGAAATGGTCAGTGACCACCAGCACATTACTGATATTTCTTTGATCTGACTCCAAACTCAGAAAATCAATACAGACCAGCTCCATGGGTGCACTGGTGGTGATGTTAACAAGGGGGGCAGCCCTCTGGGGCAAAGCTTTCCTCTGTAAGCAGCGACTACAAGTTCGAATGTGTTGCTCCACATCAGCCCCCATCTTAGGCCAATAGAATCTGGATCTCACCAAGTCAAGTGTTCTGTCTATACCAAGGTGCCCCTATGTGGTTGTGCAAGGACCTCAGTACTGAGTCTCGAAAGGCAGTGGCAGCACTAGTTGTTGTTTGTCTACTTGTCCCCCTCTGTCTACTGTTTCTCTGTATAACAGTTTATTGATCAGTTTCAACTTAGGACCTTCTTTGTATAACAGTGCAGTTCTCAAATCAGTGGAGCGTAATTTGGACACATCTTTTCCTGCATAGAGGGCTTCTAAAGCTGCTTTGATCATGGGATCGCTGGATTGAGCCCGCTGATACTGTCATTGTCCAGCTGAGGCAGTGCACCAATGTCTATTGCAGAAAAGTGGCAATAAGCAGCAGGTATGCAATTCTCAGGAGGCTCCCAAGCAATCCACCATGCAGTCCACTGCGTCCGTGGACATTTGTTCCTCCCTGTCAAACTTCCGGCAGAGTGCCCAATGTCAGGTTCTGCCAATCGGACCCAATCATTCTGGGAACAGGCCTCCGGGAGAGAGCATCAGCATCTATGTGGTTCAGACCTGCTCGGTATTCGAGAGCATAGTCATATGTAGATAATGCAGAAAGCCACCTATGGCCAGTGGCATCCAACTTAGCTGAGGTCTGCACATAGGTCAAAGGATTATTGTCAGTTTTACTAGTATTTTAGCCCCATACAAGTACTCATGGAATTGGTCAACAATAGCCCACTTCAAAGCTAGGAACTCTAACTTATGTACACAGGATAGTTCTTTCGGATGGGGTCAGGCTTCTACTGGCAAAGGCCACTGGTCTCAGGCCATTCTCGTGTTTTTGGTACAACACAGCCCCAACCCTTGCAAGCTAGCATCAGTGTGCAGGACGTAAGGTTTTCTTGATCGGCATAGGCCAGCACTGGAGCATGGGTAAGTTGATATATGATCTCATGAAAAGCAGTCTCATTAATCAGGAGTCCAGCGGCCCCAAATACTTCACTCGGATGAAAATACACTTTCAGTCTTGAGGGACGCTGACTTTTGGTATTTTTGTGGGTTGGGGATACCTTGAGTAAGGTTAAGTAAAGGGCGATCACTCTTGAATAGTCCTTGATGAAGCGCCGATAATAACCACAGAATCCCAGGAATCTTTGCAGTTCTTTTAGATTTTGGGCTGTGGCCAGGTGGTCAAGGCCTCAACTTTACTTGGGTCGGTCTCTATTCCTCGGTGGATACTATGTGTCCCACATACTTTACTGATGTTTGAAAGAATTGACACTTATCAATGGACAGTTTAAGGCCAAAGTCCTCCAGTCGGTCCAATACCTTAAATAATCTGCTCCTCATGTTCCTCCAGTGAGCTGCCAAACACAATAACATCATCTAGGTATACCAGGCACTCTAGTAAGTTCATGTCCCCCACTGCACGCCCATCAATCGTTGAAAAGTGGCTGGGGCACCTGAAACCCCTCTTGAGGCATCCTCATGAATTCCACAGTAGCTGCCGGACAGATAAAGGCCGCCTTCCACGGTCCTCTGGGGCCATCGGGATCTGGTAGTACCCACTGCGAGATCCAGCACAGAGAACCACTTGCTCCCGCTTAGGCAGTCCAAGCATCCTGAATGCGGGCATTGTGTACTGATCAGGATAGTCCGCGGTTTAAGGTGCGATAATCCACACACATCCTTACTGTTCCATTCTTTTCCTCACTACCACAATGGGGAAGCATAAGGGCTTCTGATTCTTGTATTACACCAGCAGCTAACATCTCTGCAGATGCCGCCTCACATCATCTATGTTCAGCAGGTGCCAGGCGTCGAGACCTCACGAAATGGTCTTTCGTCATGCAGCCGGATATTGTGCTCAGCTCCTTGCACGCATCCACATCCCATTCCTTTAAAGAAAACACCTGGTCTCTCTGGGCAAGCTTCTCACTGATCCTCACTTTCCATTCAGCTGGCAGCGGGAGTCGCCGAATCAAACAAGTCAGGCGTTACTCTGTATTCTTCCTTGAACTCTTGTTGCTGGGTACTGCAGTGTCTGCAAAATGCACATTAGCCAGGATGCAACCTCTGTTTACTCGAATGTCTCTTTCAGACACATTATGAACTTGGACCATTACCTTCTGGCATAAGCATGGGCTCTAGCGGGCAAAATACTAGGATTGACCAGCAGTCCCTCTGGCAATTTTCCATCGCCTGTGCATCCAACATTAATATTTTATTCTTAACATCCTTTCTGATACGGACCTCTCCTGTAAGGTACACTGGGCATTTGGCGCCAGGATCAGAGACTCAGGATCCTTCTTCCATACAATTCCGACCGGTTCCTCTGGTTCTGTTTTTCAGCATCTCTGTGCCTCATAGGCCTTCTTAATTAAAGCCGAACTCTAAAGCTCTACTAGTCTTTGACCCCTGTTTTCATAACACAACTGTGCCAGCCTTCCAATATATGAGCATTTGTTCCAATCAACAAAGGGACACCATCATACAGTCCAGTGGGGGACACACTAAGGCTAGGGTCTCTACTTGTTCGCCACTCCAGCCACGGAGGTGGGGAAAGACAGCCAAATTCGGATATACCCGAATAGGGTAGGCCTTCTCACTTAACCCCCATACATGCAGTCCTTCTAATGGTTGTAAGGGTACGCCTGACAAATGCTTTGATACCAATCCTGGAACATAATTGTCACTTGGGAGCCACTGTCTAATACAGCTCTTGTAGACACTCCATTCACCTTTACAGTGGTCTCCATGGAGGGACCCACTATTCTGGACCAGTCTGAGAGGCGGTAGTGGGGGCCTGGGCAACTGACCTTGCCACAAAAGGACGTGAATTAGCATTTTGGTGCCTCACTGGGATCATGTCGTGCACCTCTTAACCACTGATTTCTTCTCCAAGCTCTCCTTGTAGCCTATATGCAACTTTGTCATGTCTTTTGGGACTGGCATTCCTTTCATGTGCCCATCTTTCCCACAATTATAGCAAAACATACTTTCTGGAGTTTGAGCTGGCCGAGGCGCCACACTGGGAGCCAGGGCGGGGTATTACTAACTGGAAACCTGGGTGCCATCTCTGTCTGCGGTGTGATAAGCATTTGGAGACATCTCGTCAGTTTCTGCACTTCCATGGTCAAGGAATTGAGTTTGGAGCTGTTATCAGCAGGAGATACATGGGTGGGTACCCCACCCCATAGAATGCAGTCGGATATAGGTCAGGGCCGTACTTGCAGGCGTGGCCTTCATAAAGGACTGTTTTTGAATTCCGGATCTCTCTCAACAGTTCACCCCATTGTGGCATATCTTTTTCCTTGTCAGAGCACTCATTGACTGTCAACCTCTGCCCCTGAACTTCATTGATGGGTCACCCTCAGTCACTCGGATACGTAGCCACAGCTGTTGGTGCAGGTACCTCCCGAGGTCGCCTTTTCTCAACTCCTCAATTTCTCTCATTAACTCATCATAGGGAGGTGGGATTCCAGTCGATTTGCCAGGCGAATTGAAGCAACAGCAGTTCTGAGAAGGGGCAGACTTAAGGATTCTTTCCAGTCTGGTTCGGTCTAGTTCAATCGCTGGCAAACTACCCTTTCTGAGGCATTCTTGCAACAATTTTTCCAGCCGAGATACATACACAGACAACAACTCCCTTGGTACTGTTGTGCATTTCTTACTCTCCACCATAGGTCCTCATCAGAATCTGGGCTCCTATACACATTCTCCAAGGCCTCAAGATAGGCCTGTGCAGTCGCTTCAGGGTTACTGGCCCGCTTAGCACGGATGGTAGCTAGGGCAGGACCTCGAGGCTCACTAACCCTTTCAAGCCAGCTTTCCTAGCATTGCCATTCTAGCACTTTGGGGGTAAAATAGTCTATCCAGGTCTCCCAGTCATCCTCCCTTGGGGTGGGGAGGTGCCAGAGAAGATCCTCAACCTTCGGTAAGAGTTGTGACTAATGGCAGGTGCAGAAATAGGAGTCTGCATTGGTTCAGCCACCATTACGGGCACTGGAGCAGGAGAGGGTGTTGGGGGAGGAACACCCCCAGGTGGCAAGAATAGTTTCTTCAAGTCCTCCACAGTTTTCCCCTCTCCCAGCAACCATTCAGCAAATTTCTCCTCAAAAGTTTCAGATAGTGGTGGGGGCTGATTCCCCCCCGGGTCTTTACTGTCCTTAGTTATCACTCTCCAAGCAGTGAGGGCTCCCTCTGGGGTAATGGTCTGTGGCACTTTGGAGCTATCTATGGGATCCTTAAACTCTACTAGGGCCAGGAAAGTGTGGGTGAGCAGATTAGCATGCCGACCCCACCACCACAGGGTTTTGTAAACCTTCCACCTTGGAAAGTACTCCCTGCACAGTGTCCTTATTGATACCCAGGGGATGTCCAGGATAAGCATAGCATTTTGGGGTCGATCTCCTCCCCAGTACACCACTCCACCAGCCGGTGCACAGCCACTTCTGTCGGGTACCCATTTTTTCTTAACAGTGGTTCGTAAATATGGCCACTAGAGGACACACAATCCCAGCGGTGAGCCTCCAAGATGTAACCCCTAGATGGCGCTATCCCAGGGGCTACTACCCTGCCTGATTTGCCACTAACAGGTTGAGGGGCCTGGATCCAATGAGGGTGCCTCCACCCAGAGGTCAGGGTTTGCAATAGTTAAACTAACTTGGTCACAGCCCTCTGGGACACTGCAACCCCTTCTTCCCACTAGTGGCCCACACAATATATCAGAATTACCTTCACAGTATACACTTACCCCCAGGTCTGGTTCCGACACTGGGACCTCCTGTGAAATGAGATACAGTGCAACAATCACAGTACAGTACTTTAACATAGACAAATACCTCAGGCAGTATAACTTTGCTGAAACAAGCAGCTCTGATTTATTTAGGGATATAACAAGGACAGGGGAAATCAGGTTAATTAGCTTATCATCCTAATAATCTACTTTATGGCTCTGTGCACAGGCCTATCCCTATCAGTTACTGTCCCTGGGTACCCAAGCCCTAGTGGCTAGTCCAAACCGGCAGCTGGTAGGGCCCTTTCACACAGAGAAAAGGAGAATTAAACAGTCAGCAGTACAGTAATTCCATTTGATTTAATGTGGCAATTCAACAGGAGCGACCCTGAATTAGTACTCACGACCTCCAAATAAGATAGGGTCCTTCAATGTCAGCAGGGCTCACTTGAGGTACACAAACCTCTTCACACATCCATATAAAAGAAAGCACTATACCAGGCAGGCTGCATCTGTATCCTGATCGCAATTGCTGCACAATACCCAGAGAACACACAGCAGATTCAGTTCCTGACAGACCGAGTGTAATTTTCAGCAATTCCTCCAGTCTTCACAGGGTGAGCCTGGTTTCTACTCTTCAGAGATCCTTTGATTCTTTTCACAGGACGGATTCAGTCCTAGCAAGCTGCAGACCGAACCTGGGCCTTACACGCGCTTTTTGACTAAAACTGCACACTGAAAAAGCACAGGCTCCTTCCTTCTTCACTGCCAAAGCTCAACAGAACTCCAACCGACAAAAACTGGCACTTCCTTTGAGTTCCTCCCAGTTCTTGACTGGATTGGCTGTCACCACAATAGACTGCTGCTGTTGGTCCAAAAAGGCACTGAAGTCTAAACTACATCTCCCAGAGTCACTGCCCATACAATCCTCTTGTGGCTGGCTCAGATTATGAGTCCAAGTTCTGATTCGTCCAAGGCACCATTTTAGAGCTAGCTTACCCCACACTGATTGGTCCAGTTCAGCAGTTCAAAACTAGAATGGGGAACTAGCAGACACAGTTCTGACTGCAAAGAAAGCAGGTTAGACAAACTGTAATTTCATTATTACTCTAAATAATTTCTGGTAAACAGTTACATCTTTCAGATAGGTTCCCTTTGCACTCCTAGTGACTGCAAAAATTAAGTGAATTGGCAGCAGCTCAAGTGGTACTCAGAGAAGCACACAGTCCCCCCATACAAACTAATTATGTCTGCAAGCAGACAGCTCTTAAAGAGACAGTACCAGAGGCTCTAAAAACACTCACTGATAAATGGCTTAAATGCCAAACACCATTCAGGCTTGGAGCATTCAAGCAAGCTCCTGGAAGTCTTTTGGGAACCCCCATTTGCAGGGGGGTTACACATGTGCAGCGTGGTTTACTCCACTACTGCTTTAGTGTTTTAGTACTATGAAGTTACACATTTTCTTAAGTATGTATTTCAAATATATGTTGATTGAGAAAAATGAAGTAGTAATGTACAGAGTGTGAACAGTAGGTTTCTGAGGTTAATCCGAGTTAGTGTCCGATTCCATTATGGGAGCTCATCTGTATTTACTAACCATGTATGTGTTGAGATGTAGTGCCAGCAGTGGTTCTTGCAATGTTTCACAGCAGTGACATCACCACTGTTGGTTTATCATGTGCTGATGTAAACACTGCGGAAATAAATGAAAATAGACCCACAGTGTCTGTGTCATCAGAGTTATTCCACTGCAGTGAGAATATGTTTTTTTTTGTTTTTAATTGTATTTTATCTCCTTCTTCTCGACATCGGAGCCCTGCTCTGTCGGGAGTCGCTAAGGGTATTACCCCCACTGCTGCCTACCTGGAACCCTGGAGAACCCCCATGGAGCCGTGGCTATATCCCCCAGGCAGGTACGAGGTGGGGCCGGTACACCCCGATCAATTAGCTTTCGTTGGGTCCCCTCTGGTGGTCAGGCAGGCAGCAGTCATTAGGGCCTATACCCAGCGCTCCTTCCCCTTGGCGCTCCAATGTGTTTTTTCCTTGTTCCGAGGGAGTGGCTACACCCAGACGTCAAGGCACCCCCACCGACGTCCTCACTCCCAACCCTCTCTGTGTGCTCGTGTACTTGTCATGTCTCCGGCTTCCACCAGAGGCCAGATGAGTACCAAGTCTACACCCCCCACCCTCCCAGGAGAGGAGAGCAGTCCTCCAGACGCTCATCCTCTCCTCCCTGCCAACCCCGGCTCGTTCCCGAACCTGGGTCACTGGCGTGGCGGGAGGTGTGGCGTCCAGTGCCTCAACCCTCAGCGCCACCGGGCCGGCTGAGAATATGTCTTTTTATTCTCAATGTTACATGCTCACCCCTATTGTATAAATATATACACACAAACACACACACACACAGTGGTAATCATGCAAAAGTATATCACTACTGTGCTTCATTGTATGGTAACAGTATACATGTTATTCAGTGGTACCACACATTTGCGCGGTAGTGGTATACCACACTACTGGTATACTTTTGCGCGATCACCACCAAGTAAAATCTTATATTTATGTACACAGTTACTACGTCACCATCCATTTATGTACACAGTAACTATGTCACACAAGTACCCCCACCCCCCACCTGCCGGCACTTCTTCCATGTATTCTTTCCCCAGAAAACTGCCCCATGACATACAGTCTTTAAAAAAAACACACTGCCCATTCATCTCTCTCCTGCCGCCTTCATCTGCCGGCACTGCCCGCTCCAGTAACAGTATCAGCTACTCCCTTTGATTGTGATTGCCTCACCTGTGGACCGCAAAACACTGCCAGTACTAGACGAAATACATTTAAACACATGAAACAGTTTAAAAAAATCATCCTTCCCCAAAACAGCCCTCTGCCAAAAGACGCCCTCAGTCTCTGCTCACTAAACTGGGCCGCCATACTGACCGAGAATTTCTTGCTCAGCCACTGCAACCACCAATGAGCTAGAATGTTGCAGTTTAAACACAACATCATGACACCACCTCCATGGCTTTGGCCATGGCAACGGTGCTCATAAGAGACGGGGCAGCTTGTTTTCACAACATAAATCCCTAAACTGTTCATAAATTGTAAAAAAATGATGTGTTATGGTCCTGCACCCTAACACTTGAAGGTAAATTGCATATTCCAAGTCAGTTTCTTCCCAGTTTTATTCCCACAACCACCAAAGCCAATCTGTTTCTGGAACCTTCACGGCGTCAGTGTAATGAACAATTTTCAAGCATTCACAGAGTTCAGACACTCTAATAGGTTCAATTCGTTTTCAGTTTTTATTCTTTTCAGTTCATATCTCTGGCCACCATAGAATTTCCAGTGCTGTTAGGGCTTTTTTCAAGGAAGGTGGTCCTAAATTTAAATATATATATATATTTTTTTTTTTATATGTGCGTGTGTATATATATATATATATATATATATGTATATATATACAGTATATATACATATGTATATATATTTGTGTGTCTGTATGTATATATATGTACATATATATATATATATATATATATACTGTATATGTATACACACACACACACACACACACACACACGCACACACATATAACAGTTCCTTAACTGCTTGACTAAACAGTTATACATTGTTAGAATTATTTTACTGAGTGTCCATCATTTTCAATGTCTTCACTCACCACTGCTCATTCAGCTCACAGTATTCAGAAATGCCCTCTATGAGGGTTTCAGCATTCTTATCTGGAAAACGCCATGCCCAAGCACATGCTCTCTGTCATCTTCCCCATGCTCTGTCCTTATGAGCATCCTACTAGCACAGGCATCAGTGAGCCCATATATGCTGCTTGATGATGTCACGACACCAGGATGTCATAACGTCATACGTTCAAACACCTAGCACTTGAGGAGTGCATAAACGCAAGCCTCAGTCCAAAACTGATCTGACCCCAAATGAACTATGGCAGTATTAATCTAACGCACACTGTAAGTAATCATTTATTTATTTCAGTACTTAGTATATCTTATTCTGCTCTTAAGTACTAGTTTAAATACATTAGTCACCCACAATAACTGATCAAAACATTTTCAGAAACAACATTAATCAATCAAAATAACATTTTCCTATCAACACAAACAGCATGTGCAACAATATAACATTTGCCCAGTCCATGGTTTCTTTTTTTTTTTTCCCGTCTCCCTGATCTCCCTGCAGGGACTCAGCTCCCACCCTCGCCATCTCCCTATGGTCTGGCTTACCTCCCTGGGTGGGGCCACCGGGCCGGTACCCCCACTCCTAGGGTGGGGCCAGAGGAGCAGGGCCCCACCTGGCAGACACAGTTGGCAGTGGAGGCAGCGGAGCAGAGCTTCACACTTCCGGGCCAGCATTTTTTTTTTTGCTGTATCGGGAGTGGGGATGTGCAATGACAGCCAGCATCCACCCTGCCCCCCCACTGATACTGCGCTGGCACTGTGGTTCCCCTGGCCTCCGCTAGGGGTCTGTAGCATGCTGGACACACAACCCCCCATCCCCTGGAGAAGGAGAGCAGTCCCTAGGATGTTCAGTCCTTCTTCTCTGGCTGGTCCTCCGATGTCCCAAGTCAATTGCTGAACTCAGGTCGTCGGTGTTGCAGATGGACGCCCTGCCTCTGCGCTGGTGGGTCAGTGCCAGGCCATGGTTTCTTTTAAGTCTACTTCTGGTCTCAGCGTTCCAAAATGCTGGCTCCAAAACTCTTCTCTTTCTTTTTTCCATATATAATTTAGGCTTTTTCCCAGTTTTCTCCCACCTGGGACCCCGGCGTAGACATGCATGCGCTGCAGTGCATATGCACACTGCACTGGCTCAGGCCCCTTCCACCCCACCCCTGGTGATCACCTGCAACCCCCTCCACCTACGCTTCCCATCGGGCCTCCACCCGATGGGAGTGGAACTATGGGGGGGGGCTAGCACTCATCCCTCCCTGGGAGACGCGAGCCACCTCACGGCAGCTCAGTCCTGCTCCTCACCCTTGCCTCCCCCCACCGACAGCCTGGCCTCATTCCCAAACCCAGGTTGCTGGAGTGGCGTGAGGTGCGGCATCCAGCTCCTCAACCCTCGGTGCCACTGGGCTGGCTAAAGCTTGTCTTTCTAACAGCCTGTGATCCCAGTTTCCACCTCTTTTGAGCATAAATACCAGTTCCAGTCAAAGAAAATCTAAATGATGCCACAGTGTGGCCCATTTGGTCAAAGTTTAAAGTCAGCCCATTGCATACCCCTGTATATAAGGGATATGTCATGGCCCTAATGAAAGTATCACTGACAGTTTTCTCGAGTGCAGTTTGACCTTATGGCATCATGAGTGGCAAAACACTGAGGAAAAAGCCCCGATCCACCAGACTCAAAGCTGACCCCTGCCACAGGCACAAGCGCGGCCAACGTGGCTGGCCACCTGCCACCATGGTAGTCCTGACTAAGTGATGGTTAACCTGTAAGTCCATGAGAAAGTCAGTGACAGGTCTGGGGAGGTGCTGTCAGGAATGGAGTGAACCAGGGACTGCAGCATAGAAAACCTTTTTTTTTTTGTAATTATGTTAATTAAAACAGCAATAAAGGGTAAGATTTGGTGTCATAATGTAATACAATTGCGCACCAAGGTGTGTGGCATGGCCAGTCAAAGGCTGATGGAACAGACATGGACTGGATAGACAAAAGGGTCTCAAGTACTAGCATTGCTATCTTCCTCTATAAAAACACAAGTGCGTAAGGTAACTGGTTGTAATTCTTTGTTTACTGAACATTGTTTCTATTTTACAGGTGCATTATGGTACAGACATTGACCAGTTACAAGAGTGAAAGTGTCAGTGACAAATTCCATGACAATGAGAAAGAAGAAAGGCATTGAAAATAAGATATCACGGCTGCCCCAGTGGCCTGCGCTGCCATGCAAATGACCCAGATTCAGGAATGAACTTGGTGCGCTGCATTGGGGGTTAGGCTTGGCTGTGACAGCTGTCACATAAGCAGTGCATCTTGGCCGAGAGAAGGCTAGCTAGTTCTGCCACCACAGCAACCCCTGCGCCTGCACTAGGGAGCCTGCACTTTCCACAGTGGTAAGTGGTGTGTAGTGAGCCCAACATAAGGATCGCCCACGTGGTGGGGGGGACTGTTGGAGAAAAACTTAGCTGTTGTTTCTATGACAGCCAGTTTTCTCAGCCTGACCAGGATATATCCCTGTGAACAGGATATATCCTTACAGGACAGCCAGCCAGCTAGGAAAATAAATGTATATAGAAAAAAAAAGAAAAAAATATATGCATATGCAACAGAGTAAAAGATGTGGACAAGGTAGCTTTGGTAAAGGCCTCATGACTTATTTCACTGGGGGCAACAAAAACTCTAACGTCAGTCCTGTGGAATTAAAAGTTGAGCTTCCCTCACTCTTCACCTTGGGGGGGGGAATGCCACTCATTAAGTAAGGGACCTTGAACATAATGGAGCACATGCAGCAAAAGGGTTAACCCCTTAACCCATAAGACAGGAATCTTGTTGCAGAAAACACAAAGCAGCACATTGTCTACATCTTGTTATCCTATACAGGCACTGGCCGAGCTAATTAGTGTGTGAGGTAAGCATTTAGCAAACAATTAATTTGCAGCCTATTAGAGGCTGTGCTAAGTGCATCACGTTGGACGGGAGTTTGTCAGGATATGACGCTGAGCCAATCACTTAAACAAACGCTGCAACAATACAGAAGCAGCCATAACGAAGATAAAGACGGAGGGGGCCCTAGACAATCTGGGAGACAGATTCCACATTTACAGCAGGGCTGAAGGGGACTGAGAAAAGAAACCACCCTGCTTCTGGTTGGAACACCAAATGTGTTTAGTAGCAGCTATTTATCACAGTCCTGAATACTGCTGTAGCTGCAGCTGGCAGGAGAGGTACATGATGGACTCTCAGTCTTTTCCTGTCAGCTACTTCTTGTGTTTCTGTGGTATACAAGTTGTGAGTGGCCCCTGACAGTTTTTTTGTTCACTTACATTTTTCATGCCCCTTCTGTCACCAGTGCTCCCTCTTTCTCCAAAGCCCTATGGCACAGGTTGGCTTACTTACATCTACACACCACTTCTTCTGCTCCATGGAGCCGTTGCTTGCCCTCCCTTTGGAGGGGTTGGGGACAGACAAGGGGGATATACCCCTGAACATCCTGAGTCAGGCAGCAGCTTGATGGATATAATGGGCCAGGATGTACCAGGATACTTCACTTTGTGCACGTGGACCTTTTTTTTCCTTCATGTTTTATCCCCACAGGTCATTGGCGTGCTAGAGGCGAAGCCGGAATGTGCACTATGGCCCACTAAGCAGGCACCCATTCAGCAACCTCCCTTCCCTGCCTGCCTATTACTGTGCTACCACCCTTGGTCAGCCAGGTGGCAGAATTGCAGCGGAGGCAGCAACCCTACCTCCCTGGAGGAGGCGAGCATCTTCTGGGATGCTCAGTCTCCCGGCCCCCAACAGCCCAGGCTTGTTCCTGAACCCGGGTCACTGGCACTGCGAGCCATAGCCCTGGCCCCTGACGATTCTATTGTAAGTTTATGTATGCTGTGAGAGATTTCTGATATGGTATGAGACTGTCCTGTCACAGTTTGAGCGTGAGGGCCATGAAGCGAAGCTGAGCAGTTCTGCCTGCTCAAACTGTGTGGGATGATGCTCTCATATCAGAAGACAGATCTCTCACAAAGTGTTTATCTTTTTTTTTTTTTTTTTATTCTGTTTATGCTCCTTGGCTCCCATCTGTCCCTTGGCCCACATTCAAGCCCCAACTGCACCCCAACCACATCACCTCACCATCTCCTGGGACTTTCCTAATTCCCAGTGTTTCACCCATGGTTTGCCCCCCACAACAGGGCCCTCAGGCTGGCCAAGTCCTTTGAGAACACCATATCCAGTCGTTCAGGGAGAGTGCCGAAATTGGTGAGTGTGAGATCTGTGGGTGCAGCAAAAACTATCATGCTGTGCGGTTGGGTGATTTTCCTTCCTGTTTTCTCCCCCCCCCCGAGGATGCCCCACGCTTGGAAGTCATGTCTTGCATGCATGAGCACACCCACGATGGCTTCGGAGGCACCCTCTCCTCCCATCTCTTTCAGTCCCCACTGCACCTCCCCTCGTGGTCACCTATGGGGCGGTGTAGCAGCAGGAACCTGTCACATTCACTTCCAGGAGGAAAGGAGTGCCCACTGGGACATTCGAATAACCTCCCCCTAAATGGCCCTGAATGATCCAAGCTTGCTCCTGAACCTGGGGCGTGATACTGCAAACGGTAGTGCTACCACTGTCCTGATGGGCCGCCTCATGTTTGCTGGATTTGATATTTTACATTCAAATAGCTACTTACATGATATTTTGTTGAGTCTATGTCTATAATTCTAAGGCTTTGCTTTGCCTGCAGTTCAGAGGAGCAGTGGGTGACACACACCATGCCCCCCTCTACACTGTACAAACCCGCACATGTAGTAGTGTCCCTAGGACAGTCTGAATTTTTTGTTGTTTCATGCAGCGGCTGGTCTGCTCACTCCTGCACACCCCACCCCACCTTGCTTCCACATAACCGCCTCCGGGCATTCCTCTGCCTTCTCCCTGCCTTGTGTTTGCAGCCAGCCACTGCTCCCATCTACCCCTTCTCGTTTTTTGAGCTCTGGTGTGGATTGGCTATGGCTGCCTGCTGGCAGTTCTTGCTGCTCTGTTACTTGTACCTACATTCTCACCATGGCTTTTCTCGGCCTGCTGACCCAGCCTTCATGCCTCTTGGTTTGGCTGCTTAAAGAGCTCTCTCTTGCTCTGCTCTGCTCTGCCGGTTTTTGCCCAGGTCACTCCTGGGTCCAAGTGCTTTCCATGTTGCTCCTTGCTCATCCACTGGCAGAGACCCTGCTCAGCCGCTGGCCTCCTCGCTTAAATCTTGCAGTGTTTTCCATCAGCTGCCGCATGCAGCAGCTTGCTGCTCCCCTGGTTTCAGTACGATCAGCTATGCTCCCTCTTCTCCTCAGCAGTTTTGGGTTTCAGTTTCAGTCTGCCTCAGCCTAACTGTTCCACTACAGTTTCAACCAGCTACTCAGTAAGCTTCTTTGGTAGGCATGCCTCAGCCATTGTTCATTACTACATATTGTTCAGTCTCAGTCATATCTTCAGTCTCTGTCACACTTGGTCGGCTGTCATACCTTCAGTCAGTCATTCAGTCATGCCTTGTTCAGCCTACCCTGTTTGTACTCCTACGGCCGTCAGGCTTTGCCATTGACCCTCTACTACATTCATGCACTGGATCCATGCCAGCCATGACCATATCCAGCCTCAAGGACACCCCTACCCAGGAAGCTGTGTGTCCCTTCTCTTAGGCCGGGTCCTTCTCTTTCTGCCTTTGAGTGAGAATGTCCTACACTCTGGGAAAACTTTAGCCATGTAGACTGACTCAGTGGCACCTTTGATGTAGCATTTAAGACTTCAGCTATCGAAGAGTGGAGCCTGTACATCCATGGCGACTCCTTCAGCTTTGCAAACTACGTTGGCAGCACCTTCAAAAGCTATTCTGCCTATGGCAGCCTAAGTTCATCTGGTCTCCTTTGATTCCCCTTACTCTGCCCTGCAAGGGTGATGATCCATTCAAGTACTCAAGTATGCTACTTGCCCCTCAAGGGCTCAACTCTTTGCCTTGCCACTCAAGGGCTTGGCATCCTCTCTAGGCCCCCCTCGGTTGGAGGCCAGGTAAATGCCTCTGAGTGATCATTGCTCTCCACCTTCCCACCTTGGTGGGGTGGGCCTCCTTCATGGGGAAACCTTATTTAGCTGCAGAGATCGGCTTTGTGGCACCGTCATGGCATTCCCATTAGAGGGATAGAGTGAGAGCCTTTCCTCTAAAATACTTCCCCTGAATTGGGTTTCTAAATTGCAGTAACAGAGCCATCACTTATTCTAACCCTAGCCTGCAGGGAGGGCGACCAAGGCCTTGGATCCCCAGAGGTTTCTTCCTTCTAAAAAGGGATATTTTCATCTTCTCCTTGATGAAGGTCATAACATTTTGGGAGGTTCCGCAGGAGTTGTAGTCAGTTGGTGGCTGTCCAGGTCCAGGTATCAGTTCTGGTTACACCTTTCCTCTCCTTGGCTAGAGCATGCCTGTCTGTCTTTTGTTGTGATTTTGGATCTTCTCTAATATGCCTTTGGTGCTGGGACCTCGTCTCTGCAACACCTCGAGAGGTTGGAACCCTTTCATCATGGTCCCAGTGTCCTTATGACACCCTGACTGGGTGGTAGTCCCCATAGCAGGGACAGAGAGAGTGTAAGCCACAGTATGTAGCAAAAAAGTGCAAAGTCTTGTACATAGGAAAAAGAAATCCAAATAAGGCATTTTACCTTGGAAGGGAAAGACTAGCTGCCTCCACTCAAGAGTGTGATTTGGGAATCATTATCTCAGACAACTTGAAGGTGGGTAAATAGTGCAAGAAGGCAGCATTAAAGGCCAGCGGTATGCTGGGATGCATTGGGAGGGGAATCACAAGGAAGAGGGAAGTGATCCTGTCACTGTACAGATCACTGGTTAGGCCTCACTTGAAGAACAGCATCCAGTTCTGGAGGCACCACCTCAAAAAGGAAATTGACCGAGTGGAGACGGTGCAGAGAAGCGCAACAAAAATGATTCAGGGACTCCACGAGATGTCCTACGGGGATAGACTAAAAGAACTGAACATGTATTCCCTGGAACAGAGAAAAGAGAGGGGTGACATGATTGAAACATTCAGGTACATAAAAGGCATAAACCAGGTGCAGATAAACGATCTCTTCCAATTTAAGAAGGGCGGCAGAATCAGGAGACATGATCTAAGGCTGCAAGGAGGGCAGTTCTCTAACAACACCAGGAAGTGTTTCTTCACAGAAAGAGTGGTGGGTGCCTGGAACAGCCTGCCTGCAGAGGTGGTGGGGGCAAGCGCAGTGGTAGGCTTCAAGAACGCTTGGGACAGATACAAGGGAGCCCTCAAACCCAGGGGCAGTTAGAAGGCTAGGCTAAAAGACAATGGGCAGACTAGATGGACCTGGTGGTCTTCTTCTGCCATCAACTTCTATGTTTCTATGTAGTTGCACAAGCATCGCATACTACTCAGTCTTCATAGAAACAGAGACGGTGTCATCAGAAAATGACCAATGGCCCATCCAGTCTGCCTGTGGTTCCCTATCTGTCCCTGGGACCTAACTGTCATCCAGGGCACTAGTCCTCCCCATCATCCCTCCAATCTCCACCCTGTTTCTATTGACCTGAGTAGCCACCATAGCTTTCACCCTGTCCCAACTGTGCTTGAAACCATTTATGTTTGTGGCTCCTACCACTTTGGCTGGCATACTGTTCCAACTTTCCTTCACCTTCTCAGTAAAGTAATACTTCCTCATATCCCTCTTAAACCTTCATCCTTTCAGTTTCTTCTCATGCCCTCGTGACCCTGAGTTTGTGCTTATGTTAAATAATTCCTCGCAGTTCATGTTATTCATCCCTTTTAGGAATTTAAAGGTCTCTGTCATAGCCCCCTCTCCCGTCTGGTTTCAAGCAAGTACATGTTTAGTGCCCTGAGCCACTCCTCGTAAGATTTGCCCCACTGGCCCTCTGTCATCCTGGTCACCCTTCACTGCATCTTTTCTAGTCTGCCCTTATCCTTCCTAAAGTGAGGGCTCCAGAACTGAGTGCAGTACTCCAGGTGCAGCCTTGCCATTGACCTATAAAGAGGTAATATTACCACTTTCCTTCTACTGTCTATACCCCTCATGCTACATCCCAGCATCCTGTTTGTCTCACTAATGGCCTTATTGCATTGACTTAAGTGTTTGAGGGTGCTGCTAATGATGATTGTGAGTCTAATTAATTGTTCATGAGCTAAACTAGCTCACTGATTGGCTGCGGTGCCAGTCTGAAATCTCTAAGAAATTCCCGGCATGGCAGCAACACTTGGCTCCTAGCTAGCTAAAGGCTGATGGCAGCAGCACCAAAACAAGAACTGTTTTAGGCACTGCTGTCAATAAAAAGCTACTTTATTGTGATTAGACTTATAATTGCAGTAATGACCTCACAGCTGGTCATTTCTCTGTTAATCAACAGGAAATGACCGGCTGTTCATTTATTACTGCTTAACTCTTAGGTCTCTTTCTTCAGTAATAGTGCTCAGCTTTACCCCTTCCACCCAATACTCCATG
Source organism: Neoceratodus forsteri (assembly GCA_016271365.2). Taxonomy (NCBI): domain Eukaryota; kingdom Metazoa; phylum Chordata; order Ceratodontiformes; family Ceratodontidae; genus Neoceratodus; species Neoceratodus forsteri. The sequence continues at coordinate 121,778,410 of JADMNL010000032.1, read as the reverse complement.
CTGGGATTTTTGCTCCCCAGGTGCATCACTTTGTATTTTTTGGCATTGAACTTCAACTGCCACACCTTAGACTACCTCTCAAGTCAATGCAGGTCACTCTGCATCTCTGTAATTCCCTCTTTCCTCTTCACTTGCCCACAGAACTTTGTGTCATCTGTGAAGAGACACAGCCTACCCTGGATACCTTCCCCAATGTCACCGATAAACATATTGAAGAGGACCAGACCCAGGACAGATCCCTGTGGCACCAAACTTGAGACCACCTTATCTTCCGATTTGACCCCATTTACCACGACTCTTTAAAGCTTCCTCCTCAGCCAATTTCCTACCCATATTACTATCTCCCTTGCCGTCCCCAGATCCTCCATCTTTTTTTTTGGCAGTCGCCTAAGAAGCACTGAGTTAAAGGCTTTGCTGAAATTGAAACAGAGCAGATCCACAGTGTCAGTGTCGGACACAGGATTTAAAAAAAGGGTCCTGGGGCAATAATGAATGGGGACAGACTAAAAGGGGCTGGGCTGTCAGCAAGTAGGCAGAAAACTTCTGTTTCTGTTACCTTGAACTGAACTTGATAACTATTGGTAGTGGGCCACGATACAATTAAGTGCAGCTGTATTGGAAGTATATTACGTTGGATTGGTTCTGTTCCATGCAAAGTCAAAGAAGGGTCCTGCTGCCGCAGGATCTTTGTTAATGCTGTGCCTGCCACTGCACAGCATGGGCCCTCATCCAGTATCCTCATCACCCAGTCAAAGAAAACTATTAGATTCTTCTATCTTCAATCAATCCTAAACCTACTCATAAGAGCCCAAAGAGCCTATAAACCACAAGTCTTAAAGATCAATAGAGATTTAAAATATGGGTAGTTTTATTTTTACTGGTAGCTTGCACAAGCATTAGAAACTGGGTTTAAATTAAATAAAAAGTTCCTCTGTCTTATCATGACATTGTGACAACACAATATTTTTCGCTGCTGCTTGTTTCCTGGTCTCTTGGGGCCACAGTACTTTGATGATATCATGTTTATCCTTATTTCTTCCCCAGCCCTTTAGGAAAAAGTGTTTCTTTAAAAAAAGTAGTAATATACAAACTCCTGGTGACATGGTTAATTTTTATGTAGCAGGTGTTCAATACATACGAACATACGAAGAAGCCAGCAGAAGGAGGCCATTTGGTCTATCAAGTCTGCTCGTGTTGCAGGGTCCACAGCTTGAGCTACTGTTCCTGCCCCCTCTCCCCACTCCTCCCATCCTCCCTACCCATGACCCTTATCCTCCCCCTATACCTGTCCCAGCCTCTCTTAAAGCTGCCCACTGTCTTCAGTGAGATTACCTCTTCCAGCAGCGCATTCCAAATGTCCACCACCCTCTCCGTGAAGAAGTGCTTCCTGACCTCCCTCCTAAACCTCCCACCCTCCAGCTTAAGACTGCACCCACTCATGTTATGGTTGCCACTCAGCTTAAAGAGACTCTCCTTATCAACCTTATTTATCCCTTTCAAGTACTTGAAGGTCCCAATCATGTCCCCTCTCTCTCTCTCTCCTGTCTTCCAGGGAGTACACGTTCAGTGCCCTCAACCTCTCCTTGTATGCCTCACCCTGCTGACCAGCTATCATCTTTGTATCCCTCTTCTGGACCTTCTCAAGTAGGTTAATGTCATTTTTGAGGTGTGGGCACCAGTACTGAACTCCATACTCTAGATGCGGCCTTATCAGTGGCCTGTACAAGGGCAGTATAACCTCCTCTCTCCTACTACTGATCCCCCAGATATGCATCCCAGCATCTTGTTTGCCTCTGCTGCTGCTGCTGCTTTCTTGCACTACATAGAGTGCTTCAAGTCACTAGTGATCATCATTCCCAGGTCCTTCTCCTCCTCCTCCGATGCAGATACTCAGACTCCACCCAGGTAGTACTCTGTCCTAGGATTCTTGGCTCCAGTATGCATAACTTTGCATTTCCTGGCATTGAAGCCAAGCTGACAGATCCTGGACCACGTCCCCAACTTTTCCAGATCTTCCTGTAGGTTATGTATCCCTTCAGCTGTGTCCACTCTCCTACAGAGCTTGGTGTCATCCGCAAATAGGCACATTTTGCCCTTAATGCCATCTCCAATGTCACTGATGAAGACATTGAACATATTTATATATATCAATAAAATTGTTTAGCTGAAGGACAACTCTGCCAAACCTAAAATGACATTATGCTGTAGTGTTACCCACAGAAATGATGGTCCCTACCACAGTCTGTAGGATAGAAAAAGGCCTAGAACCCCATCTACACTACCTTCCTACTACTCAGTGGTAGTATTTAGTGCTGCCCTTGACAAATACTTATCGAGTTTATCCTTAAAGAATGTTTTCATGTCACAGTTTACAACATGCCCAGGCAATGACATCCAGATGTTCACCACCCATTGGTAGTGTTTCCTATTATCTGTCCTAAAATATTGCTTTCTTAATTATCCCGTAGCTGGATATCAACAACTACAAGTTCAAAATTGAGCTCTGACACTAGTTCTTCATCTCTACAAATATCGAATAAAAGCAGACGATCCCGTCCTGGTCATTCTCCTCTCTAGGCTATGTAGTCCAGCATTATCCAACCTCTCTTTGCATATTAAAGAGCTAGTGGAACCAAAAATAGCAGACAGGAAAGTGTTACAAATTTTAAGAAGTAGTCAGTTGGAACTTCATATTTCTGTCCATATTATTTTTATCTTCCTCGGCCTGCAGGCGGTTGTCTGTCCCCCTCCAATCCCCAGTCACCTCCCCCAGGTACCCCTGTGCCCTTCTCCCCCATAAATTGCCTCCCATGGCAGGGCAGGAGGGGAGGGGAGGGGGCCATCCTTCCCCCATCTCGTGACCATATCCAGAATGGCAATTATGGGCGGTCCCGAGGTAGCGGTGCCGGCATGCTGGAGGGGACATCACGGAGCCTGCATCCATGATTTTTCTCTGTTTCTGGTCCCTCCCCCTCACAGCTGTGATCACGCATGCATGGAGGCACGTGTGCATCATGAAGCTATGCTTTGAGTCTCAAGGAGTCTGGTGCTGCCCCCTATCCTCCACCAGGAGGCAGCCATGGAGCGGGACGACTTGAGCTGTCATTGGATGCTCGATCCTCTCCCTCCCCTGCCAACCCCCGGCGGCCTGAGCTTGCTCCCGAACCCGGGCGACGGCGTGGCGAGAGGTGTGGCATCCAGCGCCTCAACCCTTTGCATCCATCTCTGACCTAATTCTCTCAAGGTGCCCCCTCAGTATCTCCTTCATCCTCCCAAAGTCTGCCCATCTGAAGTCCACTACCTTTGCTGCTGACGCCACCGCCTCCTTGTTCATGCTGAGCCTGAACCACACTGAAAGGTGGGCACTCCCGGCTAGTGGCTCCCCCACCTGTAGCTCCTCACCAGCTCCCCATTCGATAGTACTGGGTCCTATATGTTGTCCAGTCTGATTGGTTCCTTGACCAACTGCACCAGGTGGCTGTCCTGGAACGCATCCAGAACTACCTGTTCCCTGGCACTAGAGGTGGCATGGGTTCCCCAGTTTACCCCAGGTAGCTTGAAGTCCCCGACAATCACCATGCTCCCCTTGCTGCACACCTGTCGAAGCTGATCCGCCAGCTCCCTATCAACCCCTCGCACTGTGCTTGTGGTCTGTACACCACACCTAGCCTCAGTTTCTTACCCCTCAGGTCCTGGAACTACATCCACAGTGCTTCGGTCTTCCCCCTCGTCCCTTGTGCACCTAATCCCGTCCTTCACGTAAATCGTCACCCCTCCCTCTTTTCTCACTCGTCTGTCCTTCCCATACACCTTGTACCCTGGAATCGTCATATCTCAATCCTGGTGATCGCTGGCCTACATTTCCGTGATGGCCGCAATGTCCTCCTTCCCTATGCTTAGGAGAGCCTGAAGCTCAACTACTTTACTTCCCAGGCTCCTCACATTCAGGGAAACTACCCTCCACCCAGCTCCTTCCTTCCCCTTGCCCTGTGCCCCCTCCACCTGACCCCCCCCATGACTCCCTCTTATTGCACACCCTTCTGTCTTGGGGGTCAGCTCATACAGCTCCCCTGCCTGGCAGCCCTTCACACTAGCTGCACACTTGCCACCCCCTTCCTAGTTTAAAATCCTCCTGGAAGCTATGTATTCCCTCAGTCTCTGTTTCAAGGTCTGCTGCCCAGCCAGACTCAAGTGCAACCTATCTTCTGCATATAGGTCACTGTTGTCTCATATGCTCCCCCAGTCTCCCACTAGCCCATATCCTTGTGAGTGACACTACTCCACCAGCCAAGAATTAAACTCCCCAATCCTGTCCTTCCTCGCTCTGCTCACCCTGGGTACCAGGAGCACCTCTGAGAAGGCCACCGAGCACCCAACCTCCTTGCACAGCTTCCCTAGTTCTTCAAATCTCTCGCTAGCCACCTCCACCTGACACTCCACCAGGTCATTAGTGCCTATGTGCACCACCACATGAGGTTTTTCCCTTTCCTCCTGACACATCTCAGCACAGCCTGCCCACCCTCGCAAGGTATATAGGTCAGAGTAAAATTTATTAAAGGCTTAGCCTATGTCTTGCTGCCGGGGGGAGATCTGTACCTCTGGGGTCTTAATACCTGCTATAGAGCAGTTTATCTCCTGCACCTTTAACCGCCAGACAAGCCAGCTACCTTACTTGTCCTGCTCAGAGTAAGCTCCTGTCCTTGTGAGAAAGATGTTTCTTTCTAGTTTGGCCAAAATTAGCTGATTTAGCTGTCCTTTCAGCTTGCGGAGTTCCCCAAGTTTGAGAAACCACATTTGGACTATTAGCTCTTTCTCCATGGCCTGAATTTTATTTTAAAGGTCCCTCTCTTTCTCTGGACCTCCAGCTGTCCCCCTTTTGGGCAGCCCCAGATGTGGCCATTCCTTGAACACATGCCTTCATGGTGTCCCACCTAGTGGAAGCTGAAGTATCCCCCTTCTTATTATGTTTACAAAATTCTTGGATGGTTGTTGGAAATTGTATTTTGAATTTGTCATCGGTTAGCAACCTGGGATCCAGCCTCCTCTGTTTTTTTGGGAGGGGAGGAGATCTGCCTGTCTCCACAAGCACCAGGAGAGGTGCATGATTTGCCTGGATTAGGGGGCCATAGGTGGCCGATATCACCTGCTGCAGGACCTCCGGTGACACCAACACTAAGTCAAGGCAAGTATTAAAAACTACGTGCATGTGAAAAAAAGGAAAATTCTCTAGCTGCAGGATGCAGATAATGCCATGCATCTACTAGGTTCCTCTCAGTCACCATCTAGCTGTTGCATCAGTATAACTATTCTGTCCAGCACTGGGTTCCAGGGGTCTTGAAATCACCTCCCATCACCATCCTACCAGTGAAATATGCCAACATGGGTGCCAGTTAGTGGAAGAACTCTAGATTATCAAAATCTGACCTGTAAACTGGCACCACTGTAAGGCATTCCCCTTCCACCTGTAATGGGGAATACTAGGCCTCCTTTACTGGGGAACGAATCACAAGATATTGTTGTTTGCGGGTGTTGTCTTGCTCTTCCTGGCTAACCTCCAGTCAGTTGTCACTGCCCTAACAGATGTTTTCACAAATATAGCCCCATAGCTGGCCACAAAACAACCAAGTGTGAATGGTTGCCCTAGGGAAAGGGGAGGGTCCTCCTTTCCAGGTTTTTTATTTTTTTTTGCAATTTACTGTGCTTTTTCGCATTGCACCTCTCAAAACTCAGACCCCACCTTAAGCTGCGCCCATCCAGTGGACCTTCCTGTGATCCGATCGCAGTCTTGCCTCCACTGGGTGGGGCCATCAGTTGGCCCGGACCATGGATCTGAAGTCAAGACTCCAGCAGGACTGCCCTGCTGGAAGAGCCCCCGGCTTGCCTTCCAGGGTGGGGCTACGGGACTTGTCCATGTGGCGGAACCACTTCTGCCATTGCAGGCAGGGTCGGGAAATGGCCGAGCATGGGGCAGGGTGTCATGGAGGGAGGTGGTAGTATTCTGAAGTGTGAATCCTTGGGGGCGGGACGTGCAATGACGTCCAGCATCTGCCCCAGCTCCCCTAAGTAGCGGCGCCAGCCATAGCAGTACCCTCGAGCCTCTGCCAGGGGTCCATGAAGCACTCTTCCCCCCTCCCCCGGAAAAGGAGAGCCACCCCCAGGATGCTCAATCCCTCGCACCCCAGCCAACCCTCCAACTCCCGAGTCTGTCTCAGAACCCAGGATGTCGGCACCGCAAGGGGACACCTTGCCGCTGTGCCGGCGGGCCGGCCATCCTCTCCAGGTTTCTGATGTAGTGCTGCAACCAGTTAATAACCCCAAATATTTGGGGACACCTCCCCAAGAAACTGCCCATGCCAGGAGCTTTGAACTACAAACCCTTCTTTTAGAAACTGAAGGTAGATTGTGATAGATGGAAATCCCTGCCACTGACCCTGATTGGTAGAATAAATGCCCTGAGGCAGATCCTGCAAATGTACGAAAGTTTACAAATATGTTGGGGTACTGATTGGTCGGAGGTTATCATATGAGGAACATGTTAATGTGATAGTAAAAAAGTACAATCAGAAACTGGGTGCCCTAAGATGAATTGCTGCTCCCCATGGGAAACCTACTAGGACTAAATTGGTGAGCCAACTTTTACTTCCTGTCCTAAATGATGGCGTTCTGGTATATAGAAATGCCCCAAAAACTGTCTTACAAAAAGCTAATCAAGCCTATTATAGGCTTGCGAGATTTGCCAGTGGAAGCAAATTTGGAGAACATCACTGCAAAGTGTATGACAGACTTAAATGGATGGGACCTGACCTAAAAGGGAAATCCAGTGGTCCACCTGGTGTTTTAAGTTAATAATTGCAGACCATGCTCACCCCTTGAAGTCCCAGATAATATTAAGTAATAGAGAAATCAAATATGGTTTGAGAGAGGCCTCTTTTGACATGGTATGACCTAGGGTTAATAATGGATTTGGAGATATTGCTCTGACCCCGACTAACGCACACATGCAACCTTTATGAGCAAGCTGGGTGGCTACAACTTGAAAACAGGATACAATATCAAACCTGCCTCTTAGCTAAAAAATCAATACTCGGACTACAACCTCCCGGAGTCACAAACCTATTAAGCTTATTCACAGGCCTGCACCGCACCAGGCACTCCAACCATCAGGTTCTCACTGTCCCTCGCTGCAGAACTTCCCAAGGACAGAGGTCATATGTCTATCGGGCACCACTTTGGCTCAATAACCTTGGCACTAAACTTAGCAGCACGCACAGATTGGGGCTTTTCAAGATCAAGCTAAGACAACACCTACTGAAGAATAGCTCCTGTGACTGTGCTTTCTAATTACTCACACTCCTCCTATTTCTGACCCTGGTCTATCTAATTTTTGGGCCATCTTACCATCCCCTCACTATTTCTGGACTACTACTACTCCAAACTGTCCCTGTCTTACCCTGCAATCCCTTGCACCCTTCTCTCCACCCCACCCCCAAATAGTCATCCCCACACACACACACTCCTTTCTGGATAGCTGCTTACTGTCTTTTACCTAACAATGCCACCTTGGCTGCTTCTGTTACCTGAATTATCCTAATGTTAAAACATCTCTGTTTCCTATTTACAATGTATTATGTCTATGTTTACTCACCTAGCTAGATATTCCTAAACCCACATTGTATGTATACCCACCCTCTATGACGTGGAACCTTTGTAACAGAGCGGTCTCCCGCTCAAAGGTTTTGTAATCCAAGATTGAAATAAATAAAAATAAAAAATTCCCACTTTAGCATGTACATGGAATGATATTCCAAACTATACAAAACTGAAGGATACAGCCCGAGCATTTCAGTTGATTAAATACTACTATAAAGGTTGTACTTGTTATGTTTTTTCTTAATTTATTGTACCCCCTGTTTTTTACGCAGCATTATGTTTTATATTTATAATTGTGTATGATTTATACATGTGCACCTGCTGATGTTAAATGTCTATGTACAGGGCATTATTTGTAAACAGGGACTTGCCCCTAAATTTTGTTCCTGGATAAAAATAAAAATTTCATCATCATCATCATCATATTGCCACAATGCCTGTCTCTGTCTGTTTCAGACTCTCCTGGTCTCCTTGCCCCTAAAATACTTTGAAAAGGGTCAAAATCCAGGATTCCACTTTGTGTTTCCCAACACAGTGAGGAGGCCTGGGGCTCCATAACTTTAAATTGTATTACTTGGCTACATAGCTATCCTTTCTCAAGGACACCCTGGTGCCTGCCCAGGAGTGCCCAGCATGGGAGACTCTGGAATGGGGAATAACTCTGGCATCATGCTGCAATCCCTTCTGGCATCTTCCTGTGCTCCAGCCTAATCCTATCCAAAACCCCTTCACTAAGAACTCAGGGAAAGCTTGGTTAACAGCACATGAGATCAGGGGCCAGTTCTATACACCCTTCCCTGAGGCAGATCCTACAAAAGCCCTGTGGACTCCAGGGAGTGTCCCACTTCTCACCTGGCAAGTGTTGAACAGGTGGTTTAATAAAACGTTAACTAAAATAGAGGATCTCTTCTTGGGGGGCAACTTGGTGTCTTTCCGGGAGCCAGCATACACCATACCCCCTGGAAACTTCTTTGCATACTTACTGAGCCAGATTGGTGAAATCAAACCAAGTGACAGACACCCACCCCCTTCCCATTGGGTCACTGGGGGAAGTAGAGCCTTCTTGACATTGCTCGACCTATGCAACAGTTCTACAAAATGCTGCTGGGGTCCCTAAATAACCCCCTTGATTTAGCAAAAGTGAGATGGGAGCAGGACCTGTGAGTGGTGTAATGGACAGAAGGGGACTGAGATCTAATTTTGAAGGGGACACCAAAATGTTTAGTAAATAACATGCTATGACAGACTGCATTTATTTTCCTACACAGAACGTATTTCACCCCTATGCTGGCACATCATATTGCTGTTCTAGATGTAAGGTGGGGGTTGGCAACTTTATTTATATGATCTGGGCATGCCTGAGTATCCAACCCAACTGGTTGGAAATCACAAAACATCCTCTCCAAGACCTTGGGACTCCCTTGCACACCATCAGCAGAGCCGATCATATTGGGGGCCCAACCCTGGGGGCCAAAGGACTATGTATGTGTATATATATATATATATATATATATATGTATGTATGTATGTACACACCCAGCCGGCCCACCGCTCAGCAGTTGGATTTCGGCTACGCTGGACGACCTAGGGTTTGGGAGTGAGCCTGGGAGTCAGAGGCTGCCGGGAGGAGGATGCCTGAGCATCCAGGACAGCTCAGCTACTCCGGGGGTACCTTGGCCCGGGTTGACCTGACCTCTGGTGTCAGCCAGAAGTATCGCAGCCCTGGTGCCTCTACCAGTGGGGAGGCATGGTGGACGCCGGAGCATGCCATGGCGTCATGTGGCATGCCATGCTGGGGGGGTACGTACACAGAAAAATAGCACCTCTGTAAGTGTGACACTGGAGTGGGGACCCGGTCATGGGCCCTCCCCCTGACAGCCACCAAAAGCAGCCTCCAGGACCCCGATGAAGACTTGAGTGCAGCAGCCCTTGCCCGGGAGGCAAGCCATGGCTCCATGGGAGGTCCTGAGGCAGGTGAGTACGAGGGTTAGGGAGCCGGGTACACGCTAGAGAGAGGTGCAGGGCAAAATAAATTATATGTATATATATATATATATATATATATACACACACACACACACACACACCATCTGGCAACTGGGATGGTGGTGGGTAGAAAGGATTGCACAATATTGGAAGCAAGAACCCCCCGCCAGTTGCTCACTGGTGGCAAGTCTATTAGAGTACATGAAATAGAAAAGCATGCAGTACTCAGTCCTTCATAGGTTAGGAGAGTACCATACGATTTGAGATCTGGAGCAAGCATTGGCAGTCCCCTGGTTCTTTGTTAATCTGGGAATTTGCTAGCAGACTGTCCTGGATGCAGGAACAGTATAAATTTACAGGACCAAGATCTCTAGGATCTATGAAATACCTCCCCAAACTGGGGAAAGGGAAGAAGTGCTGCAGTTCCTCCATTATTCACCCCCTTTTGACATTCCTGTATCCATATAATCAAACTGTAAATGCAAAGCTTCCAGTCCTTCCAGACTTCTTCTCTGTATAAACTGCTTGTGGATGAGAAAGGGCCCTGCTTCCTGACTGCCCTATTAAGAACAATGCATTTTGTGCATGTCATGCACGTTGTTTTGTATGCCTCTGAAACCTGCTAATAAAAAGATTAAAAAAAAACAACTATTAATCTGGTTTCAGGCCTTAGAATAGCACTGACACTGTACTTGTCAGGGTGTTAACGACCTTCTTCTGGTGAGGGATAGAAGGGAATGCTCTGTGGTAATTCTCCACGATCTCTTGGCATTTGACATGGTGGTTCATTCAGTTTTGATGGGTTGCCTATGACAATACTGAGAACTCACTATGGTGGGATGACCCCAAGTTTCTCAGCCACAGCGATCCATGGTTGGACAAGGAGCTTGTGTCCTCAACAGGATGTTGCTGCATGCAAGCAGGGCCTGCCAGGACTCTGCCCAGTACCTAGCGGGAGATGGCAGATTGCGAAAGGGAGAAAAACACAGAAAAAAACTTGTCCTTCAAACTGTTAGTATGATGGTCACCGACACTCTCAAGCCCTGCTTCACATTGCTCCTGGTCAGCTGTGATGATGGTTGGGGGGGGTACAACTGCAGGAGCTAGGAGTTCAGCGGTAAGATGACTTGATGGCAAGCATAGGTGGCATTTCAGGGACAAATAGCTAAGTGAAAGGAAACAAAGCGGCACAAATTAGATTTGTATCCCTTTTTTTTTGCTATTTCTGTTTATGTCCCCTCAAGTCTTCGGCCCTGTCACCCGACTCCCCCAACCGGACAACGCACCCCCAGAGGACCCCCCATCGAGCCTTAACTGTACCCCCCCAGGTGGGGACAAAGTGGGGCCCCTTCCCCGAGCCCTCGTTTTTAAATCCACGGGGTCCTCCTGAGTCACAGCGAGGGCGAGGGCCAATTATCTGACCCTCTCAATGGTGGCCGCATGAGGCTGAGCTTTTTCCTGGTACACCCCCAGAGGTGTGATGTGAGCTATGCCACCAAGGTATATACTAATGTCTGTCATATACCCCCAAAGCAGGACTTGGGCTTGCTGTACCTGTGGCCACCGCCAGAGACCAGGCATGCACTGAGTCAGGTCTTCTCCCACCCTCCAGAGGAGATGAGCAGTCCCGCAGATGCTCAAACATCCTCCACTCCGGCCGGCCCTCCAATGAACCAGGACCATTCCTGAACCCGGATCACCAGTGTCACGAGCGATAGCGCCACCGCTGCACTGGTGGGCTGGCGAGATTTGTATAATTTTTTGTAGCAATTGTGTCTTTTTGTTGTGACATTTGGACCCAGTTAGGCCATCTATTAGGTAAAAATAATAAAAATAGACACTGACACTGATACTCATGTAGTATAGTAGCCTTGCGTGGGATATTCAAACACCCACCGTGGGGGAGGAGTGTAGCCACAGGGGCACTGTTCCCACCTCCTGCCACCTCGTTGTGGCAGACCTTTTGTCATATATTTATTTAGCAATTTCAGCCAGGTAAAGCCCGCTAAGCTCTCCCAGGTTTGACCAGGGGAAGGGGCATTGGATACAAATAGAAAAGAAATTAGACAGGGGCTGCCGGATGACTCAGAGGTAGCACATTGTGCCACCATGTGGATGACGCAGGTTTATATGGTGAGCTTACATCAGCAAGATCTGGTGGCCATGAGGATGTTGCATGTGGCAGTGCTTTCCTTCCCTGGGGACAGGGAGCATATCACTCCACTCTTCAAGCAACCATGCAAACCCCTTGAGTTGGACAAGAGACATTGGCACATTACATGTCAAAACTCTACCCACACTTGCAGCTCCGACATCCCGGGTTTGGTGACGAACTCGAGAGTTGGAGGGCTGGCCAGGGTGAGAAGGACTGAATGTCTCAGAGACTGCTCTCCTTTTCAGGGAGGAAGGGGGAAAGAGTGTCCAGTGCAATGTGGATCTCTGGCGGAGGCTGAGGGTACCACCATGGCTGGAACCACATGTCAAGGGGATGGGGTGGACGCTGCCATCATTGCATGTCCCCACCCCCGGGGGTATTCCCCCCTCCAAAAAATGCTGGACCGCTAGTGATGGTGCCCCATCTCCGCCACCACTCCCGCTGCAGACCAAGGTCCGCTGGGTGGGGGGGTCCCGCTCCTGTGGTCCCACCCTGGGGGGCAAGCTAGGGCTAGTGACCTAGGTCCTTGGGGAAGGGGCGCCTGCCGGGGGGGGGTAAGCCCGGTGTTAGCGGGAGTGACGAGTGAGTGGGGAGTCCAGACCCTCCAGTTCCAGAGGGAAGGAGCCACAAAAAAAAAAAAACTCTGCACACAGGACAACAAGAACATGAAGAACATCAGAACAGAATGAGGGGGGTGATGCATGGAGGCGCGCACATGTCTGTGACCAGACGTGTGTGTGAGTGTCAGAGATTTGAAACGTAGGGCCAAGAACCTGGAAAATGGTTCCTAGGCTGAAAGTTCTCAACTGCGGTGCTACCTCTGTGGCATCCAAACCCCACCTGATCCACAAGGAACACCACGTAACTTCACCTGCCTCTCGAGAGCAAGGTAGATTAACATACAGAAAATTATATTATATAATATAATTATATTTTATTATATATAGAAAATTAGACAATATACTGAAGTACAATTTAAGAAGATACAAAACATATTGGCACCATGTGCCGTAAGGGCAAACAGGTACTATAGTTCAATGGGCGATGTAGTGGCATTGTAGAAACTAGATTAAACCACTCTGAGTGCCCCCCCGCAGAGGCCAGGATAGGGTATCAGGAAAGTTGCAAGCAAGCAGACGAGTAAGTGGTAAGTGCCAGGGAAAAAATAACCAGAGGGCGAAACAGCAGGCATGGGATGTGTGGAGAAGAGGGGACTAGGAACAAAGGTGAATTGTGAAATCACAGAGCAAAGCTTTCAAGGGGAATGGAGAAGAGGAATGAAGACAGGAGACTGAAAGCACATTGAGTCCACACATACTATAATAACTCACTCCACTGTCATACTATGCTGGTGGGCTGTTGCCCTCCTCTTCCATTCCCCCAACCCTGAGACCCATGTTGCCCCCCTGGGACTTTGAACCCTTGCCCCGTCCCAGTTGTATTTATTTATGGTTTTGTTTATTTATTTTTTGTTAACCATGTAAGGTACACTAGACAAGCAGTTGCCTATATTCAGGCACAACCTGGGAGAAGTACATATATAACAATTGAAATACAGTCCATGTAAACAGTGAGATTCATTTTTTCCAAACATACAATGAACAGAGAGGCAGGTCATAACATTTAAAAATACGATCAAGTCAACAGTGAGGATCTAGGTTTACATACATACAGAATCAAGAGGCAGGCCAAGGCAGGGTACAAAGCAGGATAAAACTGCTCATTTATAACATTACACAGTGCTGTAAATCCATAGTAACAGGGCTTTGATACAGAAACAAGCAAATGATTGTAGGAGATAGTTTCTGAACTGTTTCCGAAAGTTTCTGAACTGTTTCCGAAAGGTGACAGCTGTAGTGCACTGCCTGATGTTAGGGGGGACCTTGTTCCACAGTTTCGGGGTGGATAATGCAAAGCCTGTTGATCCAAATTGGTTTTTAACCCTAGGAGTACAGAGCAGGTCCAGGTCTGAGGACCTAATATGGTAGGCAGTTTTATATGGCACCAGGTGAGAGAAAAGAGATCAAGGGGTGTGGTTGTTCAATACGCTATAAATGGTATTCTTAAGGGAGAAGTCTCACAGACCAGAAGAGGGCAACCATCCTAGCTTCGAATATAAGGTACAGTGGTGGACAAGTCGACTGCTAGCGCAAATCTACAGATGTTGTTATGGGCCATGTCCCATTTGTGGAGATTGTGACTGGAGGTGTTTGAGAAGTCAGGAAGACCATATGGTAATTTGAGAAGTAAGACACTCCTGGCCACTGACATTCGAGCAATTAAGGGGTGAGATTCCGACTAGCACAGTAAACTAATCCTAATCTGACATTGACTTCCTTACAGATATTGGTCAGGTGGAGGGAAAATTCTAAAGGGGGTCCAAAGTGATACCCAAGTATCTGAATGACTGAACAGTGTCTAGGAGGGTGCCATTAATGCTAAACACCTGCAGTAGTACTTGGATATTCTTTAGGTGAGAAGAGGTACCAAATAGCATGGTCAGGAATTTGGTTGTATTTATGAGTAATCTGTTTACCTTGAGCCAAGACTGAACACTCCTTAAGTCTGCAGTCAATTTTCTATTGAGGTCAGTAGAGTTATGGACACTCGTGTATAAGACTAGGGTGTCTGCGTACATGAGGGGTGTACAGTTGGTAAAGCAGTGATGGATCATGTTGAAATGGAGGGAGAAGAATAGAGATCCTGATATGGATCCCTGAGGGACACCAATATTGACAGAGGCAGGGCAGACAGGGATGAGCCAAAGAGTACACTCTGCTGTCAACTAGACAGGTAGCTATTGAACCAGGGGAGAGTGGAGTCAGAGATTCCTAGTTCCCTGAGTTTATTACAGAGAGTGGAGTAGTCGACCGTATCAAAGGCCTTTGTTAGGTCGATAAAAACAGCACCAGTAAGTTCTCCACAGTATTTAAAACCATTGGGGGGGGGGTTGGCACATCAGTGCAGCGATAGGGCTACCTGTTTTTCAGGAGCGAGCCTGGGTCATCAGTGACCAGTCACAGTGAGAAGGATTGAGGAGGGAGCATTGCCATCCTCACTGCAATACTACCACCTAGGTGACCACAGGTGGCAGAGCAGCTAAGGTCACTGTGGGAGGAGCGAATGCAAGCTGGAGAACCTGACATAATAGCACTCTGTGCATGCAGACACGTCTTGGTCTTCCTCAAGTGTCTGCATCTGGAGGGATAGAGAGAAACAGGAAAATGGCCCTGTCTGGTGCATGATGGGCCCCAGTGACTTCAGGTCAGACCTTGCCATGCCTAGAACTTATCTCCTGATGAGAGTTGTGCAGCACTATTCAGGGGTATATACTGTATCTCCTCCATAAGCAACCCCACCTGAAAGGAGAAACCACGAGGGCATGGAGGACTATGGGTTTAATAGCAAGATAGGGCACTGAAGTTACCTAGGAATCTGGAGGGAAGCCAGACACAGAGGCTAGAAGCGGGTATAAACAAGGATAAAAAATCATAAAGTTATGAGTAGTTCCTGACGAGAGTTGTGCAGCATTATTCAGAGGTATAGCCCCTCTATTAGCAACCCCGCCTGAGAGCAGAAACCAGGAGATGGAGGAGGAAAACAAGGTATGATGGTGCAGGGCCTGCACCAAAAGTCATATGAGGAGAGACTGGGACACCTCAATATATATACCCTGGAGGAGAAGGGAGACAGGAAGATATGACAGAAACCTACAAATATCTAAAAGGCATAAATATGGTACTGGAGGGTAGCATCTTTCAGAAAAGGAGATGTCCAGGAACGAGGGAGCATGACATGAGGTTGGAAGGGGGTAGATTAAGAGGTAGCGTGAGGAAGTATTTCACCACAGAAAGGGTTGTGGATGCATGGAATAGACTCCCAGTGGAGGTGGTGGGGGAAAACAATGGGGGGATTCAAGCATGCATGGGACAGGTATAGGGGAACCTTAGCAGTGGGAACGAGGAGGTAAAGTTGGAGATCAAGTAGGGTCCGTGGATTTTACAGTAGGCAGGGAAAATGTTCAGACTAGATGGGCCTACCAGTTCTCTGCTGTCAGTTTCTATGTTTCTAGTAGCTGCCCTCACCACTTCCACCGACAGTCTGTTCCACAGTTTACCACCCTCTCTATGAAGTAGAACTTCCTCACATTTCTCTTGAACTTGCCCCCCACCAACTTCCAGTCATGCCCACTAGTGGCTACATCCCTGTTTCTTACAAACAGGTCCTCACTATTCAGCTGAATTATACCCTGGAGAAAATTAATATGTTTCAGTCATTTACCAAGCTCCCATGTCGACCTCCAGTGAGCGTCTAAAGGAAAAGGGAGGCCTGTCCAGCAGAGGATTTGAAAAACAGAGATTTGAAGGAATGTGAATCAGAGCTTCCAAGCTAGTAGGTAGAGATGGAGGAGGAAAGCAAGGTATCAAGGGACAGAAACCCAGAATTTGGTACCAGGGTGTTGTAGTGAAGCAGGTTCCTGCTTTCAAGGGAGTGGAGGACAGCATGGAGTGGAGGGAGCAGTGGTGGATGACGAGTAGGCAGTTTAAGGCAAAGTGATAGAAACAGTGGGTTGTGGATTTGGATAGCTGCACTGTAGACCACATCTCTGTAATCAAAGGTCAGGAGGATCATTTTGGGTTATTTAATAAGCCAGGAAAAAAATTATTAGCAATTGTTGCACATAAAAGTGCTGATCCACTATGAAAATGCAGAGCACTTGGCACAGACTGATGAGCAGAACTAAAAAAAGGTTTTATTTATGTAATCTACTGCGCCATGAAGTCACTCAAAAAAGTTTAGCAGTCTACCCCTAGGCATTTCTGGAAATGGCTTGCATTATCCCTTGTTTTGCATTGCATTTTGCTATGCTGTACGAGCTATTTCAGCTATTTAATACCATGCATCTTGGGGAAAATCTCTTGACATGCAGGGATGGGCAAACAAGATTTAATCCTGTACAATGCAGTTAACGTGGGGAGAAGTTTTGACTGTATGGCATCTATATGTTTGGAGAAATCAAGGTGCTGGTCTGATATTGGGGTGTTAGACTTTCTGGTTCCTGCTGTCTCAGCTCACCCCCTCTGTTCCTGCTATGGTGTCCTCCTAGCAGTTCCCAGGTCAAGGTTGAAATCAACTGGTGACGGGGCATTCAGTATCGCTGCCCCGGTCCTGTGGAACTTGCTCCCTTTTGGGGTTAAGGGGCCCCGACTTTGGAGGTATTCAAGGCCCGCCTTAAGGCCCTCTTATTCACCCAGGCATTTTTAGATTAAGTTAATGACTGATGAACTTTGGTTTTAATTAGAGTAAGTATAGTTGATTACTCGCTGCAATTTAATGTTTTTATATAATTATGTGCATAATTGTATTTATGTTATTTTGTTGATGCATTTTGAATATATGTTGATTTATAGTACAGCGTCCAGAGCCTCCAGGAATGGGCGTCTTTAAATAAAATGTTACTTACTGAACTCTTGATACCAGCATGACAGGTGACGCCCCTTGTTGCTGTACTATTGGGCCAGCCCCAAGGCACTGTTTATTTATTCTGAAGCGGGCATTGCCTGGCGGTCAATGAAAAGGATCATAGCTATCATCCCAGTCTCCATCACATTTCTGACGAGAGACAAGTTTAACCAGAATGTAGTGCCTTGTTGCTAAATCATCTGACAGAGCCAACAGAATGTAAAAATCACACCCACTGTAGAGTTATTTCATATGGAACAATAATTCAACTCTGATGTATCTCCCATGTGCCAAATCCTGTTTGCTTTGCTATGGGCCATCAGGAGAGTCAAGTCACCTTTCTCAGCCCCTTCCATCTCTCTGTCAGAAACTGCTGAATCTCCAGGTGTTAATTGCATGTAATGAGGTGTCTGGGTGCCCAGTGTCTGCACAGCATGAATTTCATGGAGTCATTAGCCTTGGATAATCCAGCCAAGAATGGGCCACTGACACTGTGTCAACAAACATGCTCATGGCTACTACTTATTACGCACTGTCTGTGTACAAATGGCTCCATTAGGACAGGAGTCCAGACCTGACGTCTGCCTTTTGTGTGTTTAGTTGTCCTGAACGCTGTCTGTTGATTATTTTACTGATCACTATGAGTAGGGGGTGGTGCAAGCAATTAACGTAAGCTGTTAACTACTAATTGTCCCCTCCTACCCATTACTTGGGTAAACAGGTTAAGCAGATAAGAGACTGGGGACTGGTAGCCCTATATAGGCCTGGATGTTTAGCAGCATTGTCAGAACTGACTGAACCCCCTACCTCCCTGTAGCTGCCTGAGCTCCAAGTTTGGAACGAAGACCGAACAAGTTTGTATCTTTCAGAGGGACATCTTTACCTAACTCCAGAATGTACAGATCTGAAGAAAGTCTGATATACCTTGTCCTTGTCCTCTGGTCTCTACCTGCAGCACACAGTTATATCTGGGCATGGATGCTGTCCATTCCCTACAACACACCAGAGGAGGCAGCTATATCCAGGAATCCTCCAAATCTGCCAGCAGCTTCCAGGGAAGAAATGGTAAGTTGAGTTTCTTTTTGGGGTGTAAATCTAGCTTTTTCTTCTCCATCACAGTCTGCCAAGTCCTTTAGTCTGGGGATGTACCGCAGTGTTGATGACCTCAACCCATTCCTCTGCTAGTCCCCAGCTATACAGCTTCCATGGGGCTCAAGACTGTTACCAGCCATCATTACAATAGTGAGGTGGTTTTCACTTCTACATGTCATGCCCTTCCAATGTGAGGCAATGCCACTGTCAGCCTTGGTCCCACCCCACCTCTCATAAATGAGCAGACTCCATGGCCCACATGCCTCCCTCCCTGGGTTGACTCGTGCTGCACTAGGCAGTGCCCCAGGCCCTGGCTGCCACAATCCAAACTTGTAGTCTGCTCCCAAACCCAGGTCGTCAGGATGTAAAAGCTATTGGGCAGCCCATTCATCAATTTTTTTTATCAAGTTTTCAATTTCGTGCAAAGCAATGAACTTGACATTAGCAAGATTCAGACTGATAACTTTCCCCAAAGAAATGGAATTTTGAGGTATTCTATTTTTTATTTCTAAAGGCATTTGCATGGAGATATGTTTTTCCCCCTTATCTTTCGTCTGTTCCTAGTGCTTATCCTTCTGGCATCACAATCCTTTCCACAGTGAGAGACTGTGATGGGACAAGATGAAGATCAAGATTTTATGGCAGGGATTTAGTAGGGATAGCTGAAGTCTAAGGGGGAATGCCACTGTTAGCCATGGGGGCTGTAGGGGTTCATGAAAGCCCCTTTTTAAAACAAAGCTCCCTCTTCCATTAAAAGTAAACAGCTGTGGTACTCCAACTACAGTGATTCACGCAGACTTATGACCCCCCCACCCCCCACCCCTGGGTAAGTCCAGCAGTGTCTTTCCATGGAAAGGTTTCCAGTGATTAGAAAAATGTATGGGAATTCCACAGTGGGGGAATGTTGTATATGTGAGTTCTGCTGATGTTCATGAAATGAACTATGGCTGAGGCTTGTAGACATGACCTGGCCTTGGTAAAATGTAAAAAGGCTCCATTGTCTACTCACTTGTCAAAAAGGATTACAGGTGGTAATTTCATCTCTCCTTTTTACCCCAAAATTCAAAATTAGAAAGTGCTCCTAACAGACTCTGATTTAAAAATGTCATGACTGAAATTTTTAGATTGTAAAAAATCAAAATAGTAGGTGCAGTTTGAAAGAATTTTATACTCTTACACATTCTTCTGTTAGCTACCCTTTCTATAAGGACCCTAGAGACAGATAGCTAAAGAATAGCTGCATACACCAGTCTTCTATTTTACTTCACCTGTTGGATTGCCAGCCCAAAACCAATTAATTTGCACCGCTGTTGCCAGCTTTACCCATCTTGCAGACTGTCTCTGAAGAAGTAAAATTAAAACCAATATGCAACAAGTTGATTTTATAACCACTGTGTAAAAAGATGGTTTTATTTTATAATCTCAATGTTATCCATCCTCAGCAGTATAGTTTGACCAATTAAAATATTTATGCTAAACCTCCTACATACTATTATTGATTGTTGAATTTTAAAAATGTATTTTATCTGTATGAAAACTTGTGATGTCTGTGTTTTGTCATTTGGCACGAAATACTTTTTTTCACTAATAAATTGAACCTGAACTGGAGTTCTGCTAATTCAAACGGTCACTTTTTTGCTGGAAATCTAGAAAGTCTGTCTAAGACAAGACAATGTCATACAACATGTCTCATATGGTTTCACTCCACAACACAGTTGGCATGCTAATCTAACATACAGTAGCTCCCCTCCCCCCCACCATGTGCTCCTTATTCAGGGCTAGTGCTGGGTTAGTAGGGGCGAATCCAAAGTATTTTAAAAAGAAGAACTGCATTTAACCTGCAAGCCTGTATTTTCTGAAAAAGTTGCTTTTCAAAATAAATTCCGTGGGTTTTCCTGATTTACACACCAGCGGTAAGGATCATTTTAGACCCGAATGATGTAGCGTATGTCTTTGTCAATCTGTTCTAGGGGTAGTCCCCATATGGGGCTTACTTATACATAGACGCCCAGCAAATAAAAAGTGCCAGACCAAACCTGCCTCATGCCCAGCCAGATATCATTGTGCCCAGCCTGCTTCCTTATTGGTTGAAGCACTGGGCACAGAATTCAAACTGCTGCCATTTTTTTCTATTGAAAGTTAATGTACTCCCCTGGCAGGGGTATTAGCCAATCAGAGTCCAGCAAATAAAAAGCCCATATTCTAAGGGATGGTAATCAGTCATACAACTGTCCTTGGTAATAAAGGAAAAAAGACAAAATTATATAAAATATATGAAATATAAACTGAATTGCATCTAAATCTCACATTTTTTTCCAAGTGTTTTTCTAAAGGAGTCAGGGGCTCTTTATGAGAGCTTTGCTGAAGGCCCATACAGAGGGCACTGATTTTCACAAATAATGTGCCATATTGGCAGATTACAATAAAAAAGTGATTCTTTCACATTTTATATCTATTTTGTGACACTGACAGTGATTTGGATCAAAGTGTAAAGTTTAAAGGGTTTTCATAGACTTTGCGCTGGCCCCTATTGCTGTACTGAGTTGGAATAGCACACAGCTATCCTGTACTGATATTTTAGAGAGATCTGGATATCCATTGGTTGTATTGCCATTCCTTGTGTTATGCACTGTTGTATTCAAGTCTTGATAACAATAAAAATAAATTGAAAAAAAAAAGCATCCACCCTCTGCTATAGAGTTCTGGGGTTGATGGGACATAAACGACATCATACCATTTTAAATAGTACTTAACCCCATCATAAATCAAATACATCCACCGTAAGGAGTTCACTAAACTGCCAGTAAAGATGGAAAAATAGCAGAATATGGAACTGGTATTAAAAAAATACACTTCTACAGAAGAAATGACTTCCACAGTTCTCCACTAAGGGATGGCAGTTTTTTTGAGGTGCTACCATGTTCCCTTTTAAAACTCAAATATGGCTAAAACACGCTAGCGTTTGCTGGTGTAAGGAGGGTAATGTCTGTTACATCACTACACAGCTGGATCCAATCCACTAGTTTGGGTTAGTATTACCATGATATGAACATGGAGACAAAAGGCTACATTTTAAAGGAGTTTGAGGCCTCATAGCATGCATCTTCTGTCAAATTGTGCTTTTACAGTGATATTTTCTATGCATACTTACAGCTTGCTCCACTTTTGCTGTCACCAAATCTGTGGGCTTTCTGGTTCCATATTAGAAAACATAGTTCATCAACAAAAGGGTTAGTCTGTGAGTACACAGGATAGATCCAACTAAGTTAGCTGCATATATGATGTATAACTGCCCAGTGGGCTTCATGCTGGCAGGAGATAGAATTTGCCATCTCCAAAATGCTGAACACACAAGTCACACTTACTTCAGGAATGATATTTATGGGGGATGTTATTGACTCCACTGTAGTACCTACCAAAATAAAAAAATGGTTCTGACAGTAATTTCAGTGACCAAACTTGCCATTTTAGTCCGCTGGAAGCAAGCCACTCCTCCTAAATTCACTGGCTGGATGAAAATTATGCCAGAGAACATGTTTTTGGAAAAAATAGTATAAAGCACCAGAGATAAATTAGACCTTTTTTGAAATGGTTTGGGGTCGCCATGAACAATATCTTCAGACTCATGCTATTCAGGATTAAAGCATGTCATATAGTTTTGATGTCTTAACAGAACGGGATACATTACAACAGCAGCTTCCCCCCAGATAATGGTTATGATCTAAGGTTATTTAAGCAATAAGGCATGACAGGGTGTGGGTTATTGGGGGAGTTACCAATGCCTTGTGTGGTGTGTCACGAAGCACAGCCGAATGACTTAACCACACAAGAAATGGGTAAATCCACCAATAACCCACACCCTGGACTGCCTTATTGCGATTATACAATGGACCCATGTGTAAAATACATTTAAAATGTGTTTAAGTATGTCTTCTATAAATGCCATTTCTCAGCCGTGGGATACTGCAGGATATACCACGGTCATGTGATGTGTTTTGACCAATGAGGTTACAGGATTTTCATACACCATTGTATAATAAGTAACATTAGTAGCTAGCAGGAAACTGCCACTCCACTCCAAACACCTGTGCCTCGGTCTATGAAATGTAACAAAACTCCACTCTCTAGATCAAAAGAGGGAGAGGGGAGACATGATCAAGACCTTCAAGTACATCAAGGGTATAAACAAAGTACAGACTCAGGATTTCTTTCATATCAAGAAAGGGAGTAGAACAAGGGGGCATGATCTGAGGCTGAGAGGAGGAAAATTTGAGACCAGTGGTAGGAAGTTCTTCACTGAGAGGGTGATGGACAGCTGGAACAGCCTGCCTCCAGAGGCCATAGGTGTGAAAATGGTCGGGAGGGTTCAAGAGGGCTTGGGACAGACACAAAGGTATCATTGTCCAGAAGGACATATAGAGAGGGGGGTAGAAACCGATAAACCTTGGGCAGACTAGATGGACCTTGCGGTTCCGTTCTGCCATCATCTTCTATGTTTTTATATAAAACAAGCAAAATACCGGCACTGGGATGCAGTACTATTTAAAAATAATTTATTTAAAGACCTAGTGTACTGCCTAAAACTAAAACTAGATTTTAAAAGCAGCCAAGCATTACCTTTTACATCTGAGGTACTTTTTCTTTTCCCTTTGTTTAATTAGAAGATTATTTACCTGATGTTAGTAGGTATGATGTGTGGGACAGCTCTTAGCCTGGCAGTAGACATATCTAGCTCTACTGCCCCAGACTTCATCATCAGCACTGTGACCTCACTGACTGTGACATCACTGCTATGTAGAACAGCAAGTGAGCAACTGCCAGGTCATTCACTTGTGACGTCACTGTCAGTGAGATCATAATGCTAATGATGTAGTGTGGGGCAGTAGAGTTAGACATGTCACCTGCCAGACTGAGAGCTGTTCCACACAACCAGCATAATATTATCATATAGAAGACTTTCTGATGAGCAAAGGAAAAAGAAAAATACTTCAGAAATAAAAAGTTACAACTGACTGCTACTTAAAATTTGTATTGTTTTCCTGTTTGTCTGTTTTGGCTTCACTCGCTCTTTAAACATAAACACAATTTGTGACAATACCTTGGTGGTCAGAAAACCGAAGCAAGCACACTCATCTCCCGACCTCGTTTCACCTAGAAGGCTTTATCAAGGCATCAAGTAACATTGCCTACTGCAACTTTTTGCAATTCTCTTTATTTTTATTGTATGGGATATGGGCCAGGCTTTATTTAGCTTATTGAATATGTCTGTAGATGTTTGACTTTGTATTGTCAATGTCAGTCTTTGTATATTGTTTGTGTTATAAAAAAAGGAAAATACAGTTTTTTTTATTTTATACACATTGCTTATTGCAGCAATTGTGCAGATGAATTCTGAGGTATTTTTTGCAAAACCTCTCAATAAAATGATAGAAAGAAAGAAAGAAAGAAAGAAAGAAAATTGTTTAAAAGTACTGTTGTAATCAGAGAAAAAATATTTCTGTCTCCCTTTTAGGTGGTATGTGAGCATGATAGAGGCTGCGGAAGGGGGTTCTTCTGTGACAAGCACTTTGGGCTCTGTGTCCCTTTGAGACACGAGGGTCAGTACTGCCGGAGGGACTCTCAGTGCTCCAGAGGACTTGCCTGTATGTTTGGCAAATGCCATAGGATTGTTCCTGATGGGCATGAAGGTAAGACACCACCTATGATTCAAAGAATAATTAAACACAAGGCCTTTTCTGTTAGTCTTCTGTGTAATCCAATGTTCCCAAATTTATCCTTGTTAAGTCCGAACTGACAAAGTCCATAATCACATCTGAGTTCAAAGAACATAAAACTCTTCATTTAGTACACTAGTAGAATTGCTGTGGCATTCCACCCCAGAGGCAGCTGCACTTCAGTGACAGTTCAGGGTTGAGCTACATAGATATATAGAATTTGTTACCTGCTAAAGACCCAGCAGTCCAGTTAGTATGGCCATTACCTTCTGGCTCCATGTCCAACCGAATGCCAGACCAGATTTACTGTCTGATGATAAAGACTCAATGATTTCTTTTTTATTTATTTCAACCTTATACTGTACTGTATACACTGTATATACTTTTTCTTCCTTGTATATTATTGCTTTTTGTACACCTGCTTCTGTACTGTACTTTGATGTATTCATGACCAGGTCCACCTTGCAAATGAGCCTTGCTCAATGGTGCCCGCCTGGATAAATAAAGATTTCAATTGATTGATTGATTGACTGATATAGCCAGTCTGCCCATTACCTGCCTGACTCCATGTCTGACTGAATGCCAGACTGGATTTACCGTCCGCTGAAAGAAGACTCAGCAGTTCAGCCAGTCTGCCCGTTACCTGCCTGACTGTGTCTGACCTAACTCCTGGTTGGGTTTACCGAGCATCTCTAAAAATGGGCCCCCCCTTCCCCCCACCAATATTCTTATTTGACAGATCTTGTCAGTTACAAAATAACCAAGTTAAAATGATTTCACTGCTCATTTCCATTACATACATTGTGTCCCTAAATCTGTTTTTATTTCCATACACGTGGCCCATTTCAGAAACACATCGCAAAGAAACAATGTATTCCTTTTAGTCCTTTTATTGATCACATCACAGAATGTCTGCCGGCAAATCTGCAGTAGGAAGAGTCATCAGCCGACAGTGAGAATGGAACGTCAGGAAGAAAAATTGGTGCCCATTAAAAAAATAATTAAAACCACCTGATTAACAAAAAAAACCAAAACAGCTGGAACATTTCCTGTGGGTGAACACCAGTAAAGTAAAGACGCAATTGTATGTTTTTAATCTGTTTCTGTTTGTTTGCCATTTTCTTTATAAAATTACATTATATCCCCTTTTGGTGCAATTACACCATGGTTGTGACCAGCCCTGTCCCTCCACATCTCCAGCATTTACATCCATCCCTCCCCCCATTATGGGGACTGGTCACAGCTAGGCATCATCCCTCACTGCAGAGGGAGACACCCTTTGTGGGATTGGAGTGGCTAGTAGCAGAGATCGGGGCATGGACTTGCAGGCTATTGAAGATTTTCTGTTTTTTATTTCGGCTCTCCCACCTCCCTGGCATGCAGCCAGTGAGTGTTTGAGGCACCAGTCTGAAGGCAGGAAGCTGCCAGCACTGCATGATCACCTACGGCACTAAGGCAGTCCCACTTCCCACCTGCAGGTGGTGCTTAGAGAGCAAGATGCTTAGCACTCTCTCTCTCTGGGGTCGGTGCACAATGCCTCCACATCATGCTCCAGTGTCCTGAGCACACCAACCCAGGAGAGAAAGACAGGACCAAGGATCGATCCCATGTCTCCCACATCAGGGAACAGTTCCCCACTACCGCCACCACTGGGGCAGGCTTCTATGTTCTTTAAAGGCATTTGGAACCAAACAGATTCACTGTGAATGTGTCAGTGTGCTCTTTGGACTATAGGAGGGAAGGAACTATTTCAGGTAGTTACACCGGGTAGGTACTCACCAGTACTGACTACCATGGAAAGGCACAGAAGTCTTATGGGAGAGTACCAGAACTTTTCGGCAAAGCACTCATATTGTCGGGCGCAGCACTGACATTCTATGGGCAGTGCATCGGCACACTTGATCAGAGTATCTACACTTTTTTTCCTATAACTGTTTTCTCTCTTGACCATGATGGGGAGAGTTTTGTGCACACTGGTGGTGTACTTCTGGGGTTTTTTTTGCACAGCATTTCTGCACATTACATTTAATCAATTTACTACATTGGATCTAGCCCTGGAGTGCTAGCCTTTTTTTTTTTTTTTTTTTTGGTTTCCAGGATGGCAGATTCTAAAAAGATGGGTGAATGCCTCAGGGATGACCCGCCCAGTGGGATGACCTGGGTGGGGTGGAGGAATAGTGGGCAAAGCTAAAAAGGGCCACGGGGAAGGCAACAAACCTGCCCATCAAGCAAGTGAGCAAAAGCAAGAGGAAAAAGAGGCTGCCATAGTTCTCAAAAGAGGTGGCAGAAAAGGTGAAGGCTAAAAGGTTGGCATTCAGAAGGTATAAGGAGATGCAGAGGGAGGAGGATGGGGAGGTGTATCGGGGAAGCAGAGCAAAGCAGTGAGAGCAGTAAGGAGTGCAAAGGCACAAACTGAAGAGAGAATGGCCCAGGAGGTAACAAAAGGGAACAAGACATTTTTTTAGGTATGTGCTGTATGTGAAAGGAAGAAGAAGACCAGGGGTGGGATTGTAAGAGTAAAAAGGGAAGGAGGGGACTGTGCAGAGGGGGGCCAGGAAAAGGCAGACATCCTGAAGAAATATTTTTGTCCAGTGTTCATAGAGGAAGGGGCCATAAAAAAGTAGCAGGAGCACTGGAAGGGAGGAAGATGGACACTAGTCCACTTTCATAGGAGAGTGTCCTGAAGGAATTTGCTAATCTGAAAGTGGACAAAGCAGTGGGCCAGATGGGGCACATCCAAGGGTATTGAGGGTGCTCAGGGAGGTACTGGCTGCCCCTTTTGACAGTCCTATTTAAAGTAAAGTTCTGATGTAAATAAGAAACATTTTGGGCTTCATAGCCCGCTACCCTGGGGCAGCGATAGCCTCTCTATGTGAAAATGATAAATATTAATGCAGTTGTTAAAGTTTGGGAAGGGATCATGTTGTGGCCAAACTGCCAGCCAGCTGATCCCTTCCCACTTCCTGGTTTGCCTGCTTCACCCCCGCGCTCTCATGTTTTGTGATGTGGAACCAGGGAGAGCACGGGTGCGCACCCCATACAAGTCTATGGGGCTCATTTTCAGATAAAAATGAAAGCCACCGCTCAACTAATAGAGACCCTATTAATTGAATGGTGGCTTTCATTTTTATCAATAGGCAGTTTAAAGTTGTGTAAAAACGTTCTGAAAATGAGCCCCATAGACTTGTATGGGGTGCATTCCCACGCTCGCCCTGATTCCACGTTACAAAACTTGAGAGCGCGGGGGTGGAGCAGGCGGACCAGGAAGTGGGAAGGGATTGACTGACTGGCAGTGCAGCCACAATTATGATCCCTTCCCAAACTTTAACAACTGCATTAATATTTATCATTTTAACACAGAGGGGCTCTGGCCACCCCAGGGTAGCGGGCTATGAGGCCCATCATGTTATGTCACACATTTGCTTTCGCAGATCACTGGACACAGTAGTAGTTCCAGAGGACTGGAACAGGGTGGATGTAGTCCCACTATACAAAAGGGGTAACGAGGAGGCTAGCAATTATAGGCCGGTCAGCCTGACATTGATGGTGGGAAAGTTAATGGAATCACTGCTGAAGGAAAGGATTGTGGAATGTCTTGAATCCAGTGGGTTACAAGACCCAAGGCAGCATGGTTTCGTAGGGGGAGGTCATGTAAAATGAATCTGATAGGTTTCTTTGATTGGGTGACCAAGGAATTAGATCAGGGTGGAGCGGTGGACATGGCCTAACCTAGATTTCAGTAAGGCTTTCAACACCGTCCCACATAGGAGGCTAATAAGCAAACTGGGTAGCTTAGGAGTGGGTCCAAAGGTGGTAAACTGGGTAAGAAATTGGTTTGGGGGCTAGGATACAGAGGGTGTTGGGAAATAGAGTTCACTCCGAGGAAGGAAGGATGACCAGTGGGGTACCTCATGGATCAGTGCTGGGACTGGTCCTCTTTAATATCTTTATAAGTGACATTGTCGAGAAGCTGGTAGGGAAGGTCTGCCTCTTTGTGGATGGCACTAAAATCTGCAGTAGGGTTGATGCTTCGGGAATGTGTGTGTGGATAGGATGGGTGGGGGTAGGAAGAAGTAGGCTGCTGGTTAACTAGGATCTGCAGCTTATCCATTAGGTAGGGAAATGGGCAGACTGGGTGGGCCAAGCGGTCCTTATCTGCTGTCAAATTCTATGTTTCTACGTTTCTATGAGCAGACCTGGGAAAACTGGAGGAGTGGTCAAGGGTATGGCAGCTGGGTTTCAATGGGATTGCAAGAAATCCGGACAGGAATGGTTCGTTGTTTAACACTATGGAAAGAGGGAACGACAATTCACATTTTAATTACATGACTACCTTTTCAGGTCATGCAGGGCTAGTGGAAAAAAATCAGCAAAGAAAACTGGAAAGAATTACACAGTGATGAGGGCTTGGCTGATGTAAGTGGTGAAATGCTCAAGATGGCATATCGAAGGGCCAGTACTCGAAAAGTTAACCTGGTACATAGTTTTCAGAAAATATTTTCGTAAATTCATCTTGGACGGAGATAGTTTTGTAAAACCCCCCCAATAACAGTTTCAAATCAGGCAGTTTGCTACATGTGATACAACAAGGGTTATCTACGTGGCAGTGTGCTGGTGCAATGCATTTTACACAGGTGAAACAAGTAGAAGTTTAAAAACAAGAGTCGAGGAGCACTGCAGAGCAATCACTGCTGGTAATATAACTTATGCCACAGCCCTGCATATGAAAGGTTAAAGATCCAGAGAATCACAAATTTAACATCCTGGGGGGGGGGGGGGATTCAATAGCCTGATTCTAAGATGTGAAGCCTTTTGGATATTCAATTTACGAGCTACAAAATATCCAGGGCTATATGCTTCCTTTCATTTGTTGCCATTCATTAAAAAGCACTGGTCATGCTGCATGCTGATAGGGAAATTGATTTATTTACATTTAGGGAAGATGACAGAAGGAGTGACGTGTATGGATTAGGAGCTGCACTTTGTCAGAAGATGTTGCTGCACCCGCATTTTTTTTCCTATGGGATAATAACATTATTAAAACTCATTGTCATGGACATCAATTTATGGCGACATTAATGAGCTTAACTGTTTTTTTTCTAATTTTATAAATGATATTTATCCATTATAATATTTAAGAAATGCAAGCAGGGGATGGAGTGTGTAAATATATTGGGGGGATTTTTGTTTTTAGTTGTATATAAATTCATATTGCACTCACATTTGCACAGTGAAGATTTTAATTATTCTTGGTAGTCATCGATGTGTTACTAGTTGTAAGCAATGACGCTAATTTGTGACGCCATCACTGAAAAACTGTACTTAAGTGTAGAAAAAGTATTAATGCTTATGCCTTTGACAAAGGATTGTGATATCTGAAATGCATCAGGTGGCTTTCCAATTGTTTTTATTTGGGCACAAAATAAAGTTTGCACTTGTATTTCTCATACATTTTATGGCGTGGTGCTCTTCTATTGGAGATGGTAGTGCCTGATTTCTAGTATGACATACTGTACTGAATTGCAAAGCTGTTGACTTAAGTGAGAAGTTTTTATATCCCCATATGATTGTGTCTCCCCTGAACAGGAGCCCGCTGCAAGCAAGATAAGGACTGCGGCCCATCCATGTGCTGTGCACGACACCACGGTGAGATGGTCTGTAAGAAGCGACTCACTCTAGATGAAAAGTGCTACATTCCCGAAGGGGGCTTGGCATTCAGTATCAATCAAATCTGCCCTTGTGAAGAGGGACTCATCTGCAGGAATGGAAAAGCCAAGAGAGAGTGAGTAACATAGTTTTTTTTCTTACTTTGAACTTTTATGGCCATATGAGGAGGCATGCATGAATTGGGCTGGTCGGGGCGCTTGCTGAGCGCTGGCGTTGCGGCAGATCTTGCACTTCGATTTTGTGGGTAGCGTTTGATATTTTGTTGAATTTGTGGCAATACTCTAGTGGTTTGTGCTGACATTTCTTATGACCCAGGCATAGCCCAAAGGCAGGAATTGCACCTGTGGCAACAGTTTTGAACTCCCACCCCTTATCTTGGCATCCAACTTTGACAATAAAGAAGGCAGCATAGTGCAGTGGTTTAAGGCTCTGAGCTGCAATTTTGGAGACCTGGGTTTGAATCCCATAGCCGCCATTTGCATACTGTGTGAACCTGAGCAAGTCACTTTACTTCCCTGTGCTCCCAGGTCGCACCTGTAAACAAGCGTTCAGCTTAGTGTGCCACTCCTGGTAAAACAATTGAACAATAAAAATATATTCAGAATG
The DNA here is from genome assembly GCA_016271365.2 of Neoceratodus forsteri. Lineage (NCBI taxonomy): Eukaryota > Metazoa > Chordata > Ceratodontiformes > Ceratodontidae > Neoceratodus > Neoceratodus forsteri. The sequence goes on along the minus strand of JADMNL010000032.1, from coordinate 121,748,077 downwards.
ATCATGGGCCTTGTCTGACCTTCTTGCCTTTTTTCTTGAAAAATATCAATAAAAAAGGCCCCACACTCCCCCCTTTTTTTTTTATATAGTTGACATTTTCATCAGTCTGACTTGACCCCATTACAGGTGGACCCAGACCCATCCCACCAGTGTCCCTGCAGGGATCTTACAACCCGAAGAGCTTGCCCTCTCATAGCAGGGTCCAGCCCAGCTGGAACCAACCCTCCACCTCCTTCGGTGTCAGGGAGGCAGAAGTTCCATGGGTGTCCCCGCAGTGGACAGTGGCCGGGGCCCGAGTGCACTAGAGTTCATGGTGTATTGACAAGCTGTTTCTGCTTAGTGCCACCCATGGGATATGGGCACACTAGGAGGCCCTAGCAGATGTGCACAGGCACACTTCCATGAGCACCGGTCAATGTCACTTCTCCCGCATTCCCTTGCAATGGCAGTGACAGCCCTCCCTCCCCAAAGGAAGACAGCGTTCTCTGGGATGCTTAGTCTTCATCCTTCAGCCAGGCTCACTGCCAAACTTGGGTCGCCTGCATTGCGAGCAGTATCTCTATCATTGCGGCTTCAGTCTTGCCCCCATCATAACCAGGACCTTCTTCCATAGCCTGCAAGCTATTCCCGTCCTGCTCATCATGGGACTTTCAAAACATTATTGTAACATTCTTTAAGGCCTCATGCCAGAAAAAACATAAACATTGCATTGCAGAGCATTCACTATTGTTACAGTAAGGAGATGATATGCCCCTATCTGTCGGTACATCGCTGAGGGGGTTGCTAAAATAGTATATACAATGTCCAACATTGGGGTTCAAAAAAAAGGTCTTTACTGCCATGAGCAGGGACTGCCAGTAAATATTCCTTATAATATTGGGCACCCTATGAAGTGGGTAAAATATCCCCAGCAGAAATCACTTTAGTGCAACATAGTTTAATTCAACATCACTCCCTTCCAGGAATCAGCCCATTTATCCCTTAAAGCAGTACTTGAATGATCATAGTTATATTTAAAGTCAAGATCAACAAAATTACAGTACATTTATGTCTGGAGGAAAACAAACTTCCCTCAACATTTATAGCAATTATGACTTGAAATGTCCAGAACCGAACAAAGAACATGTCTACTATCTAATGGTGCCAAAATCAAAATGTAAAGTCTGAGTTGTAAGTACACCATCAACGAGCGCCATTTTTGGTTTTCCAACTCAGTTCAACCCAATCCCGTAGCTAAGTCCCGAAAAGCTTGCTAAACCCTCCTGAAAAAAACTCCAACAGTATGTCCCATGGATAGAGTTACACGGAGACCAGAGACAGGATTCTTGTATTAAATTGAAGTACCAATAAAAGATGAGTATCTGTGTCCCCCAAGATATTACTCACAGTCTTCAGACTTCTCTTCGAGGTCTTCTCCCTTTGCCCTAAACTCTTTTTCAATCCTTTCCATCAGTCTATTTGCTGCCCCAGGATCCAAAAATTGATAGACTTTTTCTCTGTAGATGATACATAGACTAGCCGAAATGAGAAGGATGTGATGTATGTCCAGTTGCCGCAAACGACCATGGACACCGTCAAAACTTTTCCTGCGCTGTCGAGTTGCATAACTCAGGTCAGGGAAAAGATGTGTCTTATAACCTTCCCATTCCACAGGGTCCCTTTTTCTGGCATGATTGAATATAATGTCTCTATCCGTTGTAGTTCCCATCAGCACGAGGAGAGTACGGGCCTGCGGTTGGTTTTTAAGGCCTTATCTTAATAGTCAGTTTTTATGTTTTAGATGATTGTGTGATTTGTAGATAGAATAAATGTTAAGCAAATGTTGTTTACAAGGAAGTATACTATCGAAGGGTGCTCATGGTGAATGTAGACACCAGCCTGAAGGACAAGTGGAAGTAATTACCTCATCAGCTTCCCTCAGTGGTATATATTTTTTTTATGTTATTTACTTGCCTTCCACGCTCTGGTGCTCCCCTCTCCTTTGGGCTCCACAGTGCTCCCGACTCACCGGCCATCCTCTTCTGGACTCCCCACTGTCTTCATATTGCAGCCGACTCAGAGGGGTATCCCGGTGTATCCCTTCACTGGAAGGGTCCCCCTCCTCCGAGGGGGAAGGCACGGGAGGGCTTACCCAGCGCACTCTCTGTTAGGCCCTCGGGAGCACTGCTGAGGCAGAGGAAGTCCCTGGAGGTTTCGGTGCTGTCGCAGAGCGGGGGAGCTGTCATCTGGCGAGCACACAGAGCCATTTTCTGCTTTCCTGGTGTTCCCTGTAAACAGTGCCCCCAGTCTCCACTGTGAGCCGCTGTTGAGCAAGATGACCCAATCCCCCCAACCCCGAAGAGGAGAGCAGTCTTCTGGATGCTCAATCCTCTTCGTCCCCTGCTGATCCCGGGCGCCCTCAGTCCGTTCCCGAACCCGGTCGCCGGCGTGGTTCCCAGTGTCAATGGTATATTTGAGCAATAACAACTATGAAATCAATCATTTCCAAAGGATTAACAACCAGTTTGGGGGGAACTGGTCTGTAATCCAAGGAAATGACCAGCTTCAAGGTTGTTGTCATGATTATAAATTTAACCTAGTAACAGCTTTCACTTTGGATTTTTTTTTATCATATATCTATTTTTAGCCTCCTCTCCAGCAGAGCGGGTCTCTGTGATCCCCAGATGTCAGCACCTGCACCCCCCCGAGCCCAATCTGGCATCCCCACAGAGACTGCCATTATCGATCACACACTCTGTGGCAGGGTCCTCTCAGGAGCCGGGGGATGCCGGGCACGGCCATGAGTCTGCAAGACCACTGCCCCACTATTTTCCACCCATTTTTAGTTCCCCAGAGAGCAATGGCATCCAGGCACGTACATGCTGATACCAGCCGCGCTCTTCCCCCCAACTTGTACCCGCTGCTGTGGTACAGCTGGCCTCTGCCAGTCATCGCTACAATGTGCTGTAGTGCCCCAACCCTCCCCAGAGGAAGGGGAGCAGTCATGGGATGCTCAGTCCTTCCTCTCCCCTGCCAACCCCCGGTGGCCCGAGTCTGTTCCCAAACCCGGGTCACTGGCGTGGCGCAAGGTGTGGCATCCAGCACCTCAACCCCCAGCACCACTGGGCCAGATTTTTTTTTAAACTTACTGTTGCCATTTGAGTGGTGTGGTGAGAGCAATGTGGTATGAGAATATTTTATGGTGAAGACATTGCGTGCTGCACAGTGTAAATTTGTAGCTGGATTGGTAATTTCTAAGCCATTCACGACCAATCCGGTAGCCAATTAGAAGCCTCGCTAGGCTCATGAATATTGATTTAGACTTATAATTTATTGTACCACTCACCAGAGCAGCATAGCGTATATTTTGTATAATACATTTGGATGGTTACTGTTAGTTGTGTGCACAATTGCAGTATACAGGAAAAGGGCGTACAGGGAAATGACAGCTATCCACCCCATGGGGAAAAGTCCCATCCATGCACAGAAACTTAGAAATATAGAAAATGGTGGCACATAAATGTGTGGCGGACCAGCTTGTCTGCCTAAGACTACCTGATTTTTGGGACCATCAGTCCTCTCTACTCCCTTCCCCAGCCTGACTCCTTATACCCTATTCCCATGTGCCTGTCCCATCCCCTTTTAAATGGTTACACTGTTTCAGCCAGTGACCTCCTCTGGAAGTTTGTTCCTGTCTGTCACTGCTCTTTCTGTAAAAAAGTGTTTCCTAATATCCTTCTTGATCCTCCACCTCAGCCATTTTCAGGGAGTTACCTCTGGTACCTACATTACCACTCAACGTGAACAGCTTGCTACTAGTCACCTTGTTTATTCCGCAGAGGTACTTGGACGACTCAGTCATGTCCCCCCTCTTTCTTCTGTCCTGCAGGGTGTACATGTTGAGATCCTTCAAGCATTCCTTGTAGGACCTGCCTTGTTGCCTCTGTATCATTTTGGTGGCTTGTCATGTTATATACTTGTTTACTGTATTGTTATCATCACTCTCGGGCCCAGACTATCTCACTGTGCATCTTCTCATAACATGGCCTCCCTGTGGGGTGTTTGGTGTAAGAGGAGGTGGGTAAGCGGCAGAGAAGGATTGGGTGTGTGGGAATTTGCCCCACTGCTGATGTGGACATTTGCAGTAAACCAGGGGAGTAACAAAAAGTTAAAAATAAAAAATAAATGAATTGGGAATGTTTCTCCTTCCCCGTTTTTAGTATGACTACTTTGGTCTCACCTCAAGATGCTCTTTTTTGTTTGTTTGTAATTATATTTTTATTAAAACTTCCTGTGCATCCAGTCAGAATACAGAAACAAAGCAGTTCAATCCATTCACACTGCAGGGTAAGGAGCATTGAGGGTACAATCATAAAGGTGCAGGGTCTCCCATGTGGCCCAGGATAGGGAGACATTTCCAGCCTAGATGTCCAAATATTTTTTTTTTTTTTACCAGGAGAAACACATTAAGCTGAAAGCTTGTTTATAGGTGTGACCTGGGAACACAAGGAAGTTAAGTGACTTGCTCAGGGTCACACATTATGCAAGCGGGGGCTGTGGGATTCAATCTCATGTCTTCAGGTTTGCAGTTCAGAGCCTTAAACCACTGTGCTATACTGCATACTGCCTCCTCCTCCATTATTGCCAAGATTACACTCAGTAGTGTTAGGATAGAATGGCCCTGAAAAGTGGGGGGACATCCAACGGGGGGGAGGGAGGGAGGAGGATTCACCAGCACCAGTCAAGCCATTTTCAATCAAGGTCACAGGTATAGACCAACAATGTCAGGAATTTTGGCCAAAGTGGATTGGCACTCCCTCAGTCATGGTCCTATGGCAAAAGGCCCAAAGGGAATCATGGGGTGTTGAAAGGGAGTGTGGTTCCCATGGTATCAAGGGACAAAGATAGGGTCTATGGACATGATGTAGAGCACCCACCCGTTCCCATCCCAAGATACTTTTGAAAGCTGGCCTGCTGGTGCAGCGGTAGCACTACCGCTTGTGACGCAGCCGACTCAGGTTCGGGAACACGCCTGGGGAGATGGAGGGCTGGCCGGGGGGAGGAGGCGCGAGCATCCAAGGACCGCTTGCCTTCTCCGGGGAGGGAACGGGGATGAGGTTTGGCACTTGACTGGCCTCTGGCGGAGAATGGAGGCACAGCAAGCACCAAGCTACACAGAGGGGTAGGGGCGTGATGGACGTCGGCGATTGTGCCTTGACGTCTGGGCGCACGTTAGGTCCACCACCAGAACAGCAGAAAACAGCTTCCTGGGCACTGGGAAGATGGAGTGCTCAGCACAGACCTCCACAACTCTCCCTGCCTGTCCCAGTTGGCATGGCCCGATGAAACAAGGAACTGGGGGTGTACAGGCCCCACTTCATCCCCACCTGGGGGGGTAGAACCAAGGCTCCATGGGGGACCACCCACGGGCTCCAGGGAAGGGGGAGAAAGGGGGAAGATGTCATAGGTAACTCCCAATGGTGCAGGGCTCAGGGAACAGGGGGAGTATAAAGAGAAAGTAAAAAAAATATATACTTTTGAAAGTAAAGCTGCATCACAGAGAAGTTTTCCTTGTTAAAGACTTTGCAAATAAACTATTCTGGCCCCGTGACACGGAGGGCAGATGCACCTTTTTGCCTCACCTGCTACCATGCTGGTGACCCAGATTCAGGGACAGAGTCAGGTTGCCAGGGGTTGGCTTGGGACAGGAGCATTGAGTGTCCAGTGGACAGCACTCCTCCTCTGAGGTGGGAGGGTTGTGGGTCCCAGCACCTGTCTGACCCTTACTGGAGGCTTGGAGATCAGCAGCCAATGTTGGTATACTGGGGTTTGGAGGGTTGGCGGTTGTTGATGTCCCACGCACAGTAGCATGCGTGATGCATCTGGACGACATTGCATGTCTGCCCCTCCATTAGTATGTGCATAAAATTGGTCGGTCGCAGCCTGGATGATGCCAACCCTCCGCAGGCCCTGCACCAGATCTGTAAATGTTGATGGGTGGCCTTCTGCCATCGTTGGTCCCTGCCATGGGGGGCAAGCTGTGTGGGATGTGCTCTGGATCTGTTTTGCCATTGGTGGTGGGGAGCCCCCGTCAACACCCCACCATGGTGGGTAAGCTGTAGGGGAAGACTGGGGTGAGGGGAGTGCCTGGATGCTGGCGATGGGGCTGGGGGAGTCAGTGGAGGACTAGGGCTGTGCCAGACCCCATAAATAGATTACCTGCAAAAATAAACCATTCTGTCTAGTGCCTTACATACCAGCTCCAAACCTAGGAAAACTTATCCACCCTCCATTTTTATGGGCTATATCTTTGTTTATAGTCCCCCTCCTGACCAGCCCAGCACATGCCAGGTGAGTTCCACAGAGGGAAACACCCACAGAGGATTTACTCCCCCTCACAGCACCTGAGGGGGGGTGCTAGGCAACCTCTGGGTATCACAGCACCCGAAGGGGGTGCTAGGTGACCTCTGGGTAGATCAGTTTGGGGAGGAAGAGCTCCACAGCTCTAGAGGGTGGGTGAGAGGCCAGAAGGGACCCTATATGGGCTTGTTCCATTCGGCACTTACAGTGGATATCATGCTGCACCAAGTAGCCAGTGCTGTCGACTGAACATACAAGCAAACACAGACTATCAGTGTAAACCTAAAGTACACATGGAAACCAATGAACTTTTGATAATATACACAAAAAGCTGTCTTCCACTCCAGCACCATGAGCTCCAATGCTTTATCTCACACTGGGACTTCATCAGACAAAGCCTTAGTGTGAGGCAGAGCTCAAGGTGCTGGAGTTGGTGGGCAGTTTTAATTCATTAAATGTGTATAGCTTGTAAGTTCATTGGTGTCCGTGTGTGCTTTAGGTTTGTGTCAACATCCCATGTTTGTTTGGCTCACCCTGCCCTGCCTATGCTTCTCTCCAACCCCCTCTGACTGAGTCTGAACAAACTACTTTCACAAGATGTCCCAGATTCCTCTAGCCTGGAACACACGGTCATTCTCTAGCAGAGAGGAAAGTAGGAGGATGATATGAAGACTGAAACTGAAAGATCCTGTTTTCATGTAAACGCCCTCCATAATAAATAGGTGTGGGCAAAGTAAAACAAAACTTCACACTTTGCAATAGTTTGCTGCAAAGTACACAACCTTGCATAGTTTTTCGCTTCTCAAAGTCCGTAGTCATAGGGGGAAAAAAAACTACATGCAGTACTTCATGTAAGAGAAACCTATGTGAAGTGTGTTAATTTGCCATTTCCTGGAGATTTTTCTATGCAAAGAGCATAGTTTTTCAGAAAAACTCTGCAAAATGGAGCCTTGTGAGCATTACGCTTGCAAATAGTTTTTCTTTTTCACTTTGATTTCATTTTGAATTTTAAAGACAGCAGAAGGATGTCCCATACTAATGATAATAATCTAATAATACTTCTGCTGCTAAGTATTTATCTAAACGCCCTTTGAAGATATTAATTTTCCCACTGTTCACTATCTCCGATGGCAGTCCATTCCAAACAGTCACCTCCCTCTGCATAAAGCATCTTTTACGTTTCTTAGTTTTAAAACTTTTAGATTGTATTTGTTTGTTGTGCCTTCTTAAGTTATGATTGGTTCTACATAGCTTTTATTCCACTTTCCACCTTTGACTTTGGCTTCCCTCAGCAACACCAATGGCATACCTGATCCTCCTGTACCACATACCTAAGGATGTCTGTCCTCCATGAAGCCTTGGTTGTGCCCCCCAGGCAGGGTCAGGCTGGGGGGATATGTTCCTGATTCATATGTCATCAGGCTGCTGTATCCTGGTAGTGCTGTGGGGCCCAGATATACTGGGGTCCATCGTACTTGAAGCAAGGGCCATGTTTCCTACCTATTTCTGTCTATGAAGCATTATGGGTGCTAGTGTCAGTGGTGCGCGTGTGAAACATGTCCGCATATAGACGTCTGTAACAGCCTCGTCTCATCCCTGGTCCTCCAGCTGCACTACCACTTGTGGTCATGCAGGTCACAGTGCCACAGTGAACACAACCCCCGCAGTGCATCCTTTGCAGGACGTTTAATCCTCCTCCCTCTGGCCAACCCCAAATAACCCAAGCTCATTCTTGAACCCGGGTCATCGGCATTGGGAGCAGTAACCCTACCACTTCACTAATGGACCGGTCATCCTAAAATTTTAGATTTTCGACACCCTTAGTAATAACAAATGAGGGGAGATAAATATAAAAAATAAATATAAGCCAAACTGTGTCTGGATATTCTATTTTAAAATGTGTTTCTGGATACTGGAGACCCACATTAATATTCAGTGAACACTGCCTTATAAATCAGACCACACAGTGCCAAACAGCATCAGCAGTTACTGCTACTGGGATGTGTCCCCAGCAGCAGCTACTACAGATCTCCCCCCAGAAAAACTGTTCCCACAGACAGCTATTGTAATTTGCAAATAAGATTTGCTTTCTGGTGTTCAGTCTTAATGTTGTCCTTATTAATTTATATATTTGTATTTCTGTAAGCTTGAGTTCTAATCTGTTTCTTTTTTTTTGTTATAGGACAGAGTTTGACTACTCGTGGCATGACACAAATGGTTGGAAATGCCAGGCCCCTTCCTCATAGGGATAAATATGCAAAAGGACTTTTCTGCTCAGCTGTATTTATTTTGTAAATAGCTCAGACCTGTACATATGTGTATAATCAATGTATTTTAACAATTAAAAAAATGTCTTATAAAGTCTGCGAGTGTGTAAAAAATATTTTGATTGCACCCAGTGGAGTTCAAGGAGTTAACTTTTCAAGCCTGTTTGTGTCCCTGTACATAATGGTAGAAAGTCCAAAACGTGTATTTAATGGATGCACCACGAGCTTGTTTAGGCTCCGTGGCTTAAAAAGCAACTCTGCACTTCAGCGTGTACTTTCATAAATGTGATGTTTCCGTTTTTACAGTTTACTTGAGAATACTTTTTTTTTTCAGTGTTCCTTTCCAAGGTTTACTGCACATCTTGGTAGTCAACCCAAAGTGTCTCTGTAAAAAGAATTTGCCTCTCCCTAGTTAACCTCACAATGCTTTTGTTTATGGCATCATAGTGCTCACCATGACAACAGACTGTGATGCCACAAAGAGCAATTGTGAGGTTAGCAGGAGAGAGTCAGATACATTTTGAAAGACTCAGAATAAGTACTACTTTATCTGCAATGTTTAGTAGACCAAACACAGGGAGAAGTAAAAAAAAATATGTAATGAAAACTTAGAAAACACTAAAGCTAAGACATAACTGATATAAATCTTATGGGTTTTAGATTTTTTTTTATTTTAGTATAGAGTTGCTCTTTAATGGTTAGAACTGAGAGCTTGGAATTTGGAGTCCCATGTTTGAATCCTACAGTCCCCACATATTCACTGTGTGATCCTGAGCAAGTCATTTAACCTTCCAGTGTGATCCTGAACACGTAATTTAACCTCCCCTTGTGATCCTGAGCATATCATTTAACCTCACAGAGTGATCCTGAGCAAGCCATTTAACCTCCCAGTGTTGTCCTGAGCAAGTCAGTTAACCTTCCAGTGCTTAGCCTCTCTGTTACCTTTCTCTCTCTGTTTCTCATATCGATGTCTGTGCTGTTAAAATCTTCCTCTGTGTGTGCCAACATTATTTCCACTCACTTTTGTGCTTTGTAAAGTGCTTTGAGATACAGTTTACATGAATGACACTATATTCCCTCTCCTCAATTATGTTGACCTTATATATTGCCGAAGCACGGTGTCTACTCTTAAAAGACTGGATGTGCTGTATCATAGAGCATACAGTTCATAACAAATGCCCCAGCCAGAACCCACCACTGCACACTCTATGTGCAAATTGGCTGGTCCTCACTTTCCAACAGAAGTCTCTGCTATGGACCTACAGAGCCATCATGGGCAAACTCCCTAATTACATTACTGACCTATTTAACCAGTCCTCCAATACCTACTCACTGAGGAGGTATTCCTACCTTCAGTTGAAGATACCTAGGGTCGCTTCGCATTATGGTGAAGCCACTATCGGACATTTCCTCCCTTCACTATGGAATGACTTTCAACACTCATTTAAACTACAGTAGTCTCTACCATCTGTATATGGGCCTTCAGAGCTTTCTTAGACAAAGTTATCCAAGAAAAGAAAACATTACTTACCATAGTAATCTTGTTTCTTCCAAGGGAATCTTACTGTATTCTGACATATGCAGTATTGTCCTTCCATTGTACTGCCCCAGAGCTGAAATAGTTAATAGAACCTATGCTAATGATGGAATGCTAGGCTCATGCTTGGTTTTCAAACCACTGTCCCTGGTAAACATTCCATAACTGTCAGGTTCTTATGGAGCATGCAAAATAAACTATCTACACCATACTAATAACTAAATGACCAATTAACAACACCCAACAGATAACAATCCCCTTTTACTTAATGTGTGGGCAACACCAAGACTCACGTCACTATGCCAAATAAAGAGGCAACCATAGGTTTCAACTTTTATTTTATTTATTTAAACATTTGACGACCAGGAAAGGCACACTGAGCCAGGGCTCATTTCCAGGTGCGACCCGAACTGCATGTACAGCTGTGCTGCAGTACCCACAGGTTTTAGCAGGGGAGGAAGGGTTGGAGCTCAGAATACAGTAAGATTCCCACGGAAGAAGCAAGATTACTATGGTAAGTAATTTTTTCTTCAAGCCCCAGGAAATCTTACTGTATTCTGACATATGCAGACTACCCAAGCAGTACCTTTGGAGGAGGGTAGAGAACCTATTTGGGAAACAAGCTCTGCAGTACTGCTGTGCCAAACCTGGTATCACTTCTGGCCTGGTATCCAGGCTGTAGTGCTTGGTAAAGGTGTAAACTGTTTTCCAGGGGTAGTTGCTTTACAAATTTCTAACAAAGGGATATCTCTTGCAGCTGCTATCAAGGCAGCTGTACTCCTTGTAGAGTGGGCCCTAAGGCCTGCAGGTTTTTTTTTTATCTACTTTGCTGTAGCAGAACTGAATACAAGTAACAATCCAGCAGGCAACAGACCTCTTTGAGGCAGGCTTGCCCTTTCCCACTTCTCCATAGGTCAGGAAGAGCTGGGTGCTAGCCTGCCTGTGGCCCTTTGTGTGATCCAAGTAGTAGCTTATGGCTCTCTTAACATCTAGGCTATGCAGTCTATGTTCCCCTGAGCTGGAGACATCAGTGAAAAAAACTGGTAAAGTAATGGACTGACTCAGATAGAAGTCCAAGACCACCTTGGGCAGATCTCCTGCTAGTCCTGAGGACTGTCTTGTCCCTATGAACTGAGATGTAAGCTGGCTCAGTGGACAAGGCCTGGAGTTCACTAATCCTCCTGGCTGAGGTAAGGGCTACCAGGAACACTGTTTTCCATATTACATACTTGAGCTCTGCTGAAGACATGGGCTCAAACGATGGTTGCATTAGCTGGTCAATGCCTAAATTGAGGTACCCATGCTGGAGTGGATTCCATGTAAGGGAGATGCAAGTGCATGATGCCCTTGAAGAACTTTTTGAATACCTGGTTAGTAGCCAGGGATGACCCTTTACCAGCTGATATATACGCAGAGACAGCTGCTAGGTGTACCTTGAAGGTAGAAGGCCTCAGGCCAAGGGAATGAAGGTGTGCCAGATAGTCTAGAATGACTGACAAGCCAGCATGGCAGCAGTCTATCCCTTTTCCCTGGCACCAAATGGAAAAAACCTCTTCCATTTAGAGGTAGAAGTTTTCCTGGTAGAGGCTTTTCTAGAAATCCTAAGGACCTCTAACACCCCTTCAGAGAGATGCAAGTCAGCATACTCTAAGTCCTCAAGGGCCAAGCCTTGAATCTGAGGGAATGGAGAATGCGGTAAAGGATCCTGTCCTGAGAAGAGATCAAAAGCTTGAGCCTCCTGGGTAGGGAGGTTGATTTGGCTATTGACAGGACCAGCAGCTGAGAATACCAGGGCTGCCTGGCCCAGTCTGGAGCAATGAGGATCATTGTTGCTGGATGAACCCTGAACTTGTTCAGTACTCAGAGCAACAAGGGAAATGGAGGAAAGGCGTACAGTAACTTCCCTGTCCAGTCCAACAGTAATGTGTCCAGAGGGACTGTGCCCATTGTAGGAGGCCTGCAATGGAACTGTGGCAGCTGGTGACTGTCTGGGGCTGCAAAGCAGTCCACCTTTGGGGTGCCCCACCTTGCAGGATCTGCCTGTTCAGTGACCACTCATGGTGATTCTGGTTGATCCTGCTGACAGCATCTGGTAGGACATTGTCCTTCCCTGGTAGATAAACTGCTGAGAGGGAGATCCAAAGGGAGTAAGCCAAATTCCACACTTTCATGGCCTCTGTGCACAGGGGGATGACCTTGTGCCCCCTTGCTTGTTTATGTAATACATTATGGTTGTATTGTCTGTTCTGACTTGAACCACCCTGCCTTGAAGCAGTGATGCAAGCCTTAAAACAGTGATGCAAAGTACTGAATGCCCAGGTACATTGCCCTGAGTTACAGCAGGTTTATGTAGTACAGAGACTCCTGTTGGAGCCAGATACCGTGTGCAGTGTGCTTCCCTAGGTGGGCACCCCACCCTAGGAGGGAGGCATCTGTTGTTACAATTGCGGATGGTGGCAGCTGAATGAAAGGTACACCCTCCCTGAGGTTGTCTTTTTCCTGCCACCACTGTAGTGCCTGGAGAAAGGTTCTTGTGACTAGCACCATTTTTGACAGGGAGTCTCTTCTCTGAGACCAGTGAGATCTGAGGGGCACTGTTGCTGTGAACGCAGCCACATGCCCCAACAGCTGAAGGAAATGTTTTGCTGGTCTGGCAGTATACAGTTGGAGGGAGCTAGCCTACTGAACTAGACTGTCTACCCTTGCCTGAGGAAGGAAGGCCTTTCCCCTTAGGATGTCAGTAACTCTGCTCCTATGAATTCCAGGAGCTGCACTGGTGTCAGCACTGATTTTCTCTAATTCACCAGGAAGCACAATTGCTGCAGGGTATCCTGAGTGGTGGTCAGTGCATCTTTGACTTGCTGGGGGGACTGACCTACCACCAGCCAGTCATCCAAGTATGGGAAGACTGCAATCCCTTTCCTCCTTAAGTGTGCTACCACTACTGACAGGCACTTGGTGAACACTCTTAGAGGAGAAATCAGGCCGAAAGGCATGGCTTCGTGCTAGTAATGGCCTGATGGCAATCTGAACCTGAGGTACTTTCTGTGAGATCGCCTGATAGGAATGTGGAAGTAAGCATCTTTTAGGTCTAGAGATGCCAACCAATCTCCCTCCCTGAGTGTAGGGAGCATGATAGCCAAAATGACCATTTTGGATTTGTCAGATGCTTTTTAAATGTTTGAGATCCAGAATGGGGCACCACTCCCGTTTTCTTTAGTGTCAGGAAGTATCTTGAGCAGAGACCCGTTCCCCTTTGGGTCAAGGGAACAGGCTTTACTGCTTTGTCCTGAAGGACTTTTGCTTACTTCCTCCTCCAACAGAGCTGCTTCTGACAGGGTGGCAGGTTTGAAAACTCTTGCTCTCAGCTTGGGTAGGACCTTGGAACTGAGAGCGAGCCCTTGGCCCACTACCTCCAAGACCCACTTGTCTATGGTGATGGCTTGCCAAGCCTGGAGATAGTGGACCAGCCCCCTCAGGGGGTCTGCTTTGTTTGTGCACTGGGCTGAGTGCTGGGGCCAGCTCAGCTAGTGCCTCTTCTGCCTCTGCCTTTGAGGTAACCTCTCTGGGGTTGATAGGTTGGCAAGGCCTGATTCTAGAAGAGAGGTCTGTAGTAGGTTCTACCCCTACCCACTTTGCTCTGATACTTTGTAGGCATTGCTGCCTTCTCCTTGGCAGCAGCACTCTTGTAGACCACTTTATACTCATCCATCTTTTTCATGTAAGCTTCTGTTTGCTCACCAAAAAGGGATATGGGCTCACAAGAAAAATCCAAGGCCTTTGCCTGGGTGTCCTGGGACAGATTAGTGGCCCTTAACCACCTTAGTGACACTGAAGTTGCCATCTGCCTGGCTACAATGTCATTGGCATCCACTGCCATCCAAAATTGACACTTAAAAGCCTCAGTACCCTGCTGTTTCAGCCAGGTCCAATGCCATGGGTGCAGAGCAAGCCTTGGCAATCTCCAACACCGTGTTCTAGAGACTTTCTGATATCTGGCAACCTAAGCCATGTAAGTGGCTTGTCTAATGGCTAAAGAAGAGCCCAGATAGGATTTTGTAGACATAGAGTCCATTTTCCTGGAATCCCTGTCAGGTGGGTGTGCTGCCAGGGCCTGCTTTGTCACAAGCAGCAGCCTGCACCACCCCTTCATGGCTGGAATGCCCACAAAGGAATTCAGCTTCAGTCCTGGCCACCGATTACTTCCTATCCATCTTTTTATCCACTGGTGGAATGAAAGTGGGGGCAAAATTCTGGTGGCTTGTCTCTTAAGAGATTTATGGATGGGTAACAACCTTTTTTTTTTCATCACCATGTAATCTGGTTCCTCCTCCTCCTCCTGTGTTGCTTCTTGAGTGGAGTGGTCCAGAGTCTGTGCCACTTGCTTCATAAAAGCAAAGTGTGAATAAAAAATCCTCAGCTCCCTTGTCTGGGGAGTCAGGACATTGAGTATCAGGGTAACATCTGGCTCGAGACGCTCCCCAAAGTCCTCCTCCTCATCATCTTCATCCTCACTGTCACCCACCATATAAACATCAGAGTAATATTCATAGGAACCGGGGACCGAGGAGGAACTGGGACCCTGAACCGAGGGTGGTGAACTTGGTCACAGAACTGGGGGTGTGGTAGCGGTTTGCAGCACCTGGATAATACTGACAGCATTAACTATCTCCCAAGCGGTAGGAATTGACATGGTTGTTGGTTGTGGTTCCTTAGTTGAGTGCGTCTCCTGGTTTCTCTTCTTAGCAGAAATTGCTGGTTCAGTGGCAGTATCAGCGGTTCATTTTTTAACCAAGGAACCTTCACCCTGGTTAAAGGGTTGATCTGTTGGTTCCTTTGTTGGAACAAAGGGTATAATATAACTTTTTATAATGTAGCACTTGGAGTCACCTTGGGCCGTACCAAAAAAATTATTTCATAAATTACCAAAAATAATAAAAATTCACATATGATATTATCCTATGCTTTTCAGATAATGGCAATAACACTGCTTTCCACACTTATAAATATGAGAAGTATATATTTTAACACCTATACAATAATTCTAAATATTCCTCATTAGAATAAATATCAAGCATAATAACTATAAACATCAACAAAATTGTTTCAGATAATCCAACAAACTAATAAAACAATTTTAGCAAACAAACAATGCAAATGAATAAGCAATATTCAGCGTACTAAATGGTAATAGTCATACTAGACGTTTAGCATACTTGGTATTTAACATAACCTTCATGCATAAGAACATGCAAACTCATAAGATCAATGTCTCAGATTATTTCTGTATAAAACTTGTTTTAAAACTTCATAGCATGTAAAATGTATTTTCTTTTTATGGGAACTTGCAACAACTCAGTACGTCAGTGTTTTGTACCATACTTTCATAAAACTCAGTTTTAACTTTTTAGATCATGCAAAGTATTTTTTAGTTTAGAGCTTTCAAACTATATGCCCCAAGTTCTGTAGTTAAAGGTAAGTTCCCTTGTTACTTTCCCAGATAAGCCAATTTAAATTACTAAAACTATCAATTAAAATTATTAGAAAAAGTAATTAAAATTATACTTAAAGTTCTGGTTGTAGAAGTGGTCCTTTTTCTCTCAACTTAGAAATCTTGGTTGAGTCTGGCTCAGGATGAAAAAGTCTCTATTAGTCAGCTAATCTTTTTGACCCTGGAACTTTTTGGCATGGACAAACATTGCAGGTTAAATTCCTCTTGCTTAAAGTCACGTCACCATAAGTCAGTTCTTGAATTTGTAGAACACAGCTTCAATCTGCACAGTCCATAGCAATACTGGATTCAAAGAACTTTCTTGTGGATAGAAAAGTTGTCTCAATAACTGGAACTTGACTGTTGATTTATCTGCTCTTAAAACCTTAGACACTAGACTTTTTTTTTCTCACAGCACTGCAGCTTGTGTGGATTTTTTTTTTTAATTTAGTACACTTTTTGCTGTCAGCTGCTCTGCTGTTCATCTCCAGCCCCCGAGCACCTGCCTCACTCCCCAATGGCCATACCTCCATGGATACCCCTGGTTTACCCCCCAGGGTGCCACAGGCACTCATAACAGGCCCATCTACAATGGAAAAAGGTGTCTGCAGTGACCAACTTGCCTCCCTGGCTTCCCCCCAGGGCAGGATTCAGAGCCTGATGGTGCCATGAAGCTATGATAGGTTGGCAGAGTGGTGGGGAACTATAGAAGCCAAGTGCTGGGGCAGGCATCATCCTTGAGTGGCCAACTGCTTTTGGTTTGCCCCAGGGGTTGGGATGTGCAATGATGTCCAGCATTCACCCTGTTCCTCTAATGTGCGGGCACCAGACACTTGTGATTCTCCTGGCCTCTGCCAGGGGTCCATCAAGCACTGGACACTCTACCCCTCCCCCCCGGAGAAGGAGAGCAGTCTATGGGGCACTCACTCTTTCTCCCCTAGCTGGCCCTCTGACTCCCTAGGTCCATTCCTGAACCCGGGTCATCGGCATTGCATGCGGAAATCCAACTGCTGCGCCGACGGGCCAGCAAGCTTGTGTGAATTTTAAAGTTAAGTCTCTGGTCTGGGCTTTAGCAGGCACAATTACTTCAGCCAAAATGCTCAGTAAATAAAACACTGACCTTGGTTCATAACACAATGAGAATGTTCTTGTCCAAGCAATTTGCTTTTGGACTTTGTGGCAGCACTGCATAAGCTTTTAGGCTTTAACTTAGCTTCCACCTTCTGAATATGTCAACGGTCAACCAAGGCTGGTCCCAGTATTCCAAATACAGGTGTGGCCCAAAGCTTCTTGGCAAAGCTACAGCTATAAAGCCATTAAACTTTTTAGTTAGCCTGACATAGGTCCTTTTACATCAGTGTTTTGGCTCAGACTGAGGTGTGGTTAGCAGAATTTGCTAATATGAACTTGACCACCACCAGATTTTGATTGGTTTGAGTCACTAAGGAGGCTGAGTTTGCTTTTCCTCCTAAGCTGCTTTTTTCAATTATGACATCATTTTTCCAAAGACATCCCTTCTTCCTTAAGACTTATTTTTAACTCAAAATTATTTTCCTTAATAACGTTCTCATTCAACCTAATTTACACATTAAACTTACATATTCAGATGTTTTTCATCAAGTGGAACATTTTGGTATGAATTTTATATTTCTAGCACTGATACTTTATACAGTAAGTTACACTATTAAGGGTTATAACTTCAGAATTTTAATAAAACTCTTAAAATAAAGTGATAGTCTTGCTCTAAATAGTCTAAGCTACAGGATTATATAAGATTTGTAAGAAAAATCCATTATCAAAGCTTTAAAACATTACTTTTATTCAGGCACATGCTTTTTCTTTGTGCTGCCTAAAGAGGCAATAAATTTCAAACTGTCAAAATATTCATTTAGATGTTTTTTCTCTGCATAGCAACAAGGTGCATACTTAAGAGTCATATTTTCAGACTCCTCAGCATGTGAGCTCTCATGAGAGACTAGATTTGTGTAGTTATTAATATGAGAATGTTATTAAAATAAGTTTTATAGATAACTTCAAATTTTTTGGTCCTGCACTTATGAAACTTGGTAAGCTCATTTATTATAATACTATTCATCATCTGTGAAATTTTCAGATCGGCACCGTATTGTGTTTTAAAACTATGAATAAAATTTCTTATTTCTACACAGACCGTAATGGGACTTTTAAAACTCATTTCCTAAGACTACTCCAGGTGGTACTAGTCACATGACCTTCTATCTGATTGTAGTCATGGATACCCATCTCTGGCTAGGACTGAAATATTCCTGGAATGTGAAAGATGTAAGTTAGGCCCCATCTTATCTCTGTGCTACAGCTAGAGCATATATTCTTGAAGTATGAAGCTTCAATTTTAAAACAATCTTTCTTAGACCATTTTTTTCTCTGTACTTTGAAACTGTCTTCATGTATTTTATTTTTTCATTGAAATATTTCATCAGGAGGATCTGAGACAGAGAGCATCATTCCTCCATTTCAATGTTTTTAAGATTTAATCCAACAGTAATCTCAACCAGAAATTACAGTAAACATTTCCCATAATTAATCCCATATAAAATCACATACAAATAATAATTAAAAATCAATTCTTGATGATAAAAATAAAATAATTTTTCCATCAAGGGTTTTGTTCCTACACCTTGGTCTTCTCTTTTGTTAGAGAAGGAGATGGTTTATCCAAAGCTGGTTCAGCGGCCTTATTGGATATTCTTTCCTTCAGCCAAATCAATTGCCTATCAAGCGTTGACTGAGGAAAGTTCTTACAAATTTCACAATCTGCTTTCAGGTGGTCAAACCCTAGGCAGAAAACACAGACTCAGTGAGGATCAGCTTTAGCAATGGTTCACCACACTCCATACAATGCTGAAAACCCGTTGGGCCAGTTCTTTTCTTGGTTAGTGACATACCAGTAGAAAATCTAATAAATGGGCTTTCTGTAAATAGAAACCCACACAATAAACAAAAGTGTTTTTTGTGGTCAGTTTAGCGACCGATGAATGAACCAAGAGTTACCCAGTTCTTTTTTTTTATATACTCCCCTCCTCCTCGCGACCCCCTTCTCTTCAGGAGACACTCTACAGCCTTTTTCAGCCCTCGCTCACCTACCTGGTGACCAGTGCAGTCCATCCCCCATGGAGCAATGGTTATCCCCCCAGGCGGGGTACGGGGTGGGGGCCCATGCACCCCGAGATGTTTGTCTTTCGTCGGGATGCTGTCTCTGGGCAGGTAGGGGCATTGAGGGTCGGGGCCTGGTGTCTGCCTCACCAGGAGGCCACGAGGTGTTTTTCCTGTGTGTTCTCTCACGATGTGCCATGTCCCTGACATCAAGGCGCTTAAGCGCCACGCCTGGTACATCACCCCTTGTTAGCCATTGGTCTTGTTATACTGGTCTCCACCTGAGGTCAGACAAGAGCCGAGCTCTGTTCCCTCCCCCAGAGAGGACAAGCAGTCCCTGGGATGCTCAAGCCCTCTCCGCCCAGCCTTCCAGCTTCCGGCCTGGCTGCCTCAACTCGGTCACATGTCAAGCGGAAATCCAACTGCCATGCCTAGCAGGCCGCCAACCTCTAGTTCTCATAAGAATTCTTTTGGAAAGAAATAACCGGCCCAGGAAAAGAGTAGAAATATATAAAAATTACGTTTTAAAATGTAAATAAATGTTCAGTTCCCTCTCAGTTAGACAAAAACGAGAAGAAACAAAAAAACTTACTGGAATAACATTAAACCTAAACTAGTCTACCTGTAAACTCAAGGAGAGTGCTTTAAAATGAACAGAAATAAATTTTACTTCAAAAAATGAGGAAATAAAATCTTCAAGAAAGATGAAGGAGAGCTCTCCGAGACGTTTGTGCTGTTCAAGCAGAGTAAAGAATCTGACAGTTATGGAATGTTTACCAGGGACAGTGGTTTGAAAACCGAGCATGAGCCTAGCATGCCACCATTAGCATAGGTTCTATTAACCATTTTGGCTCCAGGGCAGTATCATGGAAGGACAATACTGCACATGTCAGAATACAGTAAGATTTCCTGGGGCTTGAAATGCAACTATCACTCCTAACACTGCCTCTATCCATCTCCTTCACCTCCTCTCCTTAACTCAGCCCCTTCTTCCCCTTCTAAACCTTCTTCCCTAAAATCCTAGCCTCATCTACCAAATATGTAACTGCCTGTATGTGTAATGTACTGCTACCTGTGTTGTTCTCCTCTGAACGTTGCACTTATTGTACAATGCTCTCTATGTAGTTAGTACAACTCTGTAAACTTATTTGTTGTAAACTGTCAGTCTGTATAATCCAGTCCATCCAGGACCTCCTTGAAACTGAGCTTGCTCAATGGAGCTTCTCCTAGTGAAATAAAAATAAATAAATAAAAAATATTCAGGGCCCCTACTTCTCTGCAACATTTCAGTCCTAATTTTTGTGGCAAGCATTTTGATTTCTGTGGTGAAGTGTCCTGCTTTCAATGCAGTTGGTAATTCACTTCTGTGCAGTATGGAGTCCACCTATACTGTGTGGTGTCATCAATGACATCACATGTTTTGCATGCAGGATGGGATTCAGGATAAACAGGGAGGAGAAACAAGAGAAGTACTATGGAGAGACAGTGCATTTTTAAGAAAAAATCATCCTAAACAATTAATTCTGCACCACTACATATATTCTGTGGCAGGATGCAAGTTCTGTAGTAAATTACGTGGCCGTGAAATCACAGAATTTGTGTCCCTGACTATGTAAATCTAATTTCCTTTACTTGCCTTCCTTCTTGCCCCACATCCACATCTGAGCCTAGACATCTGCCACGCTGATTGTTCAGACCATCCGCACTCTTCATATGACAGGAGTTTGTCTCCTCTTTTTGGCTTTTCCCCTGCTCCCTGTTATGGCTTCCCCCCCGATCTACACTGTCCTTGGGGCAGGAGGGAGAGAGGGGGAGCTGAGCATGTGCCCTCTAAAGACAGTGACAACACTGTTCCTACACTGGCCTGCAGTGAAAAGCTGGCGCAGGCCGCTCTTATAGTGCTGCTATTGCTGGGTTTGGTAAGCTGGTGTGGAGCAATGGAGCTTCTGTAGACACAACACTAAGAATGCCACAGATTTCCAGATTCAAGATACATTTGGTGCACTGTTTTGTATGCTTAGATGGGAGATTTACATGTCAAACAAAACAGAAAACTTAGGTACAGGAGTATGTGATATAAAGACAGGTTTTAGAGCTGGTCTAAACAGCAATCAGTTCCTACTGGGATCAAAAGCAGGAAGTGTTTTGCAGCTATACCATTAAAATGCTTTGGGGGAGTGGGATATGCCTTTTTATGGCTGTGGGCTATCTGTAGCTGGAAAATGGAGTATCGTGGAACACATGTTTTTGACTTTTCAATGTATCCTTGTTTACCCCCTTCAGAATGCAACAACTCGCACATTTAAATACTTAGTATTTAAACAGCTTCTTACTATTAGTTTCATGTGGAATGTAGTGTCTTTCAAGAAGGATTCATACCTCATAAATGTCATCCCTTTTCAAGCAAATATATAATTTACACTGTTTTTTTAACCTCTAAAGATACTATCTGATGAGCACTGTCTCAGACATATGCCAGGTCTTCAGTGAACTACCCAGACTAAATATGTAGCAATCAGCAGGCATTTTCTACTATACTTTTTGGGAAAAAAATATATTGAGCTACAGCAAACACACACACACACACACACACACAATCTGTACATACCATCCTCATGGCAACAACATTCAAAATACTGCATTCTAATATGTTATAAAACAAGAAACTGTTTATGTCAGTGAACACAGTGAAGTTCAGTTTAGAGTGGATTTCCTTTAAATATTTCTTATTCTATATTTTGTATCCTGGACACACACACACACACACATACACACGCACACAAACACTCACTCTGTACACACCATCCTCATGGCCACAACATTCAAAATAAATACTGCATTCTAATATGTTATAAAGCAATAAAGAAACTGTGTATAACAGAGTGAAGTTCAGTTTAGAGTAGATTTCCTTTAAATATTTCTTATCCTATATTTTGTATCCTGGATAGCACAGGGGAGATGCTACATCTTATTGTCATAGGGATCTTCATTTACACATTTTTGCACTGCATTTACTCAGGCTGTCTCAGATTAGATGCAATATCTTGTTTTCAGTGGGGTCATGATTTTACCATTTTGATAATGTATTTCTTCAGGGTAGCCTAGTCCAGGGCCCCAGTATTCAAAGGAGATGCATGGTGCATCCCGGTGGGAAAAGGGAGATGTACCGCGCAACTCCAACAGTGCGCCACAGTGTGATATTCAAACGTGCGGGATGCACTGGCCACAAGGGAATGGGCCAGGGTGCACACAAATAGTATGCCATGCAAGTTGAGGGTGCATTCCCATGCATATGCTTCCCTGCAGCATACTCAGTGGGAATGTGCCCCTTGTAGTCCAGAGCAGCATGGCTCACAGTTAGGCCATGAATAGCTGGCATAACTCGGCCAGCCACCCACAGGCAGGCTGCGGAGGTGCACCCAGGTGCACAGCAGCCTGGAAGCCCTGGTGGACTAGAGGTACCCCTTCCCATCCCCGATCGATCCAACTCCATCACTGAAGAGCTCCACAGTGTCGGGCTCCCCTGGACCCAATCACACCAGAGGAAACCACAGTCCATATCCATAGCATAGAAAACCCCCACCCACCACCTTGGTACGTAGACACCCCCGCGCCCCCCATAACCGACCTGTTGCGGAGACTGGCACTGCCCTCCACACCCTGCCACAACCAGCCACTGACTGCACTGGACCCGGGCCAGGGACCTGCACTCTGGAATGTCCCAAGTGGCTGTACCATGCATTGAGGCACTATGCAAGCTATGGACCCATCAGTGTATGCAACTGTGTGTATGTCCCTGGCAAACTGTAAGAGGGAACTGACATACCTCCAGTGCATGCCTTGTCGATGCTATATCTTCCTGCTGTCATGCACCACTGCAGGCCCACACTCTCCCCCGTTCCCCTGTGTAACATACCACCCTCTGGACTGCTGAGGTATCCTGCATGCCATGGGGTGCGGTATCCTGCAATGCCATTTGCAATGTACGCGCCAGGCTATGGATAGTGTGTCCATGGTTCCCTGATTGTACAAACAAATGGGAGGTCAACTGTAACATGCCTGTTCCGGAATCTGTGTGAGTGGGTACAGCATCGGCTGTCACCCACACTGAACAGTGCGAAGGCACTGGGACGATGGATCTGCATGCGAGCATCTGAGGTATATGGCCACTGGGCATTATCACCCACACACAGCTCGTGCCTATTTATGACACATTCCAGTGTCCTACTGCCAGTGCTCTGCCACCTGAAAATAAGATGCCATTTCTTCTGTGAACTATCCAGGCTAAATATATAGCAATCAGCAGGCATATTCTAGGAAAATACATTGCAAAAATGTGTAAAAGGAAGACCACATTGAAACTGCCTCTCAGCAGATCTGCATTGTGCAAATTCATTAGAAATAATGGGTAAAAGCATCCCAAAAGCTCTCCACAACCATATTGGTTCTGACCAGAATTTGTTATGGCTGTCAGTGAGTGAGTTGTGCCTTGCTACTGCTCCTTGCAGCTGTCTGTAATGCTTTGCTAACTTTCCGTTGGCTGCAAGGAGGAGGGTATATGAGAATCTGTTAAGCAAGTGGTGCTACTCACGTGAACATGCAACTGACATGGGTGATACACTGAAGAAGTCCTCAGGTTGTTATGCCTAGCCCCCCCCCCACCACCACTGTGGTATCAAGAATGACAGCAAATGAGCTCATAGAAACATAGACTTTGATGGCAGATAAGGACCGCTTGGCCCACCTAGTCTGCCCATTTCCCTACCTACAGGATAAGCTGCAGATCCTATTTAACCAACAGCCAATTTGTTCCTACCCCCCACAAAAATTGCCTTATGTCTGTCCCATGCATTCTTGAATTCTCCCACAGTTTTAGACCCCACAACCTCCTCAGGAAGGTTGTTCCATGCGTTCACCACCCTCTCTGTGAAAAAATACTTCCTTACATTGCCACTGAGCTGTCCCCCCTCTATCTTCAAATTGTGTCCCCTTGTTCTTGCACGTCTCTTTTTCTGAAAGATGCTACCCTCTTGGACTTTGTTGATTCCACTGAGGTACTTAAAAGTTTCTATCATGTGTCCCTCCTCCTTTCCTCAAGGGTATACATATTAAGCTCCTTTAGTCTCTCCTCATATGGCTTCTCTTGCAGACCCTGCACCATTTTAGTTGCCCTCCTCTGGACTGCCTCCATCCTGTCTATGTCCTTGCGGAGAAGGGGTCTCCAGAACTGGATGCAGTACTCCAGATGGGGTCTCACCAACTGTCTGTACAGAGGGATAACAACTTCCTGTTTTCTACTGGTGATGCCTCTCCCTATACATCCCAGTATCCCCCCCAGCCCTCCCTACTGCCTTCTCACATTGCTTGTGTGATGTACTATGATGGTGATGACACCATGGTGCGGAGATCTTATCAACTGAGATGCTATCCTAGAAGAACGCCCGTCCCAGTTGCACACCCAGCATCGCCTCAAGCAGGTGGAATAGCGAGACAACCCTGTGGTCTGAATTAGGTTGGGTGCCAGGAAGCACCCTTTAAGGAGAGTCAGGAGAAAATATGAAGTTTGATGCCCAGCAGGCTTTTATTTACACCAGGGAACGGTAGACACGGTCACAAGGGAAGGTTGGGGAATAACTCTTACTTATAAATACTAACTAACAATTACCACTCTATTACTCTATATGTACCTCGACCTAAGGTCACTCTACAGTATTCTTATCTATCACTCTTATAATCTCCTACCCAGAGCTCTATATGTTAAGAGGACCTTATACTTTTCATACCATGTGCTAAGCACACAAGATACAATCAGCAAATAATCTCACAGTCTTTAAAGTCCGTAAGATGAAGATGTCCGTTGTCTTTGTGCACAACTGAAGATTAGGGGGCCAAGAGAAAGGAGAACTCTTGCTTGGCACCAAGCTCACTAGGAGACCTATGAGAGGTCGCAAACAGGGAATGGAGAGATTGATAAACAGTCATAGGCATCGGCAAGGACTCTGGTTTTCCATTGTTACCAGTAACACCGGTAACAATCACGGAATCCTGCTTGGTTCGCGGATTTTGAATTCTTGTACCGGTGCCTCACGGAAATTGCAAGTCACTGCACAGAATCTCTAAGATTTCAGTATTTTTTTAAATTTGTTTTAATTTTCTCTTTCTATGTCCCCTTCTTACAACATCAGTCTCCACTTTTTAGAGATCCCTAGACTGGGTATCCCTTAGCTTCACCCCCAGGTAACGCTCATGAGCTCCTGTGGTCCTGCCCCTATCCTGCCTGGATTGTACCCCCTCAGGTGGGAAGGGAGGGGACCCCAGGTCACCCCTCCACACTCCCTTAGTGTGTGTCAGGCAGCTCAGTGGGACCCTCATGGAGCCTAGTTATGAAGTCTGGGGCACCTGGGTCCCTTCTGCCAGTAGCCAATGTGGGGTGATTGTTCCTGGTTTTCTGGTCTCTGTCCCTGAGGGCACCGGCACTACAGGAGATCCAAGGAGGTAGGTCACATAGAGACATGCCACTGCTCCAGATCTCAGCTAGCGTCCTCCCCTCCCGATCACTCTGCAGGCCCATTACACCACCACCCATGGTCACACAGATGGTGGTAAAGCAGTGGGACCTGCAGCCCACCCTCCCCAGAGGGGGAGAGTAGCCCCCCAGGTGCTCAATCCTACTACCCTGGCCAGACCTCCAGCGACCCGAGTTCACTTCTGACTCTGGGTCGCTGGCATTGCAAGCAATAGTGCTACCGCAGCACCAGCAGGCCGACCCAGATTTCAGCATCTTAAAATGAATGTTGCTATGCTTTGTATTTCTGCATTGCTGCATGTAGAGTCAGTAAGGAAATCACCCGCACTGCTTTGTTATAATCAGCAATTCAGTTTAACCACCCATGCCTAGTGGTTAGAGTAACAAACAGTGAATGAACTGGGTACATCCAGCAGACTTGGGTTTGATTCCCACAACCTCCACTTGCATAGTGTGTGACTCCAAGAAAGTCACTTATCCTTCCCAGTACTTCTAGGTCACTCCTGAAAACAGACAGTTCTGCCTAGTGGGCCTTACCTGCTTTACAAAGAATATAAAAAAAATACCAATATATGTTTACTACATCATAGAATAGTAGTCAGGGTACCATGTAATTTACCTGGGTTTTACTTGGGCTGAAATGATTTTGTATAGGTAAAGATAAATGCTCAGATACATTTTATGTGTTTTATAAACTTGTTTTTAGATTTTAGTCAGGTTTTTATTGTATTCTTTGCATATAAGCATCTAGGTTGTAGATTGCTAAATGCAGGATCACTGTTACCAACTAGCTTCTTCAAGTTTATAATCAGTAGGGCCATCCAAAATCTTCAGTTGTTTGAATGAAAACTAGTCTGAAAGAAAGTATGTTCACAAAGAAGAAACTGCCTTACTACTTATGAAAAGACTTCACAGTTAGCACCCCATTTAGGTGAATTGGATCATTTGCACCTTTTCTCCCACATGCTGATTCAGTCTCTGTGACAACAGAAAGTTTTCTCATAAACTGTTTCAACAAAAAGCAAATGTTAAGTATTTAAGTGTACTTATGTTTGGCCAGTGGATTTTGAAAGCACGGTCAATGACATACAGAAGGTAAGACCCCAGGGGCTGTATGATGCTGGTGGGCAGAGTGGTGCTCAATTCACATCTTAACAAAGACATGAAAACTGGGAGACACCTTTTTCATGGACACCAAGTGAAAAAAAAGCATCCGCATGTCTGGGAGATGCATAAATCCATTTGAACATCCTCCACTAATCACTTGTGAGTTTTTTTAGGTGAAGACACTTTATTTCAAAGAAGAAATTTCAAGCAGTTTTTTTTTGCTACTCCTACACCCTGGCAATCCACTCTTTCAGGCCTGTCAAGGCCCCCTACCACCACTGCTGAGTCCCGACCACCATCCACTGCCCCTTACTGCTGTGCTACCAGGTAACCCAAAGTAACCCTTCATTGAGTGGGCCCCTACCCCTGTGAGAGGCTACCAGGGGAGAAGAATTGTCCTAAAGAGCTTCCTGTGTATTCTGGGCATGGCAGGAGTCAGACGGACACATGTCTGGGGCCAACTGCTTACGGAGGGACCAACAGCTGTCCGGTTGGTCAGCGGGTGTTTTCCCATTTTCTTGGGAGCGTGACAGGCCACATGATGTCAAGGCACAAGCCGACGTCCATCATGCTCCCTCCTGCAATGAGGGCTGACATGTTGTCATGCCTCTGGCCTCCACCAGGGGCCAGCAAATGCTGAGCAGTGAACCCACCCTCCCTCATAGGAGAAGGTGAGTGGTCGTTGGACACTCAAGTCTTCACCCACCGCTGGCCCTCCAACACTCAAGTCTGTTCCCTAACCCTGGTCAGTGGCGTCACAGGCAGAAATCCAATTCAGGCAGTTAAATTATAGATAGGAAAAAACAAAAGTAGTGCACCTTAGCGGTGATGGTTCAGATTAATTTATCTGAATTCTAACAAGCAAAGAGACCAAGTCATTTGTAACTTGTGCATGTGGGATGTGGGTGTTGAAGAAAGGGGATCACGGTGCTGTCACTACTGCCATCACCCCAGAGGGATGTGGACTGCATTGTTGCTACTGCCATCACACCGAAGGGGTGGGGGCTGTAGTGCTTCTGCCATCACCACTGGTGGATGGGGAATGTAGTATTGCTGCTGTTCCACCTGAGGGATGGGGGCCATAGTGCTGATACTGCCATCACACCCGAGGAATGGTGAACTTAGTACTGCTGCCATCATA
Organism: Neoceratodus forsteri; assembly: GCA_016271365.2. Classification (NCBI taxonomy): domain Eukaryota; kingdom Metazoa; phylum Chordata; order Ceratodontiformes; family Ceratodontidae; genus Neoceratodus; species Neoceratodus forsteri. The sequence continues at coordinate 121,720,537 of JADMNL010000032.1, read as the reverse complement.
CCTAAGGGATGGGGGCCACAGTGCTGCTGCTTCTGTCACACCTGAGGGAGGGAGGTTGTAGTGTTTTTGCTGCTGCCATCACACCAGAGGGATGGGGGCCACAGTGCTGTGTTGGTGCTGCCATCGCACCTTAGGGATGGGGCAGTAGTGCTGCTTCCATCGCACCTTAGGGATGGGGGCTATAGTGTTGCTGCTGCCATCACATCTTGTACCTAAAATAACTTTCAATTGGTACAAGGATGGAAGGATGTGTAATAGTGGAGGTCAAAATTGCTAAAATGCATGTTAGCAGAGTTAAAAATTGTTAAATAAAGTACACAAAACCAAACACCGGTAAAACCGAATTTTGGCTTAGCAGACACCGGTGACAATACCGTTTTTCACAATGTGCAAAACGGAATATGCCCTTTCTCAATCCCGGTAAACCAGTGTCCCTTGGCATCGGCCAACCCACTCTCCAGGGTTGCCAGAACACAAGAGCGTGAACAGACTAACTGGAAAAATGCTCTTTTCTTGCCACAAAAACCCTCGAACTGGGCTGCCAAGGTTGAGGAACCAAAATGTGGCAAGGGATCCACCTGCAGGATTGCCACAGGGGAAGAAATCTGCTGCTTTCTCCTCAGCGCCAACCCTCGACCAGGGTCACCAAGGATGAAGAAGACCTGCTGTGTTTTTTCCCGGCACCTACCCTCGACTAGGGCTGCCAAATGAACACCGGACTTGGTGAAGAATCCAGAAGAAGGACTACCAAGGACGAAGAAGAAGAACTGCTGGGCTGCTTTTGGTGACAGATCCACTTGAAGGACCACCAACTCGAGCTGCTACCCTGTGGATTGCTCTGGTGATGCAGCATGACACAAGCAAGAAGAGGTGAAAGGTGAAGATCAGGATTCCACACAGAGAACAAAATAAGAAACGGCGGCCACGAACACACTTGGCTACGACGGACTCGTCTACCGGTGGGCGTCTGGGAGGGACGGATGAGACACTTTCCAGTTGTCTTTCTTCCAAGCTGATCAGGAACTGGCAGCCGCGACAACTCAAAGGATGTTGATTTCGACTTTGGCGGACGAAAGGGCAGGAAGTTGCTGAAGTCTTCTGCTGGTTGAAGATTGCTATGGTGAAGGGCTGATGAAGACTGAAGATGGCTATGGTGAAGAACTGCTGGAGGCTGAAGATTGAATAAGAACCTGCTGCTGCACAATGGTATTTCTGTTGGCCTGTTATACTGAAATACTCACTTTCAGGGGCAATTTGCCTGGAGCAGGGGTAAATTGCAACAATCTGGGCAATTGTTCACTGGCCGGGGCAACTTGTCTGGAGCATGGGCAAATTGCAACAATCTGGGGCAATTGTTCACTGGCTGGGGCAACTTGCCTGGAGCAGGGGCAAATTGCAACAATCCAGAGCAATTGTTCACTGGCAGGGGCAACTTGCCTGGAGCAGGGTCAAATTGCAACAATCCGGGGCAATTGTTCACTGGCAGGGGCAACTTGCCTGGAGCAGGGGCAAATTGCAACAATCCAGGGCAATTGTTCACTGGCAGGGGCCAATGACCACAACCCTAATATAATGCAACCCAGTCTCAGTGCTTCATGCAATATACACAACACTTGAGATGCTGGCAGAATAAACAATTCAAGGAAACAGTACGAAAGCTAGGAAGCACTTTGTAACAGGTTGTGTGCTTAGGCACCCCTTAGTCGGACCCTTTCCCACTGTGGGTCTGTTTTCTTTAGGATCTGGCTACCCCTGAGCACTCTAATCTACTTGCCCCAGCTAATTAGCCTGGTTACATTAATTGCCCTTACACCTGCTGCCCTATTCCCTGTGGGCGGGGATGCTCTACCTTTACTGGGGCCTGGCGCCCTTTACTACTGTGGGCCTGGTGCCCTTCCTTTACTGGGGCCTGGCGCCCTTTACTGCTGTGGGCTTGGTGCCCTTTACTACTGTGGGCCTGGTGGCCTTCCTTTACTGGGGCCTGGCGCCCTTTACTACTGTGGGCCTGGTGCCCTTCCTTTACTGAGGCCTGGCGCCCTTTACTACTGTGGGCCTGGTGCCCTTCCTTTACTGGGGCCTGGTGCCCTTTACTACTGTGGGCCTGGTGTCCTTCCTTCACTTGGGCCTGGTAGCCCTACCTTTAATGTACGGGCCTTGTGCCCTCTTTTATTTCATGGGCCTGGTAGCCTTTCCATTAAATCCCGGGCCTAGTAGCCCTCCCTTTAACTCATGGGCCTGATAGCCCTCTCTAAACCTGGGCCTGGTAGCCCTATATTATCGTGGGCTTTGTGCCCACTTAACTTCTGGCAGGGCCCCTTTTAACTTTTATTTGGCCAGAAGTGGCAGGGCCCCTTTAAATCTGTTGGCTCACAGAGAGCCTAATGTCACTCAGACCTGAGTCGCCGCCCTTAATCCTGCCCCCTTTATGAATATTTAACAGGCCACTATCTGGCCTTCCTTTCCTGGCCCCTCCTGTGGGCGTCGCTACCTGCTTCCCTTCTGAATAATTAATTCAGGATCCTTAGACCTGGTTTCCCCTGCGATGCTGAGCCGCTCCTGATGCGCCTCCTGCGCGCTTTTAAAATAAATTAAAAAAAAAACAAAGTCTCTCCTGTACAGGTGGTCAGCACGTAATGTGTGCTGCTGCTGACTCACCGCTCCTCGGGCTGCTGGAGGGCTGTTGCGTGGTCTTGGGAGGCTGGAGGTATGCTGGCAGTGGGATGGAGTCTTGTAGGCAGCTGGGGGGACGACTAGGGGCCTGAGACGGCCAATGGCAAGTCGGGTGCGATGCGGCTGGCAGAGCTGCTGACAAGGGACCGAAAATAAACTTTTAAAATTAACTAAGGGCTAAAATAACAAAACGACGGGGCTCTTAAGCCCAAACCGTGGCAAACGGCCCATTTCTTTACTTCTGGTGCCCCGATGGCACCGCGGACCGAACCGGAGTTTCACAGGGTCTTCACTAGCTGGAGCCAGAGCAGGCATGCAGACTGGCCCTCTGGGAACAGCTTCAACCCACAGGTAAGCCCTTTTCCCAGTTCTCCTTAACCATCTGCGTCCTCTCTTCCCCACAGCCATCCGGAACTACCAAGAAAACTGTTTAATTTTTAAAACTAAAAACTCTAGTTCTGGAATGTTTGGACTGGAATGCTGTGCATGAGCAGCTCAGCACAGCATTCCATCCAAGTCATTGTCTCTTGCAGCTGCATTAAAATCTGTCTTTTTGACCAGTTTCAAGTGTACAGGGCACTTTCTCTATTATTTACAGCATTTTCCTTGCAAGGAGGGGAAACTTTACTCACAGGGGCCCCTTTTTATTATACCCTGCTGCCCACACATACCACAGGCACCCTGGGCACCTGTAAACTCCTGGACTTTATTTATTTACTGTGATGCCCCAACTTTGGGGCATTACACTTGCTTACCTTAAGGTCACTTGATATGATTACCACCAGGTCCCTTTCCTTTTTTGTTGTTGTTACTACCTCCCCTCCCATTGTGTAATCTTCCCCTGGGTTTTTGTTTCCCAGGTGCATTATTTTGCACTTCTTTGCATTGAATCCAAGCTGCCATACTTCTGACCATTCCTCCAACCTTGCCAAGTCCCTTCTCATCCTTTCCACGCCTCCTTGTGTATCAGTCCTATTGCACATTTTTGTGTCATCTGCAAAGAGGCATACTTTTCCTTCCAGTCCCTCTGCAATGTCACTTATAAGGACATTAAAAAGGACTGAACCCAGTACTGAACCCTGCAGTACCCCACCAGTAACCCCTCTTTCTTCAGAGTGGACTCCATTTACAATTACCTTCTGTGTCCTGTTGTCCAGCCAATGTTTTACCCAGGCTACCACCCTGGGACCCACTCCCAGGCTGGTTAATTTGACTATTAATCTTTTGTGTGGGACTGTGTCAAATGCCTTGCTAAAGTCTAGGTAGGCCATGTCCACAGCCCCTCCCTGGTCTACTACTTTGGTCACCAAGTCAAAGAAATCAATAAGATTTGTCTGACATGACCTTCCTGCTGTGAACCCATGCTGCCTTGGGTCCTGTGCCCCACTGGCCTCTAGGTCCTCAACAATTCTTTCCTTCAGAAGTGATTCCATCACTTTCCCTACCACAGAGGTCAAACTGACAGGTCTGTAGTTTCCTGCCTCTGTCTTGCTCCCACTTTTGTGAAGGGGTAACACATCCGCCTTCCTCCGGTCCTCAGGCACCACACCATCCTCCCATGATTTGTTAAAAAAGGTAGTCAGTAGTGTCATTAGTTCTCTCCTTAATTCTTTTAGAATTCTGGGGTGAATTCCATCGGGCCCCACTGCTTTGTCCACCTTCAGTTTTAGGAGTTCTTTCAGAACCCTTTCTTCTGTGAAAGGACTGGGATCGACCCCCCCATCCAGAGTGCTTCTGTTAATTGGATTAGGCACCTCCCTCCTCCTCTTTTGTGAATACTGAGCAGAAGTATTCATTCAGTATCCCTGCTTTTTCACTGTCCCTCTCTGCCCACTCACCGTCCATTCTATTCAGCCTCACTATCCCTCCCTTTGTCTTTCTACGCTCCCTGATGTACCTATAAAAGATTTTATCCCCCTTCTTAACCGAGTTGGCTATCTTTTCCTCAGTTTGGACCTTTGCTATTCTGACTACCCTCCCTGCTTCCTTCTGCCTTAACTGGTACAGTTCTCTGTCCTGCTCCTTCTGTGTTTCCTTATAATTCCTAAATGCTATCTTTTTCTCTTTTGAGAACCATAGTGGCTTTTTCTCTCATTTTGATTTATTTGCTTCACACAAAGGCTTGTTGCCTCTGTGATGGCAGTTTTGATTTTTCCCCATTGTTGCTCCACCACTCCTTCTAGCCTATTTGCTAGTGCTTTTCTAAGGCACTCTCCCATCTTGCCAAAGTCAGCCCTTCTGAAGTCCAGAACCTTCACTTTTGTATGGCTTGACTCTCTAGCTGAGTTTATCATGAACCACACTGTTTGGTGGTCACTTGTTCCCAGATGGCTACCCACTTCTAGATCTGTGATCCTCTCACCATCCCCATTTCAGAGTACGAGGTCTAAGATTGCTCCCTCACAAGTGGGTTCCAAAACTAGCTGTCTGAGGCATGCCACCTGAAGGGCACAGAGAATGGCCTTGCTTTTGGGTGTGGCTGCAGCCAAGGTGTTCCAGTTAACATCTGGCATATTCAGGTTCCCCATCAACAGTATCTCCCCTTTCTCTGCCATCCTAAGTATGCCTTCTATCATATCCTTGTCCATTCCCTCCCTCTGACATGGGGGTCTGTATACAACCCCTGTGCGAATTGTGGTGCCATTTCCAGTCTCTAAGGTGACCCACAGTGCCTCCTCTCCTCCCTGTTTACTCTTTTGTTCAGTTGCTTTTATCCCTTCCTTTACATAGAGAGCTACTCCTCCCCCTCTTCTCTCCTGCCTGTCTCTCCTGTAGGTTATGTACCCTGGTATGTTAACATCCCAGTCATGGTTCTCTGTGTACCATGTTTCTGTGACGGCTACGATATCCAGGCATCCCTCTTCCATCAAGGCCACCAGTTCAGGGAGCTTGTTGCCCAGACTATGGGTGTTGGTACTCATTACCCTCCATTTCTTGATGGCCTTACTCCGTTTTGCCCCATCCCTGTCCTTATTGTGTTTGTCATTTTCTCCATTTACCCCTGCCCTTCTCCCTAGCGACAGCTCAGAGAAGAAGTACTAATAAACTCTGCTGCATAACTTCATCATGAATGGAAAGCAAACCTTTATTTTTTTTCTGAAAAAAAAAATGAAATTGTCTATATAAAATGGAGAGTTTTCATATGAGTAAATTATTGCAGCACACATAGCTGGCCTTAAGGATAGGCTAACTAGGCGGCCACCTAGGGTGCCATTCAGTGGGGGGGGGGCACTGTCACCATCAAACAAAGTTACATTTTTTAATTATTATTATTTTTTTTTTGCAAGTGACATGGATGGAATGAAAATTAAAGAGCAGCTGACACCTTCAGGAGAACTTTAACAAAGCATAATATTTAGACTCAGTTTAGCTTGTTTTTCACATTAGTTTTGTATTTCTTCTCCCCGTTATTTATTACTGAGGTCACTTGTAGAAAAATTGGATCTTTGCTCCTGAAGACTTTATCTATTCGTGTTGCTTTCTCCCTACCAGCGGTCACAATACACTCCTTGTGACATCACAATTACTCTCTTGGCAACTGATTGTGCTGTCACAACAGAGAATTATGACTTGAAGCAGGGAGCCAGCTATAGAGGCAGATGGACTCTAAAGGAACTCTAAGAGATAATGATCATATATTCATGCAAATTTCCACAGCATTAAATAACATGGAGGAGAAATCTAAAGGATATCAATAGAATACAAGTAGAATTGTACCTAATTGTCATGTTTTTTAAAGTTTTCCTTGTGTCAGTAGCTCTTTAACGTGTCCAAATTTTATGTCATTTGGGGGGAAGGGGTGAAGACCCTTCCATCAGATTTGTGGCTGCATGCCTGCCTGCCTGCCTGACCGACCCATAAAAGAGCCACTCCCATTTCTATTAGATCTCTGCTGCTGTCTGTTTTATGTTTAGTGCCAGAGCAGCTGGAGTGCATGCGCTGAGTGGTGTTTACTGGGAATGGCTGGCATTTGGTATAATTAGTTCTGGTGATGTGTGCAGACAGCCATGAGGCAGTAAGGGATTGAGCGGCTGTGTTAGTGAGTGGCGAGGGAGAGCTGAGTTTGGTTTTAAACTTGCAAAAGAAACGAGACAAACCCCAAAGAGGACTGGAGGTCAGTGTGTAGGGCAGGGGGAACTACTGGAGAGGAGAATGCAGGGGCTCTGTGCTGCTGAAGGCACCAGAGCTGGCTCGCTGTGACACGGGAGGGATGGAAGCCAGCATCAGCCAGGACTTGCTGAGTCCAGATAGAAACATAGATGTTGATGGCAGATAAGAACTGCAAGTCCCATCCAGTCTGCCCATTTCGCTACCTACAGATAGGATCAGGGAGAGGATAAGGTCCGAAGGGTTAGCATGAAGGGTGGCAGGATGTATCGGACTATCGTGGAGTTGCAGTCGAGGAGAGGTTTCTCATCACCATCGGTGTGGGGCTGTGTAGTGAGTGGCCTGGCAGTCAGTCGGAAAGTCAATAGAGACCCCTCGAGAGCGGGGACTGGAATGGTGGGAGTAAAGTAAAAGTACCCACTACCAGTCTTGAATAGGGCCTGCAGGTCAGTGACTGCAGAGAGAGGGAGCAGCAGCCAGCCAGTTTGGGGGGGGGAGTAGAGCAGGCCTAGGCAGCACGAACAGCACGGATTTGGCTGTGTGGAGGACACTGGCAGTCCACCCCCCCCTCCCAGCTTCCCAGAGAAGGAGATTTTTATCTCAGACTCGGCCCAGAGGAAAAAACAACAACTGGCTATTGTTGGAGTCAAGAGGTCCCGCAGGGTCTCCTGAGTATATCTGGTCCTGGACTGGTGGCAGTCATGTTGTTTTCTGAGGGGCAGTCAGACCAGCAGAGCAGGAATTTGGCAAGAGGAGGACCATTATGTCTAACAAGGTCAGTGACGGACTGAGTGCTGATTCTGAAGTGATGCAGCCAGTCAGCTGAGCTAAAACAAACAATTGAAATTTTTTGACATTTTGTTTCTTGTTCCTGAACTTCCTGGACTGTGGACCCTCAGCCCCAGTTCTGACTTGCCCTGGTTCCTTCATGGTGGAAATGCTGTGTAGTATAAGATGATTATGTAGTACTTTGTTGTGTAAAATAAATTAAAGCCGCCTGTGCCATGTGGCAAGACCCAGTTGTGAGGTGTTGTATCAGTCCCTGCCTGGTAGAAAGAGGGAAGGAAAAACAAAAGTTTTTTTTCCTGGTTGTGGTTGCTGTCAGAAAGTTTATTATCTGCAGCAGACCTGACCTAAAACAAAATGCAAACTCTTGCAGGCAAGTTGCAGTTGCATTTCAGTAAACAGAAATGGGCACTAACTAGCCTGCTGAATCTAGAAAGACCGTTAGGCCTATTCTGCTGGCATTTTAGTATGTTAGTATGTTAGTTGGGATTAAAGAATGTAATGTTTTGTGACTGAATTGTTAAAGGAAAAATGTGTGTTGCTGAGGTACGGGTTTTCCACTGTTTGAGTCTGTGACATTTTTTCATAACCGTATATATATATGTTCATTGTGAAGTAATTTCCCTCCTCCCACCCACTATAGTGTATAAAACACCCTTGAAAGATAACATAACTTTGTTTTGTCTCCAATGTAAGCCTTAAAATGCACCAAAAAGCACCTAAAACCCCAGAGCTTCTGGGGGCTTACTGGCCCCCAGACTCCTGGCTTTTTACAAACATTTTTCGCACACTGTGTGTGCAGTATACCTTTACAACTCACTAAAAGAACCCCTACCCCCCGGAAAAATCCAGGTAACAGGCCTGTCGGGAGGGGCGCCATTTGCAAGTTCACCTAGGGGTGCCACATACCCTAAGGCCGGACCTGGCAGCAAAAAAGGACAAAGAATAGCATAGCTGTGGCACCACTAGATGCTTGCAAGAACTAGGAAGTATCTCTCCCATCCTCTCTGTGTAATGAAAAAACAGCTGCATTTCCAGCTAGTCGACGTAGCCTAGCCATGGATTGGGAAAACTATGGGGGAGATCAGTTGCTGGAGCAAGGATGGAGGGGCAGGCCAGGGTGAGCCAATTTGCAAAGCAACATTTAACCAACATGACTTTCATACACACTGTATTCCAAAGTGATTTAGATGTTTTATAAGGCACAGGAGTTCCATGCTGGTAACTCAGGGAATGTAGAATAGAATAGAATTTCTGGTGCTCAACCTGGCCCGAGGGAATAAAATAAAACCTGCCCCTCCCCTCCCAGCTACCTGATGGATCTGGTGAGCAGCTGATATGAGAAAAGTCCTGTCTCCAGTGGACTTCAGGTGAGCCCGTGAAACAATCAACAGTTCCTCCCCTGCTGATTGGAGTAACCATTTTGGAGTGCATGGGAGCAGGAGGTCTTCTATGCAGTCAAGACCCAACCAATGCAGGGCCTTGAAAACCATCACCCGTAACCAGTGTAGTTCACACAGCACCAGTGTTATTTGACCGAAAATGCATGTACCAGATAATCAGCCAGGCTGCACCAGTTGGAAACGGCGCATCAGACTTCCCACAAGTCTGAGATAAAGAGCATTACAGTAGTCGAGACAGAATGTAACAGAAGTGTAGACCACAGTCACGAGATTATAATATCATAGAAAGGGCTTCACCTGGGTGATATTCCATAAATGGAAAAAAACACAACAGATGACATGTTCAAAGGACAGTCTCTCATCATTTATGACCTCCAGGTTTTTGAGATTCTATTTTTCTCCCCTCCTGGCTCCGGTCTTGCCACTCCTCAGGCATCCTAGGTTCTCTGCACCCCCTCCAACCTCCCTGGGTGCCCTTCTGCCTCATATCGCAGCCTACCTCGAGGTAGCTCGGTGTTACCCTTTGCCGAATGGGTCCCTTCTGCTCCAAGGGGGAAGGCACTGTTGGGGGTGGCCTGCACACTATTTTTCTTTTCGGCCTCAGGTGCTGCTGAGGCAGTGGCTGACCCTGTAGGAAGTCTTCAGATGTGTCTCGAACCGGATGCCGTCATCCGGCCAATCCGGAGCGTTTTTTCTCGTGTTCTGGTGTTTTTGTCCCTCCTGCGCCACTGCCTGCAGTGCCCTGGTCTCCACTGGGGCCACTACTGGAGCGAGGCATCCCACCCATCCCACTCCCACCCCAGGAGAGGAGAGCAGTCCTCCGGACGCCGATCCTCTCTCCTTCCCTGCCAGCCCCGGCGCCCTGAGTCCTGCCAGAACCTGGGTCGCCGGGCGAAGTTCGAGGTGGCATCCAGCGCCTCAGCCCTCTGCACCACAGGGCCAGCGACCTCCAGGTTTTTAATCCTATCTACAGCTTGGAAGGACGTGACATCCTAAGATGGTAACGAGGGGGACACGCTCTTCATTGCTGACTTTCTGAGATACTGGTTCTATGATCAACAGTTGAATTTTTCCCAGATTAAGGCTCAACCAGCTAGCAGCCATCTAATCATTTAGGTCAGACAAACAGAGTCTGGTGCCCAACTCAACCTGTCAGGAAATAAAACAAATCTCTCCCTCTCCCACAACAACCTAACAGATCTAGTGCTCAACCTGACCCATCAGGGAATAAAAACAAATCTGGCCTTCTCCTTCCTCCAACTATCTGACTGGTCCAATACTCAATCCAACCCAGCAGGGAATAAAAAAAAATGTTCCTCTCTCCCAAAGTACCTGACGGGTCCAGTATGCAACCCTGCCTGTCAGGGAATACAAAAATATGTCCCCCTCCACCCAACAATCTGACAGATCCAGTGCCCAATGTGGCTTGTTATGGAATAAAAACATATGTCTCCCTCCTGCAAACTACCTGAGAGGTCCAGTTCCCAACCCTGCTCATAAGGGAATTAAACAAAAACCTTGCCTCCCTCCCTCAAGAACCTGAGAACTCTGGATGCCCAATCTGGCCTGTCAGAGAATAAAAAAAAATGATAACCTTCCCCCAACAACCTGACAGGTCCTGTGTTCAACCAGGCTCATCAGGGAATTAAAGAAAAAAAAATTGAACTCTCCCCCAACAACCTGACAGTTCTGGTGCCCAATCCTGCCTAGCAGGGAATAAAAACAAAATCTGGTCATCTTCACCCCCAAACATCTCACCAGTTTGGTGCCCAAGCTGGTCCATCAGGGAATAAAGAAAATCTACCTCCCTTCCTCCAACTACCTGATGGGTCCAGTGCCCAACCTGGCCCATGTATTAGCCCAACTGGAGAAAAGGAGGAGCAGCAGCAAAGCAATGAGCGGAAGGTGGAATAGGCAGGGCAGTAAAACATCGCTTTCCCCATGCCCATTCACTCAGGTCACAGTGAGGGGCTCAAACACTGCATGGGAGGCTTGAGGTTGCTGCCGCACTGCTGCTGCTACCAGCCTGTTCAGGCATCTCCACCTACTCCAGCCCACAGCACACTAAAATGGTAGGCTGAACCAAGGGGGAATCAATGGCACATTTCTGAGGCTGTAACCTCAAGTGCCAGTGACTCCGGCTTCACCACCTAACTCTCCCTCTCTCACTCTTTCCTTCTCTTGGACCTCAGTCTCATCTCTGCACTCTACTTAATATGCACATAGGTATCATGCTGCCATGCACGCTTCAACCCAGCCTGCTGTGCAGCGGAATGGTCCAGTGGCTGACCTGGACCATCAGGGAATAAAACAAACTCTGTTCCCCTCCTGCAAACTTCCTGATGAGTCCAGTGCCCAGTCCAGCAGGGAATAAAAGAAATCTGACCTCCTTCCCCAACTACCTAACAGGTCCTGTGCCCAACACAATCTGTTAGAGAATAAAAAAAGTGTCTCCTCCTCCACCCAACTACCTGATGAGTTCACTCCTCCTTCTCCACCACCCAACTGCCTCATGAGTTGAGGGCCAATCCAGGACCATAAGAGAATTAAAAAAATATATATCCAATCCCAACCTGGCCTGTTCACGGAATAAAATAAAAAAATCTGTCTCTTCCCTTCCCCAAACTACTTGATGGGTCTGATGCCCAACCTTGCCCACCAGGGAATAAAAATCATCTGTCCCTCTCCCCAACTACCTGACGGTTCCAGTACCCAACCTGGATCATCAGAGAATAAAATAAACGGTGATATGGAGGGGGTGCTATAAGTGAGTTCAGTGCTGGGGGGATGAAACTAATTACCAGGTGCTGGGTGGACTTGAACCACTGTGTACAGTGTAGGAAGCAATACTGAAAAGCAGTGCCACTGTGTCAAAGCCCTCCCTGTGGGCACTGTATACAAAATAATATGTAAAACTGATGTTGGATGTAGTTCTCATATAACTGCAATTGTAATAGTGAGACTGGTGAGACAATAAGGGTGCTACAAGTAAAGAAAGATAACACAAAAAGCAAGACCAGCCTGGTTGGCACCAGCCAAATTTTGGGTTGTTTTGCTCTTTAATTGCCCCTCCAGTGCCCCCACTCCTTCAGGCCCCTCAGAGTTCACACTGCCTGCCAAATCCCCCCTCCCCCCCCCGCTACTGTTCTTCACCACCAGGCTCCCTGGATCATCAACTGTACAGCTGCATAATTCTCTGCCGTGACATCACAACCTCTTGCCATGGAAAATTATTCTGTCGTCACAAGCAGAAGATTGTGATATCAAGGTAGGGCAAGCAGCAGGAACTGATAATGTCTACAGGGCAAAAAGCCTGTTTTCATACAAATGTCTGGAGTGATTAAAAGAAGATGTCAAGTCGGACCATTGGCATAGCAGTAGGGCTTCTGCTCATCACACCAGCGACCCATGTTCGGAATGAGCACAGGTCATTGAGGGCCGGGGAGAGAGGAAGGCTCGGGCATCCCAGGGACAGCTCTCCTTCCTTGGGGTGGGAGGAATCCTGCTTCTCATCACATGACCACCACATGGCACAGGTCAGGTGGTAGCAGCATGAGAGCAGCAGAAGAGGCAGGGCTAATGGCGGACACTGGCATGCAAGCATGCCGACATGGGCATGCTTGCGTGTTATTGCATGCCAAAACCCTGGGAAGGAAAACAACAGAGGAAAACGTCCCAGACTTTTCCAGCACTCCTGAAGACATCACACAACTGATGTGGCAGGCTATCTACTATGTCCTGGGCAAGTGTTGGATAACTGGCGATGAGGATAGGGGTGCTGCAGGAACCAGGGATGTAGGAGCATGAAACATTGAATGGAGAAAAAAAAATGTCCATTCATAGATTCTAATTTTTGGAGATTTTTTTTCCGTAGGTGTGAAACTGAACATTTCTGCTGGAAATCATAAAATTGCTTTCAACAAATTCATTGTCCATACAAAAATGTCCAGTGGGGAATTATTTGACCTTCATATGCATTTTGTTCCAATTCCATGCCTCCTCCCTCCCTCCTGGGAGGCTAACAGTGCTTTTGGGGCTTCTAATCCCCCCAAGTGTTTCACAGAGGCAGATTTTACTGATAGTCCAAATATGATCTTGTTCCATATGTCCTACCCTCAGCCACCAGCTCCCAAGACGGACAAGCTTATGGGGCCTCCCTGGGCAACAGACAGGCTTTTGTCGGAGTTCTGCACATATGTGATCTCAAAACTAGGCTGGTGAAGGATTTCTCCTGGACTCCCTTTCTCTCTTTTTTTTTTAAATCTGGTATTTCTTTCTCGTCCTGCCTGGCTCTCCTTCACCCTATCCACTGTCCTCCCAGTGCCGTCCCCCAAGGATCAGACCACCTCCCTTGAGCCCCCACAACTTACCCTTTGTGGCAGGGTAGTGGGGAGCATCTCAACCCACCCAGCATGGATCCAGCCAGGGAGGTGCCTTCTCGGGGGTGGCACCTGCGAGGGACAGCTTCATGCCATATGGCAAGGACCTTTTTCCTCTTTTCTCCCCCTAGGAGGTGGAGCGTGCAATTATGCCAGTGGAGAGAGCGTGCACGCATCTGCACACGCTCCTCCAAGTGTCTGCCCCATCTCCTCCCCTTACTGCAGCATCGGTGCATTGTCCCCAGCCACCACCAGGGGCCCAGTGGAACGCCGACCACTGGTGCCCCCCTCCCCGGAGAAGGAGAGCAGTCAATCAGACGCTCGATCCTTCTCCTCCCCTGCTGACCCCCCGGTGGCTCGTGCTTGCTCCTGAACATGGGTCATCGGTGTAGCGTGAGGTAAGGCATCCAGCGCCTCATCCCTCAGTGCCACCCGGCTGGCCTTGGACTCCCTCTCTGAATTGACTGAGTTGACTGTCATAGAAACATAGAATTTGACGGCAGATAAGGACCGCTTGGCCCACCCAGTCTGCCCATTTCCCTACCTACTGGATAAGCTGCAGATCCTAGTTAACCAGCAGTCTACTTCTTCCTACCCCCACCCCCTAGAATTGCCTTATGACTGTCCCATGCATGCTTGAATTCCACCACTATTTTTGATTCCACAACCTCCTCCGGAAGGCCGTTCCATGCATCCACAACCCTCTCTGTGAAAAAATACTTCTAAATTACCTCTGAGCCACCCCTTCTATCTTCAAATTGTGCCCCTTGTTCTTGCACACCTCTTTTTGAAAGATGCTACCTCTTGGACTTTGTTGATCCCTTGAGGTACTCGAAAGTTTCTATCATGTCCCCCTCTCCTCCTTTCCTCGAGTCTATACATATTAAGCTCCTAAGTCTCTCTTCATATGTCTTCCGTGCAGACTCTGCACCATTTTAGTTGCCCTCCTCTGGACAGCTTCCATCCTGTCTATGTCTTTGCGGAGATTGAGTCTCCAGAACTGCATGCAGTACTCCAGATGGGGTCTCACCAGCTGTCTGTACAGAGGGATAATAACTTCCTGTTTTCTACTGGTGATGCCTCTCCCTATGCATCCCAGTATCTCCCCAGCCCTCCTTGCTGCACGGATGTTATGAAGATCATCCAGGAGTTACGGCCAACCTACTGTAGTTTGGATCCGGGACCAACATGCATCCTAGTGGGGTGTGTTGATACCGGTCCTAAACAGGATAGTCCGGAATTCATTAGTGACAGGGGGATTTCCTGAACCCCTGAAGGAAGCGGGTGTGAGGCCACTCCTGAAAAAAGCTTCACTATACCCAGACTGCCTGGCAAACTACAGACCCATTTCTAACCTACCCCTTGTGGGTAAGGTTATTGAGAAGATGGTAGCTGTTCAACTGGAGACCTATTTATCAACTCATGACATCTACAACCCTTTCCAGTCAGGTTACAGGAAAAGGCATAGTACCGAGACTGCCCTTGTTCGGGTGCTAAATGATCTCCTGGCGGTGAGGGATCGAGGTAGACGTTCCATCCTTGTTCTCCTCGATCTCTTGGCAGCATTTGACAACGTGGACCATGGGGTGCTGATGGAGCACCTGCAGGTTTCTTGATGACCGGCTGGTACAATCCTCAACTGGTTTCAATCTTTCCTCACTGGCAGGACACAGCGGGTGGTGTCTGGGGTTTTTTCTTCGGCACCTCTGCCCCTGTCATGTGGGGTTCGGCAGTGTTCTATTTTGTCCCCCATGTTGTTCATGGTGTACTTGCTTCCGCTAGGGGACATTATAAGATGGTATGGGCTGAGTTTTCACTGTTATGCAGATGATAAGCTTGAATACAAACAAGACCGAAATACTGGTGGTGGAATCTGGTCACCCTGGGGTGAGGGTGCAAGCTGATCGAGTCTCAGGGCTGAGGCTAGGGGATTCTCAGCAACTCACCTCTGATCGGGTGAAGAATCTTAGCGTTGTTTTGGACTGTGGCCTGACACTTAAATTATAGATGTTGGCCATGGTCCAGACCTCACTTTACCATCTGAGGAACATTGCCAGGATAAAACATCTGATATCCTCAGGTGATCTGCCAACACTAGTCCATGCTTTTGTGACTTCACGCCTGGATTACTGCAATGCCTTGTGCCTAGGGATGTTGGGGAGTGATCCTTGCCGCCTGCAGCTAGTGCAGAATGTGGTGGCCAGGTTGCTGACTGGCCTATCCAGGTCTTGTCATATTGCACCTGTGCTGCGCTCTCTGCACTGGCTGCCAGTTAGGTGGAGGATCTCCTTCAAGGTCAGCTTGCTGACCTATAAGGCCCTGCATGTCCAGGGGCCCGGCTACCTGAAAGACCTTCTACGACCCTACTGCTCCTCCCACCCCCTTCTATCAGCAGATGAGGGATTGCTAGAAGTTCCTAGGGTTTCCCTTAAAACATCTGGGGCCCGTGCTTTCTCCTTTGTAGCCTCTACCCTATGGAACTCCCTCCCTCGCCATATGCGAGAGATCCCCACAGTAGAGGTATTTAAACGGGAGCTAAAGACATTCTTGTTTAAACAGGCATTCTCTCTTAATTAGTTTGCAGTATTAATTAGTATGATGATGAATTATTTATTGCTATGTTTATGTATTTTAAATGTTTTAGAAACATTGTATGTACAGTGCTTTGAATCGAAATGAGAACATGCGCTTTAGTAAATGAAACTTGAATGAATGAATGAATGGACTGTCCCTATACGGTATTGGGCACCACCTCCTTCCACCTCAGATCAAACAGACTTTTAAACAATCAATTCAAGCAAGAAGGTGGCTACATGGGGACAATAAGCTGGTGCCACAACGAAAAGCAGAATAAAAAAAAAAACAGAATTCGGGCTACTGCAGCTACTGAATGAAGACCCTTGTGCTAGGTCACGTTAAAAATGTATTTAATGGAATATAAAATAAAATACATAAATGAAGCAGCACCCACACACATTAAAGTGCAAATGTTTCACGTCACACTGATGCCTTTTCAATGCCTTTAAAGCCTTTAAAGCAGCAGTGCAATGAAATTGGGCAAAAAATATGACCCAACATTTTTTTCACTATAAAAGATTCCAGGCATCTTCCAGTTTTATTTGGTGGTAGAATGTTCTAATTCTACCAAAATTTGACTATTTTACAAATGTTTTAATTTAGATTTTTGTCAAGAAAAAAGATAGCTGGGACATTTTACATAGAAGTAGCATTGTGGCCTGGAAAGGGTTAGGATTGAGAAAAAAAAGACTTGTGGTGCACAGCATAGGAGGTGCTTAGACAAGTACATTTGACAGCTGTGCTTATATTTTTATTTATTGTGGTTGAATTTAGCTTTTTTGGAAAAACATTTTTCGTGGCACTGCACCTTTAAACCTCTGGGCTTATTCTTTAGACGTTTATTAGAGGGTCATCAGGCCAAATTCTCCTTTCCCCAAACAGCATCTTTTATCTTTCCATCTCTGGTACACACTAAGTGAACCCTAGGCAAGGGACCTGCACTAGGTACTTTAACCATGAATGCTGTTCCCTCCGCAGTCTCTCTGGATGCTGGTGGCTAATAACACGTTCATCCCTCTGCTGCTGGTTTTCCAGCAGCCCATCTGACAGGCTGAACCTCCTTGTTAGCCCCTGGGACTACTGATTAAACTCACTGCCACATTAGCACTCCTTCTCCATGGGTCAGACTCTCCAACTAGAAAACAGGCACTGAGCCTCCGGGACCTGTGAGCAGACACAAAGCCTACTCTATCCCTGCTCAAAGCCCCCTTCCCATACCTTCACTGTGTCTTCCCAGCCCCTATTACAGGGGCACTGCTGACAGATATGATCTGAACCCTGTGTGTGCATGAACCTTTTAGCAAACCTCAATTTGATATAGGAGTTACATGTTGTACCCAGCAGCAAAGATGACATTATCTTCGAGGTTGGGTGTGTCATCAGCAAAGATATTGCTTTTTATCTTGCCATTTGTATCTCTGTATTGTATAAACTGAACCCTCAACCTAAGAATCAACCATAGAGTGCTTTATGCAATGCTGATTACATCACAATAGTCCTGTACTGTACTAAAGCTTGCTGCTGAACTCAAAGAAAAACAGCTACTATATATCTTCACACAATGAACTGATTTAAAAGGTATAACTTTGAAATGGATGTTGTATAAATCAAATATACAAAAGCCTTGACTCAAAATACACAATCATCATGTGTGAGGGGGCAGGACTTCTATAACTCCCTCTCGACTTCACCACTCATGAGTTATGATCTTACCCCCTCACACTTGGAGATAAATTGCATAATTTGAGTTAGGCAATTGCGTAGCCACTATATGTGTCTAAAAGTTACATTTTTCCAAAGCTATCCCTACGATTAAGGTGGTATTTGCAATGTTGCTACCACCATTATTTGAGTCTCTGTGGCATTGAGCTGTTTTCTGAGAAGCCAAGTGAATATGGCAGCAGCAGCACAATATTCAAAAGACTATATATCTCCAACAGAAAAGCACCCTAATTTAGGTTTTAAATGGAAGGCTAGATGCAGAAAAACGTAAGTAGATCATCCGAAACAGACTGAATCTTTCCAGATCCATAGAAACCTGCACTTTCCTTACCCACAAATGTTGGTTTCCTCACATTTCTTGTGAACTTTCAAGTTCCTCCAGTCTGTCTGATTGCATTTTTATTTATTTATTTGAAAATTGTTGGTTGGGAAATGAACCAAGGCTCATTTGTAGGTGTGACATGGGGGAAGGGAACAGGGGAGGCAAATACATGGCACTGACATAGTACACGGTTAAATACAATTACATAGCACTGACACAGTTCACAGTTACAGCAAAGTGGAACAGAGCACATGTTTTAAAACAGGAGTAAGTGCAATAAGAGCAAGCAGCAAAATCAGGCATTTCAAGCACATCTACACCAGGGTAGGAGGAAAATGTAAGGGGGGGGATTCAGGTAGTGGGGAAAACAGGAGCGGGGGGGAGGAGGAGGAAGTAGATTCAGCTGGTACCTGAGGGAAGAACAGGGAAGGAAGTGAAACAGATGAAGGACTGGAGTAGGTTCAAGAGTGAAGGAAGATGATAGGAAAAGGCTGATTGTCCAGCAGAGGAGTGGGGATGAGGAATGGCAAAAGTTCGAGGATCCCTGGAGAGGAGGGAGCTAGAGGCAGAGAGGTGGAGAAGAGTGAGGAGAGGCAAGAGAAAAGGGACCCAAACCAGTATTTGGATATGAATGAGACAACAGTGGTTCATTTAAAAAATACAGCTGGCTGGGGCTAGCCTGATGACACTGAAAGATGAGGTGCTGTCCAAGCACCTTACTCTGACCACCCAGATTCATTGCGAGCCCAGGTCGCTGGGGGCTGACTATGATGGAGGGTGGCAGTGGGATTGAGCATGCCGACAAGACAGTTGTCTCTCTTCCAGGGAGGGTTCCAGGACCATCCCCATCTTGGCTGACACTTAGTGGCAGCTGGGTGTCAGAGCATAGACACAAGGAGGTCGACATCCAAGTCAGGAGGGTGGAAGGGGGAGTGGACCAGAGTGCATGTGTATCTCCACATGCATGCACCTTCTGATACCATGACCTCGGGTTGGGGAGAAAACCAAGAGGATGAATATTGGCACGGCAGGGTCGCATGATGCCCGCTCACCACATCACTCATGGCAACTGCTGGGCATACTGGATTGTGTTTTGGTGGGGAGGATGGCCCTCTGCCTCCTGGCTCTGCCACAGGGGGAAGATCCATGGGGGTACAACCAAACAAGTAAGCTGGGGGACTGCAGACAACAGGTGAGGGTAGTCAGGTTGGCTGAAGGGAGCCTGCCTACCCACGGCCAGAGGAATTAAATGTATTTGAAAAAAAAATGCAACTAGCTGGCAGTCAGCATTCACAGTTCTTTCAGTCAAAGGAAGAACTGCTACAGCAAACTGACTAATGAAATACATTTCGAGAGCAGAACTAGTACATCGTATAACTGTTCTCCTTCAGTAGATGGAGTAGTATATCTCAAATGTAAAAGTCCATTTTCTAAAGGAGAACAACCATATGATGTACTTGTGTGCTGGCGCTGGGCCACTGGGGTGAGTTTATTGATCGTGTTTAGAAGTTATCCCCCATCACTGGTTCACCACTCGTGGCTCTGACAGTGTGGCACCATCTGCTTGCTTTTGCAAAGCTCTGTTGGTAAAATGACGGTTGGCTTGAGGACAAACTCTGTGGGTAATATGGCAGTCAGAGTCAAAATGTAATTTTGCTGTTATCTTTGTAATATATTGGTTTGTTTCAAATTGTCCATATATATCAGCCTACCTACCAAGATATGAAATGGGTGTACAAATACCCCCTAAAGCCCCCACCATGAGTGATGCTGGCAGGGTGTGGGGCACTGGTGGTCCAGGAGTCAGTGGAGCCCAATCAGGGTATACCCTAGGACCAGGAATAAAGCTGGCAGAGCATGTCTGGGGAGAAAATATAAATAGAAAAAAAAAAAACAATCAATGAAAAAAGCAGGAGCACAAAACACACAACAGGCAGCACCAACTGCATCAGATGGTGTTTCAGTGTGGAACTGCTGATATCAGTTTATTGGAAAAGCTTACAAACAAGACAGGAACTTTCCACCATATGCATGCAAAAAGAAAATATGCCGGCAGCCCCAGTGCTACAGCAACAGGTCTTTGTCAGTGTATTATGTGTACCTGCTCGTTTTCCATTACCACAGAGCTTGCCCCCTGTGGACAAAGACTGCACTACCCACAGAGCTTGCCCCCTGTGGACAAAGACTGCACTACCCACAGAGCTTGCCTCCTGTGGACAAAGACTGCACTACCCACAGAGCTTGCCCTCTGTGGACAAACACTGCACTACCCACAGAGCTTGCCCTCTGTGGACAATCACTGCACTACCCACAGAGCTTGCCCTCTGTTGACAAAGACTGCACTACCCACAGAGCTTGCCTCTGTGGACAAACACTGCACTACCCACAGAGCTTTCCCTCTGTGGACAAACACTGCACTACCCACAGAGCTTGCCCTCTGTGGACAAAGACTGCACTACCCACAGAGCTTGCCCTCTGTGGACAAAGACTGCACTACCCACAGAGCTTGCCCTCTGTGGACAAACACTGCACTACCCACAGAGCTTGCCCTCTGTGGACAAAGACTGCACTACCCACAGAGCTTGCCATATTTAGCCAATCCCCACATTACCCACAGAACTTGCCCTATCTGATGGATCTTCTCCTTCTACACCTGTGGAAAGTGATGCCTCAGAATTCAGTGGGGAGGGTGAAAGAGGAAGGCTCTAGGCCATCCCAATTCAGGAGGCGTAAGTGTGCCACCCACTGACAACACCCACACAATTTTCATTCTTTTTCCCAGCATCCTCTCACCCTCTACAGAGAAGCAGGGGCACATTTGTGGGTCCTGAATCCCTGACACACCAAGCTTCTGGTCCTTCCCCTCTGGCGAGCGCTCCCCTGCTGTACTGCCACACATGTGTGCTTTCACCAGTGGTCTCCAGGTGGCAGTATTGCAGTGGGAATTGCTTCCTATGCTCCCTGGAAAACATAGAAACATATCAAATGACAGAAGAAAAAGACCATTGGTCCATCCAGTCTGCCCATAAAACCGTAACAAACCCAGGACCTGTTCTCCATATAGGGTTCTAACCCACATTATCCACCTCCATGCTCCCCACCCTACAGCACCCGCCTTGAGAAACCACTAAACCTTTCACTCCATCCCAGCCATGTTTGAAACCACTGATAGTTTTGGAACACTGCTACATCAGCTGGCAGATTGTTCAATAGCTCCACCGCCCTTTCTGTAAAATAAAACATTCTCGCTTCCCTCTTGAACCTCCCCCCCATCAGTTTCCACTTGTTACCTTGTGTTCTTGAGCAGCTACTTATGCTAAATAGTTCCTCACAATTCACCTTGTTCCTTCCTTTCAGGAACTTGAAGGTCTCTAATATCTCCCATCTTTCGTCTGGCCTTCAGCAAGTACCTGTTCAGAGTTTTGAGCCGATCCTCATAAGATCTGCCCTACTGGCCCTGAATCATTCTGGCCACCCTACGTGGCACTGTCTGCAGCCTACCTATCTCTTTCCTTAGGTGAGGACTCCAGAACTGGGCACAGTACTCCAGGTGGAGCCTCACCAGTGATCTACAGAGAGGTATCAATACCTTCTTCCTTCCGCTGAGAATACCACTTCCTATACATCCCAGTATCGTGCACGCCTTAATGCAGGGCTTTTAAAACAATTTCCTCTGGGATGCATGCTCCTCCTCATTCTAGGGGCCACGCTGGCTTCGGCTGTGACAGTGTGGGGGTGGGGGGGGAGATCTTAAACATGGGTCAAATTGGACCCACGAATATAAAAAAATGTGAGTCAAAACAGGAACCCCATGGATCAAAAAGGAATTGAAAGCAAATATTTTCATAGCACAGTAGCTACAAACTGTCACAAAAAGTATTTGTTAGAGTTCACTTCTCTTTTCTTCAGGTATTGCTACAAGGCAGGTACATCACTCTGAACCCGCTGGCAAGAGGAAGGGGAATCATTTCTGGGCAGGTTGCAGCTTTTTCCCTTTTGGTACATGTTAGCGTCATCCTTGGTCTCGGGGCAGGAACTGTGGTGGCAAGATGCAGCCAGAGGCACTCTCCACTGTTATGCTACCAAGTCAGCCTATAGAGGTGTTTATTTTTTGCCATAGAGCTTTTTGTCCTCTGGCTACCACCTTCATCTGCAATTAAAGCTCTTCTACTGATGACCTCCCAGCCCCATCAGCCACTCCCCCAACTGTTGGGCCAGTGGGGATTTACATGGAGCAGGGCCTGAGAGTACCAGTCGCAGTTATACAAGCAGCCAGGGAACATGCATTTGGATGTTTTCTCCCGTCCCCTGAAGTCCTGCCTTCTTCCCTCTGATGCTAGGCAGTGCCTGAGAGACCCTGCATGCATGCACTACTTCCCTACAGAACAGGCAAGCTCCCTGGCCCACTGCAGAGGTCACTGTGGTGGTAGCACCCAGCATCACCCCTCCCAGGGTGGAAGTGGCAGTCCTACCTCCCATCTTAGCCACCAGACCCAGACCCCAGCTCTGTTCCAGAACTCAGGTCACTAGCATGGGAGCGCGACACACTACCTGCTGTGTTGGGCCATCACAGATACAAAATAGGGGGATGACACATTCCATCTTCCTCTATTACATTTTTATCCTCCTGGGAGTCTGGCAGGTGGCTCCAGACCCTCCCTCAGAGGGAACTCAGTCTCTGACCCCACCATTTCTTGTCTGACCTCCCCTCCGATCCCCCATGGGTCCCCCCCGTGACAGGGCTGAGGCAAAGGGGCATCAGCTTTCCCCCAACCCTGGACAAATATCCAGATGTTGGGGAGCCAGAACGGGTGCTAGTGGGACCATCACAGACCTGCCAGCTCCATTCTCCTCCGTTTTTCTCCTGCCCTCCCTCCACTGACATTGTGCACCAGCAATGTGCCTCCTGACTCGCATCTCCCTCTAGCCATTGCTAGAGGGTGATCAACAAGCAGGATGGCAAACTCTCCCGTCCCTGAGAGAGGCGAGCAGTCCTCAGGATGCTCAATCCTCTCTCTCTCTCCCCTGCCGACCCCCCATGGCCTGGCCGGGCTCATTCCCAAACCCAGGTTGCCAGTGTGGCGTGAGGTGTGCTGTCCAGCACCTCAGCCCTCAGCGCCACTGGGCTGGCCAACACATTCCATCTTCCAAATGGAAGTCTGAAGTCTCACTTTCGTGTACTGCATGAGCTGCAGGTTGTAGATCTAGCCACATGGCAAGCCCTTGTGTGGCCACTACAGTAGTCCAAGTGAGAGGAGACAAAGGCCTACAAGCAGGGTCTTCAGATCATAATGTAACCCCTAGGTGGCACTATCCTATGGACTACTACCCATGCCTGCGTGACTAGACACAGGTTGAGGGGCCTGAGCTCAGTGAATGGGTGCCTCCACCCAGAGGAATGGTTTTGGAGTAGTGTAGCTGCTGTTGGTATAGCCCTCCGGGATGCTATAACCCCCCCACCAGCCCTTCTAGTGGCCTAAACAATTCAGCAACATAACCTTCACATTTACCATATGACAATAATAATATGCTCAAACCCCTTGTACTTACCACCAGGGCTGGATCTTCTGCAACTGCCCTGGAGACCCCCTGGAAAATAAGACCAGTGATGCAACAATACAATAACAGTACTGTATCCCCACCAAGAAGGTACACACTAGTCAGATTAAATGTAGAAAAACCAACAATCTGATTTATTCAGGGGGATGCGAACAAGGGTGGGCATGAATCTAGCAAGTGATTGGCAGATCTGATTAAATTCAGGCTGAATAGGCATGCACAGTGAGTCCCTTTAACACAGTCCTCACAACCCTGGATACCCAGTTGTTAAACAGGCTAGCCTGAAGCGTTGTCTAGGGTAGGCTGGCGTTGAAACTGTAGTTGGGGCCCTTAGGAAAGAAAACAAATACCATGCACTCAACCCAAATATTTGTAATCCAGTGCCAGATGGCTCAGTCCGTTGTAATAAACCCAAACACAAGAGAATTGGATGACACACAAATGATTGTAGCTTTTGTTGCAGGGAGCTACCCTGTTTTGTACTCATGTCACCCAGACTAGGATGCAGGACAGGCGAGATAAAGACCTTGTGGTGTTGTACTGGATTGCCAGGGGATGCAGGGCCTACACTATTCACCTCCTGGTGGTCGCTACCTGTTCAGTGGTGTTGAGTAGGGGTCCGAATCCCCGAGCAGTCTTTCACCAAACAAGTCTCTGAATTGGGAGCAGTGGCCTAGGCTGCGATGGCCGGGCTCAGGTAGAGCAGACAGTTCAGATAAAGTCCATGATGAAGTGCTGGAACAGCCGCCAGCTGGTGTAACAGAACTCACCATGGGGAACCAAATCGCGACCCATGAAACACATTCAGCACATCTATAGCACTTAAAGTAGTTTGCCACATTTCAGATGAAGTCCGTTTGCCAATTGCAGTTTCTCTGCACAAACTTTTCTATCTGAGGCTCACTTCGATACCGGGCAGGCCGATCGCTTCTGGAGCAAGTCTTCAGTTCACTCTCAAGTAGCACCAACACACTCTATTCAGATATAGGTCTCGATTCATTAATTGGATAAGTCTGACTTTCGCACTCAAGGCAATACTTCACGCTGGAAGATGTGACAGGCAGGCCAGCAGAGCCTTCCCGACGATTCTCCTTAGGCTCCTAGCTTGAGCAGCTGATCGATGGCTCAAGCTGTTCACTCTCCAAACTCCAACACACAACTGGCTCTCTCCAGGCAGTTCTGGGGGGGTTTCAGTAATCCAAAGGGTTTGGTTGGCTAAGGAAACTGTTTGTCACAGAAGGGGTTACAATTCCAACAGAATTTCAATTCTACAAGACCTCTGGGGACAGTTTCCATTTTAGGTCCCCTGAGGTTCAATTGGTCCAACGTTGGCAGTCCAGAACCAAGATGGTGGCTCTTATACAAAAATTCAAGCTGCAATGGAAGGCAGGTTAGACAAACTCCTATATTATTATTATTATTACAGCAGATAAACAGTAAATAATCACTTTCCCTGACAGAGCTCCCTCTGCGCAAATAGCGACTGCAGAATGGAGCAGGAATATGGACTGTCTGGCTGGTCATGAGCCCTAGATCAACCAGACCTGGCCCAGACTAATTTTCTAACACAGCGTAGTGCTCTTCTTAAAGAGACAGGCATAGAGGCTTACTGGAGCACTCCCATGCAGGCAATCAGAACTATTGGGCACAAGACACCATCCTGACAGTGGACATTAGGCAGCCCAGGAAGACATTATAGGAACCCCTATTTGTAGGGGGGTTACAATAAGGTTCCAGAAAAGGGTGGAATCTGGTAATGTTCTTACGATGATAAAAACAGCTGTTGAGTAGTACTGCAGATACGTGAGACTAAAATGTCAGCCTTTCATCAAGGACACCCTCTCTGCTTCAAGCTGCACTGCCTATAGAACTGGGAGCCTGTGGTTACGCCAGAGTGTAGAAACCTGATGATTCGAGCACACAAGCAACAGCTCTAGTTTTTCCTAGATTCAAAGCTAGACAGATAAAGGCCATCCAGCTACTGATGTCAGACCTGTTGTATTCTACTTCTGGCACCAGTATAGGTGGACTCAGCTCAGGTACAAAGGAAAGGGACAGCTGGATATCACTGGCAAAGCAAAGAAACTCCACACTGTGGTTCCTCATGTTCTCCGCAAGCAGGAGCATATACATGGAAAACTAGGAGAGAATCAACCTCTGGGGTATGCCACAGTCCAGGCCTATTGGCTGGGAATGGTAGTGGCCCAATGCAACTAGCTACTCCTGGTATGACAGGAATGACCAGAACCTTGCAGACATGGTGCCAGCTACACTCACGTAGTCCCTGAGTCTCACCATTGCCACCAGGAGGTCTACCATTTGACAGGTCGAGGTGGATCAAATCAGAAACCTTTCCATGCACCCTCACTATGCAGAGGTCATTATAAACCTTGACCAGGGCCCTCTCAGTACTGTGGTGTTATCTGAAACTACATTGGAATAGAGCAGGGGTTCTCAAATGGTGAGGCCAGCCTCCCTTGGGAGGCCCCAACTTGTTCTAGGGGAGGCTCAAGCAAGTTTGAAAAAGTACTGTATTTAAATTTTGAGTTTTATGTATTTTGTGTAATGAGATGAAGCAAACTGAAAGAGGATAACAGTGGGTGAATGTTATGTATTTATTTACTAATAAGTGACAAGGGAAGGTGAGTGAGCCAATGCTCATTTCAGGTGTACTCAGTGGTTCAAGAATGAAAGTAGCAGAGCAAGTACCTGGCCTGTGGCGGGGTGGGTGGGTGGGATTACAATAAGTTGAATAATAATATTTGTTTATTGTATTTATTTGTTATTCAGATAGCACCTTTGAGCACAGGAGCTCTATTTCCAAAAGTTCCACATCAGGATAAGACAACGAACTGAATGAAAGAACTGAATATGAGCCAAGTACTCAAAGGGGTTTCAGTTTATTCATGATGTACTGTGCAAAATACAGTATGTTGTTTTTCTTCGGGGGAGGCCCAAGATTATTTCAGTTTTTGGGGGAGGCTCAAAATCTTTTCCATAGATTTGGGGAGGCCCACTGTGACAAAGTATAAGAACTATTGGAATAGAGGCTCCAGAATGTTATTTGATCCCAGGAGGTCACTGAGTTGGGGTGCAACCAGCAGGCCTCGCCACAGCCTTAGCCAGGAATCACAGGTTGGAGACTGGCTGGTAATTTGACAGGCCATCAGGATCGAGAGATGGCTTCTTAACTATGGGCCACAGCATGACCCCCTTCAGGGATGTGGGGAGTAAAGTCTCACTCAAGGAAGCGGTAATGATGCCTGGGCCCATGCCCCCACCGTAACATTAAGCAACTGTGTTGGGGTTGGATCCATCTTAGAGGTGGTGCCACATATACCACAGAGCACCCTAACTACCACTTTTACATTCAACTGATGGAATTTAGTCCAGGAAATCGGAATCTTAGAACTTCTCCCAGTTGTTCTCCTGTCATCCAAAGGTATGAGGGCAAAGGGAATGCAGTTCCAAATGCCAGCAGTCCTGACTCTAAAGAATAGACTGCAATGTTGTGGAATATGCACTGGCTGCGATGTGTGCCTGCATTGCACCACTGTTCTTTAATTGCTTGCTTTGTAAAGAGCTTTGAGAAACAGTAGTTCAGGTATACAAATCACACTGTAAAACCAACATTCTTTGCTATGCTGAATATGGGAGCTACCATTATGAATTCTGCAACTGTCCATGGCTCACAAACCTACAGGGTGCTATCAAGCAATAATTTATGGGCCATTTTCACACCTATTTATTAAAGAAATCTCAGCTTGCTTCTGCATACCGTAGGGCCTTACAAAGTTCTAGTATATATTATACCTGGTCCTCAAAGGTGATGAGAAATAATTTTTCATTGTTAAAGAGCCCTACCAGTCTCAGCCCCTGCACCTGCCCTGTTGTTGGCTTACCTCCACAGATTGCTGGTAGTATGCTGCTGGCAACAAATAACAGTGGTTAAAAAGCTATGTCACTTGTAAAATTCAATTAACTTGGGTCCCGAGGACTTCCCGGTTCTATGTCTTCCATGTTTTGCCTCGTAGACCACTGGATGTGGTGATTTAGATGTTAGAGCATGGGGCGCTCATCAATGGGGTGGCTTTCCGCCCGTTTTGAATATTTTGTTACTTGGACAATATAGGCATCTGTCAACCAACAAGGGCCTTTGGTTAGGTTGACTTGTGCCCAGCATTTCATTACCAAGTGGCCATTAGAATATTTAAAAAGATCGAAAGCCGCCCCATTGACTATCAATGGGCACGCCCCATGCTTTCCCTAGCATCTTGTCATCACGCCGTGAGTGCGGGGGCGGGACGTGGGCAACTGAAAAAAAAACAGGAAGTCCTTGGGACCCAGTTAATTGAATTTTATGAGTGACATAACTTTTTAACCATTGGATTATTTGTTGCCAGCAGCATACTACCAGCAAACTGTGGAGGTAAGCCAACAACAGGGAAGGTGCGGGACTGAGACTGTTGTCTTGGTGGATCTCTTTAAATGCCCTCCTGTTTTCCATTCTTTGTCATGTGTCCTGATATGATGTGACTAAGTTTTGATAAATTAATGCTGTAGTCATGCACTTTCCTCAAATTTACTGTACATTGTATTCCCCTCTTCAAAGCAGCTACTGGTCTGTCTTTTCATATTTCCTAGACATTCCATGACCTCAGCTACATCGTTACTAAGTCTACAGTTTTTGGATCTCAGAACTTGCTTATTCATTTTGCTGATCTACACAGAACTAATTCTATGGTGTTTGAATCCCAGAACTTGCTAACTCATTCAGCTAATCCACTTGCAATTATAACATTAAATGGCACGACTACTGAGCAAGTCAGTGTGGTACATATAACGTAACATACAGTAGGCTCAGCTTTTTGTATAGCTCTAAACGCTGTCTCCATGCTGACGTGAGGAAGCAGATGATCTTCCACTTCCTGCTCCCCTACCATTGGCTATGGAGACATCGTAAACTGCTGTGCCAACAAACCACTCTGCTGCCCTGGATCATTTGTACAAAAGGTGTGCGGGTTCATCCCCTCCTGTGGATGGTCTGCCCATCATCATCTGCTGTATGATTAGATTAACTGGCCAAGTCCCTCAAGCAGGTGTGACTACCACTGGCTTTCTTTGTTGTAGAACTGTGCACAAGGAAAAGCCCGATAATCTGCTAGCCCACCTCATACAATCAAGTAGTTCCTACTCACTCTGTTTAACAGCAGCCCTTATGTTCTCAGTTTCCAGGATGAAGTGTGAATTTGGTAGAAAGGCATTTGCAGGGGGTGCTAGAGAGCCATCTTTCAGGCTGGACATACTTATTTTATTTATTTTTTGTTGACCGGGTAAGTACACTAGACAAATTCTGCCTATTTTCAGGCACGACCCGGTGGAGGGGGATACAGATGAATGCCTACTGACTTTGAACCAGATTAAGCTGTTGGTGGTATTTTTAGTGAATGAGGGAAATTTGGCCAGGACACTGGGGAAATTCCCTACTCTTTTCGATAAGTGCCATGGGATCTTTAACATCCACCTGAACTACCACCAATCCAGGCAGATGGGACCTCAGTTTAACGTCTCATCCGAAAGATGGCACCTCAGAAGTGCAGCACCCCTCTCATGCTGCACTACAGTGTCAGTACTAGGATATTAACCCAAGTGCCAGATGTGGGAACTGAGCCCACAGCCCTCTAATCTCCCAGCCTCAGAGGCGAGTGTGCTACCTACTGAGCCACTGACACTTCTTTACACCTCTCCACTTTGTGGTGCTAAATACTATTAAAATACAGTCAAAACTGTTAAAAGTCTCAAAACTAAAGCCAGAATTGAATATAGAAATATCCACGGAGCAGATAGATCTAATTTTGAAGAATGGGTCAGCAGAAATCGCAGGCCCCGGGGCCAGCCAAAGATCAACAACACTCAAACACTAACAAGGCCTCTGGACCAACAAGTAGCAGCAGTAATGGGCCCAAGGTGTGACAGAGCCGCCCTGGACTGCATTGCTTGAATCCATGAGGACGATGGATTCTGAAATAGAAAAAACTCTCCAGAAATTGGAGACCCACGACACTGCTATCCAAAAGTTATCAGGAACTGTGGCGGAGGCCGAGAAATAATCTGTATCACATTATCCACAGTAGCAACTCTAACTAAAGAAAATTATCAGCTCCACAGCCATTTGGGATACATTGAAAACTAAATCTGCTCTGGAAATGTTCGAATAATTGGCGTGCTTGAGGGTGTGGATGGGACCAATTTATTATAGTTCCTAGTAACCTGGCTGCAAGAAAAACTGTACTTACCAGATGGATTTAATTCGTCTTCTTTCACTAAGGCCCATCAAGTTAATCCATGGGTTCGCTCAGCCGTGCTGAACCAGCTATGCACCATTCTTTTAAGAACTGCTGGATCGAACTGCAGAGATGCTGTGATCCTGGCTGCGCGTGCTGCCTATCCATTGGACATAAATGGTGCCGATATTAATTTTTATCCAGATCTTTCTTTTCAAACCCAGGCATGAAGGAAAACCTTTGATGCGGTGAGGCAGTGACTGAGGGCACTGGGGATCATGTATTCTTTTCTGGTACCGGTCTGACTTCGAGTGATCTACCGGTGGAAAAACGTGGCAGTTCAGCAGTTCCCAGGACACGGGTCGATGGATTGCAAAGGGTGGAAGCAGAATTTGCAAGTTGCAGGGAGGCTGCTGAATTAACCCATTTGGCCTCTGATTCTGAGGACTGATCTGTGAGTAGCGGCACAACTAGGGTGGCAATCTGGCCGTAACCTGCAGCAAATCTGATCTGTGTGACAATTTACTGGGAGTGACACATTACATCATGTTTGTTATTCTTGGACTCTTAGGCAGAATTTTTCTGGGGCTGTAAAGTTATTATATTTTTATATAATACTGTTGGGAGTTTAGCATGCTAGAGTGAAAGCGGTACATCTACCATATTGTTGGCCCCATTTGTCTTTTCCTCCTAGGGAGTGAACGCTGCAGACACTTAGATTGCTCTGGTCTACATTTATAATTAAAAAAATACACCACACTCCCTGTTAGAGCAATTCTTATACATCTGATTTCTATTATATAATAGGAGCGATATGACTGCTTGTTGTAAGCTGGGCGTAAATAAAAGTTTCTTTTTCAATAGATAGCCCATTAGGGGTGAGTGAGGATTGTTAAGGGGGCCTAAAGTGTATGTTAATATTCTCCCTAATGTATTAAAGGTTACATAACAATCTGTTGATTGTTTTACTTTCCCGATGTAATATTCTTCCTACAGGACATACCTACTGCTGTTGAAGAGGCTAGCATATCTTAGAGACTTCTGGACTTTAAAAATGGAATTTTGTTGGAGTCCCCCACCTCCTGTTGTACTAGATTGCAGGGTGACTGTTATAACTGTACTCCATAGCATTGTTGTTATAGTGGCAAAGTTTCTATTCCCTGTCTGAGAATTGTATCTGTACAATGTATGATCATACAGAAAATTAATAAAGTACCAAAAAACAAAGAAAGGCCTTTGCATTTGCAGCACTTGACATGAAGCATAAACTCTCTTTCCAGCCAAAGAATACTTCTAGCTTGCAAATGTTCAAGTCCTGTCTTTTCAGTCACATTAGCACCCTGTATTTGTTTCGGTCCAGAATCCCGCAGTCCGCGACAATGATCACGTTATATAGCAATGCTCATGCTGTTTGCTTGCTGTGACCCCACTTTGCTAGCTTGCTTTGATTACTGTCGGGATGTAATTACTTGTGCAGTTTGTTTTTGCCTGTGCACGTATTAACCTACATATTTTAACGGGTATGTAACTATTCCTCCTGAACTGTGTTAACTTGTTGAATGCCACAGTCCTCTCTGGGACCTCCAGGAAAACAAGATGCTGCATCTTATGGGGTTATCACAGTTGGAGTAATTTCAAATCAATCAATCAATCATCTGCTATTCATCTGAATGGCCTAGAAAGCTGTAACTTGATGTTGTGGAAAGTTCAGGCACTATGAAACAGAGCTACAGCTTCTGAGGAGATAAAGATTAAAGGCAGTTACAAAGCCAATAAAAATAAGATTATTAGTTTAAGCAAAACTGGTTTAAACATATCAGAATATAGGATACAAACGGAAGAGAAAACAAGGACATCTAAATGTCGAAACACAGTTTCCCATTACCTTCAAATCAGTTCAACTGATTAAATCAAAAGGGGCGCTTTTCTGAGCTTATATCATTGACATTTACCCAGCTTCTCATCTTTATTTTTGGCACCGGTGACCCCTTGATGAAAAGTCCACTCCAGTTTTAAATATACTTGTTAATGTCAGGACCACGGAAGCCTTTATATATATTTTTATTACTAGAAATAAAACAAGAAAGTGGCTAAGAGCATGTTCCTTCTAACTAAACATCTGCTTATACTGAAAGAGAGAGCAGCAATGATCCACAGAAGACCTACACAGCTAACTTGTGGTTTGCAAGTTGCTGCGTCTGCCTCTGGACTTCTGCTGATTTATCTTGTCAATAATTATTTCTCTGCTGCTGTGGTAGCTGATGCACTGTACCTTGTTTTTATGTACATTTGCCATGTTCTCCATTGCTGTCTTTAAGTTTTCTGTATAGTATTTCAAGTTTAAGCACATTTTACTGTGCACTGTCATTGTGTTGTTTTTTTATCACTGTGTTGTAATGTTCCCTGTTCCCCCTCCTCCAGGATACATCTGAAAATAAGCTGTTACTAGCTCAGTATGCCTTTCCTAGTAAAACTTTTGAAATAAATAAAACAAATAAATAAACAAACAGATAAATACAGAGAAATAACATGTTAGGCATGGAAGGATGGCAACCTAAAGCCTTAGATCAACCATGGTTTCCTCCAGAAGGAATTTTTCCACTCCTTCATGCCAAAGATCATAATATACAGGTTACTCACCTGTAACAGGAGTTCTAGGAGTGGTATATGTTGTTCATCCACACTGTCTGGCAGGTTCCTTGCCGCTTTAAGATGGGCCGGAAAGTCTTCAAGCTGGCTCCTCCCACCCACCTGGGTGGTAAAACCCTCGGCTCCACCCCATGACACTAGAGCTAGCCCGTTGGAAGCCAGGTTGCACGTCGAAACCGGGGAGGTCAGGTGGGTCGTGTGGATGAATAACATATACCACTCCTAGAACTCCTGTTACAGGTGAGTAACCTGTATTTCTAGGGACGTGGATATGTTGTTCAATCCACACTGTCTGGCAGACTCCTAGCAGTTTTCTGGTAGGAGGGAGGCAAGGTGTGCACCCCCGATACTTACTTGGGGAATAAGGACTGGAGAACCGAGGTCCCAAAACCAGCATCCTGGCGTGACTCAAGGTCGATGTGGTAATGGGAAATAAAGGTGTGTGCTGACTTCCAGGTAGTAGCCCTGCAGATTTCCTGGATAGGGACGTCCCTAGAAGCAGCCACTGAAGCAGCGGTATGGTGGGTAGAATGAGCTCTTATCCCTTTGGGTGGCTCCATGCCCACCAACCTATAGCAGAGATCTATGCAGGAGGCGACTCACCTGCTAATCATCCACTTGGCTGCAGGTCTGCCAGGTGCAGCTTCAGTGTAGGTGACAAACAGTTGCGAATCTCTCCCCGAACTTCAGCCGTCTGCTCCTTGTAATTAGCGAGCGCTCTTCTAGGGTCCAAAGTATGGAGCCTATATTCAGCCTCTGAGGTGTGATTGGGGTGGAACACTGGCAGAGTCAACACCTGATTCAGCTGAACCTCCGACACCACCTTTGGAAGGAATTTTGGGTGGGGGTGAAGGACAACCTTGTGCCTGTGGAAGACCAGATAAGGAGACTTGATGGAAAGCATCTGGAGCTCTCCTATCCTTCTGGCTGACATTATAGCCACCAAGAAGGCGGTCTTCCACGACAGGTGGGAGATATTGCACCTGTGCATTGGTTCAAATGGCTTGCCCATGAGCTTGGCCGATACCAGCAGTAGATCCCACAGAGGTGGAGGTTCTCGCACCAGAGGGGATATATGATCAAGGCCTTTAAAAAAGTGCCAGACCAGCTTCTCCTGCGCCACCGACTGCTTACCAGCCCACGCCTGGTAGGCAGAGATGGCTGCCAGGTGCACCTTAAGGGTCATCGACCGAAGCCCCAGCTGGGAAAGGGACCACAGGTAGTCCAAAATGCTAGCCAACAGACAGGAAGAGGGGTCCAACCCCTTGTCCTGACACCAAATGGAGAATCTCTTCCATTTAAAGGCATAGCATTTTCTGGTCAACTCCTTATGGGACACCTCAACGACGTTGAGGACCTCATCAGAAAGACCCAAGGCCTGGAACTCTAGCCATTCAGGAACCAGGCCATCAGGTGCAGGGATTGAAGGTCTAGATGGAGCACCTTCCCCTTGTTGACTGAGATCAGGTCTGGGTGGGCTGGAAGCCTCCTCGGGAGCCTGGAGCTGAGGCTGAGGAGATCTGGGTACCAGAATTGGCAAGGCCAGTCTGGGGCTACCAGAATCACCTGTGCCTTGTCCCTCTTCACCTTGAGAAGCACCTTGTGGATCAAGGGAAATGGAGGAAAGGTGTAGAAGGGGCCTGGGGTCCACAGTCTAGAGAAGGCATCCCCCTGCAGTGAGCCCTGCTGAGGGGGGCGGGCATGAAACAGCCGCATCTTCACATTCTCCTTGGAGGCGAACAGGTCCACTTGAGGGGTGCCCCAATGGGAGAACAGGTCTTGAACTACCTCTGGCAGGAGAGACCACTCATGAGATGCAACGCCTATCTGGCTGAGGGCACCAGCCAGACTGTTCGAGGCTCCAGCCACGTGAATGGCTAGGAGATCTGCCTCCAGGCTGATCACGAGAGACCAAATGTGGAGAGCTTCCTTGCACAGAGACAAGGAGTGCATCTTGCCCTGATGGTTGAGATAGTACATGGTCATGGTGTTGCCCGTCTGGACCTGAACCACCTGACACCGTACAAATGAAGTGAAGGCGGTGAGGGCTAGCGTACCACTTGAAGTTCCAGCAGGTTGATGTGGCATCGAGACTCCTGAGTGGACCAGAGACCGTGGGCCCGGAGCTCCCCCAGATGGGCACCCCAAACCATCAAAGAGGCGTCGGTCATAAGTATGATCATCGGCTTGGGGCAGAGAAATGGGATACCCTCCTGCAGATGAGCTGGGATGAGCCACCACTGCAGGCCATCCCACATCTTCTAGGTCACGGTTACTGGCTGGTCCAAAGGACCAGAGTGTTGAGACCACTGGCAGGCCAGTCCCCATTGCAGGGGATGCATATGCCAGCGGGCCCAATGGACCATGCTGGTGCAAGCTGCCATTAGACCCAGAAGGTGCACGAAGTCCCTAGCAGGGCGCAATTGCCCAACCTGAAATGATTGGGCAAAGAAGGAAGGACCTCGGCCCTGTCCACCAGGGGCCGGGCTCTGGCTCAAAGAGAGTCGAGCTCTGCCCCAATGAACTGAATCACCTGCAATGGCATGAGTTCCAATTTGGTCTTGTTTTATCAGGAAATCAATTTGAGAGCAGACCTGGAGGCCCAGATCTCTGGATCGCTCCACCTCCAACATGGAGGGGGCTGCTATCAGCCAGTCGTTCAGGTAAGGGTACACCCGGACCCCTCAGTGCCACAGGAATGCTGTCACCACTGCCATGCATTTGGTGAAGACCCTGGGAGCTGGAGAAAGACCGAAGGGCATGGCCCAGAACTCGAAGAGGGATCCCTCTGCTCTGAGGCAGAGAAATCGCCGATGTGACGGACGGATTGGGACATGAAAGAACGCATCCTGGAGATCCAGAGAGCAAAACCACATGTCTAGTTCCAAGGATAGTATGATCTGAGCCACAGTGACCATCCTGAAGGTGCACAGCCTTAGGAACTTGTTCAGGTCATGCAGATCGAGAATGGGGCACCAGCCCCCCATCCATTTTGGGACCAGGAAGTACCTGGACACAAACCCTGGGCTTGAAGGAGGATCTGCTACCTTGCTGATCACCTCCTTTTGGAGGAGCAGAGCTATGTCGGCTCGATGAGCCGACAGAGAGGCTGTGGAACCAGTAGCCTGCAGAGGGGCGACGGCTCGATAGGGAAGGGTACGCTCGAATTCTAGAGGCAGACCCCTGCTGACCACTTCCAGCACCCAACAGTCTATGGTGACAGAAGACCAGGCAGAAAGGAAGTGGCTGAGCCATCCCCCCATTGGGGGACCCAGGGGAGGAGTGACGAGGTTTGGGGCCGCACCCCATAACCCGTCACTGGGCAGGCCTGGAGGAAGGGCCAGCCAAGGAGCCACCTGTACCTTTTCCTCCAGGCTTCCTATTGGAGGAAGCAGCAGGCTTGGCCTTGGGGTGACAAGCGTGAGCCTGCTGGCCCTGTTGCTGATGCTGCTGGGCTGGATATGCTGCAGGGGTGGAAGGACAAAAGGACTTACACTACTGCTGGCGGCCTTTGTCCTTCTGGGCAGATGTGACCAAGTCCAAGGTGGCGTTGGACTTCTCAGTCCTCTGGAGATGGCCCTCCACCCTGGGCCTGAACAAGTCGGTGCCCAAAAAGGGGAAGTCTGCCAGCTTGTGCTGAGTATCTGCCATGAAGGTGAAGATCCGCAGCCAAGCTCTGCGGTGCATGGCTACTGCGGCTACTACTCACTGGGCACAAGAGTCTCTGATGTCCAAAGCAGTCTGGAACTGTTGCTTGGCCACTGCCCTTCCCTGATCCTGCACCTGCTTGACTGTCGTTTGAAGGTCAGCTGGGAGATGAGGAAGCACCTCATCCAGGGAGCCCATAAGGGCATGTGAAAAGTGTGCCATCAGAAGAGCCGAGCTAGCCTGTCGAAGGCCTAGGGAGGAGGCAGCATAAACTTTGCACCCGGAGTAGTCCAGTTTTTGGACTCCTTGTTCGGGGGCTTCTCTATGTCTCTGGCATTTCCGGAGCGCTGGAAAATGCTATCAGTTACCAGCCCTTCAGCTGAGGGGTGCTCCAAAAAACTGGAGAGGGAATCGGTCGGGACTGCATACTTGCAGGCCATCCTGGCCGAAGGTGCAGGACAAGATGCAGGCCGCTGCCACAATTCCAAGGTCAGACCAACAATGGCCTCGGCCACAGGGAAGGCCTCTGTGGGGGAATCCCCTTGGTCCAACATCTCCATGAGGGGATATCTGGCCCATTTCTACACAGGTTCGAGCTGCATCCCAGTAGAGTCTGAGATGAGCTGAAGAATACCCAGGAATGAGGATGGGCTCTCGTCCACCAACAGCCCCCCGAAGAATTCCAGGTCGAGGGGACTGGAATACAGGGAGGAGTCATCAGACTCCGAGGAGTCCACAAACAGCTACCGAGCACCTGAGCCACCCTCCACTCACCGAGGCCGATCAGGGGTGAGGATGACTGACAACCTGTGGGACAAGCCCTGACCAGTCTTCGGTTGCAGGGGTGGTGGTTCCACCACAATGGGTGGAGCAGCCAGTTTCGGCCGAGCAATCAGTGCCAGAGTCAGCTCCTCAACCCAGGAGCCGATTGCGAGAGGTTGCTTTGGCTGTTTGGACGACAGCCACTTAATTGCCGGGGAAGGCAATGGAGTCGGCTTGTTGCTGGCCAGTAAGAGATGCTACCACATCATATCCTCATAGTGCGGACGCAACTTGCACCGGAGCCTGTCCTCCAAAGAGGATGATGAGGAAGAGCGGCGGCGCTGCTTTCTGTGATGTTGGGACTGAGACCACCAATGTCGGTGGGACTTACCCGACACAGAGGAGGACCAAGACCGAGATCGATGGGGTCACCGATGGTGGGTGGAAGAGGGGGAGGGGGAAACCCGCTCATCCCCCAGTTCAGGGTCCTTGACCAGGGACTTCGGCTTGGGGGGCCGAGACAAGTCCTCGGTAACTACCGGGGGTACCGTTGAGAGAGGGTTATTGGCTTCTGCAGTCGACAGCCCGTCCAACGGGTTGAGAAAAATCTTGACCGCATTGACGGGTGTCTTGGACGGCTGACCTGATGGGGACACTGAAAAGCCAGTAGCCTTAGTGGCAACCTCGACAGAAGTCAATAAAAGACACTCTGGGGAGTGAGATCTCTCCCGCTCCCACGAACGTCGACGGTGGCACTTACCTTTCGGTTCCTTTTTCTTCGACTGACTGAAGTGAGTCCCTGAGGGCCCCTCTCCCTTGGTGGAGACGGACTGACAAAGCTCCTTAAAGAAAGCAGTATAGGAGAAGCCCAAGGAGAGCGGGATAAACGCCGACGCCAAGGAAGATAAAGACGCAGCCTGGGCCACCTCCTCCTCGAGGGCAATTAACTGCTCCAGCTGCTCCGCAGAGCCCACAGCCATGGACACTGCCCAACGGGCCTCCTTCGACTTCACCGGCAGAAACCATTTTTTTGGGCACCCCAGTTGGAGTTGGGCAGTGCGGTCTTCCAGAACTGAGGCTGAAAAGGACTTGCAGAGATCGCAGACCTGCGAATCATGGGCAAGCCCCAAGCAGCAGACGCTCATGGCGTGTGGGTCGGTCTGAGACATCTTCTGCCTGCAAGGGCACCAACGGAAGCCGGGAGTAGATTTCAAATCAATCGCAGCCATGAAGGAAGGAGAAGACTTAAGTCTCGAAAATTTTAAGACGATTTTCAGAAAAAAATGACGGTTTAGGATCCAGGCCTAAAGTTGCAAGAGCCCTAAGGAGGGAACCTGAGCTTCCAAGCGGTAAGGAAGATCTGGCATCATGGGGTGGAGCCGAGGGTTTTACCACTCGGGTGGGTGGGAGGAGCCAGCTTGAAGACTTTCCGGCCCATCTTACAGCGGCAAGGAACTTGCCAGACAGTGTGGATTGAACAACATACCCACGTCCCTAGAAATAATAATTTAGATTGCACTGTGAACTGGGTCTGGATGGCAGCTTTGCCTATCTATACATAGCCTAACATTATCTGTTGGTTAGTCTCTAGTTCCATTTCCTCTCTCCTTACAGAAAGTCATGTGTTTTGGCTGTTGTACTCAACACCTTCAGCTCTGACCTTTTGAGTATCTTCCATAAGGACCTTTTAGCCTAAAGGAACTTTGTTCATTTGGTACCTCTAGGGGCAGAACACTCCTCAAGAGGGTTCCTGTGACCTTGTGATGCCCCAAAAGAGTGGTAGAGATAGTAAACAACCACATCTAGGTTGCCTAAGCATTCAAACTGCTAACAGTGCAAGCTCAGACTTCCAACAGCACTGAGTATCCTTTCACAAACCACCCTACTGTACCACGCTTCATGCCTATCCATCATTCAACTGACATTGCATAAGCATACCATATGTGGTTGCCCACTGAATCAGTGAACCTAGGAATGGTGACTTACAACCACCCCCTTCAGGTGATGTGCCCACTATCCTGCATTGCTACCTTGGAAAAGGGTGAGCATGGCCCAGGGAACCTTCCATGTCTTGGGTTATCTTAACTCACTCAGAGTTTCCCTGAACTCAAATAAGTCTATTGCTTCTCATGAGTATGAACAGTTCTGGGGGCACCCGAGTCTTGGCTATAGCAAATAAGCACACAGACTAATAGATGTCCAAGCACTTGGCTTTTTTTTCAAACAGTTTTCCCCCTGAGTGCAGGCTGACACCTCCTTCCATCAGTGCCAAACCCCTGTTCCCATTCATCGAGATGCCACTCACCAACCATTCCAGGACCCCAGGGCTTACCCATGACACACTGCTATGCTGTCTCCCTGGCTTGCACCCCAGGGTCAGGTATGCCTTTAGCTACCTTTTCCTATCTGCCATCTATCTGGTCACTCACAGTGGAGGTGAAAGCCTGGGGTGGTCCCTGGATGGTGGTGGTAGTAGTCCGATGGTGAGCGTGAAGGGTAGGCAGAGGTTTCATCTGCCTAGTCCTGCACCCATTTTCCACTTAAGTCCTGCCCTCTCCCCAGGAGCGTGTCGTGTCACTGAGTACCGGCATGCTGATGCACCCAACTGATGCTATTGCTCGCTCCAGCTTCCCCCCAGAATACTTTCCCTTGCATCGCCACCTGTGGTCACCCAGGTGGTTGTAGAACAGTGGACCTGTGAGTCCCCCATCCCTGGAGGACAGCGTCCACTCCCCCTGGCTGGCCTTCGCTCATTCCTGCACCCGGATTGTCAGCATCAAGAGCGGGACCAACCAAGCACTTGACTTTTATGAAGTTAAAGACATAGATCATTTGTACACTTGATAATGGATGCATGAACCCAGATTCATTAGTCAGTGTTTCAGAAGTAAAAACCTTCACTGGGTTCCTGTGTAGTTAGAGTGTAGTTTCACTGTAACTACATTGCAATTGTAATGAAATTGCATACAAAAACATGTAACTACAGTGTAATTACCCAGTTGCATGCAAATAATGATTAGTTACATTGAAATGGACACTTAAAATAAAGTGTAACCCTTCCGTTTACTCACATGTGAGCTGACCTTATGGCAGCTCCTGGGATCCAGGGCTTCCTCCCATTCCCAATACCAGGGTGCCGCAGCATATCTGCTTCCCTTCACAGCCTCTTTGCTGGGATGGAGGATAACCCTGCTTCATCCTCAGACCCATGTCTGGTTTATCTAGCTTTGTATTCTGTGACAGCCTCTGTCTTTTCAGTTAGTTGCACTTAATGCGGTGCAGATGTGTCTATCCACGTCTGTCAGAAAGTAGCTGTGCAAGAGGATCCCTATTACCCTTCTGTCTGCATCTAAAGCAGTAACTTTTTTTGTTTGCACCTTATGTCCCTTGCCATCCCCAGTGCTTGACTCCCTCAGGAGCTCCCAGGGTACCCCAGCAACCCATACCCTGGCACTCACCTACCTCCATGTAGCCTTGGTTTGCCCCCCACAGGGTCAGGGTAGGTGATTTACCCTTGTCAGTGGTTGTGCATCCTGCAGCAGTTTGACAGAGGTTGAGGACCTGGATATAACAAGGGTCTGTCACTGCGAGTGTCAGGGCCATTTCCCACCATTTTTCTCTCTTGTCCGCCCCGGGAGATGGTGTCAGTAGTGATGTCACGTGTAGGCATGCACACAGAGCATACTGCCTCATGGCATCATCCAGTATCTCCCTACCCCCTTGGAGCCAACCATGCAGCTGCTCCCGTAGTCACCAAGGTGGCACTGCTACAGTGGTGGTGCACTTCCTCTCTTCACTGAAAAGGAGAGCAACTTCCGTGGTGCTCAGTCCTTCTTCTCCCACTGGCCAGCCCTGATGACCTAGGCTATTACTATAAAAATAAACATCAGTTTGGTTTTGGCGCCAAAGCTTGATGCGCCCGCTCAGAATCCAGGGCCTTCTCCGCAGGCAGCCCCAGCAGTTCTTCAAACAGTGATGCCTTAAAATTAGTCGTC
Organism: Neoceratodus forsteri; assembly: GCA_016271365.2. NCBI lineage: Eukaryota > Metazoa > Chordata > Ceratodontiformes > Ceratodontidae > Neoceratodus > Neoceratodus forsteri. The sequence goes on along the minus strand of JADMNL010000032.1, from coordinate 121,679,674 downwards.
TCTCACGTTTGTGTTCCCTCCAGTAAGCCATACACTCTAACATTATTCTGATGAGATCTTGATTCTAAATCGTCCAGATTTTCAGCAGAGCCCCTTTCCTTTTTAAGTAGATAGAGCAGATAGGGCTTTGTTGAGCATGTCTACCTGGGATGTGATTTCCATTTGGTCCTGTTCAATTTCTGACATTTGATTTTGTGTAACTTTTATTAGATCAGCTTGTGTAGCAGAGGTCATCTCTTCTAATTTTATCAATTTATCTGTAATTGTTTGCTTTTTATGAAAGCTTTTATAAAGGCTCCTATAACCACATAGCGTGCAACTTACCTTAAGGTACATTATCTTGTGTATAATGTTTGGCATATCTCTCATATGTACATAAATCAGATTATCAAGACTATCTGTTCCTGTTACTCCATCTTGGTTGATCCTGCACTTTGTAATTCTAATGTCTGGCATGAGTATGACATATACTTGTATTTTTTGCTGCTCTTTTTATCCCTCTGTTTGGAGCAGCCCCATCTACTAGTAAACCCAGCCCTGTCTCCCCAACTTGCCTCAGGACTTACCTGCATGTCTTTCCCCATTGCTTCTCCCCCAGAGTGGTCGGCAGAGTTCTCTAACTCACACTGTCAAACAGGATCCAGTTTCACAGCAGGATTGGGTTATTGGGTGTGTGGGCCTGTGGGTGACTGGAGACATCCTGCCATCTGGGATTTATCAGTGTTTTTTGTCCTTCTCAGAGGAATGGACATGCAATGTTGTCTGTCCTTCTCAGAGGAATGGACATGCAATGTTGTCATGTAACATGCCAGATGTTCCAACACAGCGTGCGTCAGTGGCTGCTACTCCTCCATCCATGCTTGCAGTCACAAAATGCCTTCTCCTTAGCCTCTGCTAGGGGCCAGATGTGCACGGGGCTTCACAACAGCACCCCCCCAGAGGAGGAGAGCAGACCTACCGATGCTCGATCCGCCTCACTTTGGCCGAGCCTCTGACATTTTGAGCTTTTTTCTGAACTTAGGTTGTCGTTGAACCAAGTGATAAGTGTACCACTGCGCTGGCAGGGTGGCATTTGTATTTTTTTGCAAAACAATAAAATACAAATAAAAAAACACAAATGGGACAGCCCAGTAGAACAGTGGTAGCGCTACTGCTTGGTATGCCGGTGACCCATAATTGGGAATGAGCACAGACCATCAGGGGCTGTCCATGGGAGGAAAGATTGAATGTTTTAAAGACTGCTTTCCTTCCTCAGGGAGGGGGGATGCTGCTCCCGCTGTGTAACTGCCGAATGGTGGGGACCAGTCCGCAGTACAGTTAGGAGCATCAGAAGGGGGCGGGGTTACTGCTGGATGCCCATCATGTATGCATGCCAACAAACGCATGTGTGACGAAGTCATTGCACGCCAACAGCTTGTGGAGAAAACCAGTAGAAAGGAGAAGAATACCAGCTGTCGAAGTCGGGTCGCCCCGCCCCCCCCGCAGGCTCTCACATAATTGACACAGCTGGCTACCTACCATGTTGTGGTCCTGGGTAAGTAAACAGAACATAGACAATTATTGTAGAAAAAGACCACTGGTTTATCCAGTCTGCCTGTAACACCCTATCATATGCCGAGACCTTTTGCCTATACAGGGTTTCAGCCCACACTAATCACCCCATGACCCCTGTTTTACTGTTACCACCCTGAATAACTACTAGGCCCCTCACTCTGTCCCAGTCATGCTTGAAACAATTAATGGTTTTGGTGCCCACTGCAGGCAGCATGTTCCATGGCTCAAGTCACCCTCTATGTCCCTTGTGAACCCCTCCCCCACCAGTTTCCTTTCATGTTCCTGTGTTCTTGATCCTCTATTCCTGCTGAATATTTCCATGCTATTCACCTTGTTCATTCCTTTCAGGAACTTGAAGGTCTCTGTCATATAGCCCCTCTCCCGCCTGGCCTTCAGCACGGACATGTTCAGTGCCTTAAGCTGACCCTCATAAGGCTAGAGGCGAAAGGGAAGGAATCAGATTAATTTCAGTGCAGTAGCTGCTCCTTGCTGCTTTTAAATGGCTTCTTGTTGATTTCACTTGGTAGCAGGTGATTTTTTCTTACTACTTAGAAGAGGCTAGCAGGGAATTGTTTTTGGGGCTGTTGAAATTTTGAAACCTATTTTGGTGTATATTAAGTGGGGCTGTTATTTCTCATTGTTTCACTTGGTAGCAGGCTGAGTTTTTCTTACTTCTTAAAAGGGGCTAGCAGGGAACTGTCTTGAAGTGGCTGAAACTCTGAAACTTATTTTGGTGTGCTTTAAGTGGGGCTGTTATTTCTTTAAATTGGAGGCCTGTTTCTTCTGATTTCAGTCCTATTTTGGTGTGCTTTTGGTGGGGCTGTTTCTTTGAATTGGAAACCTATATCTTCTATTTCAAGCCTATTTTGGTGTGTTGTTGGTGGGGCTGTTGTTTGTTTGAACTGGAGACCTGTTTCTCCTGATATCAAACCTATTTTTTGTGCTTTTAGTGAGGTTGTGATTTTCTTTTTTTTTTGTCTTCACTAGCTGCAAGGTTTAGTGCATAGTGGGGGGAGGGTGCTAATTGTCTGGCCAGGGCCTCAGCTACCTGATTGTTTCTGGAGGGCATGAGGTTAGGCCCACCCACACTGCCCCTGGTACTTCATTTCCTTTATACCAGGGGTTCTGACATCACTTCCCCATGAGGGCAAAGGACATGCACCTGTCATAACAGAAGTGGACGTCCAGGGAAGGAGCAGCAGCGAGTGAAGAAGTGACTGCTATCTTCGGGGATGGGAAGTAACTGCAACACAAAGTGCTTTCATTTTTACCTGTTTGCATTGTGAAAAGGAGGGGTAGGAGTTAGAAGAATGCTGTGCAATAGTTGATTACAGTTTCTTTTTGGGTGTGGACGGGGGGACAGGAATGTAAAAAGCAGTTGCTCAGTCTATCTAAAGTGTATGACAAAGGGGGTAAGGGAAACTGAGAAAAGGAGAATAATGTTTTGCAGTGATAGAGGGGTGAGGGGGAGACTTGGGGGAGCACTGGGTATCCTTCATCTGGAAGGGTGGGGGGGGTCACTGGTGGGCGACGAGAGCAATGGGTAGGGTTGTAGGCTGCAACAACTGCGGTGCACCAAGCTTTCTAAAAATTGCATGGAGGATGGGGGGAAGTTTAGTGTGCAACCAAACAGGGAAACTTGAAAAGGAGATCAAGTGTCTGCAGGAGGAGCTAAGACAGGCAAGGCAGACTAGAGGAGGTTATAGCCCAATACTGGAGGGAGGGAGGAGGGAGATGAGGAAGGAGGTCAGTTTGGGCCAACAGGGGGGATGAGATTGCCAGAAGAAGGGAAGTAGAGACAGGGGGACCCAGGCCAAGGGGAACGGCATCAGGGAACTCAGGTCAAGGGAAAAAAGACAACAGGAAAGAGGAGAAAGGGACTGGTGAGGGGAGGAGGAGAAGTGGCAACAGTCATGGAGTCAAAAGGAGGGAATGGGCTAGTATGAGGAGAGAGGAAGCAGACATAGGAGAAGGGTCTTCAGAAAATTGTTTTGCAGTACTAGATGGAAAGGAGGAGGAGGGGTGTGATGAGATTGGAGGAGTAACTGATAGAAGATAGAAGATGAAACTGGAGAGGGTAGAAGTTCTGCTGGGGGAATTACAAAAGGGGCAGAAGAGGGAACTACTGTGCAGGAGGAAGAGGATGAGCCAGGAGTTAGAGGTGGGGAGGAAGGGAAGCAAGCAGTTGGTATGAGGGGTGGAATCTTAGTGCTGGGGGACTCAATACTAAGAGGAGTCAGGTGGGGTAACAAGGAGGAGAGGCATAGATGCATTTGGGTGGAGGCCTTGCCAGGAATGACAGCGGAAAGGGTGGGACAGTCTGTTCTAAAATATGCTAGAATGGGTAGGGAGAAGCCTCATTTAATTATACATTTGGGGACAAATGACCTGGCTGACAGGATGGTAGATATAGTCCAGAGGAGGTTTGAGGAACTAGAACAATTATGTGAGGGGGGCAGGAAGATCAGTAACTTTCTTAGAGATACTTCCAGTGCCAGAGCAAGCATAGCAAGAAAGCTAAGAATAGAGGAATTTAACGGATGGCTAAGAACCTGGTGTCATGCTAAAGGATATGGGCTCCTGGGGTGGGGTGGGAGGGACCTGGGAGGACAGTAGTCTCTATGCAAGGATAGACTACACTTGAGCGAGGAGGGAAGAAAATATTGAAACAGAAGATGAAGGAGTACATAGAGGTAGTTGGGAATTTAAACTAGGGGGGGGGGCAGCAAGTGGGCAAGGGACATGCAGAGACCACAGGTTGGGAAGCCATATGAGCCTACCCCCCATAAGATTGGCAAAGGACAAAGGGCAAGTACTAGTGGGGATGCTAGTAAAGAAGGGCTGAAGGGGAGGGGGGAAGGGGAAGGGGTGGAAGGTGGTCACCCTGAATGCTAGTTGGGAAGAAAACTGCAGAGCTACAGACTCTCATGGCAGAGGGGGAGGTGGACATGGCGGCCATCACCGAAACATGGGCCACCCAATACAATGACTGGGACTTGTCGATACCAGGGTACAGGATATTTCATAGGGATAGAGTGATTGGGAAAGGAGGGGGTGGTACTATATGTGAAGGAAGGACTGAAATGAGTATGAGAGGAAGGGCAGGGGAGGAAGGTAGTACAGAGTCACTATGGATGCAAATCCAGGATTCCAAGAATAGGACTCTCAGGGTGGGAGTGGTGTACAGGCCGCCTCTCAGACAGAAGAGTTAGACAGGAACTAGCGGGACAGATCAGGAGGACCTCGAGAAGGGTAGTGTGGTGATTGTGGGGACTTCAACATGCCAGGTGGATTGGAGTACGAACAACCAGCAATAGAAGGAGGAGGTATGGCTGGATGCCTTCCAGGACAGCTTCCTGATGTAAATGGTCAACGAACCAACCAGGTTAGGAATACCCTTGACCTCATGCTGGCAAATGGGGAGTTTGTGAGGAACTGAGGTGAGTATGGAAGAACTGCTGGCAGAGGTGATCACCACTCAGTATGGTTCACATTGGATATGGGTAAGGAAGGTGAAATCCGGCACAAGGGTACTGGACTTCAGGAGGGCTGACTTTGGGAGGATGGGGGAAGTGGTAAAAGGGTACCTGGCCAGAATTCAGCCTAGTATGGGCACTAACCAGAGGTGGGAGCCCATAAAGCTGGGGATAGTGGAGACAACCAGAACCTGCAGCAAGGCCCAGAGCAAGAAGGAGGCAGTATGGCGCAGTGGGTTAAGGCTCTGAGCTGCAAATCTGGAGACCTGGGTTTGAATCCCACAGCCCCCTAGGTGCATACTGTGTGACCCTGAGCAAGTCACTTAACTTCCTTGTGCTCCCAGGTTGCACCTGCAAACAAGCTTTCAGCTTAGTGTGTCTCACCTGGTAAAATAATTGGTTAAAAAAAAAAAAAAAAAAGCTTGGGCAAAGAAACCTAGCTGGGTGAGCAATGAGGTCATGGAAAAGTTAAGGAGGAAAAGAGCTGCCTTTAGGAGGTACAAAAAACAGGGAGTGGGGAGGACAGGGAGGAATACCTGAAGGAATCGAAGGAGGTGACTAGATCAGTAAGGGCAGCCAAGGCATCTAAAGAGCTCAGGCTGGTGAAGTGCATTAAGAATGGGAAGAATGACTTCTTCAGATACATCAGGGAGAAAAGGAGCTGTAAAGACCACATAGTAAAGATTAGGAAGGAGGGGTAGAGTGGATGGAGGCAGGGGGTGATAAGGCAGAAGTGCTAAATGATTACTTCTGCTCAGTATTTACTAATTGGGGAGGAAGGGCAGGAATGGAGGGGAGGGTGATGGACGGGAAATCATGGAGGCAGAGTTCTGCAGGGTTTGATGGCACTGAGGGTGGACAAGGTGCCAGGCCCAAATGGCATCCACCCCAGGGTACTGAAGGAGCTGGCAGAGGTTCTGATGGGACCTTTGGCAGACCTATTCAATGCCTCACTACATTCAGGGTGAGTACCTCAGGATTGGAGGATGGCTCATGTGGTGCCCCTCCATAAGAGCAGCTCCAAGGATGAACTGGGGCACTACAGACCGGTGAGCCTCACATCCATCATGGGTAAGCTGATTGAGATTATCCTGAAGGAGAGGCTGGTGTCCCTCCTGGAGGCCAAAGGGCTGCAGGACAGCAGACAGCATGGCTTTGTAAGTGGCAGATCCTACCAAACCAACCTGGTGGAGTTCTGTGACTGGTTAACTAGGCAATTGGACAGGGGCCATATAGTTGATGTCCTATACCTGGACTTCAGTAAGCGTTCGACTTGGTGCCACATGGGAGGCTGGGAGTAGTTAGGAAGGCACGGGGCCAGTAAAGCTGGTGAGATGGGTAGGGAACTGGCTTCAGGGAAGGCAACAGAGGGTGGTGGTGGGTGGGGAGCACTCATCCCCAAGGGTAGTGACAAGCAATGTTCTGCAGGGCTCGGTGCTGGGACCAGCGTTGTTTGGGATATTCATTGCTGACATATCATTGGGCATCAAGAGCAAGACCAGTCTGTTTGCTGATGACACCAAGATGGAGACGGTGGTGGATGACCTAGGGGGAGAGCAGGGGTTGCAGGATGATCTGGCAAAGCTGAAAACCTGGTCGGACACCTGGCAACTGGGGTTCAATGCAAAAAAGTGCAAGGTGCTGCATTTTGGGGTGAAAACCCGAGGAGGAGTTACCAGCTGGGGGCAGTGCAGCTAGCTGAGGCAGAGGAGGAGAAGGATTCGGGTGCTCATTACGAGATCAATGAACAACTCGCGCAATGTAGGAAAGCGTAAAGGCCAACAAAATGCTGAGTTGCATTAAAAGGAATACATCTTGAGGAGGGGGAGGTGATTCTGCCACTGTATAGATCATTAGTTAGACCACACCCAGAGTACTGCGTGCAGTACTGGTGCCCGTATCTGAAGAGTGACATTATGTTACTGGAGGGGGTGCAGCGCAGGGTGACAAAGATGATCTAGGGGCTGGGGGACTTACCATACAAGAGGAAGCTGAGGGAGTTGAACATATTCTCACTGGAGGAGAGGAGGGACATGGGGGATATGATTGAAACCTTCAAGTACATGAGAGGAATAAACAAGACAGGTACGGAGGGGCTGTTCAAAGTAAGGGATGGGAGGGACACCTAGGGCCATGATATGAGACTGGAGAGATTAAAGTTCAGGAGAGAGATGAGGAAACACTTTTACAGAGAGGGTGGTAGCTGGGTGGAATGCATTACCGGTGGAAGTGGTATCCAGTAGAACAGTGGGCTGCTTCAGAGGGGGCAGGGACAGGACAAGAGGCAGGGTCAAGGGAGGGGCAGCTGCAGGACAGGGTGCTAGCTGCACATTTGAGCAGATCTGGCAGACTATTAGGCATTTATCTGCTGGCAAATTTCATATGTTTGTATGTTCGTATAAGATTTGCCCTGCTGGCCTTGAATCATTTTGGTTACCCTATGTTGGACCGTCTCCAGCCTGTCCCTATCTTTCCTGAGGTGATGACTCCAAAACTGGGCACAGTACTGCAGGTGTGGCCTCACCAGTGATTTATAGAGCAGTAATGATGGCTCCTTTCGTCTGCTGTCAATACCCCTCCTGGGGGCGTGGACAGCAGCCAAGCTGTGAACAGCACTTTTGCACAGCTCTGCAGACAACAGTAGTTTATTAGAGATAAAAGTTAATTATTAGCCAAACTTTTAATTCTAAGAAGCATCATTCTAAAGCGTGCTAAATAGCTAACAGAAGATTTAACAATTGTGAAGGTGGTGCGCATCAGCTTACCACAACGGTACGAGGAAATAAAGCAGAGGCAAATACAGAGGGAGCCCACCTAAAAGTGCCCAAAGCTGGCAGCAGCAAAGATCAACAGCCGGAAATCAGGGAGCAAAATCAAGGCCCAGCCTTTCAATGCCATGCTGCTCTGTGCTATACAGGGGCTTAACTGCAAACTTGAGGAGTATAATCAAGATGTTAAACAACTTAGTGCAAAGGTGGGCACTTTGCCGGAAGATACTAAGGGAGCTACAAAAATGACTGAGAAAGTTCTAACAGTCACAGCAGGGTTAACTTTTTTTTTTTTAACTCTTTTTATTGCCCCTTACCTCCAAACTCTCTCAGCGACCTCCTGATCCCCAGTCTCTACCTCCCAACGTGTCTCGTGTGTTCCACAGACTCCTCTCCGACTCCAGGCATCCCAGGTCTACCCTCCGGGAAGGGCCGCCCACCAAGGTGCTCTTTCTGTTAGTGTTGAGTCACCAGGCCGGGAGGGGACAGCCTGAGCTCCGAGACCATGAAAGGGAGTGTGGTCTGTGGAGGGAGCCGCCGCCTATCAGGGTTTTTCCTTTATGCGAGAGATCCTGTGAGCCCGGCTGTCATGGCAACATGCTGCTGTGGCTCCACCCCAGCACCTGCGCCATGATGCTGCTTTTGGGCTACCTCTGGCCACAGCCAGGGTCACTCTTCAGTGGTCATATCCTGCCCCACCCTGGGAAGAGAGAGCAGCTCTGCGGACGCTCAATCTCTTCCCTCCCCACTGCCCCCGGCTCCCTGGGCTCGTTCCCGAACCTGGGTCACCGGCGTGGAGCGAAGTGTGGTGTCCAGCGCCTCAACCCTCAGTGCCACCGGGCCGGCTACACAGCGGGGTTAACTAAGGAGAACATCTTGTTGCGACGTTGTTTAGAAATCTTAGAGAACACTCCCAGAGCTCCGAATCAGAATTTTGTGATTACCGGAAGAGTTGGAGGGAGACAACTTAAAAGCATTCCTGAAGCCCTCGCTGCAACAACTACTAAACTTCGAGGGGGACTTTGATATTCTGAAGATGTATGGCATAGTACTGCGTGGCGGTAGGCCATGAACAACGACAGGAGACCCCACTCCACACACCATCTTGGCGGTGCTTTGCACAGCAGGAGAGAGAGAGAGATGTCATCCTTCAACAAATGCAAGTCCACATATTTCCAGACCTCAGTTATGCCACCCGAATGAGGAGGCAAAGTTTTTTTTTTTTTTTAAACTTTATTTATTACAGAGTCTGTGGTCTTGAGAAAGGCAATTTTGTTACATCATTAAAATTATTTTCCATACAGTTTTCTTGATCAATTATCAAGTAATACGTAAATGTGAGGTTCCAGAACAGTATGATAAGCAGCTTAAACAAAGTTTCCATATTATTTGAAACACCAGATCATATCCCATCTAAAACCATGTGCCCTACAACCAAGTGTCCAAAATCTCCTTCCTCTTTATAGTTTGGATTTTTAGGATTGTTCTACCAACAGGCATTAGAATGTAGGAAACCACATTTCACTCTGAGCCTTTTCTAGTGGGGACCAGATCTGATTATATCTATCCCTCCGTCCCAGGACCTCATACTGGTTATGTTCTAATTTCATATTACTTAATAGTGTTTTAGTCCATTGGGCTATTGTAGGTGGAGCCTGTGCCATCCAATTTTGAGCCAATACCTCTTTGCCCACCACCAGGGCCAATCTTCTCAAGGGGTGTGAAGCTTTTGCCTGGCCTTTCCCATTTCTATAAATCCCTAACAGAATATCTACCAGGTCTAATGTAATTTCACATTCCAATACCTTGTTAAGTAAAGTATTAATTTCATTCCAATATATTAATACCCTTGGACATTCCTACACCAAATGGAAGAAAGAACACCCTTGTACAGAGCATTTTGGACATTGATCTGGGACTTGTGAATCTATTTTGTGTGTCAAGGCTGGAGTAAAATAGGTTCTGTGAATAATATTGTAGTGAATATTTCTAAGTCTATTATTTACTGACACAGTTCTACCATTCCGCATAACCAAACTCCAATCTCCTCCTGACAAAGTGTCTCCCCAGGTCACTTTCCACCTATTTTTCATTTCTGGAGCTTGCCCGTTGGGCCTCAACAACGCTTAAAAGGACACTCAACTGTTTGCCTGACTGTGTATTTTACAATGTTGAAGTATCTCCTCCAGAGTTGTTCTAACCAGGGGTGGTATCTTCCTCAACCCACACAACTTAGCCAGCATTTGTTTTATCGGAGGTATATAAAGTGTTGGGAAGGCTGGATATTATAAGTTTGTATTAGCTCCAAAAACCTAAAATGAGTGCTTATGAAATAGGTGTGATAGCAGGAAAATTCCCTGCTTTTCTCATTTCCCCAGTGCCCTTCTAACTGGATAGGGGGCTCCACCATTATTCCATAAGCTATGTAGGATGGATCCATCAGGTGACAGACCAACCCTCTCCCCCATAATCTGTAAGGTCGATTTCCAGGACCTAAGGGTAGTCTTTGTAAGTGGATTCTGGGGATTTTCCCCTTCCCACGGTATCAAACTCAAAGGTAGAAGATATTGAGCAAGTGGAGAAATTTCAGGGGAAGGAGACTCCATGGTGACCCATGCTCTGCTCCTATCCCCCCTTCTCATGACAATCCATAATATGCATTAGTTGTGCGGCTAAAGCATAAAGCCTCAGGTTAGGGAGTGCCAAACCTTCTTTAAGAACAGGGAGCCAAAGTACTTCTTTCCTAATTCTCGGTCTGTGATTTGCCCATAATAGAGAAGTCACAGAGCCCTCCAAGGACCTCATATAACACCTAGGGATCCTAATAGGTAACGTTGGGAAAAAAATAAAGGCATTGGGGCAATATTTGCATCTTCACTAGATTCCTTTTCCCAATAGAGACAAAGGAAGCGACTTCTATCTATTGCATTGTTCCTTTATTTTTAAAGCCAGTGGTTTATAATTTAAGTGACCCACTTCTGCCAATTTCGGGAAGCTGTACTCCAAGATATTTTATTACTGACTTCAGGAACGTCCCACCGGCAATATGGATAGATTCTCCAATGTTTCTCAATGGAAGCCACTCGCTTTTACTCCAATTAATCTTATGACCGAAAGGGCCCATATCCTTGAAAAGGAGGTCAGAGCAGGCATAGCTGTCATTGGGTCTACCAAAACAACAACACATCATCCATGACAAATTACATACTCCTCTCATTTATCATATATATCCTTTAATTCCTTGGTGACTTCTAATCGCAGCTGCCAATACTTCAATGGTAAGAACATATATCAAAGGCGAGAGGGGACAGCCCTGTCGAGTACCCCTATACAATCGAAAAGGGCTCCATAAAGTGTTATTTGTAAGTATTTGGGCCTTTGGAGATTGGTACAAAAGTTCCACCCATCTACTAAAGACCGGGTACAGACCAAATTTTTTTTAAACCGCAAACATGAAAGGCTACTCGACCCTGTCAAAGGCCTTTTCTGCGTCTAACGTGAGGAGACCTCCAGAGTTACCCGCCCCCTTCGATCCATACCATATAACATTTAAGACCCATCTCAAATTATGTCTAGCTTGCCTGCCCTGGACAAATCCTCCCTGGTCAGAGTGAAAGACCCCAGGCAAAATACCCTCCAGTCTCTTAGCTAAAATCTTTGCTATGATCTTATAATCAGAGTTAAGTAATGAGATAGGGTGGTAAGATCCACATTTTTTAGAGTCTTTACCCGGTTTAGGGAGGATCGTTATAGTAGCCAACAGTTGGGATGGTGTCAAGCCTTCTCCCTCCAACACTTCCCGGATCATACCCATAAACAACGGGGACAACTCTCCCCAGAACTTTTTATAAAGTTCCAAGGGGAGCCCATCCGGTCCCATAGCCCGGCCCACTCTGGAGGCCCAAATTGCCTCCTTAACCTCCTCCTGTGTGAGGTGTCGCCCAAGCATTTCATTATCATTTATTGATGGTGTTGGTAGAGATACACCATCCAAAAAGTCCCAAGGACTCACTCCCTGCGGGATTTCAGAGGTATAAAGTTTTTCATAAAATATTTTAAATATATTATTTATCCCTCAAGCAGAAGCGGTATTTTCCCCATTCTCATTTTCTATAGCATTTATAATTTTCTCCGCCCTTTGTTTCTTGATTAACCAGGCCATCCACTTCCCTGATCTAACTCCTTCAAAATATTGCCCTGCCCTAGACACCAGGATATCTCTCTCTATACGTTTGGAGCTCATCTAATTATATTCCCCCTTAAGCTTTTTCAGCTGTGCCATTTCTTTAGGGGATTGGGATTTCATTACTTGTTTTTCTAATGTCATAATATTTATTTCTAACTCTGCCTCCCTATTCTTCTCCTGTTTTCTTTTAAAGGCTGCATAAGAAATAATTTCTCCCGTAACATATGCTTTAAGGGCCTCCCATGTAACCTTGCTGAGGTATCCTCCACCTCGTTAACTTCTAAAAATTCCCTAATTTGACTGGACATCTGCTGAACAAAATGTGGATCGTTTAACAATATAGGGTTATGTCTCCATTGTCTATTTTCCACCTCCTCTATTTCTCCCTTTAATTCCAAATAGAGGGGGGCATGGTCTGACACCAGAATAGGACCATATTGTACCAATTCCACCCGGTCCAAAAACACTGGGGATGCCAGAAAATAATCTAATCTAGCATAGATTTTATGGGCGTGTGAATAAAATGAAAACTCCTCTATGTCTGGATGTCTAAACTGCCATATCTCCTGCATGGCTCTTTCTTCTGCTATCTTTCTTAGAGCTAATACACGCTTGGGGAGTCGCCTAAAACAAGGGTTTGAATGGTCCACTAAGGGATCCCAGTACGATTATAGTCCCTCAATAATCATTTTATCAGGGTAGTTTGCTAGGGTAATAGCCATATGTTAAAAAATTCCGGACAGTCAAAACAGGACCGTACAAGGACCCCAGGACAAATTTTTCCTCTTCTACTGTGGGTTGTATTACCACGTATCTCCCCTGATTATCGATCTGGGAGGAGTGAACTTGCACCCTTATCCCCGGTCGAAACCATATACATGTACCTCTGGCCTTGGATGAGAAAGAAGAAGCAATCATAGTACCCCCCCATCTGCCTTCCAGATGTTTAGTCTCATCTCGTGTTAGGTGTAGCTCCTGAAGCATAGCCACATCCACCTTCTTTTTCTTGATATATGACCATACTTGTTTTCACTTCGCTGCAGTTCTTAAGCCATTTACATTCCAAGAAAGAAATTTTAAGTTATCCACCTAAAAAAAAACAAAAAAACATGATTTGATATCCTTGTCTCACAAACCTCAGCCCACACAACACATCTTTTGTATTTACCATTCCCATCCCACATGACTCTTGAAAATCTTTACTTTTAAACCCTGTTAGAAACAACCCCCATACCCCACCCCCATCTTAAACCCCTCTAACTCCTTATAAACTGAACATGTCTCCCTCCCCATAAGACATTTACTGTAACCTCTAAACTATAGAAAACTTGACAACTGGCGACACACCTGAACAAAGGAACTGTTCCCTAAATCAAACTACAACTAAGCAGCTAAGACGTGTCCTTCCCTCCCGAATTCCCTTTCCCTCCTAACACTTACTTAGCTTCACCCCTTTGTTTTCGTGGATTAGCCATCTGTCCACACCACCACTATACATCCTGTAATTAACATGTGATGCCCGAGCGTCACGCAGGGCCTATCCTTCCTATTCTATAAGAAGAAACATGCTCGAGGACAAGCACCTATATAGGACCATAAGTGGCTGTGGGAAGGCACTTTAGAGCCTGTTTACCCAGGGAAAACTCCAGGTTGAGAATCCCTTGGGGCAAAAGAAAGACTCTGCTCCATAAGTTTCAAAAAACAGACCCTTCATTGCTCCTCGTCCTAACAAACCTATTGTGCCCTCTTTCCTCAGAGCTTTGCTTAGAGCCTCAGAGCATGTCAAATAATATGGTAAATTCCTCTGGGACCCAGCGCACTGCCCTACCAAGAGAGCAAAATTACTTAGATTCTTGCTTGTTCCCCCCTCTCCGGACCCACTTTCACCATCTTAAACCTTTCAGTAGATCTCTCTCAAGAAAAGAAAAAGATGAAGGGAGTACAAGGGGTGAGAATGGTGCTGAAATGGACACAAGTCCCTTTACACGAGAAAGGGTCCTGAAGGAACTGGAAGTAATAAGAGTTGATAAAGCAATGGGGCCAGATGGGGTGCACCCCAGGGTCCTTAAAGAACTAAGAGAGCTGGTGGCTAAACCTCTGGCTATCCTGTTTAGCCGATCACTGGAAACAGGGGAGGTACCCAAAGACTGGAGGACAGCAGATGTAGTCCCCTTATACAAAAGTGGGAACAAAGAGGAAGCAGGGAACTACAGACCAGTCAGCCTCACCTCGGTAGTGGGAAGATCATGGAAGCACTACTGAAGGAGAGATTGGTGGAACATCTGGTTGTCAATGGACTACAGGACCCAAGGCAGCATGGTTTCACCAGGGGAGGTCATGTCAGACCAACCTCATTGAATTTTTTGACTGGGTGACTAGGGAGGTGGATCAGGGAGGGCAGTGGACATGGCCTATCTGGACTTTAGCAAGGCCTTTGACACTGTGCCACATAGAAGACTATTACACAAACTGGGGAATATGGGTGTGGGCAGGACAGTAGTATGGTGGGTAGGTAACTGGCTGGGTGGCAGGACACAGAGGGTGGTGGTAAATGGCTGTCACTCCACAGAGGGAAGAGTGACCAGTGGGGTACCACAGGGATCAGTGCTGGGACCGGTCCTTTTCAACATCTTCATCAGTGACATGGCGCAGGACCTAGAAGGCAGAATTTCACTGTTAGCTGATGACACAAAGCTCTGTAACAGAGTAGACACACCAGAGGGTGTAGACAGAATGAGAAGCGACCTGCAGAAACTTGAAGAATGGTCAGGGGTTTGGCAGTTGAAATTCAATGCAAAGAAGTGCAGGATAATGCATATGGGGCACAAAACCCTGGCACAATATATCAGTTGGGGGTGAGGATATAGCATGCACCAAGCAGGAAAGGGATCTTGGGGTTATCATCTCTGATGACCTCAAGGTAGGGAAACAGTGTGACAAGGCAGCAGGTAAAGCAAATAGGATGCTGGGATGTATAGGCAGGGGCATTACCAGCAGGAAAAGGGAGGTCATAATTCCGCTGTACAAGACACTAGTGAGGCCCCACCTGGAGTACAGTGTACAGTTCTGGAGACCTTACCTACGTAAGGACATAAACAGGGTAGAGAAGATTCAGAGGAGAGCAACAAAGATGGTGCATGGATTGCATCACAAGTCCTATGAAGACAGGTTGAAGGAACTGAACATGTACTCCCTGGAGGAGAGGAGGGAGAAAGGGGATATGATAGAGACATACAAGTATCTTACAGGAGGAACAGGGTGCAGGAAAACATTATTTTAAGCGAAAAAGATGTTCCAGGACTAGAGGCATGGGATGAAGTTGGAGGGGACGATTCAGAGGAAACATGAGAAAGAATTTCTTCACAGAAGCGGGTGGTGGACAAGTGGAACACCCTGCCAGAGGAAGTGGTGGGGGCTGAAACAATCACGGGATTTAAGAATGCATGGGATAGACATGAAGGAATTCTGGAGGTCAGGGGTAAGGGGCAACAGACTTCTAGGAAAACAAACTGAACTTACAAGCTCAAATGGGCAGACTGGGTGGGCCATAGGCCCTTATCTGCCGACACTGTCTATGTATCTATGTATCTATGTATCTATGTATCTATGATGCATTGATCCCATTCCAAAAAACATAATTGTAAACAGTAATGTATTTAGTCCATCATGTATAAAGTCCCGATATTTGTGTCCATTCTCTTTGTTTCGACTTAAGAGTCTCTCCACATAAAGGACTGAAACACTGATATCCCCTAAAGATCCCAAAACGAAAAGAAAATCAAGGGACTTGGAGAAGGCCACCTGATCCAACTCTCCCAGGCCTTTTTCGATTTACAGCCGTAACCGGGCTAAGCCCCCCCTTCTCCAGGACAAAGAAATAAGCCCTAAACAGGACTCACATCACTACCTTATAGTTCTCTCTTATACAGATTTTCATCCATTGGCCTTATCTTATTGGCGCAGTTTATTTTCAATATACTGCATCATCGCGTCGGGACTGGTAAAAGTCTTCGGGGCTGAATTCTTCCTTCAAATAATCAATCCAGCAGGGTAGAGCAATGCAAATGGCCAGTCGAGCTGATGCAGTCTCTGTTTTACTGGGAAAAAAGCATTCCGTTCTGCCTGCACTGTTTTTGGAAAGTCCTGAAAGATACTGACCGGCCTGGAGTCCACCCGGATAGGGCCAGCCTTCCTTGCAGCTTCCAGCACCATAACTCTATCCTGATATCGGAGGAATTTCAGAATAATATGGCGAGGCCTTTCAGTTGGTGCAGGTCGTCTACCCGGGGTTCTGTGGGCGCGCTGTATTTCCAGTGTACATTCAGCCGGCAGGTCCAAGTGCATTTTCAACTATGTTTGGCAGTATGTTGCGCAATCTCGGCCTTCCGTTCCCTCAGCCAGGCCCACAATCCGTACATTCATTCGCCTCTCTCTTTTCTCGTGGTCATCTAGTACTGCCCTTCAGCTTCGATTTCGCTAGGCTGTTTGCAACTGGGGTTCAGTTGGACATATCGGTCTTCCTGGACACTACTTGCTCTTCCACCTCTCAGCGACCTGAATGTTGCTCCACCGTTTCTCCCAGGGTATTCACCGTTGCTTGAAGATGTGATAACTGGGCTAAAACATTCTTGAACCCTGCATTCATTTTGCATGTTAGATCATTGAACATTTTTTCCAGAGCCAAGAGTGGTGAGTTAACAGCATTCTCCAACCCCATTGCTACCTGTTGAGATACTTCCATATTAACCAGGACTTCTCCTCGAGGTGGCTGGGCCTCCAATCCCGTAGCTTTGGATCCGCTGCTAGAACTTTTAAAGTTCAGATGCCCCTGTTTTTTTGACATTTTTGGCGGCATACCAAGGTTAAATATTATTTTCTTCAGTTTTCTCGTCTACACGGGTCCAGGGGAGTTGGGGGAAACAAATTCTTTGGCGGTAAGGGCACAGAGCCCCAGAGCTATGCTGCCTTTCTGGATATCGGCTTGGCCACGCCCCCAGGAGGCAAAGTTTTGATGGAATTGAAGCCCCACTCCATATTCTCGGAGCCCACCATGTATTATTGACGCCAGCCAGCATGAGGATCCTTTATGGCAGCAAAGCCTTTCAATTCTCTGACATGAACGAGGCAGCTAAGCTCCTGGCAAAAATTAAGAATCAATTTTCTTCCCGGGGGAGAAGACTCCAATTCTAAAAGAGAAGAGGTAGCTTAATCGTACCCAAATAGTTTAAAGATGCGATTGGAGGGAAGGGGCCAAGAGGTAAGAAAAACAGAAATGTTTTTTTAAATGCTGAAAAGGGGGTTTCATCTACCCTGGCACAGTGCATGATTGCCAGTCCGTCACAATAATGATTTTATATGATTACTAAGACTGTGCCTTTGTGGACAGGACCCTTTCCACGAGGAGCCATAAAGGCGATCGGGGACTACTACTCATGCTGCCTCAACTCCCCCATCATCACAACATAGAACTCTCGTCCCAATTTTAACAGTTCTTTGTAGAGGGACTACTCTGGGGTTGTTCAGTGATTTTTATTAAACTGCATTAACGTCGTAGCTTGTTAAATCTGGTATTAAGGTCTCTCTATCTACAATGTTAATTGTCTGAGAGAGCTCCACAAAGTGATGCCTCTTTCCGTTGATGTTTCCAGTTTAAAATGAAAGTTATGGTTATTACTACTGAATCTCTAGGACAGTTAAAACTACGACTATACTGTCTCTTACGATGCTGCGGTCTGTTTGAAATGTGCAGAAGTGTATTATACTAAACATTTCTTTATCCCAATGTATAGGAATGGGATAATTAACCCCTTTGATAGGGTGTATAGATCTCTACTGAAACCTTCTATAGTCCCTGCTCATGGCTACCATTGGCCCTTAGAGGATAAATGTATTTGGTATATGTTAGACTATGAAATGG
Source organism: Neoceratodus forsteri (assembly GCA_016271365.2). NCBI lineage: Eukaryota > Metazoa > Chordata > Ceratodontiformes > Ceratodontidae > Neoceratodus > Neoceratodus forsteri. The sequence continues at coordinate 121,661,773 of JADMNL010000032.1, read as the reverse complement.
TGAATTAACCTACACATCTGCTTTGGAATTATAAACTTACGTTGAGCTCGTTAACCCCAAGTGATGTAACAATGTTCGGGGATAGTACAGGTTACTTGCTGTAATAATATTATTCCTGCTTTGGCAAGTATATTGTGCATGAAATACCTGCCTGGTGAAACGTACATGTACTGTGCTCTACATGAAATTAACAAAAATAAAGTTAAAAAAACAAAATACCCCTCCTGATGCAGCCCAGCATCCTGTTTGCCTTACTGTAGACCTTGCTACATTTGCTAGATTGTTTAGGGAATCACTTATGATAACTCCTAGGTCTCTTTCCTCAGGACGTAATGCCCGCTAACCCTCCTATCCAGTACTTTGTCCTGGGGTTCTTGTTCACGTGCATCCCTTACACTTATCACTTGGCACTGAATTTCAACTGTCAAACCTTGGACCACCTCTCTAGCCTTTGTAGGTCCCTTTGCATCTCACTAATCACCTATTTGTTGTCTACCCTGCCCCAGAACTTCGTGTTATCCATGATGTGATAAGCAAGTGGTGGATAACCTGCAAGTCCATGAAAGCCTGGTGATGGGGCTGGGGGGATGCTGCTGGACAAGACTCAGATGAGAAAAAGCTCTATAGAAGAAAAACAGAAATGCATTGTGTCAACAATGCGAGAGCTTAATAAGGAGGTATGGTACACCACACAGTTCTAAAATGGTCCTTACCAGAAGTGTGTAAACCTGAAACAAGCACTGACTTTGCTGAAAGACTAACAAAGATAGAACAATAACAGGATGTGAACCAGTGTCTGAAAAACAGCTTTTACAGAAAACACAGGCTTCGCTCTATGAAACGTGTTCTTATACAGTTGCCTAAGGATGTGGCTGTAATACTGCAGACTTTGTACGCTGCTCGTGTGGTTCCAGAGTCCCACAGGTCACCTACACCATATTCAGCTGTGCTTGCATTATCCCCAGTGCCTGCAAACAAATGATCCCATTCATCTGTGCTCCAGCAGAACCCAATGTCTTGTGTGAGCACAGGGTGTCTATATTCACTTCCATTCTTCCAAGCCAACCCATTTGATATTGTGACCAAAATCAGGGGTCGGGCTTATATTAACCATAGCTCTGCACAGATTCATAGGACCTAAAATATGGACTTCAGCATATTCAAAGGGCTAACAACAGTTCCTAACCCAACCCTTTTTCCTCCCCCACATACAGTACCTCTATATGTATCTTTCTTAAACAAGTAAGTTGCTGGCTGCACGATGCTAAGTGGTGGTGGACCACTCTGTCACACAGGTGACCCATAGTCACACCTAGAGCCCAGGGCATTAGGAGTGAAGACTGGCAGGGAGGCTGCAAAGTGTCTGTGCAGAAGCTCCCTTCCTGGGGGAAGGGGGTTCAGTGCTGCTCCACTCATAGAGCAACACCTAGCAGGGCTTAGTGGAGACACTGTTGGTGACATGGGTGACCGCTCATTGCCTGGCATCTCCATTCCAAAGAGCATCATGGGCATGCATACTTACATTGGGGAGGAGGAGGAGGATAGGATGAAAATTTGGAGGGAAGAAAGAATCCATTGGATACACAATCACATAGAGCCTGATACCACCCAGATCCAATGGACACGTCAAAAGGACAGCTCCGCCTCACTGAACATGGCACAGTGATCCTGAACTTGTCTAGGGTATGCTGTAAGGGGGCAGGTAGAAGAAAGGACCTGATGGTGGGTAAGAACCATGGCAGTGGGAAGACCACACCAACTAGGATAGAGACCCCAGACAGGAGATAGAGGAAGGTATTAAAGTGCAGCACAATGGAGAACAATGCAAGTAGCCAAAACAGAAATATATAAATAAATCACCTGATGGCCTAATGGCAGAGCGGCCCGAGTTTAGGAGATTACCTCTTCCAAGCCATGCAAGCCATGGGGATGGGTGCCTTGTTCATCAGCTCGGTGTGACTGTTCCATATCAACCCACTGGCCTGCATAATTACCAATTCCTCCATTTCCTCACTATTGCACCTGAGGAGAGGCACCAGGCAGGGATGCCCCTTCTCCTCCCCTATTGTTCTTGATGGCTAAGGAGCCCCTACTGTGGAAAATTTTACAGACCACTGCAGTGGAAGGTATCAGCTGTGAAGGCACCCAGCTAAAAACCCTTACATATGCAGATGATCTGCTAGTCACGAGTCTCTAACCGGAAGGATTCATTACCAGCCCTCGTGTCTGTACTGACAGACTTCAGCACATTCTAGGCTCTGGGTGAACTGGAACAAAACAGAAATTCTCCTGCTAAACAAATTCGGCCACTAAGTCATCTGAGGCTGCGCTGGTGACCAGCAAATATCTCCTACCTGGGTATTCAGTTACCAGTTGATTTTAGGACCATCACGGACTGTAATCTTAATCCCCTCATATCAGCTATTGAGTCAGACTTCAGAAGGTGGAAGAAGCTTAAACTGACGTTTGGAGGTAAAATAGCAGCTTATAAAATGATGCTTTTCTCCATAACTCTGTTCTGACTGAATAGCTTCCCAATCCCAATTAAGAAGGAGAAACTACAGAAGCAGGAGAACCAGTTTCTCTCCTTCTTGTGGGAGGGCACACAACCTAGACTCAGCATACAAAAAACTGAGAGCCCCAGGGAGACTGGGAGGATGAGCACTGCTGTGGTTATGGGCGTAGCACCAAGCAGCTGAGATTAGACAGAACATGTACTGGTTACTCCCCAAGTCACAAAATACTCCACTGTGATAGGATCTGGAGCAGGGCCTCGAGAGATGCACAGCATGGGTATCCCCAGTCCACACAGCCCTGACAGGACCCCATCAAACACCTCTGTGGTGCAGGCATTTGCCAAACAAACCTGGGATACTATGCTCAAAGACCAGCAATTAAATAAACACCATCTTTGCAAATGGGAACCGCTGTGGTACAACCCACAAAATTGCCATTGACAATGCACCTCTCTGGTGGAGTTCCTGGGCATCCAAAGGGATTCTAATAATAGGGTATTTGCTACATTCAGCCAAGGGTGCCCTAGATTTGTTTCAAAAACTAGCAAGTCATTATAAATTACAACACTCAGATTTTTGGTGTTACCTCCAAGTAAGGCATGACATAGGCAAAGGAGACCCTCTACGGCACACCAACAGGTCCCCAATCTCTCTCTCCACATCACTAGTTGGATAGATAATCCTCTCCGAGTGTGTGACATGATTTATACATATCTGTTGATGCCCCAATGCCCAGTGCTCAAAAAGCAGTAAGCAGTTTGGGAAGAACTCCCAAGTTCATAGTTGGGATAGTCTCTGGGTACCAGGACTGGATTAACAAGTTGTGGTGCCCTGGGCAGTTTTGAATTGTGGGGCCCCCAGTGACTTAACTAATAGGCCAGGGTCAGGCGCCACCTAGGCCCCTGAAAGCTGAACGATTTTCAATGCCTTAAAATGCATTTGGAGGGGTTTCCAGCTACTCTGAATGCCATTCTTGGGGTGGAAACAGAAGGTTATTGTTTGATGTTGGATGGAACACTAGGTGGGCCAGGAGGTCGTTTTCTACTGACAGTTTCCAAGTTTCTAGGTATACCCAGGCTCAATCGTCATACACCCAAGGGAGCTGAGGGAACCGATGGAAGACCTTGCAGATCTATTGAGTGGCCTATTCAATATTCACTGGAGTATGGCATGGTACAGCAGGACTTCAGAAATAGCACATGTAGTGCCCCTTTATAAGAGTGGTCCCAAGGATGACCCAGGGAATTACAGACCAGTAAGTCTGGCCTTTGTCATGTGCAAACTCATGGAGACCATACTAAAGGAAAGGTTAGTAGTGTATCTAGATGAGCATGGTTTACATCATGTGAGGCAGCAGGGGTTCATGGAAGGGAGGCTGTGTCAATAACTGTGTTATAAATATTAAAATTATTCACATTCCCAGGACCCTAGTACATGTCAATGATTTAGGTCAAAGAAGTTATCAAATATTACAAATGCATGCTGTTTAAAGAGACAAACCTTGCTCCTCACAGCACCCAAAAATATCAGGTATGGATCTTCTGATTAGGAAAAGGGAAAAGATTAAATACTTCACGTACTACACAGGAAGTAATAGGTTACTATTCTTGAAAATTTCTGGCAGTACCAGATCTACCTCCCACCCAGGGCACCAGTGTGATGCCTCCAATACATCTGATTCAGCTTCCACCAGCTTTTCATTACTCCTGTCTACCAACTACCAAGGACTGCAGTTTGCTGTTGAAATGTTGCTGAATAAGCCCCTACTGCTCTCCCTCTTACCACTCTGGACAGCCAGCCAATGCCATTTAAATGGGTTAACCATCCTTAGATCAGTGGGCTGGTGTACCTGGTGTTGTGTCAGGCAGCAGGTAGTGGTGGGTACTGTGAGGGACAAGAAAGGTAACCCCAATACAAACCTGCTGCAGCTACTGTGAATGTTTGCTGGGCTCACACAACTGAGCAGTGCCCACAGCAATAGACCAAAGTAACTTTGCCTGCCTGACTTACAAAACTTCATTGACTGGTGGCATGATCACAAACAAAGCACTGGGGGAAGATGTGAAAGAAGCTGGCTGGTGCAATGAGAGAGCTCAGATTTCTCCCCACTCCCTCTTACTATTAATATTCTAAATAAAATGAAGTGAGAAGAGGATACACTGTATGTCTTACAGTATGATCCTCTTAATCCCACATCATTTTATTTAGAATTTTTTAAAGTAACTAGCACACGTGTGCTACTAACACAAACAGAAATAGTCACATTCATGTAATCGCTTGCAGTCAGAGCTGTTCATCGGGAGCATTATTACAATTTTTTTATCTTCTAGAAGAACTAGGGAAATACTGATTGTACTCCTCACTGGTGGCTCCTACTAATGCTAATCAACGATCGGCTCTCTCAGTCTGTCTCTCAGACACGAGATGGCGGCGAGCATGTTCTGTTCATTCTGCACTACCTTGGTCCTGGCTTATGATAATTCAGCTGCTGTGCTGTTGCCACTTGTGTTTATTTTTTTTTGGGTGGGGGGGGTTATTAAATATTTTCGACAGGACCTCGAGACCCAAATCACCACCAGACTAGAGTAAGTCAATGCAATGGTCATGACCAGGCCAGACAGTGGGCCTAGTGACAGGCTGCAGGTGCAGTCTCTCTCTAATATCATTGATGACAGCAGGATGGATTCATGGCTGTCTGAGGGAATGAATCTGTGGTGGTGCATGGCACGTTTTCTGTTATCCGAGCTGGACTTCAAGTGAGCGGGATGTGACTGTACCACCAAGCAGTGACACACAAGCGGTGCGTGATACTATGAGATCACCCTGAAGAAGGCAGGGGGACAGAAACATTCTGAGTGCGGATGTGGGGAGGGAAGAAAATCATCAAAGGACCTCATTTGGAGCCACTTCATTTGCTAGCATTGCCCCAGAGAGAAATCTGTGTGGAAACAAAAATGTCTGAACTGTTTGGATGGTCAAGGGGGCTAACAGTCAGAGGTGCCTGTGGCTATGAACGATCAACCCCGAGGTTTACTGACACAGTGGCAAAGCATAGTGGTCAGGGAAGAAGAAAAAAGAAATGGAAAAAAGAAAAAAAGAAGAAAAAAGAGGAAATCAGTGACCCCTCAAACTAGGGGGCCCAGGGCAAATGCCCCTTCTGCCCTATGGTTAATCCGGCCTGCTGGTACAGATGCTCAAACAGGCGCACTTGGACTTCAAGGGAATGAACTTATTAAAAAAAGTCTTCATAGATGGTATTACCCCCACAAGTGTTATGCAAGATGGGCCTCATGTCCACTGACAGGTGCTGGAGATGTCATAGTGGCACAGGCACCCTTACCCACATCCTGTGATCTTGTCCGTCCATCTCAAACTTCTGGTCCCAGGTGTTTGCCTTCTGTAGGAAGGTAATAAGGCAGAGGATACCACAGGACCCCCTCTTTTGGTTCCTGGGAGGGCCTATGGAAGATAACCTCTTACCTCACACCTGTACGCTCTGGCTCTTGCCTGCAGCATTGGAAGCGAAGCAACAGACACTTCTGAAAAGGCGATTGGATTTCCCTCCACCTTCTCACACAGGATATCCTCCTTATCCAAACTGGCAGATTTTAATACATGTGGGACCCCTTTCCTTCAAAATAATATTGTTTAGTAATGCTCTGCTGAAATCTACTTGCCGTGTATCCTTCTAATGTAATGTTGCTCAGTGTATGTTACTTGTTTATTCCTCAATAAACTATTTTAAAAAAAGAGGTAATCCCATAGACTCAAAGGCTTTTTCTGTGTCTACATTGATGAACAGGACAGGGGTTACACTCTTAGAAGCTCCCCATTAGTATCTATGGCAGCTCACTTATTCACTGCCATCCTTCTTTTCACAGATCCCGACTGATGGATGTCTAGGATGTGTGGAATCACTTTCTGAAGTCTGAGTGATCCTTCCACCCAGCCCACTGGCATGGCAGGCTGAGACATCATGCCTACCTCCTGCCATGCCAGGGACCCGTGTTTGCAGTGTGAGCGGGTGTCTGGGGTCAGCTGAGGAGAGAGAGGATTGAGTGTCCGGAGAACAGCTCACCTCTCCCGAGAGAGTGGGGGACAGAGACCAGCACCTGCCTGACACCTAGCAGTGGCTGGGTGGTGGCACAATGGGGCCTGTACGCTGGGGCATACAGGTGAAGCAGCCAACCAGCATGCTGCATGTGGAAGCACACGCAGCTTGGCCATTGTTGGCATTGCATGCTGCCCTCCACAGAAAAGTGGAAAGAAATGGTCCTGGTTGAGCGGCATGATGACCGTCCATCGCAGGCACCGCCATCGAGAAGACACCTCTCCAACAATGGATCTCAACCTGGTGGATTGAGTTGGGGGCTCCCTGCCACCCTGCCATGGAGGGAAAGCTGTGGGGGAAGCTGGGAGGCAGTCTGATGTTCAAGTGATGGGGCTGGGGGGGTGGCAGGAGAAATGGCTGTCTGGGACAGGGGGAGAAATAATCAGTTAAAAAAAGAATTCTTCCTTCCACCTAGAATCGAAACTACCTTCCCTTCACTCCCTCTGTCTTTCTTGTTTCTCCCCATTGCTTGTGTCCCCCACCTCCTACTGCTAACCTCTTTGCTCCCCCTCATCCCTCCATTTCCACCCTCCACTCCCCTCTACGGGTGTGGGGTGGGTCTATTGACCTCCTCCTCCTCCTGAACTGTTGGGGACTGCAGACCGCTGCCCCCAGTAATTAAAATTAAGATTATGGGTTAAGGAACTCCCTAGTTTGTCCCTGAGGATCCTTGAACCCACACTGCTGAAGTGCAGTCTGGTGCAAAAAGTGCTTTATTTGACTAGGTCTCCCCCAGTCCCCAATACAGTCATATATTTTCTCCTTGCACCATTCTCTCAGCCAGTCATTGAATTCCTCTATGTTTTTCTTCCTGACCGTAGTAGCTCTCGGTACTGGCGACACCTCTGAGAATGCCAGTGATCTGGCTACCTCTCTGCAGGTCCTCCCTATCACTCTCACTCTGTCTTGTACTACCCCCGTTAGGGCATTGTACCAATGTACGAAGGTCTTGGTGAATATGATTGGTTCCTCCAACCTCCCTCACCAACTTCCCAGTTCTTGGGCACACACTCTCCACTGTCATCCCTGGCATGCAAACATATGGAGTCCCCTGGGATTACCATACTTCCATCCCCTCCATTCCTACTGCTATCCCTTCCTTCTTTGCTGCAGAGCTCCTCTCCCACCTAACTGCTCTCCCTCATCCTAGTTAACATCCTGCCTTTACTCTCCCCAAGCCCTGCTCACCTGCCACCTCCATAGCCTCTACTTACCCCTCCATCTGTTTTCCGCCACTCTCCATGTCCTTCCCTTTCTGGCCACCCACACCCCCAGCTCCTTTCCCCCTTCTCCTGTTGCCTCCCCTCCCCTCTCCCCCCCTCTCCCTCTCCATGTTCCCTCTTCCCTGCCCACCTTGACTACTTTGCATGGTTCCCCATCCTACTTCATCCAATGCTGTTATCTTAACCTGACCTCTCTCTCCCCCTTCTTGTTCCCCCTCCTCACTTCCAAACAGTGGTGAACTCTATTCTTTAAAGGCACCCCCTGAATGCCTCCACTCTGTTTGCAACCCTTGCAGTCCACCCCTTCCCCCAACCACTTGCCGTTCCCTCCCTGGACTCCCCAGCCCTCAGAGGTGGGGGTACCCCCAGCTCCTGTGTGATCCTCCCTACCCCCTCCCTCTGCCTCCTGACCTCACTCACCTGGGCATCCCCCATTTGTCTTTCCCTCCCCTGCCCTGCTCCTCTTACTCTCCACTCCGTCCTCATCAGCTCCCATCTGTGCTGCTTTACTTCGACCCTTAGATGCTTCAGGCTTCTTCACACTGGATAGTCCCATTACCCACATTGCCCCCTGAAAGACTGCTGCCCCACAACCATTACAGCACACCACCCTCCTCCCACTATCCGGATGCCTGTACATGCTCCTATTCCCTATATCCTCCCGACCTCTGCCTCTCTTAACCCACCAGATAGGTACCTCCATATATAAACCAGTTGAGGATGTCTGCAACAGCCCCCAAATCCTCTCGATTTTCCTACCCCTATCCCTTGTTTGATGCCCAATACGAATGTAAGCTGACCCTAGTTAGGGATCAGCTGCACTCCCTTGCTGTGATGCTCATGTGGCTTATCGCAGATAGTATCCTTCCTGCCCTCCATAGGACTCCCTTTAACTGCTATAGATTTACAAGCTGACCTTAGATAGGGATTAGCTGCAATCCCCCTCCAACACCCTACAGTGTAGTTCCTGACATCCCTTTACACTTACCTGCTGTCCACTGACCAGTGAGGCCTGTGGCCTATGGTCTCCCCTGAAGACATCCTGCCAATGTCCCCAGAGGCCACTTAGTCAGACACTACACTCCTGGTTTGTGGCACTGATGCTTCGGGGGCACTCATGTGAGGGTTCACTTGGAAGTATGGGTATTAAATAGGAACTACAGCCTCCCTATTGGAAGTCTGCAGTCATGTGAACCGCTGGGCTCACCACTCAGGCTGGCTGGTCTAACTCAGCACCCGCTCTCAATCCTCCCACTGCTGATGTCCTCCCTCCACCTGACCTCCACAGCTCCTGTTTTACACAGCCATGCTTTTTTAAGTGAAAAATAAATTAATTCCCACCCTCGAAATACACTACACACCAACCCCCACTTATCTGGTTGATCCTGCTTTGCATCCCTTATGCTTTCGGTGCTAACTGCTAGAGGGAGAGACTACACAAGCAGGTCCTTTTAAACACAAAAACTACAGCCTCCCTATTGTAAGTCTGCAGCCATGTGGCTCGCTGGGCCCACCATTCAGGTCTGCTGGTCCGACTCAGCACCCACCCCCAACCCTCCCACTGCTGATATCCTCCCTCCACCTGACCAGCACAGCTCCTGTTTTTCTACAAACATGCTTTCTGTTTTCTAAGTAAGACAAAAAGTAATTACCACCCCCGAAATGCACTACACACCAGCCCCCACTTATCTGGTTGATCCTAATCAGCATCTGTCAGCACGCTTGGCGGTGTCTGTTCCTGGTTTGTGAATAACAGTAATAATACTCTGAGTCATTGTTCTTGGCAGGTGGCCTAAACTGAAGGCTTCTCTATATACTTTTTCTAAGACTGGAGAGACCGCTTTTATGAAAGTATGGCAGAAATTCATCGAATAACCATCCGAGCCAGGGGCTTTATTCTTGGTTAGTGTATTGATAGCCTCCGAAATCTCGATAGATGAGATTTCTTTATCTAATGTCTCCATATACATATCTGGTACACTAGGAATAGTAATTCCATTTATACATTCTTTGGGAGAAATTGGCATCTACAGGGTCTTCTTTCTAAAGTTCTTTGTAGAAATCCACGAAAGTCCTACACTAGTTTGTGGCCTCTGACCCTAACTGGTCAATGGCTTTTCACCCCACCTTCCCACCTCTAACATACTCTTTTGCCTGTCCCATGCATGTTTAAAACCCTCCACTGTGCTCACCCCCACCACCTCCTGTGGCAGTCTAGTCCACGTGTCCACCACCCTCTCTGTGAAGAAAAACTTCCTCACATTTCCCCTCAGTCTGCCATCTTCCAATTTCATTTCATGCCCCCTCGTTCTTGTACATCTCTTATATTGGAAGAGGTCTCCCCCTTGCACTTTGTTTATGCTCTTAAGGTACTTAAATGTTTCTATCATGTCCACTGATCCCTCCTCTCCTCCAGCGAGTACATATTGAGGTCCTTTAGTTTCTCCTCATATGTTTTTTGGTGCAAGCCCTGTACCATCTTAGTAGCCCTTCTCTGGACCGCCTCCACCCAGTCAATGTCTTTACAAGGTGTGGCTTCCAGAAATGCACAGAGTACTCTAGGTGAAGCGTCACTAGCGTTTTCTACAATGGCATCACCATCTCCTGCCTTCTGCTAGCCATACCTATGCCTATGCACCCCAGCATGCCACTGGCCCTCCCTGCAGCATTTGTACTCTGCTTAGACACCTTTAGGTCATCAGAAATGATAACCTCCAGGTCCCTTTCTTTCTTGGTGATTGTCAGCAACACCCCCCCCCATCCTGTAACTCTCACCAGGGTGCCCTCTTCCCAGGTGCATTATTTTGCACTTCTTGGAAATTAATCAAATGAATCTCAGTTGCCACACCTCAGACCATTTTTCAAGCTTCCCCCGGTCCCTCCTCATTCTCTCCACCCGTCCGAGATGTCCACCCTGTTGCAGATTTTGGTGTCATCCGCAAAGAGGCAGACCCTTCCTCCAGTCCTACCTCAATGTCACTAAGGACTGGCCCAAGGACTAATCCCTGTGGTACCCTGCTGGTCACTCCCTCCCCTGCTTGGATCCATTTACCACCACCATCTGCCTCCTGTCCATTAGCCAATTCCTAACCCAGTTTACCACCTTGTGCCCCATGCCCAGACTACTCATTTTGTTGAGCAGCCTTTTATATGGGACGGTGTTGAAGGCTTTGCTGAAATCAAGGTAGATGATGCCTACCATGCCCTCCACCCGATTTACCTCCTTGTCACCCAGTCACAAAAATCTATCAGATTTGCCAGTCACAACCTTTCTGCTGTGAATCCATGTTGCCTCAGATCCTGGGCACCGCTGGATTCTAAGTGTGCCACTATTCTTTCTTTCAGCAGTGCCTCCATGATCTTACCCACCACTGAGGTGAGGCTGACTGGCCTATAGTTCCCTGCCTCATTCCTACTGCCACTTCTGTGTAGAGGGACTACATGTGCCCTCTTCCAGTCCTCTGGAACCACTCCTGTGTTGAGTGACTTGGTGAAAAATGTTTCCAGATGCACCGCTAGCTCTCTTCGCAGCTCTCTTAATATCCTCGGGTGTATGCCATCTGGTCCCATTGCTTTGTCTACCTTCAGTTTTGTGAGCTCCTACAGGACTCTCTCCACTGTGAATGGGCTTGTTATACCTGTTTGAGTACTATTTAGTTTTAACTGTATCGCAAGTATTTTGGTAGTATTTGGTCCACTGTCAACATAGTTCAGTTTGGATTTTCCTATAATGAATGTTCAGGTAGTAAAACAGAGCATCAACTGCTGAGGAGAGATGGATTTGGGGTAGTTATGTTTTGACCTGTTTTGTATCTATCTATCTATCTATCTATCTATCTATCTATCTATCGCTGTCTATTTTTTTTTGCTTTTGTAAGTTACAAAGGCAAAAAATATATATATATATATATATATATATATATATATATATATATATATATATTATTGATTCCACATAAAAGGTCAAAACATATCAGAATATTGGCTAGATGCTTAAATAAAAACAGAAGGGAATTTAGAGGGGTAAAATGTGTCCTATCACCTTTAAGTCATCCCAGAGTGTTACTGGCAAAATTTCTGCTTTGAAATTTCGTCTGAGAAAGTGTTTTTTGTTTATATTCTTTATTGGTTTTTATCACAGAAAGAAGGCAATAGCGGTTAAAACATATATACCAGAATAATGCAAGGGGATACACATCTAAACAAAAAAAGTCTTCTCTCGCTTTACATTCAGCAAAGGTGCATTTGGTCTCCCTATACTCATTTCCACTCGAGCTTCCTAGAAATTAAGCTCATTGTGTACTTGTAAACATGGACAACTGTGTGTAAATAACAACTTCATTTACCTGGCACCTCTCTGAGCTGCATGGTACCTCACCATGTACACACAACACATACATTAAACAATCAGTGACAATTAATTAAAACTGATCTGTAAGAGGGCAGTGTAGTCGGGTGGTTAGAGCACAGACCTGTGAACCTGCAGACTGAGGTTTTAAACTGACAACCAGTGCCACATACACACTGTGCAACCTGGAGCAAGTCACATAACTTCCTGCACTTGTAGCAGCAGCGCAATGTAACACTACCTTTCTTTCACTATAAAACATACTTATCATCTTTCAGTCTTATTTGCTGGTAAAAGTTTAGTTCCACCTGAATCTGAGTATTTTATACATGTTTAAATTTAGTTTTTCACATGAAAAAAGGTTGCTGATGCCTTTGGCAGAGAAATAGTAATGTAGACCTGGCAAGGGTTAGGACTGAAAAAACTGAAAAACAAAAGGTGCACGGCAAAGGAGGTGTCTAGAAAAGTATATTTGACTGGTATGCTAATATTTTTCATTCATACTACCTGAAACTAGCTTTTTGGTAAAAACATTTTTCGTTACACTGCTGCTTTAAGGATCCTCAAAACCCACAGCCACCACTTTGAAAGAAAAATATGTAACAAGTGCACATAGTTAATTTATATTTCCTAGACTTATCATGCATTATTGTTTATATAATACATGGATGGGGTTTTTCCTCATATAAGTGGTTAGTATGTATTTTCCTTTATACCCTTTCCCAGTGTATGCAATTGTGATCAAAATAACAGTAACCATCCATGTGTGTTATATAAAATAAAAGATGGGTAAATCTGCTATACTCTGAAATAAACCCATTAAGGGGGCTAACTAGATAATAAAACTACTTGCCCTTTGGGCTCATGGTTTTATAATCTGGCTAGCCCCCTTGATGGGTTTATTTCCCTGTATACCACACTTAGCATTTGTTCAATATGAAATTATCACAACAGTATCTCTGTCACTTTGCTTCCATGTGCTCTAGCTGCCTGTCGACAGGTGACATCACACTCTCTGCTTGTGACATCATGGCTGGCTGCTGCAGAAATGATTATGATGTCAAAAGCAGAGGATTGTGATGTCACTTGTAGACAAGCAACCAGAAAGATGGAGACTAAGTGACAGAAACATCATGTGGCTGTCCTTAGTTATAAAGAAGACAGAGGAGCTCAATATAGGGAATATTGGAATTATAAGGGGAATTCTGTCTAAATATTACATTGTTCAAAGTTTTCCCTGTGAAGTCAGAGACTTCTTAATGTCCCCTCCCCTTTTCTTTCTCTTTTATTCTCTCTGCTTAACATTCTTTTTTTTTTTTCTTGCACCCCAGGCCTGACTTGGAAATCTCCTTCCATCACCCTCAGTCTCCCATTCCAGCCCTTGGAACCACTGGGGAACAATACTCCATTCCTGCCTTTGCTCATGCCTAACTCTGGATCCCAGGCAGGTAACCTGTGGCTTGTCTCATGCAGGCAGGACCTTGGAGGGGGACCAGGATTCTAAGGAGAATATGTTGCTTAACAAGCCCAGAATACCAGAGGGAGATGCTGGTGTGAAGGAGGCAGAACAGGCAGCCAGTTGGACGTAGTGGAATGAGGGGACTTCATCTGCCCCAAGTCTGCCCCTTAGTTTTAGCCTCATAGCCCCACACCTTATTCCAGATACAGGGTATGCTTCTGCAGAGCAAACAAGCTTTGCACATATCAAAGCCATCAGAGGGATGGGGGAGCCCCTCTGTTCCTTTAGAACTCCTCTGCTGGCCCAAGTATGGGCACATTATGCCTCCACCTGATGTGCCAAGTGAGCTGGTGTGTGCCAAAGTAAAAGCCACTTTGAGGCAGGAGATGTCCGAGGTGGAAGACAGAACCCTGCCTCACCAGGCGGCACTAGACGCCCTGTACTAGGGGACCAAATCTGGGTCACCTGGATGAGCGATAGCCCCACCATTGTGCTAGCTGGCCAGCCTCTGCTTAACATTCCTGAGCATTCCTTAACTCTCAGAACCTCTTGTGCTTTCCTTATGTTCAATGTGAGTGCCCATGGTTTGTAAAGGGTGTTTGTATACAGAGAGCAAGATAGGTCTTACATAAACCAAATTCTTCTCTTTCTTCGATAAATGTTCCACATTATTATTGCTATCCTCCTTGCCTGACTCCACCTCCTTTCTTGACACCTCCTACTTTCTCTGCCCCTTCCAGTCTGGTTTCTGGAAACCCCACTCCACTCTCCCTTCACTCATACAGCTCACTGGCTTTGTCTTAAACGAGGTAGACCAGTGGCTGCCCACCTCTGCCATCATTGATGACCTGGCTAAGGCTTCTGACAGTTTCCTAGCTCTTCCTAACACAGAAACATAGAATTTCTTGGCAGATAGGGGCCACTTGGACCACCCAGCCTGCCTATTTGTCCCTGCCTGTACTGCCACTGGCGGATCTAGGGGGGTGCGAAAGATGTGGCTACACCCCCCCCCATTGTATCTTACTTGCTTGCTGCTGCTGCATTTCAGTTTGCTTGAAAAGTCTAATATATTGATTGTAAGAAAATATACATTCAAAACTATAGATTACATTTATATTTTCTGTCAAAAATGTAATGAAAAGGTAATATAAAGGATTAAAAGAATTCAAAAAGTTGAATACCCAGAATGCACACCACCACAGCACCCCTCATTGTAAAATCCTGGATCCTCCACTGGCCACTGCAGACCCTACATGATCTCTAGCTACCTCTCCCCACTTCCCAACTAAGGTTCCCTTGCACCTAGCTCATGCATGCTTGAAGCCCACCAGTGTTTTCACCCCCACTACCTTCGCCACTGCCCCTGTTTGACAAGTTCCCAGGGGCAGGTCTATCTGACTGGTTGGTCAGTTTGTTCCACTCTTACCTGTTTGACATGCACCAGGTCATCCCAGTTGATAATGCCAGCTCCCTTCACCTCCCCCAGTAACCTTAGACATTTCCCATAGCTCCATCCAGGGCCCCATCCTGCCTTCCATTTTCCTTAGTATCCTCCCTTCTGACTGTGTCTCTGCACACATCCACATTTACAACAGTGACACAGAACTCTTTTTGCTCCTGGAGCCTCAGCCTCTGAGATGGAAGCCACCACGCAGACTGTCTATATCAATACTGGTCCCTCCAGCCAACTCTGACTCAGTGCCACAAATATATGGTCTACACGACCTTTAGTAGCAGGAAGCAAGTTGCCAGGCTTCAGAATATCCCAGTCATCATGACTCTGGAGGACTCCCGGGCCATGACCGGAGAATGAAAATGCAGTTGCAGTAGGGGCCTGCTCTTAGGAGGACCACTGCTTCTGAGGTCAGCATTAAGAAAATCTTTTATTGTCAGACTAACCTGTTAATTTTCTATTTGTACATTGCTTATCCGTTTGAAATTGGGTCCGTTTGTGGTGACAGCAGTGCAGTCTATGCTGCAGATTACAACTCCACTGTCACAGGGTGGGGGCATAGAACAAAGAAGTAAGAAGGACCCATTAAAAAATCTAATCTTGGGACTGGTGTTCTCAGGGGGAGCAGGGACAAATTACATTGTTCTTTTTCATGATCCTGGTGCCAGAAAGGGAGAAGAAGACAGCATGGGCAAACTACAAATGTTCAGTAGGAATGATACAAAATAATCTATGCTATAAATAGTTTATATGTGATAATGAGGATTTTTATACTTATTGGGGAGGTAGAGTTCCACAAAATATTTTGCAGGAGGGCCTGTAAGGTTGTTGGTACAGCCCTGCTCCCCCCTTGAATAAGTCACTCCACATCAAGTACTTGGGTGTGTGGCCACATGAAGACCTCACTTTCTCCATCCACACTGAAGCCATCCTTAAAACTTTTCTTTTTTCATATCCTGTTTATTCACTGCCAACTGGGGAACTCTCTCGGGCATCCACCTTAACCCCCAGCTCTATCTCCTAGCCTGAAACTCCTCCTGTATCCTGGCACCAGCCCGGCTATCCCCCCGGCTCTGAGCCCCCCGAGGTAGGGCCGCCCTATCCACCTAGGGCATTCTATCTATAATTTGGCCAGGGCTGGGCTCGGCCCAGGACAGGAGAAAGTCCAGCTGATGGAGTGTGGCTGGTGGGAGGCAGTGTCATTGCCTATCCCGGGAGCAGGGTTTTCTTGAAGTTATGCCCTTGTTCCACCTTCCCAGGCAGAGCCCAAGCATGCAGTAATGCCAGGGGATGTCCGTTGAGGCTCCGCTTCTCCTCTACTGATGCCCTGAGCATTGCAGTGCTTCTGACCTCCACCAGGGGCCGCTGCAATGCTGGGCATACCCCTGGATCCCCCCAAGAGAGGAGAGCAGTCCTCTGGATGATCGATCCTCTCTCTCCCTTGCCGACCCCTGGTGACCCGGGCTTGTTCCCGAACTGGGGTCACCGGCATGGCACGAGGTGTGGCGTCCAGTGCCTTAACCCTCAGTGCCACTGGGCCGGCTTGCCATCCATAAAACTTACCTCCTAAAACTCAGCACCCAATACTGCAACAAATTTTGCCTCCCACTCCATGACTGCCATGATTCTGTTGGTGTTTTGTTATATAACGATGATTAGCATTGCAGGGATATATACCCTGGTCCCAGGGATTTACTCTGCTTCGAGATGGGCCATTTGTGCTCCAGTCAGGTCCTGCCCTGGCCAACATCCCCAACAGCTTTCCCTCCATGAGAGGGACTTGAGGGAGAGGGTTATTTTCCCAGACAACTGGTCAACTTGTGTGTCAGGGCCTGATAGCAGTCAGTGTTTGTACCCAACGTTCACACAGGGGGCCCACTGTAATACAGAGGGCTTACATTTTCCCCCCAATTTTGTCCTTTCTTCACTCCTCCCTGTGGCATGGGTGGAGCTCCTGTGGCCTCAGCTGCAGGCAGCGATGTCCTGGGGAGGAAGCAAGCTCCTGTCACCCACCACAGAGGCCATTGAGGCAATGATTCTCTTGGTGTTTGACTAAGTGGACGTGGCATATAGTACTGCTCCAAAACTGCCATTATCAGAGAAGACCCCCTCTTACATTCTTTCTGCTGTTTCACTCTAAACTGCACATACACAGACGGACACACACACACACACACACACACACACACACTGCTGTTTCCTCTACTCTAACCTCTCCCCCATCTCTGAGGTCAGGTGCCACTCCCACTTCACCCCCCTTTCTATCCAAATATTGGTTCTGCTCTCTCTCTCTCTCTCTCTCTCTCTCTCCTCCTCCTCTCACTTCCCTCCTTTCCTGCTAATCCTCCTTTTCTTTCCCTTTTCTAGATCTCTGCTGGACAAGCAACCATCTTTTGTAATCTCCCTACCTCTGTAAAACCCTCTCTCCTGCCTTTCACTTCTCCGTCTCCCTTTCCTTCATATATCTCCTCTGTGAGCATTCTTTCTCACACCTGTTCCTGTAGCAGTCTTGCACATTTCAGTTCCAGACCCAGGGAAAAATTCTTGCATCCTTAGTCTCAGAAGTAGCAGCTCTCATCCTCTCTAAAAGGAAACCTGCTTTAGCCAAGGTGTTAGGGTGGCTTTTGTCCTTGCATGCTGCAATCTTTACTGTCTCCAGTAGGTGGTATTCTGTATGTGGTTATTGATTCTGTATACATTACATCACTTCCTCTTTTTTCCCCACCATATGGCTCTCTGCATCAGGTCTTACAGCAGGGATCTTGTCCTTATTGCCAGTGTAATGTCTTCTCTTCAGTTTTGTGGGGGGACATTTTCTTTTTTTGAGGGCTGGCTCCCCAAGCCCATGTGGGCTCGCCAGGCTCCGGCAGCCACCCTTCATACTCTGGCTTACCCCTTGAGTGGTGCTGCTGGTAGGCGAACCTGCACAGAGGGGATGGCAATGGAACGGTCACATTAGCCGGAGGCCGGCATTTTTGTAAGTTGTAAACCCCACGGAGGCGGGGACAAGCAATGATGACCCATGTCTTCCCTGCCCCCCTGAACATGCAGACACTGACCACAGCGAAACTCGGCTTCCGCCAGGGGTCCGTTGTGTGTCAGACACTCAACCTCACCTCCCCCCAGAGTAGGAGAGCAGTCCACTGGATGCTCAATCCTTCTCCCCTCGGCTTGCCCTCTGACTCTTGGGTCCGTTTTCGAACCCGGTCGTCCAGCACCTCAGATTGCAATTGTGCCTCTTCCCCAGCAGGCTGGCGGGGGACATCTTCTGTAAACTGAATTACAGGCTTGCACATCTCAGTGCTGGACTCATTGATTGATCTTCACATCCCTGGTTTCAGAGGCAGCAGTTCTAACCCTTTGGCTAAAGAACACTTCCTACAGTGTAGCGGTGAGCGTTACACGGATACCAGGACAACAACTATTACAATACAAAGAAAAGACTACCACCAACCAGATACCCTTGGTTGTCACATATAACCAGATCCAGAGTCTTTATGTAAAATTATTAAGAACCTCCAACCAATATTTAGTGAGGATGACACTTTGAAACGTATTTTCCCAGTACTACCTGTAACCCCCCCTGCAAATGGGGGTTCCCGAAAAGTCTTCCTTGAGCTTGTTTAAATGCTCACTGCCAGGCTGGTGTCCTGCGTTTAGCCATTTAAATGTTATTGTTAGAGAGTGCCTGTAAAGCCTCTGTGTACTGTCTCTTTAGGAGCTGCCTGGTTTGCAGTAAAAATTGATCGGGGGGGGCTGAGTGTTTCCATGCTTGAGTCCCGCCCGGGTTGTCTGATAATCGCTCCATTTCTGCCATCGTTAATTGCGCAGAGGGAGCTCTGTCAAGAGATGTAACTGTTTGCTGATCATTCATTAGAGCAGTGAATAAATTGCAGTTTGTTCTAACCTGTTTCTTTGCAGCAAGGACTGTTCTCTTTATCTCCACCATCTTGGTTCTGGACTGCCGAATTGGACCAATCAGTACCTGGGGAGTCTAAAATGGAGCCTGCCTACAGGGGCTGTGCAGGCTCAGAATCGGTAGGAATTGTAGTTTTGGGTTTTTGGTGCCTTTTTGCACCTGGAGGGGAAGCTCTTGTTGTGATTGACAGATGAATCAGCCAACCAAACCTTTTTGGTTCTTGGGGAAATTCCCGGGCTGCCTGCTGGCTGGGGCAGATCTAAGTTGGTAGCTGAAGAAGCAACAGCTCGAGACAGTTTGAGCAGCCGTCTGCATAGCTTCGCGTGGGAGAACTGTGGAAAGGCCTGAGTTTTGGCCTGCATGTCTGCCTGCTGCCCTGAGAAGGAGAAGAGAGTCATTTGTAGACTAAATCTGAGAAGTGAGACCGAAGAAAGCCACTGACTTGTGACCAGGCTCATACCTGAGGAAGACCGAAGATTTTGCTGAATGCGATTGGCCTGTCAGGATGTCCAGCTACCTCTGAACTCCCGATTTGAGCAGAGACTTTGCGATTGTAACTGGGGAGTGGTTTGCCTGGTACTGTAGAATCTTTTACATGTAAATGTGCTGTGTATTGATAGTGGGTCGTGATTTGGTTCCCTACTGTGTGAACTGTGTTCTGCTTGCTGGAGCTATATCCAGCCTAATCGGACTGAATCCGTGTTCATCTCCATTCGGCCTGGGCTATGCCACACTGGCCCAGCCAGACTACCCTACTGCACAGAAAGCCATCGGCCGAGAAATCTGCCTGGGGATCAGCCCTCTGCTCCATGCCTGAACAGGAACGACGCCTCGGCAAATCGTGTGGGCCCTGCTTCTCTGAGCACTCCAGATCAACCACCTGCTGTCTCAATTTTCGTCCAGCCTGTGTCCAGTCTTGGGTATTGTGAGTAATGATCAGGGTAGCTCCCTGCAACAACAGCTTAATCTAAGTGAGCCATCTGATTGTCTTGTTATTTACTTTTCTTCACAAACCGATCCCTCTGGCTCCGGATTACAAATAGTGTGCATTGTGCATGTTGTTTTTCCATCACAGGGCCCCAACCAGCTGCAATGCCGGCCTACCTTAGGCAACGGTCCTAGCTAGCCCATCTCTTCTCCACCTGGGTACCCAGAGGGTGTGACTGTTTAGGGACTCTGAAGTGCAAGCATAACTGTTTGATTGATAGAGCCTTTAAGCAAATCAACATGATTACACCCCTCCCTTGTTCAAGTCCCCTGAATAAATCCGATCTAACCTTTTCTGCATTTAACCTGACTGTGGTTCCAGTTTATGCCAAGAGTACTGTACTGTTGCTATTTGCTGTGCATAACCTTGTTTTACAGGGGGTCCCCAGGGTCGAGCCAGAGGAACCAGCCCTGGTGGTAAGTGCAAACAGTGTGGGTACTTTGTAAGGTGTATCAGGGGTATTGTGAAAGTAATTATTGTGTATTGTTCCGGCCCCTAGCAGGGAAAGAGGGGGGTTACAGTGTGCCGGAGGGCTGTGCCCAGGCTAGCTTGACCACTACCAACCCTGACCTCCAGGTGGAGGCACCCGTTTCAGAACTCAGGTCCCTTAACCGCCACTAGCCAAGCAGGCAGGGGTAGTAGCCCTTGGGATAGTGCCACCTAGGGGTTACATCTTGGAGGCACGCTGGGATTAGCATCCTCTAGTGGCCAAGGTGGGAAGTACTCCATCATGTTCAGAATTGGTGAGAAAATGGAGGAGCTTGCTACGCCTAAGCTCAAAATCGCCCCCCATAAACTGTTAGTGCACCGAATGATGGGGTGGAGTGAGGCTGAGGGGTTAGATCCCTGACAGACCCTCCTGCTACTGGATGTCCCATTACGGACCACAAATGCTGTTATATTAGCAGCTGTGGAACATGTCAAAGGTTTGGGCAAAGTTGAAGTGAAAGGGAGGGATTCAGACCTGTCTGGGCAGACCATGGTAGTTTTACTCTCCTGCAGTTTTCCCGTAGATCCAGAGAAGGTACCCCCTGTTATTCTGCCAGAAGAGGTGGAGGGTCATTCACCTGCATAGTGATCCGGCTACCCCGGGTGTACCTCTAATGTCTTTCAAACAACCACCCAATTTATCCAACCTGATTGTCAGGAGTACGCTTATACCAGACCAGACAACAGAACACTGGGGGGCACGAGACCCTGTAATGGTCCTAGATGTAAGACATGTGAGCACATTTCCACTTAAAATTCTTTCAACACACTCTGAATACTCAGTTAAAGGTAATTTATACATGTGCATCTCAAAATGTTGTTTATTACATCAATGCAAGAAATGTCCACGCATACAGGTTATGTAGGAAGACAGGACAACCTCTTCAATCCCATATGAACACACACAGACATGATATGAAAACAAAAAGATTGAAAAACAGTGGGACTACATTTATCTTAGCCAATCGTTCCATCTCTGACCTCTCTGTCATGGTTCTCAAAGGACATTTCAAAACACAATACAGAGGTGAGCATGTGAGGTTAGGCTCATTTTCCTTCTGAATAAGGTGGATGACAAAATGAATCAAGACACAAGCTTCATGACCCAGTACACCATTTTAAATGATCAATTTTTTCAGGTACTATACACAGAAACATAGAAATTGTCAGCAGATAAGGACCTCCAGGCCCATCTAGTCTACTTGTTTACACGCTTATACTGGCAGCCGTTGTCCCTGTGTGGTTATCAGCTTTAGCCTCTCCTTCCCACCTCTAGGGTTCGCTTATGCCTATCCCATGCATGTTTAAATCCCCCCACTATGGTCGCTCCCACCACCGCCTAGGGTACGCTATTCCATGCATCCACCACCCTTTCTGTGAAAAAAAAACAACTTCCTCGCATTTTCCCTTATCCTGCCCCCTTCCAATCTCATATCATTCCCCCTCGTTCATGTACCTCTCCTATAATGTACATAAAGAGGTAATTGTCTTACATGTTTCTAACATGTTTTTATAGAAAATTGTTCTACCTAATCTATATGACTGTGTAGTGTTAGGTTGTTCTTCACTGGTGGGTGGGGATTCCATGCCTTTGCTTTTCTTCTTCTTCTTCTTTTTACACATGCAGATCTGTTATTTACTAGGGGGTCTTCCTTTAAGTAACAGTTTTAATGTTCACATACTGTGTTTAATATGTTCAATTCTTTTTTTAGATTAGACATATTTTAACAGTGCACGCATGTATACTGTCTTACAACATTAACATATGTACATATATGTACAGAGAGCAACAGGTTTACACAGTGCCAGCATTTAAAATGTAATTGCAATGTGTCTGTACTCTATCAAGGGCTTGCACACAGACATAGACAGACACAGTCATGGACACACACACACACACACACACACAGTCTTCAGTTTTTCTAGACTGTAAACCTGTTACAGATCGTAACAGGTTTCCACAGTGCCAGCATTTGATATGTATTGCAGCATGTTTCTATTCCATCAAGGGCTTGCACACACACACACACACACACACACACACACACACACACACACACACTCTCTCTCTCTCACTACCTTGTGGCAGGAGCTTTGTAAAGCTGCATGACATTCACACTGCTACATCTTCCAGGAGACTCCTCCTTATCTTGGGTAGTACATCTTAGCTAATGACTTCTCTGTAACTGGGACATTCATGTGTAGAACAAAATTAAGTTTTTTTATGTGTCATTCTTCCAGGCTTGATATTACCATTCTCATTAATCTGTCACATTCATGTGTACAATATGTAAGCTCTGATATTTTTAAAGTTAGCTCTTTCTAAATTACCTGCGATTTTCTTTCTGAAGAAGGACCTGTAGGTCTGAAAGCTTAAGGTTATTTTTTTGGGAAATCTCTGTTGGTCTAATAAAAGGTATCAAATCACCTATTTTGTGCATCTTGGTGTAC
The DNA here is from genome assembly GCA_016271365.2 of Neoceratodus forsteri. Classification (NCBI taxonomy): domain Eukaryota; kingdom Metazoa; phylum Chordata; order Ceratodontiformes; family Ceratodontidae; genus Neoceratodus; species Neoceratodus forsteri. The sequence goes on along the minus strand of JADMNL010000032.1, from coordinate 121,638,816 downwards.
TAGGACCAATACGACTAGAGACAATTTTTTAGCCAAGGTTTTTAGTCTGGTTGTTGTTCTTGCATGCTGCAGTTTTTACTTTCTCCACCAGATGGCACTCTGCATCTGGTCACTGATTCTGTGTATATTACACATGCCAAATCTTCAAATAAACAAATAGAGAACCCTGTTTGAACACAGTTTTTTAACCCTTTCTGAAAGCTTTCTAGCTTGTGGTCTAATCAGGTTATATGATACAGTACTGCATGCCCATGGGTAGGCTTCTAATCTCCTGCTGTTTTCAATAGCTAGTAAATCTTGAGACCACAAGTAGCCCACCCTAAGCCTCTGATGAAGCTCCTTATGGGCAAAGCACTGGCTAGGACAGGTCTGGCGGTGCCTGAGGAGGGTAAATACTATGTGTTTTATGCAACTTTTTTTTTTCCAAGTGTGCAAACCTAGTTAATTTTGCATTTATTTTTCAGCACCTCATAGTAGTTTGGGAGTTGACCTGATTTTTCACAGTCACTTTCTTTCCCTTGTATGAAATTGAAGTGAATTGTGTATTAGTGCCCTCTAGTGGTCGAAAATTAAAGTTTCAGCCGAGTGCAAATTTGGGACAGGATTTTAAATGGAGGCGCTTACTACTCTCAAATGGAAAATTTCCCCCCACAAGCTGGTCATGCACTGCATGATGGGGTGGAGTGAGGCCGAAGAGGTAGACCCCAGCCATGCCATACTACTACTTGATATCCCTGTGGGGACCACTAATGAAACTATTGAAGGAACAGTGGGGAAGGTTAAGTGTCTGGGGAAGGTTGAAGTACAGGGACGGGACTCAGATCTATTTGCTCAGACCTTGGTGGCCCTCCTTTCATGCAGCCTCCCATAGACCCTGAAATGGTACCCACTGTACCAGGGGTGGATTGCAGCATCCCAGCCACCACAGGCACCAGGAAGCAGATCGACATGCACCAGGGAGCAGATCCTCCTGGAAGCAATTCAGGATGGCTTCCTGACCCAAAGGGTGACAGTGCCAACAAGGGAAGAAAATATTCTAGACCTGGTGCTGGAGGATGGAGAACAGGTCACAGATGTAAGGGTGGAGGAACCACTGGCTGGTAGCGGTCACCACACAGTGTGGTTCTCTGTCAGTTTGGGTAGAGAGATCCACAAATACAAAAACAAAGGTTCTGGACTTCAGAAAGGCAGACTTTGGCAGGATGGGGCAATTAATGAGAACACACATAGATGACATCCACTCTGACATGGACGAAGAGCAGAAATGGGCAATCATAAAACTAGGGCTGCTTGAATCCACTAAAGTCTGTGGCAAGAGCCAGCAAAAGAAATCAAGGACCAAGCATCCAAGCTAGATGACCAGAGAGGTAACGGAGAAGGTGAAGGATAAGAGAAGGGCCTTCTGAACCTTAGGAGAACCAACAGGGCAGAGGATAGGGAGAACTATGTGAGGAAATCCAGGGAAGTGAGCAGTGCAGTCAGGACTGCAAAGGCAGCCAGGGAAAGGAAATTAGCACAGGGGATTAAGGAAGGAGAAAAGGATTTCTTCAGGTATAACAGGGAAAAGAAGAAGTGTAAGGATCCAATAGTTAGGATCAGGAAAGGCAGTGGGTGGGTAGACAAGAGGGCCGAGAAGGCAGAAGTACTTAATGAGTACTTCTGTTCAGTGTCCACAAGGGAGAGGGATGGGCCCGTTCCTGCAGGGAAAGGGGGCCCAGGTACGGGGGTGAGACAACCACAGATGGGGTCATCAGAGTGGAAAGGGTGCCGGAGGGCCTTAGGTCCCTGAGGGTAGACAAGGCAACTGGGCCAGACGGGGTACATCTCAGGGTGCTGAGAGAGCTGGCAGAGGTCCTGGCAGAGCCACTGGCAGATCTGTTCATTACCTTACTAAATACGGGATGTATGCTCAGAGACTGGAGGGAGGCATACGTGGTACCTCTCCACAAAAGTAGGCCCAAGGACGAACCAGGGAACTACAGACCAGTGAGCCTCACTGCAATTGTGGGGAAACTTATGGAATCTATCCTCAAAGAAAGTGGTGCAGTTTCTTGTGGATAATGATCTGCAAGACAACAGAAGCATGGGTTTGTCGCTAGCAGAACCTGTCAGACAAACTTGGTTGATTTTTTGACTGGGTCACAAGGGCACTGGACAAGGGCCATGTGGTAGATGTAGTCTACCTGGATTTCAGCAAGGCCTTCAATTCAGTGCCATATGGAAGGTTGACCTGCAAGTTGAGGAATCTTGGTATAAGGTGAAAGCTAACCCGATGGGTAGAAAACTGTCTGAGGGACAGGCAACAGAGGGTAGTTGTTGGGGAGAAGCATTGGAGGCCAGGGAAGTGACAAGTGATGTCCCACAAGGATCAGTAGTGGGACCAGTCCTGTTTAACATTTTCATTGCAGACATAGCGGTTGGGATCAAGAATAAGATCAGCCTCTTCGCCGATGACACCAAGATCTGTGCTGAGGTGGATGGGGAGGAGGGTGGAAAATTACTGCATGAGAACTTGGCAAGACTTGAGGAGTGGTCGCACACCTGGCAGCTTGGGTTCAATGCCAAGAAGTGCAAGATGATGCATTTTGGAGCCAAAAACCAAGAATACAGCTACTAGATGGATGGTATCAAACTGTCCACATCCAATGAGGAGAAGGATCTGGGGGTGCTGGTGGCCAGGGAATTAAACCACTTGGCCCAGTGTAGGAAGGCAGCGGCTAAGGCTAACAGGATGAAAGGGTGCACAGCAAGTGGGATTATATCCAGATGTAGCTAAGTCATATTGCCCCTGTACAGGTACCTGGTGAGGCCGCACTTGGAGTACTGCGTGCGGTTCTGGTGCCCATACTTGAAAAGGGATATCAAACTACTGGAGGCAGTGCAGCAAAGAGCAACAAAGATGATCCAGGGGTTGGGGATAGAACTTACGAGGAAAGACTAAAAGAGCTCAACATGTATACCCTGGAGGATAGAAGAGAGAGGGACATGATTGAGACCTTCAAGTACCTGAAGGGATGAACAGAGTAGGCTTCCATGGTGGGTTCACGCTCCAGAATGGAAGAGATACTAGAGGGCACTACTTCACTGAAAGAGTGGTAAAGGTGGAATGCATTGCCTGAGCAACTCGTATCAGTGCAGACTGTAAGGTGTTTCAAGGGGACAAATTCAAGGGAAGTACATACATTTGGGGAGGGAAGAGAGTTAATGGGAGGGGCAGCTAAAGTCTAATGGGCTGAAGTGCTGCACACTTGAGCAGACTAGATGAACCGTATGGCCTGTATCTGCAGGCAATTTTGTCAGTGCACCCCCTTCAGGTCGACACCCTGATGGCAAAACACGGGAAAAGACCATTACGGCGACAATGGGTGGTAATGGTCCTTTTTCCGTGTTTCGCTTTCCCCCAGTGTTCTGCTCTTCCTGGATCAACTTCAACCTGGAGTTGGAATCCTAAAGTCCGAGGGGCAGGGGAAGAGCCCCTTCACATGGGGGGTGTGGGTGGTGCAGCCCCCACAGAAAACACTTTAGCAGAGCGGCACAATACCTGCGTCAGGCCAGTATTGTGCCGTGTGCTGTGGGGCAGGTCGGCATTTTCACTGTTGACCTCCCTTGGTGCTTCCCAATTTTGTATGTTCGTATGCCCGAAGGATCCCAAAAGGGGTGTAGAGTTATTTATCTACATAGTGACCTGTCTTCCCCGTGGGGTCCCTGAGGGTAGAGGGGTTTAAGGACAAATTACTGAGACTTCTAGCTGCCGAGCAGCAGACAGCTAAGGAATTGTTAAAGGCTTTGGAGGATTCGGAGGAGACTACTCCAGCACAGTCTCCTCCGGCCTCTCCAGCCACCCCCAAAGGCATCCCCTATTGTAACATCCTCCATTGTGATACCCTCTGTACACCTGGACTCCTATCGCAGGCTCAGATTGTTCTCTGGTGCAGTTCCTGTGCCAGTAGGGGAGGACAACTTACTAACATGGATGGACTATGCTACTCCCCTGGTTCAGGAGTGGCAGTGCTCCAATGGGGAGAAAAAAAAGAGACTTATGGAAAGTTTAAGGGTCCCTGCACTGGAGGCTATTCAGTTCCTTCGATCCACAAGCCCAGAGGCCACTGCAGCTGAGCACCTCTCCATTTTAGAAGGGGTGTTTTGCAGCACCGAATCTGGGGAAGATTTAATGTGGAAGTTCAAGTTCAAGTCTGACAAACAGTGAAAGAATAAGAAGTTGTCTGCTTTTGTCACCCGAATTGAATGGGCCCTGCAGAGAGCCAATAGAAAGGGGGATGTCCTAGCTAGTGAACTGAATCATGTCAGGCTGGAGCACATCATAAAATCTGCCCGTTACTCAAGTGTGCTTATTTTAAAACTGAAGTTTCAAGACAGGCAAGCTAATCCTTCCAAATATTGTTGGCTGATGAAGGAGATTCAGGAGGCTGAGAATGATGAGGATGTCTGGGAACCATATGCTGGGGTTGCACACACCACCCCAACCCCAGATCGATCTGATGAGAAGGAGGAAGCCCTTGAGACACAGCAGGTCAGAGAGTTGCTGAAATAGATAAAAGAGATGTGAGCCAGCCAACAAGCCGTGGCTGAAGTGGCCAGGAACTTCAACTTTTGCCTGCCTAAAACTGAGACTGGCAGTGAGGCCCCATCTGTGGGTGTGGGGTCTCATGCTATTGCCTTTGAACCTTGAACTAAATCCAAACTGATGGAAGAGATGAGACAGCTGTGAGCTTTAGTGGGGGACCTCATACACGCCACCCTAGCGGAACTGCAGAGACAGGGAACCTGAGCCCAAACCAAGAGAGGACAACAGAACTCCCTCCTCCAACCATTACAAATTTTGTGAAGAACCAAACTGCCCCAGTGATCATAGAGAACAGGTGTTCTGTTACAGGTGTGGAGAAGATGGTCATACCCAAGAGGTTGCAATTCTCCTGAGGATCTGCAGAAGGTCACTACTAAACTGCTCTATCGGGTTCGCCGGTTCGGCAGAGCAATATAAAATCTCAGCCAGGCCCGCAAAAATCTTTCCTCCAAAACTACTGTGGGCGGTCTGCAAAACAGACTTCCCAGATTGATCTGAGATGGTGGGTCCCTCCATGGAGACTACAGTAACAGTTAATGGCATTTCCACTCGAGCTGTGCTAGACAGTGGCTCACAGGTCACCATTATATTTCAAGATTGGTGCTACCAGCACTTATCTGACCTCCACTCCCCTAGAAAGACTGCATGTGTGGGGTTGAGTGAAAATCCTATCCTCCCGGGGTATGTACAAATCTGGTTGTCTTTCCCTACTGCTATTGCTGGCATGGATGAACAAGTGGAGACCCTGGCCCTGGTGTGCCCGCCGACTGGACTGTATGATGGTGTCCCTTTGTTGATTGGTACCAACGCCCATATGTTCAGCCAGCTAGCCCAGCTCTGTCAAGAGAAACAAGCCAAGTGGACTGGAAGGGCCCTACACATTCCAGCCTTGGTGTGCCGCACCTATGATTTACAGATGCAAACCAAAGAGACTGAGAAAGATGAACATGTGGGGGTAGTATGGAAAAAGGACCTGGAATCACTTGTCTTGCCTCCAAATGCTCAGTGTACCATTAGTGGTGAGGTGCGCATGAAAAAGGATGTTAAAAATAAGATTCTTATCCTGGACACCCCTGAAAAGGGGAAGCTGCCTGAAGGACTACTGGTCAAGCCTAGCATTCTACCGGCCCGGGCCCATGCTTACGCTTGGTGGGTAGTGATGCAAGTCCAAAACATGTCAGACTGGGAGGTTCGAGTAAATCGGGGGTGCACCCTAGCTACTGTATATTGTGCAGATATTGCTGTGCTGCCCAGTAAAAAGTGTCCTGGAGAGGATGGTGAAATGACCCCTAATCTGTTTGACTTTGGAGAGTTCCTCCTCCTGCAGAATGGAAAGCTAAGATCACCTGGAAATTTGCTCAGAGAAGCAAAGTGTTCTCATTGAAATAGTGGGATGAGGGATGCATCACGGGGTTTGAACACTACATTAGACTTTATGATGGGAGGCCTTTCTGAGAAAGATTCCGTTGCCTTGCGCCTGCTGACACTGACGATGTTTCGATGCCATCTCCATGAAATGCTGGCAGCGGGAATCATCCAAGAGTCTCACAGCCTGTTCGCCTCTCCGATTGTGGTAGTCCAGAAGAAAATGGATCAGTGAGGATGTGCTACCTGATGTTAAATCAAAGAACTGTCCTGGACCAATACACCATGCCACATATCCAAGATGCCCTCGACTGCCTCAGTGGAAGCCGATGGTTCTCTGTGCTAGACTTTCACAGTGGGTATTACAAATCCCGATGGCCCCAGAAGACAGAGAAAAAAGTCTTCATTTGTCCCCTGGGTTTCTATGAGTCTTTGCGCACGTCACAGGGTATTTTGGGAGCACCTGCCACGTTCCAGCTGACTGATGGAGAGAGCTGTGGGAGACATGGACTTCTTAGAATGCCTTGTCTATCTTGATGACATCATTGTGTTTGGCCAGACCCTTGAGGAACATGAAGCCCACCTGTTTAAGGTTCTCGACTGATTAGAGGATTTTGGACTGAAATTATCAATAGACAAGTGCCAATTTTTTCAAATATCTGTGAAATATGTTGGTCACATAGCGTCGGCTGAAGGGATTCAAACAGACCTGAGCAAAGTGGAGTCTTTGACCACCTAGCCCCAGCCTAACAATCTGAAAGAACTGCAAAGATTATTGGGGTTCTGTGGTTATTATTGCTGGTTCATAAAAGATTACACCAAAGTCATCTGCCCTTTGCTCAGTTTAACTCAATAGGGGACAGGAATTGATTACTTATGTGCAGCTGTTTGAAATGTCTCTATTTTCATAAATGATATACTGTACATACCTCTAAAAGATCCCTATTTAGCTGTGCCTGAATAAAAGCTGAAGCTGTCAGTTGTCTTTTGTATTGTAACCCCTAGGTGGCGCTACCCCCAAGGGCAACTACCCCTGCCAGCTTGGAACAGCCCTCCGGGACACTGTAACCCCCCTCTTTCCTTACTAGTGGCTGGAACAATACACAATAATCACTTTCACAATACCCATGATACACCACACAAGTACCCACACTGTTTTCACTTAACACCAGGGCTTTCCTCTGGCCCGGCCCTGGGGATCCCTTGTAAAACAAGGTTATACACAGCAAATAACAGCAGTACAGTACTCTTGCACAAACTGGAGCCACAGTCAGGGTAAATGCAAAAAAGAGTTAGATCTGATTTATTTAAGGGCTTGAACAAGGAGGGCATAATCAGGTTAATTGGCTTAAAGGCTGCATCACTCAAACAGCTATGCATGCACTTCAGAGTCCATAAACAGTCACACACTCTAGGTACACAGATGGAGAATGGTGGGCTAGCCAGGAACGTTGCAGCTGGTTGGGGTCCTGTGATGGAAGAAAACAACATGCAAAACATACACTATTTGTAATCTGGTGCCGGAGGGCTCAGTTTGTGAAAAGAAAACAACAAGACAATCAGATGACACACTTTTTGATTAGGCTGTTGTTGCAGCGAGCTACCCTGATGATTACTCACGATACCCAAGACTGGACACAGACTGAACGAAAATCAAAACAGCAGGTGGTTAATCTGAAGTGCCAGGAGAAGTGGGACCACATGATTAACAGAGGCATCATTCCTGTTCAAGCAGGAGCAGGGGGCTGATCCTCAGGCAGGTCTCTCGTCAGTGACTTTCTCTGTGCAGTGGGGTAGTCTGGCAGGGCCAGCGTGCCATGGCCCAGGCCGAATGGAGATTAACGCAGATTCAGTCCGATTAGGCTGGATAAAGCTTCCAGCAAGCAGAACACAGTTTACACAGTAGGGAACCAAATCATGACCCACTTTCAATACACAGCACATTTACATGTAAGGAAATTCTACTGTACAAGGCAAACCACTCTCCGGTCATGATTGCAAAGTCTCTGCACAAATCGGGGATTCAAAAGCAGCTGGAAATCCTGACAGGCCGATTGCATTCAGCAAATCTTCGGTCTTCTTCATGTTTGAGCCTGGTAAAAAATCAGTGGCTTACTTCGTTCTCACAAACTTGGATTTAGTCCAAAATAATTCTCTTCTCTCCCTCTCAGGGGCAGCAGGCAGACATGCAGACCACAACTCAGGCCTTTCACAGTTTTCCCATGCAAAACTACACAGAACTCTTGCCAAAATCACTTGAGCTGTTACTTCTTCACTTCTCAGCCCAGAACTAACTAAAAATTGCAAGCAGTCTGGGAAATCTCCCAAGATCCAAAAGGTTCGGTTGGCTGTTCTGTCTGTCAGTCACAACAAAGGCTCTCCATTCAGGTGAAAAAAGGTGCCAAAAGCCCAAAACTACAATTCCTACAGATTTTGACTCCAGACAGCTCCTGTAGTCCGGCTCCATTTTAGGTCCCAGCAGCACCCCATACTTCGAACGGGAAGAACACCCCTCCCCCCTCAGCTAGTGGTCAAACAGGGATTCAGTATGTTTGCAGTTCATTTGCATCACCAGGTAAGAAAAAAGGTTTGTCTCCCCATACGATGCACAGGGGTAATGCCAAACCTCACCCAACAACTAACACACCGAAATCTGGCCAATGGAAAATCATGTACACAAATGCTCACAGCCTGGGAAATAAGATCCCAGACCTGCAGGCAATAATGTCAGAGGCTAAACTGGACATAGTAGCAATTAATGAGACGTGGTTTACCAGTAACCACACTTGGGAGACTTGAGTACCTGGCTATGTATTGTTCAGAAGAGACCGAGGTGCAAAAAGGGGGGGAGGAGTGGCCCTGTATGTCAATGAAAATATCAAAGCTACAGAAATTCAGAATACACATAAGGAGCCAGAAGAACTGTGGGTCACCCTGGAAACAGAAAATGGGGCAGCCATAAGAACTGGGGTTGTCTACAGGCCCCCAGACCAGGGGGAGTACATAGATACATTACTGTTAGAAGATATACAAAACATGACAGCTAAAGGGGAGGTTCTGATAATGAGAGACTTCAACATGCCGGATACAGATTGGTCAATACCAGCAGGAACACCTGCCAGAACTAGACACATAGTGGATTCCCTGCAGGGGCAGTGCCTCAAACAACTGGTGCAACAACCCACAAGAGACAGGGCTATCCTAGATCTAGTACTGACTAACAGGAAGGGATCACAGATCTCCAGGTAGAAGGTCACCTGGGGCCAGTGACCATCACATGGTATGGTTCAATTTGGCTACTACATCTAAATCATCCCATTCCAAGGCAAAATATGGGACTTCAGAGGAGCTGACTTTGATAAGATGACCAACAGAGTTAAGCTAGCCCTGGCAAAAAGAAACACAGGTGAGGGGTACAGGCAAAGTGGGCAAGCATTAAGGATGCAATACTTGAAGCAACATCCCAATGCTGTTAGACAGAAAGGAAGTGCAAAAGAAGAAGGAAACCACTTTGGTTCTCAAATACAGTAGCAGAAAAGGTCAGAGCCAAAAGGCTGGCCTTCAGGAAATATAAGGGAACACAGCGGGATGAAGATAGGAGGCATACCAAACTGCTCTAAGGAAGCAGGGAAGGCAGTAAGGCAGGCAAAGTCCCAAACTGAGGAAACACTAGCACGAACAGTAAAGAAGGTGACAAGACTTTCTATAGATACATTAGTGAAAGGAGAAAGTCCAGAGGGGTATTGCTAAGCTTAATGGAGAAAAGGGAGCATGTGAGGAGGAGGACCATGTAAAAGCATCTATCCTAAATAGATACTTTTGCTCAGTATTTGTTGAAGAGAAGGTAGGCAGGCCCACAGCTCAGCACCATGGTCACAGAGGGAGGGAGGTGAGCACTACTCCCTTCACAAAAGAAAGGGTCCTACAAGAGCTTGCTAAGCTCAGGGTGGATAAGGCAATGGGACCTGATGGCATACATCCCAGGGTATTTAAGGAGCTAAAGGTGGAACTAGCAGAGCCATTAGCAGAACTGTTTAGTGAGTCTCCAAGCACAGGAGAGGTCCCAGAAGACTGGAGAAGGGCTCCTGTGATCCCGCTCCACAAGAGTGGTAGCAGGGAGGAGGCAGGGAACTACAGACCAGTCAGTCTTACCTCAGTAGTGGGCAAGATGATGGAGGCACTCCTTAAGGAAAGGACAGTGAAACACCTGGAATCCATAGGGGCACAGGATCCAAGACAGCATGGGTTTACAAAAGGAAGGTCCTGTCAAACTAATCTCATAGATTTTTTGACTGGGTAACCAGAGTGGTGGACCAAGGGGGAGCAGTTGATGTCGCCTACCTTGACTTCAGCAAAGCTTTTGACACTGTTCCACATAGAAGATTGATAAATAAGCTGGGTAGGCTCGGGGTGGGTCAGAAGTTGGTCAACTGGGTGGCAAACTGGTTGACGGGCAGAAAACAGAGAGTGGTGGTAAATGGTATATAGTCAGAAGAGATGCAAGTGACAAGTGGGGTACCTCAGGGATCAGTCCTGGGGCCAGTTCTCTTCAACATCTTCATTAGTGACCTTGCAGATGGACTAGAGGGTAAGGCTTGTCTGTTTGCAGATGACACCAAGATCTGCAACATAGTAGATGATCCAGATGGGGTGGGCAGAATGAGAAGAGATCTGGATAAACTAGCAAAATGGTCAGAAGAGTGGCAACTGGGATTTAATGCAAAGAAGTGCAAGATCATGCACATAGGAAGAGAAACCCTGAAGCCACCTATAGGCTGGGAGAGGAGTTGCTAGCAGTCACAAAGGAAGAAAGAGACTTGGGCATCATCATCACTGATGACCTGAAATCATCCAAGCAGACCTCTAAAGCAGTAGGTAAGGCTAGGGGGTGTTAGGGTGTATTAGTAGGGGTATCACAAGTCGTGAAGAGGGAGGTAATAATCCCTCTTTACAAGACACTGGTTAGGCCCCATCTGGAGTACTCGTGCAGTATTGAGGCCACACCTTCACAAGGACATTAACAAATTGAGGCAGTCCAGAGAAGGGCAACCAAAATGGTGCAGGGACTGCATCAGAAGACATATGAGGACAGATTAACAGAGCTCAATATGTATACCCTTGAGCAAAGGAGGAGAGAGGTGATATGATCGAGGCATTCAAACACCTTAAGGGCATTAACAAGGTGAAAGAGTCTAACATGTTTAAATATAAGAAAATAGCAGGACAAGAGGACACAGCGTGAGATTAGAGGGGGCCGATTAAGGGGGAATGTGAGGAAATTCTTTTTCACAGAAAGGGTGGTGTATGCATGGAATGGCCTACCTCAAGAAGTGGTGGCTATGAATACAGTGCAGGGCTTCAAACAGGCATGGGATAGGCATATGGGAGCAATACAAATGAGTATGAATAGATAGGCCACTGACAGAGCAAAAGCCGATGGCACATTTATAAGGTAGAAAAAGAAATGGGCAGACTGGATGGGTCTTGCGGTCCTTATCTGCCGGCAACTTCTATGTTTCTATGTACTGATTGGTCCAATTCGGCAGTCCAGGACCAAGATAGTGGAGATAAACAAAACAGTCCTTGCTGCAAAGAAGGCAGGTTAGACAAACTACATTATCATTATCACTCTAAATGATTTTCAGCAAATAGTTACATCTTTCAACAGAGCTCCCTCTCAGATTACTTATGACTGCAATCCAGGCAGCTCTTTTTGCACAGAGGCTATACAGGCACTCTCTGGCAATCACATTTAAACTGTTAAAATGCAGGACACAGCCTGACAGTGAGCATTTAGGCCAGCTCAGAGAAGACTTTTTGGAAAACTCCATTTGTAGGGGGGTTACAGTATTGTTTTCTTTTTATGGACAACATTCTGTGCAGTTCCTTTCATGGAACCATTAATTTGGAGTTTTGACTATGTCACTTCATGGTTTCAGAACCGTGGGCACTGTACTGATAAGTTCATGCTCACATTTCTGAAACCATAAATGTTTCCTGACAAAAATTCAATTCTTGGTTCCATGAAAAAGGCTACAAATAATGAGATATTCAAAGGGTTGTGCATGGTGCAACAGTGTTGCACCATGCACAACGTGACTGATGCACCCTGGCGCGATTAAAGTGGAAAGTGCAACAAGACAAACCTGATGTGCCAGAGCGCATCAGTAATGTACGCAGGCACAGATGGGGGTGTGCCCATGCATAACCTGCACAGCCCGATATTCAGCCGGGATGTGCAGAGTCATGCATGCGCAACCTACCTGCGCCTGCACAAAGTTAAGCCCCCAAAAAGGAACAAGTGATGGCCACCCACAGGTGAGCTGCCACATACGAGGGTGCAACACGGCAGCTGCCACTGTGGTGGCCATTCCTGCGCACCTAGCGGCACCCCATGCCCCATCGTGGGCATTTGTGTAACTAATAACCCCTCTCCAACATCCCTGGTGGTCCAGTGGACCGCTATGTGCCCAACTGAGGGCATTTGTGTATAACAATAACCCCACATCCAATATCCCTGGTGGTCCGTGGACCGATCGCTGCCGATCGCGGGCATCTGTACAACATAAAAATATTTCTATTACCCTGGTAGTCTAGTGCCTTTACCTCCCCACCCGCCCACTCAGCCCCACGCCCCACTCCCCGGTCAGCGGTGGTGGCCTTCCCACCACCTGCCACCGCTGCCCATGAGCTGACAGCCGGTAGGGCTGCTCGCGTCCGATGGTTCTGGCGTGAGCCAATGAGCGTGCAGCCCATGCGTACTACCAGTCAGATATGTGACAGCATATCTGGACTGGAAATAGTCTGACTATGTTCTGCTTCGACCAATCGCGCTGTGACTGTGGGTGTGCAACCTGCAGTTTCGCTCGGTCTGTGACGGCGGGCGTTTGGTGGGTGGTGCTACGCCGCTGGCGGGCGGCGTGATAAACTCGTGGGGGTGAAAGCCTGGCCCCAATGAGAATACTTGCTGTACAGGTGCCGTCAGGCAGCGTCGTCCTGACCACCGGATATTGAACTTCGGGGCATATGTATACAAATGCCCTCTGTCGAGAAAAAATTCCTCACCTGAACATAACGATATTGGTCTCCCTTCAAGAGAGTTTATTTTATTTATTTGTTTATTTTATGTTTGCTTGCACGTGTGCAAGAAACATAGTGCCATCATCCGAATTTCGGAGGTGTGTCACCCCTCTTCCAATTCAGTCAGTGTGTTGGCAGGCACGTTTCAGTCCGCCATCGATGCTGAAGCTGTCTATGACAGCTCCAAAATGCAGTGGCGCACAGTTGAAAGGGAGAGCTACGCTTCAGTGAGCAGCGATCAGATATTGCCTGCTCATGCACAGCTCCCACACACACATGCATGCATACTGCGTGCTGCCCTCCTCCCACACACACTGTATAGCCGACGGGGTGCCCAATCCCCGTCGGCTGCACTGTCCCCCAGAGTGGGGTGCCACGCTGGGAGCCCACCCCAGCATGGCAACTGATGCTATGGCTGACGAGTGCCCAATCCCCGTCCGGCTCCATACCCCCCAACCAGTTGTCCTTGTGCCACGCTGGGAGCCCACCCCAGCGTGGCAAATGTCCCGCATCGTCAGTTTAAAAAAACCTGTAAACAAAAACTGTCCCTCTGCGCTTCTCCCTGCCCCCTCCCACAACCCGCACCCACCACTGCGCACCCTGCCTCCCACACCCCCACCCCATGCTTACCTCCGGACTCTGGCACGACGATCTTCGGTGGACCGGGAACACATCTGCACTCTTCAAAGCCGACCGCGAACTGAGGAAATGCCGGTAAGCTGTATAATGGGATAGATAGGGTTTTTTCAACTTTGTTGCATATCTCAGGCATTTTTTGGAATTTTTGCACCAAATTTTCAACATGGGGTTTTTGGGACCCCTTCTCATGAATGATGTCACTGTCACGGCGTTATTCGGGCCGAAGGGTGATTTCGCAGTCACTGCGTGAAATCACCTTTTGGGCCTGATTAACAAAATGACACTGCCAGCGTTCATAAGGTGGGCTCTCAAGAAGCCTATTTTGAAAATTTGGTGGAAAAATTCCAAAAAATGACTGTTTTACGAGTGTACGTTGCGCAGTTCCTATGCAGGATCGTAAGTTCGCGAATTTTCAATATTTTCACTCCAGATTTTCAACATTGCCATTTTATGACACCTTCTTATGAGCAGTACAGCTGTCATTTTTCACATCTCACCCAAAACGTGTTTCCACCCATGTAGCGCACAATGGCGAAGTCGGTGTGCGAAATCAATGTACGGAACAAATTAAGAAAATCACAGTGACACTGTTCATGAGCAGAGGTCTTAGAATGGCTATGTTGAAAATTTGGTGAAAAAATTCCTAAAAATGACTGTTTTACGAGCATGCGTTGCTCAGTTCCTACGCGCGCTCGTAGGTTCACGTATTTTCAATATTTTCACTCCAGATTTTCAACATTGCCATTTTACCACACCTCCTTATGAGCAGTACAGATGTCGTTTTTCACATCTTGCCCCAAATGTGTTTCTGTCCATGTAGCGCACGATGGTGCAGTCGATGTGCGAAATCAATGTATGGGACACATTAAGAAAATCACAGTGACACTGTTCATGAGCAGAGATCTTAAAATGGCTATGTTGAAAATTTGGTGAAAACCTAAATATGACTGTTTTACGAGCGTGCGTTGCGCAGTTCCTATGCACGCTCGTAAGTTTGCGAATTTTAAATATTTTCACTCCAGATTTTCAACATTGCCATTTTATTACACTTCCTTATGAGCAGTACAGCTGTCATTTGTCACATCTTGCCTAAAACATGTTTCTGCCCATGTAGCACACTATGGCGCAGTCGGTGTGCGAAATCAATGTATGGGACACATTAAGAAAATCACAGTGACACTGTTCATGAGCAGAGGTCTTAAAATGGCTATGTGGAAAATTTGGTGAAAAAATTCCTAAAAATGACTGTTTTATGAGCGTGCGTTGCGCAGTTCCTATGCACGCTCGTAAGTTTGAGAATTTTAAATATTTTCACTCCAGATTTTCAACATTGCCATTTTATAACACTTCCTTATGAACAGTACAGCTGCAATTTTTTTACATATCGCCCAAAATGTGTTTTCACACATGTAGCGCACAATGGTGCAGTCAGTGTGTGAAAGCAATGTTTGGGACAGATTAAGAAAATCACAGTGACACTGTTCATGATCGGAGGTCCCAAAATGCCTCTGTTGACAATCTGCTGTAAAATCCCAAACTAATTACATTACGGTGTGCGTTGCACAGTTTCTATCTGCCTTCGTGACTTCACGTTTTTTAATATTTTTACTGCAGATTTGCAACATTGCCATTTTTTACACCTCCCCATGAACAGTACAGCTGTCATTTTTTACATCCTGTTCGGAATGTGTTTGCACCTGTGGTGCTAAATGCCGTAGTCACTGTGCATAAGCAGCTTTTGGCTAACAAACTGATATTGCCACTGTTCATGAGGTGGGGTCACAAAAAAAACATGTTGAAAATTTGGAGTGAAAATACCAACGAATGCCTGAGGTATTACGGTTTCCAACCATAATGTCTAGCCCCGTAGAGAATGACAGGCATCAGGGATGTGACTTGGGATTCTTGCCTGCAATGCTCATACCATTCCACACCCTGCAGCCAGTGAGAGGCATGGAGGTATGCCTTGGACTCTTTGGCCCCAAAGTTCACCCCATTCTCCTATACTGCATCCATCTCACCGTATTTCCTGATGGAATGGGGTGCGCATAAGGGCCAAAGACCCCAAGGCACACCGTGACACTTGTCAGTGTCTGCAGGGTGGGGTGTGGTGAAATGGCGTGGCCGTTATGCCTGACGACCCAAAGGCACACCCCAATGCCTGTCACTCTCTGCAGAGTGGTGGTGGGGTTGGCTTCAGTTCAATACTTCACTGCCATTCCTATTACGCAGCTCTGTGACTTCTACACTACCACTGCCAATGCCAGCAAGCAAACATTCGACATTGACAAATGCTTGTTATTTATTTGTTCTAGGATTACAAATACCTTTGAGCCGAGGCTCTTTTACAAAGGTTCCATGTCACTGGTACAATTGAGACAATCATAAGCAAAGATAACAGTTTATAAAAAAAAAAAAACACATAGTCTTGTAGATGAAAAAGAACAATAAGGTGAAATTTTGGGAGGGAAGGGAAAGGAGGGGTGAAATCAGGCGACTAAGTGGATGGGAGAAAGGGAGGTAGGTTGGGGGACAGAGAGAGGAGAGGAGAGGTGTAAAGTGAATAAGAATAGAGGTAGTGCAGCCGGGTGGCATTTGTCATGGGCCAGCAGGGGAGGTGAAGATAGGAGGGGTGCTGGCAAAGTGCAGGAGTAGATGTGGATCCAAAGGCATCTTCAGCTATGGAACCAAAAGACATGTTTAGCCACAACAGTCACATAGGTTGGAGACAGTCAGTGTTAGGCGAGGCGAGTCTTAAAAGTGCTGAGTGATAGTGAGCTGAGATGTCGCTGGGAAGACCGTTGTACCAACTAGTGGCCTGGTAAGCAAAGGATCATTGGCCTTGTGTTGTAGCGGCACACGGGACTTGCAGAAGCTGAGGTTTCGATCCCTGGTATGTCGGGTTGGATTCTTGGTTGTATGAGGGCACAGACTCAGGGCACAAGGCCCAGCAAGATTTTCTTAGTAGTAATACAAGTTTGGTGTTTTATTTGATTGGCAAGATTCAACCATCCAGTTTGAGAATAGAGGTCACAGGTGTGAGTTAGGCGTTGGGAGCTAGTGACAAGTCGACAGGCCTTGTTGAGGGTGGTGGATACACGTTTGAGTGCGGTGGTTGTAGCAGAGCCGTAAATGATAATGCCATAATCAATGATGATATGATGGAGCTCTGGACAGCGACAGCGAGGGCTTCAGGTGTCAGGTGCTTCCTATGACGGAATAGCAGGCATAGCCGGGAGTTAGCAGCTTTGGCGACATGGTCGATGTGGGCAGTGTAGGAGAGGTGAGGGTCAAGGGTGATCCCGAGGTATTTAAAGTTTTTTACCTGTTCCAGTGCGGCACCTTGCCTGGTGATAACAGAGAGTTTGAAGTGCTTATGTTTATTATGGGAGCTGCTGAAGATCATGGCTTTTGTTTTTTTTTTATTAAGGATCAGTTTGTGCTTTGTGAGCCAATTCTCAACCTAGGAGAAGCCGAGTTGGAGATTTTCTTGCAATTTCTTTGGGTCCTGGTGTGTGGCAAGGATTACTGCATCATTGGCATACAGGGTGATATGTTCAGTGCAGGAGTCCGGTAGGGTGTTAAGGAACAGGCTGAAGAGTAGGGGGCCCAGTATTGAACCCTGGGGTACTCCAGAGAGGACAGGTCTGGAATCAGAGTGCACATCTCCAATTTTTACGCTGGGTGTGGTTTTCAAGATAGCTTTTGAACCAAGAGATTGAATCATTGGAGAGACCAGCATTTTTTAGTTGGCGCAGCAGGAGGGAGTGGTGGACAGTATCGAAGGCTTTGGTTAGGTCGATGAAAATAGCACCAGTTAGTTGTCCATTGTCAAGGGAGCTGTGAATGGAGCTGGTGAATTCGAGGTAAGGCAGAGGATGTACTATGACCTTTTCTAAAGCCATGTTGCTGTTTACAGAGAATATTATAATTGCCCAGATGCTCGGTAAGTTGGTCCGATACTATATGTTCCAGTGCCTTTGATAGGGGAGGCAGAATGGAGATAGGGCAGAAGTTCACATGGTCAGCCTTATCACCACTTTTGTGAATCAGGGTAACAGTGGCCATTTTCCATTTGTCTGGGAATTGGCTAGAGGAAAGAGAGAGATTAAAGATCTTGGTGAGGGGCCCAAGTACCTCGTCAAGTGTTGGAGCCAGTAGCTTGAGGTCAAGTGTGCCATTGCTTGTTCTAGATTTGCTGATGGCTTTGGCAATGTAGTTTCGGACTTGTTGTTTGTTTAGTGCTTTAAAGTAGAAAGGTGGGTGACAGGCATGGGTGGAGGAATTGGGGATGGAGTTGACATCTTAGAAGAAGTCGGAGGGGAGAACACTGCTAAGGTCAGTGAAAGCGATGTTAAAAGTGTCAGCAATAGTTTTAGAGTCGAGTATAGTGTGCCCATTTATGTTGAGTATGTTCGGCGAAGATTTTGACTGCTTCCCAGTGACATCTTTAATGTTTTTCCAGAAATCCCTCCCATTTCCCCAGGAGTTAGCAAGGGCATTTTTATAGTAGTCAGATTTCTGTTGCCGAATGGATTTGGTGCAGTCGTTCTGTGACCATTTATAATTCTGGATGTCGAGTTGCTTACCGGAGCTTCTAGCCAGTTCCCAGAGGTGGTCCCTGGATTTAAGTTTTTTTAGGAGGTCTCCTGACAGCCAAGGGTTACTGAGCAATTTAACTTTATGCTTTTTGAGGGGGGCAAATTTATTACAGGCTTCATTGAAAATGTGAATAAATTGCTCCAGTGCAGTATTAGTATCTGTTGCCTTGAAGATGAGGGACTAGTCCTGCAGACTGAGGTGCGATTTGAGGTGGGGTAGCTGACCACGGGGTAGGGCTCTGCTGGTGATGATTTTTGGAGGGGGCTTATAGAATTTGTTTGACCAGGTACAGCTGATGGGAGAGTGGTCACTGAGTGAGTCAGGGAGGACTGAGGTTTTCGTGATCCGAGAGGGGTGGGTGGTTAGGATCCAGTCGAGTAGGGTGCAGGTCCCAGTTCTGTAGTTCTTTCTGGTTGCATTTACGTTGTAACTCTAAAAAGTGTAAGAATCCTGAAGTATTGATTAATTGATGGTAATAACTCAAGCCTAACCTATGCCATCCCTTGAAAGTGGTATCTAGATGGGGTGGATAGAATCCTTTATCTCTGGAGATCAAAGAGAAAAAAGAAGAAACATTGTTTAAAGGTTTTCTTCCTCTTAAGATTCCTCCACATCCTTAAGATCTGGGCTGTGAATTTTGAAAAATCGGTCAAGGGTGGGGAGTGGGCAGGAGAGGAGAAAGCAATTTTTTCTACATCAAAAAGGTCATTTATTGAAAATTCTATTTCCTTCCATCTGGAAAAGAAACTAGTGTAAGCCAAAGACAATTTTTTTTTTAGGAAAGCTGCAGTTGCATATTTTTTTAAATCAGGGAGATTAACTCCCCCTGGTCCTGAGACAAACATAAGAAAGATTGACATATTCTTGGCCTTTGATTCTCCTGGATAAATGTTGAAATTGACTTATTCCAAGATTTAAAGTAAAAAGCAGCCGGGAAGGTTGGGACATTCTGGATAAGTATGATAAACGAGGCAAAATATTCATCTGAATGGTTTCTATTTTTTGAAAACAGGTTAATCTTAAGTTGCCTCACTTTTTTAAGTCTTGTTGAATTTGAAGTGAGATTGGTTTGTAATTTACTAGTTCCAGATGTTCTAGTTTGGAGGGTATATGGACACCTAAATACTTTAACTTGGTGGATCTCCATTTCAGGGGTAAGGATCTTTTAAGGGCTAATGTTGGAATAAAATATAACATCATTGCCTCTGTTTTTCTTAAATTTAGTTTAAAGTTACTGTAGCTGTTCGTTCATATTTATTCAATAATTCCCACACTCTAGGTATTGATAATTCGGGGGAAAGGACTGACAGTAGGATGTCATCTGAGAATAAGGAAATTGTGTAAGTCTCTTGACCTAAGGGAATACCATCTATCTGAGAATCTTGCCTAATGGCTATGGCTAAGGGTTCCATGTAAAGAGCAAATAGGTAGGGAGAAAGTGGACATCCCTGTCTTGTACCCTGTTGTAAAAGTATAGGGGGTATTATCACTCAATTTGGGTGAATATATGCTTTGGGATGTGAATATATTGTATTAAGCCAGGATAGGAAGGAATCAGGGAAGGAAAAGCATTTAAGGGTGTCCCACAGAAAATCCCAGGAAACTTGGTCATAAGCCTTTTCGGCATCAAGACTTAAAAAAGCTGTGAGAGTCTAATGTGAATATATTCCATTAATAGCATAGTTGGACGAATGTTCTCAGTTGTACTTCGTTGTTTTATAAATCCAGCCTGATCGGGGTGGATAATGGTGTGGAGGAGAGTTTCTATCCTTGAAGCCCAAATTCCCATATAAAGTTTATAATCAACATTAAGGATTGTGATCGGGTGATATGAGGCTGGGTCCATGGTGTCTTTATTTGGTTTAAGTAGGGGGTGATCATTGCATATTGCCATGAGGAGGGGGGGGTATTCACCACCTGCCACTGCCCTGAATACAGATAGAAGTGAAGGGAGGAGAAGCCCTGCACATTTGTTGTACCATTCTGCTATAAAGCCGTCTGGGCCTGGACATTTACTAAGTTTGAATGCTTTGATTCGAGAAAGAAGTTCATCCAGGCACAAAGGTGATGTTAAAGAGGTTTGTTATTATTCTGTTAATTTTGGGAAGGGTAAGTTGGATAACAACTCTGTTCTTTCCATTGGTAAGGAAGCCGGGGAGGAAAGCATGCAGCTTTTGATAAAGGTCTTGAACGATGCTCTGATATGTTTGTTGAGTGGGAAATTTGATTCGTTACAGGGTGCCTAGTTTTTTAAAATTGTTGCAGTATGCTTTCTGTTTCTTAATCCTGCCAGTAACCGTGTAGCTCTAGTTCCTCCCTCATAGCTTGCCTGTTTTAAGTACATCATAGTTTGTAAGATTTTTGAATCCATGATATTTTGTATTTCTTTTTTTAAGTTCCCTTATTTTATATTGGATCACCTTGTCCCCCTCTCTGTATAATTGTTGGTATGTTTGAAGCTGTTCAGTATAATGTTTGTAGACAGCCTCCACCCTCTTCCTCTTTTTGATAAAAAAGGTATTGTTTCACCTCATATGGTAGCCTTTAAGGCATCCCATATGATAGGGTCTGATTGATCACCTCCGGAGTTTTCAGTAAGGAATTGTGGAATTCTGGCCTTTATGTACTCTGATATTCTGGATCCTTCAATATGGTAGGATTGAGATGCCATAATTTAATTTTAGGAGGTTTACCTAAGTTAATTTTTAATAGTAAAGGGTGGTGATCCAATAATGTTCGAGGACCTATTGTTAAATCCTGGGCTAAGGAAAAATGCTACATGATACAAAAAATAATCTAACCGGGAATAGGTTTGGAAGTGGGCTGAATAGTAAGAATATCCTGGATCTGAGGGGAAAAGTCTCCTCCTAATATCCTCTATGCCCAAATGGTTGACTGTTGTTTTGAAATACTTTTGGGCAGTAGAGGATTGATAAGTCTGAGGGGATGAGGTGTCTCGGTGTGGGGATAGCAATAAATTAAAATCCCCACCCATGATTAAAATACCTTGATAAACCGACAAAACCTTTTGAAGGAACAATTGGATCACTCCCCGTGAAGATTGAGGGGGAAGGTAAGTGTTTACGAACTACACATAATGTTGTCCATACAAAGAAAACAATACAAAGCACAACTGACAGCTTCAGCTTTTATTCAGGCACAGTTAAATAGGGATCCTTTAGAGGTATGAATATAATTTACGAAAACAGAGACATTTCAAACAGCTGCATATAAGTAATCAATTCCTGTCCCTTCAAGGTTACCACCTACAAACAAAAAATATAAGAGAAGTGCAGTTAAAGAGGAGGAGGAGAAGGTCTACTTTCGACAAATGAACCTTTAGAGCCAGGTGGACTCCCAAGTGTGAGGCGGCCTTCTATATCATTCACCAACTCACCCATGCCCCTGTGCTTGTGTATGCCGACCCTGCCAGATCCTATGTGTTGCACACTGATGCCAGTTTGAAAGGGACTCAGTGCTGTTCTATATCAAGAATATGAGGAAGGCCTATGCCCAGTGGTGTTTGCTAGTTGGAGCCTAACACCATCTGAAAAGAATTACCCTGCACACAAGCTTGAATTTCTTGCATTGAAGTGGGCTGTGGTGGACCAATTCCATGAATATCTTTATGGTGCAAAGATTCTAGTGAAAACTGACAACATCCCCCTCAATTATGTCCAGACTTCAGCTAAGTTGGATGCCACAGCGCATTGCTGGTTATCTGCACTTTCCACTTACGATTATTCCATAGCGTATCGACTGGGCTTGAACCACACTGATGTTGATGCCCTCTCCAGAAGACCTGACTCAAATGCAAAGTGGGTGAGGATGTCTGAACAGTCTGTCAAAGCCCTTTGTCAAAAATTTGATAAAGATGAGCACCTCTCTCTGGAAACAGTTGACTGCCTGGTGGACTGCTTGGGCCCTCCTGATACTTGTGTTCCCATGGCCTACTGCCATCTTGCAGCCTTAGATCTCAGCACATTACCCCAACTCACCCCTGATAATATACAGTGGGCTCAGGTTCAAGACCCCATGATTAAGCCTGTGCTGGAGGCTATTCATGCTGGAAAAAATGTGTCCAAACTTTGTTCTTCAGATTCACGAACTGCCCTGTTGTTTAGGGAGGAGCCCAGATGAAAGCTGCACAACCAACTACTTTACAGAGAAACCACAAATCGACAAGGTCAAATTGCCAAGCAACAACTAGTGTTACCTACAGCTTTCAAATGTGTAGTTCTACAGGCCCTTCATGACCAGATGGGACACACAGGCTGTGAACGAACTACAGACTTGGCCAATGCTCAATTCTATTGGCCAAAAATTGGGTCTGGCATCAATACTCACATAAGAACTTGCAGCTGTTGGCTCCAGAGGAAAGCTCAGCCCCAGAGGGCTGCACCCTTAGTCAATATTTCTACCAGTGCACCCATGGAGCTTGTGTGTATTGACTTCTTGTGTCTAGAACCAGATCAAAAGAATATTGGCAATGTGCTAGTGGTTACGGATCATTTTACTCATTATGCCGAAGCATATCCAACCAAAGACCAGAAAGCATCCACAGTAGCAAAGGTCCTAATTGAAAAGTTCTTTGTTCATTTTGGTGCCCCCAAGAGAATTCACTCTGATCAAGGGAGAAACTTTGAAGCCACTTGATCAAGGAAATGCTTTTACTCTGGGGAAGGCGAAAGTCCAGAATCACCCCCTATTACCCCCAGGGAGCTCCACAGCCCGAAAGGTTTAATCGAACATTACTAGACATGCTGGGCACACTTCATCCCCAGAACAAGTCCAAGTGGAGCCAACAGATAAGCACCTTGGTACATGCGTATAACTGCACTAGAAGTGATGCCACTGGGTTCTCTCCCTACCACCTAATGTTTGGCAGAGAAGCCCGGTTGCCAGTAGACATCTGCTTCGGAGTCTCCCCTGATGGAGTCAGAGCTGAAAATCAACTTCAGTATGTTCAAAAGTTAAAGGCCCAGTTAAACCATGCCTACCAACTAGCACACACCATGGCAGCAAAGAGGAACTTAGCAAATAAAGAAAGGTATGACAAGTGTGTCAAGGTCCAAGAACTGCAACCCGGAGACAGAGTTTTGTTACGAAACTTGGGACTGCACGGAAAACACAAAATTGCCGATAGGTGGCATCACACTCACTACATTGTTGTCAGCAAGCTGGAGGATCTGCCAGTCTATAAATTGCATCCAGAAAATGACTCATGAGCTGTCAAGACAATGCACAGAAACTACTTGCTGCCCACTGGTCAAATCATCATTGATTCTGCACCCCAAGACACTGCCCCTTCTGGGCCTGTAACCAGAGCTGCAGCTAAAAAGAAACAGCTAACCCTCTCTCCAGTTGTCAAAGATTCAAGGCCTTTCCCAGTCAGGCCCTGAATGACACTGGCTGCCAGTTTGAATCTGATGACAGTGAATGTGAAGCTCCCTATTGCCCGCCTTATGAACTGAGTCAGTTGTTTCAAGGTAACCCCATGTACAATTTTGGAGATGAAGCTGGACCTTCAGGACTTAACCCTCCAGCCTTCTCCACAGCCCCTGTGCCCCTGAAAGTGAGGTGCAAAGTGTGACGTCTGATGTAGCTGACTCTTTGCATCTGGCAGAACTAGATGAATCCCAAGAAAGAGCCAGAGACAGAAAGCACCACTGGTGGCATACCAGTAAGTACAAACTGTTTGCAAACAATTAATCTGACAATGCTATGGAAAATGGTGTTGAGGAAGTACATGACTCTAAAAGCATCAGTAATGTGTTATAAGATTTGAATTCCATGGAATTTCCTCTAAATGATGAACCTAGAATTTCTACAGAATCAAGTAATGAAAATAATGTTGGTGAACCAGAGCAAACAGAGCCAGAAGCTGAAAGTGCTTCCAGTACAGAACAGACAACCAGTGCAGAGGTATCCCTTTCTTCAGAAGCAGACTTATTGACAAGCAATGTTGAAAGAACTGAACCTGTGCCTGTCCCTCCCAAAAAAGTCTGGAAGAGCCACAAAGCCAGTGATATACCTCAGTTATGACTTCCCAGGAAGGCCTGTAGATCTTCCATCACATGTAGTTCACAAAGGGGTGTATATTTCTGTAAGCTCTCTTCCAAAGCTGAGTTATTCTACCACCTCAAAGTTACTAGTAAAGCCCTCAGACCAATGTACTAATGCCCTTGCCCATTGCAGCCTTAGTGTGTAGCTGATAGGGATTGGCCCCAAGCCATGTGGGTTAGTATGCAGGAGGTAACACAGACCAGAACTGTAAGGGTAATGTGTTTGAATACTTGAACATGTTTAATGTTTTTTTATGAAATGTTATGAAAAATGTGTCCTTATGGAACTGTCATTGCTAAAGTGGAAAATATAGCAGTACTGTTGTTATGATATATTTGTCTTACTGATGTATCAGCTTTTTTTTATAGCATGCTAATAGGACATATATTTTTTGTATAATGTCTTTATATATAGACTCTTATAGTAAGTGTAGACTTGGTGCAGACGCCAGGTTTTTCCAGGCAGGGAAGAGTGTAACCCCCCCTACAAATTGGGGTTTACTATAATGTTTTCTGGGCTCCTTAATGTCCACTGTCAGGCTGGTGTTCTGTCTTCAGTAATTCTATTTGTCTGCGTGCGAGTGCCATAGCGAGCCTCTGCACCTGTCTCTTTAAGAAAATGGCTAATCTGTGTTTAGAAATTAGTCTGGACTGGGTCTGAGTAATTAAGGCTTGCGACCGGCCAGACAGTCTGTTATATTGCTCCATTCTGCAGTCACTACTTGTGCAGAGGGAGCCCTCTTAGGAACTATAATTGTTTATTGCTTATTTGCTGTCATAGCAAAGATAGAGAAGTTTGTCTAACCTGCTTTTATTGCAGCTCGAACATTTGAATGGGAGCCACCATGTTAGGTTCTGGACTTCCAGTAATTGGACCAATAGAACCACTGGGGACCTAAAATGGAGACTGTCCCCAGGGGTCTTGTGGGAAGGAATTCTGTAGTTTTTGTAGTTTTAAGTGTTGGCGTCCAAATGGACCTGGAGGGGGAGCCCTTGCTGTGACTGATAGTTTCCTCAGCCAACAGAACCTTTTGGATTACAAAGGAAATAGAACTGCCTGAAGCAGTGGATCAGTTAGAGTTGGAGGTTGAAGAAGCGAACAGCTCGAGCTTTCGAGCAGCTACTCCCAGAAGGAGCATAGGAGAATCGGCAGGAAGAGGCTTTGCTGGCCTGCCTGCCATGTTCTCCTGCCAGTGAACTGCCTTTTGCAGAAGTTGGATCTGGTTCCGATTTCCATGTTTGGAATCCGCTCCAGAAGAAAGAAGTTTGTTATTGTAACTTGTGAGAGGGACCGAAGACTTGCTCCAGAAACGATCAGCCTGTCTGATGATAGAATTTACCTTAGATTGAAAGGTTTGCGCAGTGAAGCTGTAATTTGCAATCGGACTGTATCCGAACTGTGACTTAGAGAAATAAGTGATTCAAATGTGTTGAATGTGTTTCATGGGTCACAATTTGGTTCTCCCATGGCAGAATCTTTTACACCAGCTGGAGGCTTCACCAGCAGAAAACCATGAACTTTTGCAGAACTGTTCATCTTGCCTGGGCCCTGTCATCTTGGCCAAGGCTGCTACTCCCACTTCAGAGACCATCTCGGTAAAAGACCGGCTTGGGGATTCGGTCCCCTGCTCAACACCATTGAACAGGCAGCAACCACCCGGAGGTGAGTTGTGTCGACCCTGCTTCCCCTGGCTTTCCAGATCATCACCACGAGGTCTAAATCTCAACTGACCAACATTCAGGTTCTGGTAGCATGAGTACAAACCAGTGCAGCACCCTGCAACACAGGCAACAATCATTGTGTTACCATCTAATTGTTTCTTGTTCTGGGTTATTACAACTGGCTGAGCCATCTGGCTTGGATTACAAATAATTGGGTTGTTGCTGGCCCGGTGGTGCTGAGGGTTGAGGCGCTGGACGTCACACCTCACACCATGCCAGCGACCCAGGTTCGGGAATGAGCCCAGGCCTCCGTGGGTCGGCTGGGGTGAGACAGGATTGAGCATCCAGAGGACTGCTGTCCTCTCTCAGGGAGGGAGGGATAGCTGTCCTGCCGGCCGATCGCTCTCTAGCGATGGCTGGAGGGGAATACAGGTCGGGAAGCTCAAGCCAATGTACGAGTCGGTGAGGGGGGTGGTAGGGAGAAAAAACAGGAAAAAAATCGAGCCTGGCAGGCTTGATGATGGCCTACCTCCCTGGGAGCGATCCTGGAGTCTGGATTGGGTCTCTGGGGGAGGGAGAAGCCGCAACCTCCTCCTGCCCCCGCCACGGGGTAATCTGCAGAGGAATTTTGAGGTTTCCTAGTACGGGAGCAGAAGAGGAGAGAGAGAGTCCCTCTGTTCAGAGGCGGTCAAGCCACCAGCTAGGGCTCAGAAGAACAAAAACTGAGAAAAAACTAATAGGGTTGTGTGCATGTTTAACTGTTTTCTTTCTTAAGGGTCCCAACAACAGCTGCAATGCCAGCCACCCTGGGCAACGCTTCAGGCTAGCCTGCATGACATACTGGGTACCCCGGGTTGTTGAACTGTTTAAAAGGGACTTACAGTGCATGCTGAACATTCCTGATTCGAATCAGATTGCTAATGATTCTGCTAGATTCACGCCCCTTCCTTGTTCACTGCCCCAAATAAATCTGATTGTCTTTTTTCACATTTAACCTGGCTGGTGTGTATATTATTAGTTGGTTTACAGTGGTAAAATTGTATTGTTGCATTGCTGATCTTATTTTCCAGGGGGGGTCTCCAGGGCCACTACAGCAGATCCAGCCCTGGTGGTAAGTGAAAGGGGTGTGAGCACATTATTACTACTACCTAATGAATGTGACTGTACCATTGTGTTGTTATTTAGGCCACTAGAAGGGGCGGTGGGTGGTTATAGCATCCCGGAGGGCTATACCATAGCAGTTAAGCTACCCCAATACCATTCTTCCGGGTGGAGGCACCCGTTTATAGAACTCAGGCCTCTCAACCTGTGTATTGCCATACAGGCAGGAGTAGTAGTCCTCAGAATAGTGCCGCCTAGGGGTTACAGAAGCTTTAGCCACTTTTTTTTTTGTGGACTCTATTTTGTCACCCTACCTTCAGGGCATCTCTCAGGTTTCCCATTCTCAGCTCCGCAGATCCACCTCTCCACTGCTCGCCTGAACCGTCCTCCGCAGGCTACATCAGTTTCAGGACCCCAGTCTCTCTCCAGATCCCCTCGGAGAGGCCCCGGGATCCCCAGGGGGAGGTGCGGAGGAAAGGCCAACATTGAACGTGCGGCCTTGGGCCACTGATGGTCACCATCACCTCACCCACCGATAGCTGTGATTTTACTTGGTTTTCCCTCAAAAGCCTGGACATGCAATGATGTCCTGCTCGGCATGTGCACGCTCCCGTGCACACCCGAAAGGTGTCCACCATAGCTTTTTCCCCCTGAATTCTGTGGCCATGCACTGTAGTGCCTTCTGCCTCTGCCAGATGTAGCCAGTGCATTGGCTAACGGAATCCCCCTCCCCAGGGAAGGAGAGCAGTTCCTAGGATGCTCAATCGTTCCCTGTCCCTGCCGACCCCCAACAACCCGGGCTCATTCTCAAACCCGGGTCGCAGGCATGGCGCGAGGTGTGGTGCCCAGTGCCTCAATCCTCAGCACCACTGGGCTGGCTGCTTTATCCATTTTTGATGGATAACAAAGTTTCAGAGCTCTGTGCATCTGGGGCAATTTTCTGGTGCTAAAATACTGGCTACCTCCAGTGACTGCTTCCCAATTTTTGCTGTAACCAGCCCTCAGAGTTGCAGTGCCCTGCATTGTTTGTGCTCACCCATATCTGGTGGATTCAGCCCTCTCTTATACAAGGTCCGTGGCAGGACATAGTAACGGCAGTAAAGTAGCAGTAAAATTAATTTTTCGACAGGATATAAAAGTTTAGGTTCGATGGGCCTATTTTACAAAGGTGTCCTGCATATCTTACACAATAACAGACATATTCCAAAATTGTGGCAATACTTCTCATACATTCCAAAAGTACAATTCAGAGTTTACCTTTGAACATATACTCCATAAATTAAGGACAATTATGACACGCATAAAAACAGCCATCTAACAGTCGGACTCTCAGTGGTTCACTAGTGAAATCCCATAATACTGCAGCTTTGTTACCCAGTGTTTCTTCAACTGAACAAGAATATTCAAACAGTTAAAGACAACATTTTAGAAGGAAAGCTGGTACATCTGCTACATCTGAGATATCAGGGCCACAGATCATAAACGTTCTTGCATAACTTTGTGTAACCACCAGTTGAGGGAAGTCTTTCCTAACCTTTATGTAATCGAACAGATGTGTGTATTACTAGATACAAATTTTATTAACAGGCAAACGTACGTAATGATATTGCACAACTGCAGCATTATATTAATTCCGCACTCAAAGCCTGCAGAAAAGCTGTTAATTTAGAAATGTTTCTTGTTACGGTGGATACATCATTCTACAATTTGGCCATATTAAAATGTACTGTCATTTGTCATATCTGTTTCGAGTTTTTGGAATGGTAACTCCTCTGTGGATAATGTCTCTCAGTGGGTACCTATATTCATTTTCTCATTTACAACTTGTAAATTTCCTTCATTAGTCCATTTTTACCTTGTAAATTAGATATAGCCATTGTTTTTACGATGCAATGCCGAGCTGTCCCATTTTAATTTGTGATACACAAGGCAATGATGAGTTGTATAAGGACATTGTAGGACAAACCCTTGCCAATCGGCTACATGTTATGTCCAGTTTGTCATGGATTTTGATTTGCATAGCCATGCACTGAGTTCTCATATTCCAAAATGGGCAACATTCCAAAATATAATGGCAGAGAAGTTCACTGTTACATACATAATAACAGTAATTTAAGGTCGGAAGGGACACTAGGTCCATACTCTTCATAAGCAGGGGTGAGAAAAGTATTCTGTACAAAACATGTACTAATTTGTGGGAAGTCCCTACCTACTCTACTATGCAGGTGCTCGTTGATTGTCCTGGTCAGCAAAAACTTGTCCAGGCTAACCCTGAAGGCTTGAACTGTCTTCATATCAACTGTTTCCACCGTAGGCTGCTTCCATAAGTGCACCACCCTCTGGGGCAAATAAGTGCCTCCTAGCATTGCCCCTGAATTGACCAGTTTCAGGGCATCTCTCTGCATCCTGTTGGAGGACACTTGATACAACGTACTGTCAAGACTGAGATCGTTTTGCACAGAGGTAAAGGAACCCAGGCCGTTCAGGGCTTTGTCTGCTAAAATCAAAACCTTAAAGTTGATTCCCCAACATGCAGGCAGCCAGTGCATTTCACAGCCCACAGGTGTTACAGTGGATGTCAAAAGCCTCGCTGCCACATTCTTGGGTCTTGGCAATTCAGATGTTTCCTTGACTCATCCCCAATAAGGTAATTGTTCAGTCTACATTGCCTGTGGTGTCTCTTCATATTGGATGCACCTACATTTACAGTATGTTTGCTTTTTTTCTGTGTATATTTTAGCCTGTACGTAATTACTCCTATGGGACTATGTCAACCAGTTGACTGTTGTTATCCTCCCTGGGACCCCCATGAAAACAAGATGCTGCATATCATGGGGTTATCCTGACTGGAGTAATTTCAAATCAAGCAGTCAGTTAATCAGTCAATGAATACATAAATTCATCTAGTGGTAGGGGCTGGCAGACTGGCCTCCGACTACCTTGTTATCTGCTTATTGCCATAAATGTTATTGAATATAAGTACTGCTGCATCTAACAGTGCTCAGTGGTGAGCAAACCATACTATCTATGGCATAGGACTTTGTCCTCTGTCTATGTATTCTCCACCCCTCGCATTAGCAGGACACACATGGAAACAAGATGCACTCCATCGTGGTGTGCCTTTCCTGGACAATTATCCTAAATAAATAGATTCTACAATGTCCATTCTCCAAAGAAGTTCAGATATGGAAAATATTTCCTAGTGAGCATGGTGATGAGGAATCTCTGGGAAAGTCAATTAAAAGTGTGTCTCTGTAGCTGGCCCAGTGGCCGGGAGGGCTGAGATGCTGGGCTCCTCACCTGCTGCCATGCCACCAGCCGGGTTTGGAAATGGACCAGGATCACTCAGGGGGCCAGTAGGGAAGGAGGATTGAGCGTCCGTCAACAGCTCTCCTCCTTTAGGAGGACAGCACTTGTCGCTGGTTGGTCACCACCCAGCTGAGGTTGGGTGCTGTGGCAGTCTCTGCATTCTAATTGGCTGGGGCAGGTGGTATGTGTGCATGTAGTGTCTTTTTTTAAACTTTCTTTTATTGCTTTTCTTCTTTTCCACAATAACAAACAGTACAGTAAAACCAACAGTCATAATAAAATACATCGTATGGTGTTCAGATCGTTCATTATGTATCAGTTCATTACATGTTGGAGTATAAGTTCAGTTGGTCAGACACCATCTTTCGACAGTATATCCAGTTTTTCCAGCAGGTCGTTTGTGCAGACCATCTAAATTGAAATTGCCCTTTCAGAGATTTAATGTAGCTGTGAGGGTGTGGAAACGCCTGCTCTCTGCTTATGGTTATATGTATGATATTTGTATTATAAATAAATGTCTGTGCTGACTGCTTGGCACTCAAGTCAGCCAGGGTGTGAGAGACTTGACCTTTGACCTCAGTGGTGTCAATGTGAAGAAGCAGCAGGATGCAGTAAACAGACCAGGGAACCCCTTAATTAAATGCCTTCCTTCCAGAGGGACAGTTTATTACCCCTTATAACCTGCTTCTGCTTTTGAAGTTGGAAACTAAATATAAATGTTAAGGACCGTAGCAGGAAGGGAAGTAATTTGGCTGATCCTTTATGGTTTTCTCACCTAGAAGAGAACTAGTGACAGATTGTGGGGTTATGAAACGTCAACCAAATGCTTTGATCAAAGAGACTCATATTTTGGGAAATTGCTAGTTGCTGATTTTCACAGTAATAACACACATCCTTGTGGATATTTATGCTAAAGTTAAAGTTATTGGAGGATCAAACTGTGACCTCACAAACGGGTGGGGAGATGGATTTTGAAATGGTCAACCATCTGAGGAAAACACTGCTTTTTATTCTGAATTCAAGAGAGACACTTAGTTCTCTGGACTTAAGAAGGCACTATATGGTAATATCTAGCCAGGCTGGAACTTGTAAGTATTTGTGTTCTGTGACTTCCCATTTATTTTATGTGACTAAGTTATTGATATACTGTATGTCATTTATTTGATATTTTACCTATTTTACAATTTAAACAATATTTTCTTGGAAATTCTGCCTATGCTTTTTCTCAGTTTCTTTTGCATGTGAATGCTGAACCAGTGTTTAATTCTGACAGCTGTTAAGGGCTTGAATGTGTTACTAATCTTGTTAAAGGTAAGAATATACCTAGGTCTCATACTGAGTCGTAAGGGTACATTTGAAACCAGACTGGGTGCCCCTAGGTAGAGGATTATACTGCATCCCCAAAGAGGGTACATATTTGAGCCTGTTAACTGGGTATAATAGCATAATGTGTTCACATCTGACCCCCAGGACTCAAGGCTGGTAGGTGATTCGACCCAACACGGACAGGAGGGTTACCCTGTCTGTCTTCTGTTCATACTATCACACTTGAGGTTGGCACTGTGGGAGCAGAGGGCCTGACCTGCGGACCGTGTTTGTGACAAGGTGGTCCAGTCTTCTGGTGTCCTTAAGCCTGAGAAGAAAACTTGCTTGAGATGGCAGCATTGAACTGTGACTCTCCTGTTCCGTGGGGGGTTGCCCTCCCACAGTCCCGCTGTCACTGTGTGGAGGCCTGGTGGCAGCGCGGCAGGTAGGTAGGAGCGACCAGTAGGGTGGGGCATCCCACAGTGTGTGGCATGCACGTGCCTCCACACATACACGCTCGCACCAAGAACGTTTGGGTGGGGGCGAAAACCAGGGAAAAAACTCCATAAATACATAATAGAAAAAAAAATCTGCATTTATCTCTCTTATTAGTGGTTCATAGTTTGCCTTGTATAGGTTCAATTCACCCTTTCACATATGTATTCCCAAATATTTGGACCCTCTTGGAGCCCATTTAAAGGGTATATTAGCTTTTATTTGTGCAGACATAATGCCACTTAGTTTAAACACCTCTGACTTTTCTTGGTTTATTTTAAAGCTGGATACCTCTAAATATCTATTCAGTATAGCCATTAAGGGTGGCACAGATCTAAGTGGATCACTGATAAAGAGAAGTGTATCATCTGCATACAAAATTTCTGGTTTTGTGGATCACAGGTGGCTCCTAATATTTTATGATTTTGCCTTATAGCA
Source organism: Neoceratodus forsteri (assembly GCA_016271365.2). Taxonomy (NCBI): domain Eukaryota; kingdom Metazoa; phylum Chordata; order Ceratodontiformes; family Ceratodontidae; genus Neoceratodus; species Neoceratodus forsteri. Next base: position 121,606,170 of record JADMNL010000032.1, on the reverse strand, counting down.
AGTGCTAGGGGCTTAATGCATAGAGCAAATAGGAAGGGGGATAAGTGGCATCCCTGTTGCATTCCTGTTAGCAACTTGAGTGGGTGAGAACAACTTTCACTCTCACTCTCACCTTTGGCGCAGTACACAAGGCATTAATCTGAGATAAAAATGTTGCTCCTATTACAAATTTCAACAAGGTATATATCAGAAATTGCCAGTTGAGGTGGTCAAATGCATTTTCTGCATCCAGTGAGATTGCCAAATTTGTTCTGGAGTGTTTGACCACACTGGCTATATTCAGAAGTCTCCATACATTGTCACAAGATTGACACTGGGGTATAAACCCAGTTTGGTTCCAGTGAATTAGTTTTGTGATGAATTTTTGTTTTTATTAATTTAAATTTTTGTATTGTTTCCCCTTTTTCACCTGTCCATATGGTCAGTGCGCGAACATACATGTGTGGCATCGCACACCAGGCACTGTGGAGTACCCAACCTACTTGCTGCCCTCTCCACCTGCACCACCATCACCACCAGACCTCTACCCAGTGGTGACGGGACTACTAGAGGGCAGTGTCCACCCAGGAGAGGAGAGCTGCCATAGGTGGCTCAATCCTGCTTCTATCCTTCCCTGGCTGGCTCCCTGATGACCTGAGGTCGTTCCCAAACCCGGTCACCAGCGTGACGCTTGGTAAGGCTAGATGCTGCAAACCTCTGCACCACTGAGCCAGCTTTTGTGATGATTTTTGAAGTTGGGCTGCCAGAATGGATGTCATTATTTTCTGGTCTACATTTATGAGGGAAGTAGGTCTATAAGCCCCACAGTAAAGGGGGTCTTTATTCTGCTTTGGTATTACTGTTATAGTGACTTCTTTCCACTCTCCCAGAAATACCGCCTTTGTTAGACCCCAATTAATAGCTCTGGTTAGGGGTATGATAATTTCCTCCTTACAGGTTTTATAAAATTCCCTGGGGAACCCATCTTTTTTTTTCCAATTGTTTAACCAGGTGAGACACACTAAGCTGAAAGCTTTTTTACAGGTGCAACCTGGGAGCACAGGGAAGTTAAGTGACTTGCTCAGGGTCACACAGTATATGCAAGTGGGGGCTGTGGGATTCAAACCCAGGTCTCTAGATTTGCAGCTCAGAGCCTTAAACCACTGCACTATACTGCCTCCCATCTGGTCTAAGGATTTCCCATTTGTAGTTTTAGAATCTCAAGCGTGACCTCTTCTTCTGTGACTGGACTGTCCAGGCTGTCCTTATCTCGCCCAATAAGATGCAGAGTGTGACGGTCCCTGAAGAAGTCTTTAAGCTCTCTGATGGTGCAATATGGGTGTGGATCTACACATAAATTTTGATAAAAGGAAGCAAAGCTTTTTGCAATATCCTGGGGCTGGGTTTGCAGAGGTTCAGTTCGGTCTCTTCTTCTGAGGAGTGGCACATACCTATCTGTTTGTTGTTTTTGTAATTGTCAAGCCAACAGATGATCTGCCTAGTTGCCCTGTGCATAGTATTTCTGGTGTAAGTACCATAGTGTACCATCTGCCATTTTTGTTTTTAAATTTTTAAATGTTAGCCCGACTGTCTGTAGAGTGTGCAGAATGCATACATCTCATGGGTGTTGCTTATGTTGCCCTTCCAGCTCCTTTATCTGCTGCTCCAATTTGAGACATTCCCTTACTGTTAACTTCCACTGGGCACTTGTTATAGAAATAAGACAGCCTTGCAGTACTGCCTTTTTTTTTTTTTTTTTATATATTTCTCTTTTATTCTCCTCCCTCCTTACAACCACCTCTTCTTCGGGAGACACCGTATGGCCTTATCAGCCTTCGCTCACCTACCTGGAGCCAGTGCAGTCCATGCCCCATTGAGCCATGGTTATACCCCCCAGGCGGGTACGAGGTGGTCCCCCTAGCCACCCCGGCGTCCTCTAGTCTTTGTCGGCATGCTGTCCCTGGACAGGTAGGGGCATTGAAGGTCGGGGCCCTGGTGCTCCGTCTACTAGGCGGCTGCAAGGGTATTTCCTGGTTTTCTCCCCTTACACCCACGCCCCCTGAGACGCCGTGCACTTGGGACACATGTCCCGAGTGGCTACATGCTAACGCACGCCAGCCCTCATGCGCCGTGATGTCCCCCCTTCCCGGCTCCGACAGGTGAAGCCGCCTCCATCCCTTCCTGCTGTCGGTGCTTCCACTGGCTATGGAAGGGATGCAGAACGCTGAGCGTTCTTGGTCACCCACCCTGAGGAGAGCATCCATTGGGGCCTTTCGATCCTCCTCCCCACGACCCCGGCTCCCGAGTCCGTTCCTGAACCGGGTCGCGGCGTGGCGCAAGGTGTGGCATCTAGCGCCTCAACCCTCAGTGCCACCGGGCCGGCCGCAGTACTGCCTTTAATGCATTCCAATGTGTCATAGGATTAGTATCGTTCTCATCATTTGTTGTCAGGTATGATTGTATATCTTGCTTAAGTCTTTTGGAATTTGCTTAGTCCGCCAGAAGGCCTAAACTCATTCGCCAGAGCTTATGCGTGACCATGGGGTAAATTTCTATATTTAAAGAAAGTGGAGCATGGTCAGACTGTGTGATGTTGTGTATCTTGCACTCTGTTATTATATGTAACCAGTTACTGGGCATAAAGCAGAGGTTGGTATGAGAGTTAAGTTCTATGAGGGTGGGAGTAGAATGTATAATCTTTGTCGGTGGGGTGCAGAAATTTCTGAACATCCTTAAACCCTAACTGTTGAGAAGTCTGCCAGCTGTTTGGCCATATGCAATCTTGGGAGATTCGATGGGGGTGACTTATCCACTCTAGGGTTAAGCACAAAATTTATGTCACCTAACAATATACACAAATCTTCCACTTTATCCATTATAACCTGCTATATTGTGTGCATAACTGCTGGCGTGTCTGTGTTAGGAGCATAAACATTGGATAGACACTGGTTGATTCTGATAGACTGCAGTAAGCAGGATCACACACCTTGCCATGGAATGTTGCCAGCCCGAGAATAGGGGAAAACAGAAAAGTACCTTGGTCGCAGTATATGACAGTGGCCTGGAGCCCTCAGACCCCCTCTTCACGTGGATCCCTACTAGCCTGATAGCTGGGGAGTGGAGGTTGGGGTTCGGGCACTGGACACCTGCATGAGTAGAAGGTGAACAGAGGCCAAACAACTAGATTAAAAAAAACAAAGCAGATCTATGCGCTGGGGCGCCAAAGAGTATATATGCTGGTGCTAGTATCAAACTCATTAACAGAGACTGTAGGTGACACTTTAAAAGACGTAGGAAAACCAGAAACCTCATACAGCTTTTACATCAGCAGCTGGTTTCAGTTGTGGGGATGGAAGAAGTCTTGTCTTACCAAAGCCCTACATTTTACCTAACATGGGGTTTGTGAGTTATGCCAACAAGCAACAACAGGTTACGTCACATCTCTGCGTTTTAACATTCCGGATATTACACTCATTCAAGAAACAAAGAGAAAAAACAGTTATCTGATAAGACACCAGATTTCACCAGGTTGTTGCTTATAGCTCATAGAAAAGTATTATCGGAAACATTTCATTCTGACAAAGTTACTGTAAATTATATTAGACTTTATGTATATGGTTCATTATCTAATGGCACATTTTACCATCAATTACCCTGTCTTGACAGGAGATTTAACCAATGTCAGATAGGCAGAAGCGAAGAACTTTACTAAGAATTTAAAGCAAATATCAGAGATATTAGGGGTCATAAGCGTCAATTAAAGGAAGGCATTTCAGGACAACTAAATGGAAGAATTGGTTTAACAGAGGGTGGTTACATACTGGAATGTGTTACAGGAGGAGGTAGTAAACAGTCCAAACTTAGTTACGTTCAAAAGTAAACTGGATACCTATCTACAAAGAGGGTTCTACTAGTATTATCCATTAATTACAGCGGACGTGCTAGATGGACTTTTTGGTCCCTCCTGTCGGCTTCTCTTATGTTATGTTATGCTATGTCATGTAATGTCATGTCATGTACTTTGTCCTTAAGAAATTTCAGAGTAGAAAAGCTCCACCCCCACCCCCAGCTGGATACCTACAAAGGACTCCAGTAGCCCAAAAGGCAATTTGTTCTCTGTAGGCATTTAGGAAGGGAATGTCATTTTGCTCCAAGCAGCTGGCCACCAGATCCTTTTTGGTGTGAGTGCCGACACCGCATTCAGATGTTTTGAGGTGTCTTAGTTTGAAGAGCCAGAGGAATGCTGCCATACAGTTCAATGGCTGTGTCTTTTTAATGATTTATTTTTTTAAATCAGTGTTTTTCTGCCTACTTCCACCTGACCCAGAGAACTCACTGATCTGGTCCTTGTCCCCTCACCTCAGCCCCAACACCCTTCCTGCTCCCAGAGTTCGCCTCCTTCTTTGAGGGCTGCCATGCCCTGCCCCTAGAGGGGCCTTCAGGATGGCCCCAAACATCTCCGGATACTTCATATTCTAGTTCCCAGGAAGTCTGCCTGAGTTGGTGGGTGTGGAGCCTGTGGGCAGGGGCGCAGACCATCATATTAAGCAGGTGGACGCCTTAACTCTTTTCTCGCCCGAGGACGTCATTAGTGTGATGTCATTAGATGAGTTCATGCACAAGGGCATGCCTGCATTGACACTGACAGCATCCTCCCTCTCCAACACGCATCCTTGTCTGTCTCCCCCTGTGGTCACCCAGGGGTCAGTGTAACAGCGAGGATCAGCACCCTCACTTCCTGAAGGAAGAAGCATCTCCTGGGTTTCTCAGTTTCCCTCACTGTCTCCGATGATCTCAACTTGTTCCTGTACTCAGGTCCCTAGTGTCACTAGCAATACGCTGTGCTGTAATGTTTTTTAATCTCCTCTCCTGGTGTGGTGGGTTTACCAGCCATCATTGAGCACAGGCAGAGGAAGATACCCCTTAGTTTCCCCCAAGCGGCAAGTTCCCCAAACCCACAGGGATGCTGGTGTGGGGACTTAGATCCCAGCAGGAGCATGCTGACACATGCTCCTCCCAAATGTATCTCAGCATCCCCGACCCCTATGTCTCAGAAGCTGCTCCGCCACTTGGACATCTATAGGTGGTGGTAACAGTGCGAGGCTGTCAGTCCTTCCTCCCTGGAGGAGGAGAGAGCTTCTACTGGAACACATGATCCTCCCCCCCCAGGTGGCCCCTGATGATCCAAGCTCATTCCTTGAACTCGGGTCACCGGTGTCATGAGTAGTAGCCTGCAAAGATTTTGTTAAAAAATATGTTACAGATCAGTTTGATTAAGATCAAACCCGACTGCTCAGTTAACAAGGCTCTCCTTAGCTGGCTGCAAAGGGTCGAATAAATGGTGGGCAGAAGGTGCTCCCCTCACTCTTGCCTCCCCCTCTATCCTTGTCCCTCCCTTCTTCCACCCTATCTCCCTCTCTTCCTCACTCCCCAGAAGCTGACAGTCTCACCAGTGGAGTCCTTTCAGGGTTCTGTTCAAGAGCCAGCTTTTTCAACTTCTGGTCATTGTTCAATGACTGGAAACAACCCAGCAGAAGGGCCACTAAAAATGTCAGGGATACAATGGAGCCAATCCAGTGGAAGGCCACTAAAAAAGTCACGGATAGACTGGAGACAATCCAGTGGAGGGCTACTAAAAAGTCAGGATAGACTTGAGATAATCCAGTGGAGGGCCACTAAAAACATCAGGGATAGACTAGAGAAAATTCAGTGGAGGGCTACTAAAAAGTCAGGATAGACTGGAGACAGACCAGTGGAGGGCCACTAAAAATTCAGGGATACACCGAAGACAATCCAGTGGAAAGCCATTAAAAAATCAGGGATAGACTGGAGACAATCCAGTGGAGAGCCACTAAAAAGTCAGGAATAGACTGAAGACAATCCAGTGGAGGGCCACTAATAAATCAGGCAGAGACTGAAGACAATCCAGTAGAAAGCCACTAAAAAATCAGGGTTGGACTGGAGACAATCCAGTGGAGAGCCACTAAAAAATCAGGGATAGACTGGAGACAATCCAGTGGAGGGCCACTAAAAATGTCAGGAACAAACTGGAGACAATCCAGTGGACGGCCACTAAAAAGTTAGGCATAGACTGAAGACAATCCAGTGAAGGGCTACTAAAAAGTCAGGCATAGACTGAAGACAATCCAGTGGACAGCCACTAAAAATTCAGGGATAGACCGGAGACAATCCAGTGGAGGGTCACTAAAAAGTCAGGATAGACTGAAGACAATCCAGTGGAGGCCACTAACAAATCAGGGATAGATTGGAGACAATCCAATGGAGGGCTACTAAAAGTCAGGGGTAGACTGAAGACAATCCTGTGGAGGGCTACTAAAAGAGTCAGGGATAGATATAAGACAATCCAGTGGAGGGCCACTAAAAAAGTCAGGGATAGACTGGAGACAATCCGGTGGAGGGCTACTAAAGGAAGGATAGAGATAGACTAGACATAGTCTAAAAGACAGGGATAGACTGGAGAAAATCCAGCAGAGGTCCAGTAAAAGAAGGACAGGGATAGACTGGAGACAGTCCAGTGGAAAGCCATCAAAAAGGACAGGGATAGACTGGTGAGAATGTACCAGAGGCCACTACAATGATCCAGGAGCAGCAGAAAAATCTCATATGGCTGGGGAAAGATTCGTAAGTCTTAACATGTACTCTCTGGAAGCAAGAAGGGATGGGGGATATGATAGAAACGTTCACATTTTTGCAGCAATACAATAGGGTCAACCACTCCAAACCTTTTTATGTGAAAAGAAATTCGACCACAAGGAGGGCTAATCTCAAATTGGTGGTGGTGGTGGTGGTGTATGTGTGTGTGTGTGTGGGGGGTAGAGATTCAAAAAAGACATGAGGAAGTACTTCATGGAGAGAATGGTGAATAAGTGATGTGGCTTGCCCAGCACTGTGGCCAATGCAGGCACCACTGCTGGGTTCAGCACTGACTGAACCCCTGATGAAGTTACTGTAACTTGAAATACCTGGGAATGAGTAGCATTCTAGATGACAAAAAAATATTTTGCATTTTCTAAACTTCTCTGTGTGCGCTGTACTTCTGTACTGTTTTCAACACTGATTGGGATGGTTTTAAAGGAACAGCCAGAGGAAGGAATTATTGGGGAACAAAAGGGCATTAGTTTCAAGGTAGGGTCTCAGGGCAGACTGGATGAACTCCATGGCTTTATCTGCTCTTATGAAATAGGTGATGAAATCCTAGTGATCTGATTGGCTGAGAGCATCGCCTGACTGTCTGATTATCAGAGCACGCCCAAACAGTTCAGAACTAAATGACAGCTTACATTTCAAAATTGATTTAGGACTTGTTTTATACAAGGAAAACCCCCTTCGAGATGTTCCGGCACCCTGATGTACAGACTTCTTGGGTTTTTGAATGTTCTCATCATATGCCTCATGCCTCATAATGCACCTGATATGTCTGTATATCACAGCACTGCTGGACACCTCGGTGAGGGTCATTCAGCATGGTGTAACAGCTTGTAATTTAGTAAAGCAAATAAAATCATAGCATGCTTCAAGAGAAACTTGAAAGCAGATAGCAAGATATAACAATGCCCTTGTACAAATCACTGGTCAGATCACATCCTGAGTGTAGTATACAGTTCTGGTTCCCATATGTCAGGAAATATGTTGACAGGACTGAGAATGATTTAGAAGATGCAGAGGAGAATGACCAAGGTGGTTAAAGGCCGAGAAAACATGGGCTATAAGGACCAACTGTCAGAAGCAGGACTGTTCTTCGTGGACAAGAGGAGACTCTGGTGACATTTATTTATTTATTGAAAAGTTTAACCAGGGCGTACATACTGAGTTGACAGCAATTCATTTCTAGATGAGTTCTGGGGAGGGGAGAGAAGTTGATAGCTAACAATATAACAAGGTAAAATGCAAAAATATAATAATACAGGCAGAATAATAAATATTAAAGGCAAAATAGTAAATGAAGGCAACTAGGAAATAAAAACACTCTCAAATATATACAGCTAGAAAACAATAACAGCCACAGCAAGAGGCGCACTAGACTACAGAATAGAGAAAATGAAGAAGAGTCAAAGACAGCTGCAGGTAGAACAACAAAAGTCAGAAAGAAGAGACTTTAGGGAGGAAGAGGCAGAATGAATATGAAGGTGAAGGAGAACCACAGTTTAGGAAAGCGATAAGAAAAAGCGGATTGGCCAGCAATGGATTTTCTAGGAGGGATATTAGGAGAATGGAAAGTATTGTTACAGAGAGGGTAGGAGAAATAAGAAGAGGAGTAGGGAAAGAAGGATTTTGAAATATATGGGAAGGGTGCCAAACCAGAATTTGGACAAAAAACACAATGGGAAGGTGCCTATCATCAAGAGAGGGAAAGAAAGAGCTGAGTAAAGAGAGCAGTGGTGAGTACAAGAGGGCAATCTAAAGCAAAGTGGCAGAAAGAATGAAAAAGAGGGTCTGGTTTGGCAAGGAGGTTTAGGGGCACTACAGTAGACTAAGTCACCGTAGTCATAGATTGGAAGGATAATTTTAGTAAAATTCCTTGTCAGGCAGGAGCAGTATACACGCTTTGTTCCTGTACAAAGCACCAAACTTAAGTGGCGCTTATAGTGCATTGCATTGCATCGTGCACAGAGAATTCAAGATGCCAGTCAAGACAGACCCTGAGCCACTTAAAGGAAGAGACATCTTCAAGTCTAGCACCATCAAGGGTATTAAATTGGGTAGGAGAAGTAAGTTTGGTAAGTCTCTGATGGGTACTAAAAGTCATAGAGACTGTTTTTTGCATTAAACAAGTTAGGTTTACCTTGAACCAGTGCTGAATGTTGTCAAAATCCAACTGTAGTTAGGAGGTAAGGTCACGGGAGGAGGGTCCAGGAGCAAAAGAACTGTGTCATCAGCATCACGTGTATGAATGGACACCGAGGAACAGACAGAGGTAGGTCGTTTAGCAATATATTAGAGAGAATAGGACCCAGGACAGACCCTTGAGTGATGCTTCAGCTAATGGGAAGAGAAGGTCACAAGGACTGACCTATCCAGACAGCTTGAGACCTACTTATAAGTGGGAACAAAACCAACTGACTGAAGGTCAGACCCACGGCTTCAAGTTTATTCAGTAGGAGGGATGCACCATAGTATCGAAAGCTTTAACACGATCAACAAAAATGTCAGAGGTCAACAGTCCCTTATCCATACCTGTAAGTATGGAATCATTGAGCCAAAGAAGGGAGGTAGAAGTGGAGTGAAATTTCCTGAAACCAGACTGAAAGGGGGTGAAAAAGAAGGAATTGACATAATTACGTTATTCAAATATCTAAAAGGGGTAACACTTCCAGACCAAATACATCTCTTCCATGTGACAAGAATGAGAGGACAAGGGGACACGGAATGCCACTGAAAGAAGGAAAAGTCCAGAAAAATATCAGGAAGAGATACTATTAATATTATGGGATATGCAATGAGAGGGAAGGGGGGTAAAGGTGTGCGAGGAGTCGATCACGGCTGAAAGGGACTAATGGCCCTTAAGGTAGATAAATCTCATGGGCCACGTGGTATGCTTCCAAGGCTTAGTGCTGGCAGCCCACTGACCAACTTGTTCAGTAGCTCCTAGACTCCAGCATGGTGCCAGGGAGGTGGAGATCTGCATTACTGCCCTTGCCTATGAGTGGTGCTCAGGATGAGCGGGAAGTACAGACCAGTCAGCTTGACATTGATCACTAGCAAGCTGATGCAAACCATTCTTAATGAAAGGTTGGTCAGGTTTCTTGAGGCAAACAAGCTCCAAGATGACAGTAAACATGAGTTCATGCCAGGAGGTCATGTCATATGAGAGTTGATAAATCTTTTGCCTGGGTTACAAATTTGTTTATTGAAAGTTGTTAACCAGAAAGGGCACGCTGAGTCATGGCTCGTTTCCAGGTGCGACCCAGTGGGAGGGAAATAGGCAGACAAAATATGTACTGGAAAAATATACAAGGTACACATGGTAGAAAAGTGCAAGGTGCGTCAAAAATACAATAATTAAATACATGCAATGCAGTAAGCAGTGTAAAGACTAGTAAATCAAAACCAAAGCACTGGTACAGGAACACTAAGGCTAAGTACAGGAGAATAGCATGGCAAACTTAACTATGGTAAGGTAGGTGCAGGGAAAGGGGGAATTGTTTAACCAGGAAAGGCACACTAAGCCATAGCTTGTTCCCGAGTGCAAACTGGGAGCACAAGGAGTTAAGTGACTTGCTCAGAGTCACAAGAATGCAAGTGGGGGCTGATGGAATTCAAACCCAAGTCTCTAGATTTGTAGTTCAGTGCCCTTAACCACTATGCTATACTGCCTACTAAGCAGCAAGAGGTTTGATCTGACATTTGAGGGGAAAAGGGGAAGGGGAGAGTTGCAGGTTGGAAGGGAGATTATTCCCAATGGAGGGAAGACATAGAAACATAGAATTTAATATCAGCTAAGAACTGCTTGGTCCACCTGGTCTGCCCAATTTCCCTACCTATTGTGCTTCCGCAGACCCTACTTGATCTCCAGCCTTACCCCCCCCCTTCCCTACTGCTATGGTCCCCTTGTGCCTATCCCATGCATGCCTGAATCCTGTTACCTTTTTTGCGTCCACTACCTTCGCTGTTCCCGATGCCCACCATCCTTCTGTGAAGAAGTATTTCCTCACATCCCCTCTGAGCCTCCCCCCTTCAGCTTCATATCATGACCCCTTGCTCTTGAATATCTCTTTCTGTGGAAGATGCTACCCCCCCTGTAACTTAATAATACCTTTGAGGTATTTGAATGTTTCTATCATGTCCCCCTTTTCCCTCCTTTCATCTAGAGAGTACATATTTAATTCCCTAAGTCTTTCCTTGTAGGAATTCTGATGGAGGCCATGCACCATTTTGGTTGCCATCTTCTGTACTGCCTTCACCCTATCTCTTTCCAGAGACAGGACCTCCAGTACTGGACACAGTACTCTAGGCGGAGCCTCACCATCGATCTATACAGGGGTAACACTACCTCCCTCTTCCTGCAGGTGCTACCCCTCCCTGTGCACCTGAGCATTCTACTAGCTTTTCCCACAATCTTATTGCACTGCTTTGCTACCTTCAGGTCACCAGATATGATGACACCCAGTTCCCTTTCCTGTTTTGTGGTTGTCAGTAGCTCCCTTCCTATTTGGTACATTGCCCTTGGGTTTCTGTGCTTGATGTGCATAATTTTGCACATTTTGGCACTGAAGTCCAGCTGCCAATCCCTTGACCAGTCTTCCAGTTTTTTTCAGATCATCCTTCATTTTTTCTACTCCTCCCGGTGTGTCCACTCTGTTGCAGATTTTTGTGTCATCTGCAAACAGGCACACCTTCCCTTCCAGCCCTTCTGTGATGTCGCTAACACTGACATTGAAGAAGACAGTGGCCAGTACTGACCCCTGTGGCACCCCACAGGTTACCATGCCTTCTTCCGAGTGCATCTCATTTACCACCACCCTCTGACTCCTGTTACTTAGCCAGTTTTGTACCCATCTTACTACTTTTGGACCCATTTCCAGGCTGTTCAGTTTGTTTGCTAGTCTTTTGTGTGGAACGGTGTCAAAGGCCTTACTGAAATCCAGGTAGGCCACATCCGCCACCCCTTTCTGATCCACTTCTCTTGTTACCCAATCAAAGAACTCGATCAGGGTTTTTTTTGGCAAGCTCTCCCCCATGAACCCATGCTGCCTTGGATCCTGCAATCTATTAGTTACGAGGTATTCCTCAATCCTTTCCTTTAGCAGTGTTTCCATTACTTTACCCACCACCAAAGTCAGGCTGGCAGGTCTGTAGTTTCTTGCCTTATCCCTATTCCCAGATCTGTGAAGTGGGACACATCCGCCCTCCTCCAGTCCTCTGGAACTTCCCCGTATCTAGTGATAGGTTGAACAAGGCTGTCAGAGATGCAGTCAACTCCTCCTTAAGCTCCCTTAGTATCCTGGGGTGAACCCTGTCTGGCCCCATTGCTTTGTCTACTTTTAGTTGTGCTAGTTCCTTGAGGACTCTCTCCTCCGTAAAAGGGCTAGTGTCCGCCTCCCTTCCTTTAATGCCCCTTTTCCCTATCTATGGCCCACCACCTACTCCTTCCTTCGTAAATACTGAACAAAAGTACTTGTTCAATATGTTTTAATTTTCCTGGTCCTCTACACACAACCCCCTACTTCCCTTTTAGTCTTAATATTCAGGTCGCTCCTGAAAAACTTTCAACAGTGTGCTACTCCTGGTTAAACAACTAAAAAAAAATTCCTCTTTGTTTCTTTCTTCCTCCTTTCGCTTATATACAGTACCTAAAGAATGTTTTATCCCCCTTTTTTACTGACTTGGCAATGTTCTCTTCCATTTGTGCGCCTAACTGCTTTCCCTGCTTCCCTTTATTTCCCCTGATAACCCTCCCCGTCCTCTTTCTTCTGTGTTGACCTGAACCTTTTGAAAGCTAGTTTCTTTGCCTTAACCTTCTCTGCTACTTACTCAGAGAACCATAGTGGTCTCTTTTTTCTCTTGCCCCTTTTAACATGTCTGACACAGAGGTTTGTTGCCTTCTCAGTGGCCTTCTTTATTTTTGCCCACTGTTGCTCAACTCAACCCAGTTTCCCATCCCTGCTAGGGCTTCCATGAGGTATTCTCCCATTTTCCAAAAATCGGCCCTCCTGAAGTCCAGGACCCTCGTTTTAGTTTGGTTTGCTTCTGGCCCAGTTCTTATACTGAACCACACTGTCGATGATCACTGGTCCCCAGGTGATTTCCCACCATGACATCTGCGATGCTAGCAATACATGTGCGACAGTACCAGGTCCAGTACTGCCCCCCCCACAATACCAGGTCCTGTACTGCCCCACCCACAAGTTGATTCCTTCACTAGTTGCCTGAGGAACGCACCCTGCAGGGATTCCAGGATGTCCCTGCTCCTAGCTAAAGCTGCAGCTGGGATGCTCCAATCTACATCCAGTAGATTGAATCATCTACCAGCAATACTTCTCCTTGTTAACCACAAGACTCTAGGAGAAAGCAAATTTCCCAGCAGCAGAGTTGGAGTGTGGTATGGAGAAAGTATGAGAGTCATGAGAGTGAAAAGAATAAGAAGCAGAGGGGAGAGGAGAGAGAGGGGGGGGGGTGTGCAAACAGTCAAAACCAGTACTTAGAAACTAGGGACACACAGTGCATGAGGTGACAGGAGGGAAGGGGAAGGATAGAAAGGGAAGTGTAAAGGGTGTAGTGATGAGTGCGAGAAGGAGCATTAGCAGAAAAATTGCAGAAGGCATCTTGGAGTGGGTACTTCACTAATTTTTAAAGTTTCTCAACTCAGGCACTTGGTCCTTCAAAAGTTTGGGTCCTCTTCTAATCCCTCAGGTTTCCCTGATTTTCTTTCCAAACTCAATGACCTATCTTTTAAACCCCAAGGTATATCTGGTTGTTACTTCTTATTCCTAGACAGCCTCACCTCCTCTCTGGTAGGCGCCTCAAAAATCTGGGAGAGCCTATCTCCAAAGAGCAACTTCAACTGGGACCACATTTGGAGGGACCTATATAGGTGCACTACCCAGGAACGATTAAGGCTCACCCAATTCCATATTTTGAGTAACATGTATTACTTCCCAGTGAAGCTGGCTAAGATGGGATGCCATAGTTCACCCTTATGCACTCACTGTAGTATACTGGAGGGCAATCTTTTACATATTTTCTGGCACTGTGAAAAGGTCACCCCACTCTGGGCCTTGATTAAGTCACGGATGGATCCGTTGTTGGGCTTGGAGGTGCTGTTCTCTTCAGAAATTTGCATTGTGGGTGACTACAGTCAGATCAGGGTCAGAGAATGTAAATATCATATTGCTCTGATCTCATTAGCCATTAAGAAATGAGTCCTTAAGCATTGGATGGACCAATCATGTCTCTCACATAAGGAACGGTTGCATGAGTTGTCCTTTTGTCTCAGAACAGAGCGCATGCTCGCCAGTGTGCATTGGAGGCTCCCTCTCTTTGACAAAAAATGGGGTGAACTCTATGCTCTATATTTGCATTGAATATGGTCCTGCTCTTCCTGGTTCTTCCTCTTATCCCAGGCTGGATGGCCTTTTGTTTGGGTTGATGACACTATATGCGGTTATTACTGTTAGTGGGCGCACTCTAACGGGGAGGGAGGATCAGGGGGTGGGGAGGTGGGGATGAGGGATGTTGTGGTTTTAGTTTTTCTTGACCGGCTATATGTCTGTTCAAACGTCTGTATATTCTTAAATCTCAATAATATTTTGTTGAATTAAAAAAAAAAAATTAGCAGAAGGCATTGGAGTGGGTGTCCAGTATGGCAAGGGAAGAGGGCAGGATGGTGCCATAAACCACACCCGCATAGTCAAACAAGAGGAGCACCATCTTAGTGATCAGCTCACAGTGGACCAGGGAATCAAAGACAGTCTTTGCTGTGGTAGAGGGCACGGTGTTTGGGGGTAGAGCTGGCTGTGGATGGCATCAGTATGGATAGAAAAGTCAAGCTTACTGTCCAACCACACTCCGAGATATTTGGAATAGGGGACAGTCTCAAGGGGAGTGCCATCCAGAGTGGAGAAGACAGGAGGGTCAGAGAGCCAGGTGAGGTTTCTGGTCAGTGCCAAAGGCCATAGACACAGTTTTCATTGTGTTAAAAACAGAGGATATGGGTCAGGCAGTGAAAAGGTTTTTTTTTGGCTATTACTTTTTATTCATGCCGGCTTGTATCCGGAGGGAGCACCTAGCCCTGTCCCACAATGTCCACCATCCGGCACTGTCCCGGTCCCAGGGCTTACCCTCAACCCACACCGGAGACCGGATTCAAGGGGCCAGTGCCATGGCTGGCCGGGATCGGAGCCTGTGAGGCACCCTCCACCATTCTGCTGCGGCAATTGGTTTTCTGTGTTTCTCCCCTGGAGTCGAGGTGTGCAATGACACCTGCGGAGTGGAGCGTGCACGCGTCCACACGCACTCCCTTCAAGCGTCTACCCCGACTCCTCCCCTGTCTTCAGCGTGGCAGCCATGTCTCTCAGCCTCCGCTAGGGAGCAGACAAGTACTGGCAACTGGGAACCCCCCTTCCCAGAGAAGGAGAGCAGTCGTCGGATGCTCAATGCTTCTCCGCCCCTGCCGACCCCCGGCAGCCCGTGCTCATTCCTGAACATGGGTCACCAGTGTTGCATGAGGTAAGATGACCAGTGCTTCAGTGCCACTGGGCTGGCAGAAATGGGCTTTTAATAAACCCCCCACAAAAGACTGATCAAACATTGGATGACCTAGGGGTGGGGGCAAAATGTCTAGGTGGGTGGCAAACTGGTTAGGAGAGAGAGAGAACCAAGAGAGTAGTGGTTGGGTGTGGGGCACTCAGAGATGATAGTAGTTAAGAAATGCACACAGAATAGGGAGCATAGTATGCCCAACAAGGGAGAACCTAGGGGGACATACTAGGCCCACAAGTCATTGGATTATGGGAAGGGTCAGTCACCCCAGGGAAGTGCAGGTAGAGGAATCTTTTGGATTATTCCATATCAATCTTTTAAAGAGGTAGTAAGAGAACACCCCAAACAGATAGCGGGAGGGAGTTCCAGATCCTAGGAGCATATGCAGCAAAGGCTTTATCTCCCATGGTAATGGGAGTTTTAGGGACAGCAAGCAGGGACAAGTAACTGGATCTAAGGGGGTAACCCAGATTAGTAGTGTTTAACTTCTCAGCAAGGATGGGAGGGGTAGCGGTCTGGAATACTTTATTTACAAAACACTCCAGCATAAAGTCACGCTATTTAGGGAGGATAACCACCCAAGTTTGTCGTAAAGTACACAATGATGTGTGAGGCGGGTTGCAGAGATGATGAAATGACATATATTACTATACACTACACCCCATTTAGACAAAAGGGACTTGGCAGCATTGGTGTAAGCAAGTAGTCCATTATTGTAGCCGGCCCAGTGGCACTGAGAGTTGAGGTGCTGGACGCCACATCTCGCGCCACGCCAGCTACAGGGGTCCAGAGATGGACTATGGTTGCCGGGGGTCGTTGGGGGAGGAAAGGATTGAGCGTCCAGAGGACTACTCTCCTCTCCTTTCCTGCAGTGGGTTTGGGGGATGCCTCGCTCTGCGGTGCCACCCGGTGGAGACTGGGAGGTACCGCAAGTAGTGGACAGTTTTGGCAGGAGGAGCCTGTGGATGTCAGTGAGGGCTCGTCCCTTGCTCAGACATCATTGTACATCCGGCGTCTCAGGGGAAACTCACACACAAGGTGGAAAAACCCTAGTTGGTGGGGAGGCCATGGCGGATGCTCCGGTACTGGCTCCAACCTCTGACTTGACTTTCTGTGGTCCTGCCCCTCCATATGGGGTCTCTTGAGGCGGTAACCCAACACCGATTCCTCGGTCAGAGGGAGGGGTTCAGGTGGGGTGGTAGAGGAGTGGCTGAGCAGGCCCTGCTCAAGAGATGCCCCACCACTGGTGACGGGAGTAAAGAAAGTTGAAAAAAAAAAGTAGTCTATTATTAAGGGAGGGTAGAAGCACTCCTCTAGCAAGGACCAGTCGAGCAGTGAGGGTGATGAAGTGCTTGGCTCTGTAAGCCATACCAATCTTCCTGTTTACAACCCTGCATACATCAGTGATATGCAAGGAGAGATCAGTTGGGGCTCAAGGGTAACACCATGGTACTTGAAGGAAGAGGCAGCAGCCAGGGGCAAACCATCAATACTGGACACAACCAGGGGTTTCAGGCATGACCTGATGTTCTCCCCCAAGAGCTGAAAAGCATGGTTTGAGTTTTCTTTAGATTGAGGACCAATTTATATGCAGATAACCCAAAGTAAATTAGGTGGAAGTCCTCACTCAATTGGGAAATGATAATCTTGATATCAAGGGAGCTAGAGAAGAGTACTGGATCATCTGCTTACTGGGTGGACCTACAGTTAACAGGTATGCGGGGGAGATCATTTACAAACAGTGAAAAAAGAATGTGACCCACAATTGAGCCTTGGGGTACACCAACTGAAACAGGAGCCAGTTCAGAGAATGTTCTATTAAATCTGACCAACTGTGGTCTATTATGTAAGTAGTTAGCAAACCAGGCAGTCAAATGGTCAGACAGTCCAAAGGAATGCAGCTTAGTGCAGAGACGTTTGTGATCCACCAAGTCAAAAGCTTTGGAGAGAACAACAAAGATTGTTCCAGTCAACTTGCTCTGGTCCATGGCCACCCTAATCTCAGACGTGACCTTAGTAAGGGCAGTGGAGGTATTAAGCCCCCTCCAGAAGCTGCGCCGTGCCAGAGATAGTAGGTCATACGTATAAAGATATTCAGTGAGCTGGGATGCAACAGTTTTCTGTAGAAGCTTACTAAAGGTGGGCAGGATTGTTATGGGGCGGTAACTGACAATGCATTGTCGGTCCCCTTGCTTAAATATAGGAACAACTCAACCTTCTAAACGTCAAGTACAATACCAGTAAGCAGGGATGTGTGAAAGAGCTAGTGGAGCTAAAACAGGTGGACAGGAAAATAATACAAAATTTTAGTAGTAGTCATGGCTGGCCCGTTGGCGCAGTGGTGGAGCCACCACTTGCGGTGTCAGTGGCCTGGGTTCGGAAATGAGCCCGGGAAGCTGGAGGGTCAGCTGGGGGGAGATGGACTGAGTGGCAATTGTACGCTCTCCATCTCCGGGGGAGGGAGGGGGGCCATGCCTTCTGGTGTAATGCCCCTGGATGACCATGGGGGTGGCTTACCAGGGAGCCAAGGTTGAGGCTGGGAGACGTGCGGACGCTAGGCGGGGCTCTGCCATTTTGTCATTGCATGCCATGCCTCCCGATCCCAGAAACTGAAAAAATTAGCATTGCCCTGTCCAGTCTCCTTCCGCCTAAGGTCTGCCCAACACCTGGATGTGTTGAGGAGTGTAGCCGGCCAACCCTTGCCCCTGCCCGGATGGTAAACCATGGTGCTGTGGGAGTGGGTCAGCGGTGGTGGGCTAGAAGGCCGGCCAGAAATTATGGGGAGCTTGAGCAAAAAATATAAATAAAAAAAAAAGTAACAGTCAACTGTAACTATTTCTGAAGTATTTCTTTTTTTCTGTTTTGCTCATTAGAAAGTCTTCTATGTGATAATTTTGTGCTGGATGTGTGGAACAGCTCTGTGCCTGGCAGCTGACATATCTATCTCTATCCCCCCACTACATCATCACAGGTGACTAACCTAGCAATCAGCGAATGGCTATTCCTAAGCAGAAGTGATGTCACAGTCAGTAAGATCACAGTTCTAATGATGTGATGGGGGAACAAAGCTAGATATGTCAGCTGCCAGGCAGAGTGCTGTCCCACACATCATACCTACTAACACCAGGTAAACAATCTTCTAATTAACCAAAGGGAAAAGAAAAAGAACCTCAGATATAAAAGGTAACAGTTGACTGCTTTTAAAAACTAATATTAGTTTAGGCAGTACACTAGCTCTTTAAATATATGAGATATGGGTAAGGCCAGAAATGGTGCACCAAGGTGGAGGAGCTTTGGCACCAGGTTGTCATGCCCAGAACTAGCATGGGGGGGAGAGACAGACTAACAACCTACCAACATCTCCAGCAGTAACATTGCTGAGGTTGACTGTGGAATGATGCATCCATGAGGAAGAGGAGGCCATGGTCGCATCCTGGGATGCAGGACCAGAGAACAGGGAGGTAAAGGCAGAGAGGTTCGAAAACTGTTTATCAAATGCATTAGCTACAGTGCTAAGGTTGTTGCAATTAACCCCATCGATGAGCATATTGGCCTGGTAATTTAGAAAGCCACCAATAACATTTTGAATATTTTTCCCAAAGTTCCTTGGGTCCTTAGCAGTACCCAAAAAGGAGTGTCTACAAAATTCATTCTTGGCTGAATGAATGGCTTTCTTACATGCATTTCTAAGCCACTCTGGAACCTCTACCACAAAAAGGACTTAAAATGGCTGGAGGCAGTGCAAAGAAGGGCCACAAAAAAAGAGTCAGGGTCACCAGGAGCTGTCACACAGTCTGAGACTGGAGAACTGGAATATGTACTCACTCGAGGACAGACGTGAATGCGAGGACATAATAGAGACCTTTAAGTACCTGAAGGGCATCAATATAGTAGACCCCAGTGAACTTTTCAGGACCAGCGAAAAACAAAAACACAATGGGAAACAGCTATAAACTGGTTGGAAGCAGGTTCCAGAAGGAGGCTAGGAGGCAGTTCTTCATAGATGGAGTGGTGGACGGGTAGAACAGGCTATCAGAAGAGATGCTATGCAAGAAATCCGTGGATGGCTTCAAGAGGTGGTGAGATAAAGTAAAGGGGAAGGTAAGAGTGTCCGGGGGTGGGGGTGGGGTGGTTCAGCAGCATGTAACAGGATGCATGGGTTCTGCAGTAGGCAGACTCGATAGACTGAAAAGCCTTCATCATCTGGCAGACTTCTTATGTTCTTATACAGAACGAGTTGACAAGTGGTGCCAGTCGACACTGTTTACCTGACCCAAGAACAAGGAAACTATTGTCTCGAGCAGGATGATCCCAGGCACACTCAGGCGCCGTCTCCAGAACAAGGAACCACCCTGTCTTGAGAAGGATGATCCCAGGCACACTCAGTCCCGATCCCAGAACAAGGAACCAACCTGTTTCGAGCAGAATGATCCCAGCCACACTCAGCCCCAACCCAGAACAAGGAACCAACCTGTCTCGAGCAGGATTATCCCGGGCACACTCAGGCGCTGGCTCCAGAACAAGGAACCAACCTGTTTCGAGCAGAATGATCCCAGCCATACTCAGCCCCAACCCAAAACAAGGAGCCAACCTGTCTCGAGCAGGATAATCCCAGGCACACTCAGTCCTGACCCCAGAACAAGGAACCAACCTGTCTTGAGAAGGATGATCCCAGGCACACTCAGTCCTGACCCCAGAACAAGGAACCAACCTGTCTCGAGCAGGATGATCCCAGCCACACTCAGTCCTGACCCCAGAACAAGGAACCAACCTGTCTCGAGAAGGATGATCCCAGGCACACTCAGTCCCAACCCAGAACAGAGAACCAACCTGTTTCCAGCAGGATGATCCCAGGCACACTTGGTCCCAACCCCAGAACAAGGAACCAACCCGCCTCGAGCAGGATGATCCCAGGCACACTTGGTCCCGACCCCAGAACAAGGAACAAATCTGTCTCAAGAAGGATGATCCCAGGCACACTCAGTCCCAACCTCAGAATAAGGAACCAACCTGTTTTGAGCAGAATGATCCCAGCCACACTCAGTCCCACCCCAGAACAGGGAACCAACCTGTTTCCAGCAGGATAATCCCAGGTGCACTCAGGTCCCGACTCTAGAACAAGGAAACAACCTGTCTCTAGCAGGATGATTCCAGGTGCACTCAGGTCCCGACACCAGAACAAGGAACCAACCTGTCTTGAGCAGGATAATCCCAGCCACACTCAGTCATGACCCCAGAACAAGGAACCAACCTGTCTCAAGAAGGATGATCCCAGGCACACTCAGTCCCAACCCCAGAATAAGGAACCAATCTGTTTTGAGCAGAATGATCCCAGCCACACTCAGTCCCAACCCAGAACAGGGAACCAACCTGTCTCCAGCAGGATAATCCCAGGCACACTCAGCCCTAACCCCAGAATAAGGAACCAACCTGTTTCGAGCAGGATGATTCCAGGCACACTCAGTCCCAACCCAGAACAGGGAACCAACCTGTCTTGAGCAGGATGATTCCAGGTGCACTCAGGTCCCGACACCAGAACAGGGAACCAACCTGTCTCTAGCAGGATGATCCCAGGCACAGTCAGTCCTGACTCCAGAACAGGGAAACAACCTGTCTTCAGCAGGATGATCCCAGGAGCACTCAGTCCTGACTCTTGAACAAGGAACCAACCTGTCCCCAGCAGGATAATCCCAGGCACACTCAAGCCCTGACTCTAGAACAAGGAAACAATCTGCCTTGAGCAGGATGATCACAAGCGCACTCAGGCCCTGACCCCAGAACAAGGAAACAACCTGTCTCCAGCAGGATAATCCCAGGCACACTCAAGCCCTGACTCTAGAACAGGGAAACAACCTGCCTTGAACAGGATGATCCCAGGCACACTCAGGCCCTGATCCCAGAGCAAGAAAACAACCTGTCTCCAGCAGGATGATCTCAGGTGCACTCAGTCCTGACCACAGAACACGGAACCATCCTGTCTGCAGAAGGATGATCCCAGGCGCAACCAGACCCTGACCCCAGAACAAGGGAAACAACCTGCCTTGAGCAGGATGATCCCAGGCGCACTCAAGCATGGACCCCTGCCGCTGTCTGCACCTCTCCCAACTGCAGAAACTCCTGCCTGCGCATTCAGGAGGAGGTGCAAGGTTGGATCTGGCTTGGCTAGACCCCACCATGAGGGTGGAAGAGAACAGGGGTGGTTGGGATAAGCCCATGGGGTTGAACTGGGAGAGGAGGTGAGCTGCAGGGACACAGTGGGAGAGAGAGACTGGGTAACACCTGAGGGAAGGGGACAGAAAAAGAGAAATGGGGTATAAAATGTAAAAAATAAAAAATAATAAAACATAAAAAAACAAACAGTTGTTACTCTTAGGATGCGCCTGGAAGTTAGTTATTATTCATGTCAGTATGCATTCCTAGTTAAAAACTTAAACAAATGGTCAAAGCAAAGACTGTTGTCATTTACCACACCAGCAGAGGCACTTTAGCGTTGACGTCTCACTTTCAGATATATCGGCTGGGAGGAAAGTGCATTAATTACTAACATAGCAAAATAACACAAACAGCAGCACTGCCAAAGACCACAGAAAACAATAAATTGCAGGAGGTTTTGTGAGGGCACCACCGCAGTTCAACAAACGGCATTCTGAAACATCTTGCAGGCTTCATCCCTGCATTACTTCCATAATGTAGTCTCACATCAACACCTACTAAATAACCAGGAATAGTAACGTGACTGTCTAGCTGTAGCTTGGTGGCTGTTGACACACGCATATATAGGATATGACAAATAATGATTTTTCCTAGGGTAAGAGTTTAATTAAGGGTGTGTTTTCAAATACTGATTTGTTAAATATGGTTATGTCATCCTCATTTTCACATGGGCAGGTAGAGTTGTTTGCTTCAAGTGCATAGACCATTATAAGAGCAGGGTACTGTAGCTAATCCTTTGGTTATGATTTCAAGGAACAGGTATGGCTGTGTGTTAGCTTAGTCAGGTAATTATGTGGACAGAAGAGGATGGGTTTGGCGCGTGATGTATTTGTTATAATAGGCACTGCAAGCAATGAGTGTAACTATTTATTTAGGTTTTGTTGACCAGGTAAGTGCACTAGGCAAACAAATACCTATTTTCAAGTATGACCCATGACATTACAGACAAAGTATAGAGTATAATAAATGCATGTGGCAAAAATTTAGGTAGAAACTTGATAGCACATATTAAAGCATGAGTGTAGCATATAGAACTAAATACTATGGTGCATTGTATAGGTTTATAACGTATTTGAACTGTTTATGCATTGTAGGCGGAATGACAAACAACCCCTTGGGTGTGTGGTCTGCTGTAATAATCACACTTTCCGGGGGCGGGAG
Organism: Neoceratodus forsteri; assembly: GCA_016271365.2. Classification (NCBI taxonomy): domain Eukaryota; kingdom Metazoa; phylum Chordata; order Ceratodontiformes; family Ceratodontidae; genus Neoceratodus; species Neoceratodus forsteri. The sequence continues at coordinate 121,583,598 of JADMNL010000032.1, read as the reverse complement.
GAGGACTTGATGGTCCTTATGGCACCTTGGACCTCACAACACCCTCATTATCGCATATTATCCTGTTATTGTAACAGAATCATCACACATTTCTAGCACAATGTAATATACTACAACTTATCAATGACAGGCTTCAATGTATGTATGATGGTACCTAATCTAGTGGAGTAATTTCTTGTGGTATGTCTTAAGTTTGGAAAATATTATGTGCATTTAAAGAAACTTTTTTGATAATAGAGGTGTTACTGTGTTCCTAAGGTTGTACCATCAGTGATGTGTGAGCTGATGGGGGTAACTGCTTCTCCATAGCAATTGAGCTGGCCCATCAGATAGCAATAGCGCTGCCGTTCATGATGCCAACAGCCTGAATTTGGTAACAAGCCTTGATTGTTTGGGGCAGCTGGGGGAGAAGGATCAAGTATTCCAGAAGACACTCTCCTCCTCTGGAGAAGGAGGGAGAGCAGTTGACTCCGGTGCAATACTTCCACCTGGGTAAGCACAGCACACTCAGGGGTAGACAGTGGAAAACCCCCTAGCAGACAGAATGATGCCAGCAACCCACAGGCTCCAGATCACCGACACACCCACCAAGTGGTCCACTGCAAATGGAGTAAGTCCTAGAGAAGGCAAGTGTTGGGGCAGAGGGTTTGGGATAAAGGGGTATACCAGGGTGCCCTAGGAGACAAAATGCATACAGAAAACAAAATACACTGTCAGCACTGATGCAGGGTGACCTACCATCGGTCTGCACAACATCCTCCATTCACATGTACATGGACGACACTCTCCTGTTCACCTCCGGCAACTTCCCTTCTGATGTGGCAACCAGACTACAGCTTGACTTTGACAAAGTTCAAAACTAGCTTAGCTCACATCAACTCTTTCTCAATGCCAAGAAGACCATCTCCATGACCTTTGGCATGAGGCAGAGACTCGCTAGGCTACCCACCCTGCCCACTTTCCACACCCTTGATGGGACTACTCTTGAGGACACCTCCTCTTTTAGATACCTTGGGGGTTGGCTGGATCAACTCCTCAACTTCTCTGGACATGTGGACGCCATTCTGAGAAAACTAAGCCCCAAGCTTGGCGCCCTTTTCAGGAACTGTAGTAGCATTCCACTACCAGCAAGGCATGAAATCATCCAGAAGATGATACTACCCATTTTTGACTACTGTGGTGTAGTCTACAGTGCTGCTCCAAAGTCCTCCTTAACCAGATTGGACACCTTCAACTCCTTCTGCTGCTTTGCTCTTGCCCTCCTCCCCCTCACTCACCACTGCGACCTTTACCATTTTCTTGCTTTCCCATCACTCACTGACAGACATCACTCCCATACTGCTAAATTCGTCTGCAAGTTTTGGCTTGGGTCTCTCCATTCCTACCTCCCTTCCACTCTATCAATCCCTCCAATCCCCTCTGACTCCCTTAGATCAAATGACTCTTGCATGACGGCAATCCCGTCGCTCTACCTCAGTTGGACAGGCCTTCTCTCAGTTTCCCAAAACTTTGGAATACGCTGCCTCAACAGATTAGACACTCCTCAGCAATGGAAAACACTCCTCTTCCCCTGCTGCATTATTACCGGGTGTACCTACAGGTGTGTGCTTACAGATTATTGCTGTAATCTTCTGATTCAAATTGTCTTTTGCAAGGTATGTCTTCTGTTACTGCTTTATTTTTCTCTGTAGCAAAGTGTTTCTTACAGGGTATATCTTCTATGAAATTATTACAGGTGATGCTTACATTTTTGTGACTTTTTATCACAGGGCTACGCAAAATTACTGTTTGCCACTACTTCATTTATTTTTTTTTTTGCTGAAAGATTTTTGGTTTGTCTCAGAGGTGTTACAGTTTCCTTATCATATTGAAGGAGCTAATTGCTTTACTCCCACAGCTCTTCAGGGGATTAGGTGTGTAAGTGTGGGGGGTGGAGCTGACAAACTGTTAGTAACTTCCAACAGAAGGAAGGGTTAAAATGTCAGGTTAGTTGATTTCTTGGAGGTGGAAGACTAGGTTTGCTGGCAAAGGCACATAGCTTCACCTGAGCTCTTTTCTTCTAGGTTGCTTGTAAGGACAGAGCAAAGAACCTTACCAGAGCAAGGAAAAGGATTAAAGCTTCTTTTGGCTAGGCAGATTTACTGTGTGTTATTATTTTCTTTTGTACTCACAGGGATTGTTACTGTTTGCTAACATTTTATTGCTTTATTTTTCTCTGATTAAAATTGTTGTTGCTGGGTATACCTTCTGCTGCATTATTACATGGTGTGCCTATAGGTGTGTGCTTACAGATTACTGCTGTAATCTTCTGATTCAAATTGTCTTTTTCAAGGTATTTCTTCTGTTACTACTTTATTTTTCTCTGTAGCAAAGTGTTTCTTACAGGGTATATCTTCTGTGAAATTATTACAGGTGGTGCTTTACAGGTTTTTCAGTTTTATCTATCATTAGGATGAGCTTTCAGGGCTACTGCAATTGTTGCTGGCTGATTGTTTCTGCTCTTGCCCCCTTGTTTCTTTTGTCCATGGTACTTCTTTTTCGGCAGGGGAAGGGCCCAGCCACCCACCCCATCCCCAACCACCCCATGCTACACTCCTTTTATAGGGTAGCACAGTCCTGACATTTCCTGTAGCAAAACAAGAAGGGGCAGATCAGAAGGGTATCCACACAGTGAGCTCATTTACAGGGCACAAGTAATTTAACTTGTTATAACAAGTTATACAAAAACAAACAAACGAAACACAAAATCAAACTTTTACTTTCATGTTCCTCCTTCTAATTACTCTGACCAGGTTATAAACCCAACAACTTATCTGGAATGGATATTATTAACTGCAGGTACTGCGGGACACTTTTCAAAAGGGCAGTTATACAGGATTTAGGACACTATCCTACATGCTGGGCCATTGAAGATCTAAGGGCTCAGCTCAGGCAGCATGGGCAGAGATTGCGTGCCTCAAATCACATATTCAGGAGGAAATTTATTATAAGAACCACCCACCATTTCCCCAACATCCAACAGAAGCACCTCGACCACAGAGGGTAGTTGGTCCGGGAGACTGGCAGGTGGTTAGGAGGGGTAAATCGGGTGCCCCATCACTCAGCGCTCTCCAACATATCACCTCCACAAACCATATAAAAACTACAAACAGGTATCTGCCTCTATCTCTGAAATCAAACAAAGGGGCAGAGGACACTGCAGAGCAGGACACTGCAACTCAGGAGCTAGCACAACAAAATTCGCTCAAAACAGGAACCAAAACAAAAAAAAGCAAAAAGGAATCAAAACACTTCTGATCATAGGAGACTCCATGATTCAGGGAGTTGATACCTATCTCCAGTCAGGGGTAATGGTCAGATGTCTTCCAGGTACATCAGTATGGAGAGACATTGACCACATTGTTAAAACTGTACAGGAAGCAGGAGAAAATATTGATGTCCTGGTACACATAGGGACTGACGATCTCACCAGCTGGTCAGTTGTGGAGACCAAGGAACACCTGACCAGGCTGGGTGACAAACTATCATCCATTTCATCCGGCATCTCCTTCTCTGACATCCTGCCAGTCTGGGGGGGGGGCAGATGGATGGAAGGTTAGAGAAGGGGAGATAGGGGAGCTAAACATGTGGCTCAAAGGTTGGTTCCTAGGAAAAAGGACACAAATTTGTATGTAACTGGCAACAGTTTTGGGAGTGAAAGTTCTTTAAATTCGATGGACTGCATCTGACTAAAGAGGGAGTCAGGACATTGGGGCAGAAGTATGACGTCTTTGCAGAATATTTAAACTAGCAAATGGGGAGAGGGGTGCTGCACACGATTCGTCGAATGGGAAGAACACCCCTCCCCCCTCAGCTAGTGATCAAACAGGAGTTCAGCATGTTTGTAGTTCATTTGCATCACCAGGTAAGGAAAAAGGTCCGGCTCCCCATACGACGCACAGGAGAAACCTCAGACCTCGCCTAACAACTAACACACCGAAATCTGGCCAATGGAAAATCATGTACACAAATGCTCGCAGTCTGGGAAACAGGATCCCAGACCTGCAGGCAATAATGACAGAGGCTAAACTGGACATAGTAGCCATTAGCGAGACATGGTTCACCAGTAACCACACTTGGGAGACTTCAGTACCTGGCTATGTACTGTTCAGAAAGACTGAGGTGCAAAAGGGGGTGGGTGGCCCTTTATGTCAATGAAAATATTAAAGCTAGAAATTCAGAATACATAAGGAGCAGAAGAACTGTGGGTTACCCTGGAAACAGGAAATGGGACAGCCATATGAACTGGGATTGTCTACAGGCCTCCAAACCAGGGGAGGACATAGACACATTACTGTTAGAAAATATACAAAACATGACAGCTAAAGGGGAGGTTCTGATAATGGGAGACTTCAACATGCCAGATACAGATTGGTCAATACCAGCAGGAACATCTGCCAGCACTAGACACATAGTGGATTCCCTGCAGGGGGAGTGCCTCAAACAACTGGTACAACAACCCACAAGAGACAGGGCTATCCTAGATCTAGTACTGACTAACAGGGAAAGGATCACAGATCTTCAGGTAGAAGGTCACCTGGGGGCCAGTGACCATTACATGGTATGGTTCAGTTTGACCACTAGAACCAAATCATCCCATTCCAAGGCAAAAATATGGGACTTCAGAGGAGCTGACTTTGATAAGATGGCCAACAGAGTTAAGCTAGCCCTGGCAGGAAGAAATACAAGTGAGGGGGTACAGGCAAAGTGGGCAAGCATTAAAGATGCAATACTTGAAGCAACATCTCATTGTGTTAGAGAGAAAATGAAGTGAAAAAGAAGAATGAAACCACTTTGGTTCTCAAAAACAGTAGCAGAAAAGGTCAGAGCTAAAAGGCTGGCCTTCAGGAAATATAGGGGAATGCAGCGGGATGAAGATAGGGAGGCATACCAAACTTCCCTAAGGAAAGCAGGGAAGGCAGTAAGGCAGGCAAAGGCCCAAACTGAGGTAACACTAGCACGAACAATAAAAGAAGGTGACAAGACTTTCTATAGATACATTAGTGAAAGGAGACAGTCCAGAGGGGGTATTGCTAGGATCAAAGGGGATGAGGGGGCATGTGAGGAGGAGGACCATGTAAAAGCATCTATCCTAAATAGATACTTCTGCTCAGTATTTACTGAGGAGAAGGTAGGGCAGGGCCCACAGCTTAGCACCATGGACACGGGGAGGGGGGAGGAAGGTGTGCACTAGTCCCTTCACAAAAGAGAGGGTCCTACAAGAGCTCGATAAGCTCAAGGTGGACAAGGCAACGGGACCTGATGGCATACATCCCAGGGTACTAAAGGAGCTAAGGGTGGAACTAGCAGAGCCATTATCAGAACTGTTTAGTGAGTCTCTGAGCACAGGAGAGGTCCCAGAAGACTGGAGAAGGGCTCATGTGATCCCACTCCACAAAGGTGGTAGCAGGGAGGAGGCAGGGAACTACCGACCAGTCAGTCTTACCTCAGTAGTGGGCAAGATTATGGAGGCACTCCTTAAGGAATGGATACTGCAACACCTGAAATTCATAGGCGCACAGGATCCAAGACAGCATGGGTTTACAACAGGAAGGCCCTGTCAAACTAATCTCATAGATTTCTTTGACTGGGTAATCAGAGTGGTAGACCAAGGGGGAGCAGTTGATGTTGATTAGTAAGCTGTGTAGGCTGGGGGTGGGCCAGAAGTTGGTCAACTGAGTGGCAAACTGGTTGATGGTCAGAAAACAGAGAGTGGTGGTAAATGGTATGCAGTCAGAAGAGATGCAAGTCATAAGTGGGGTACTTCAGGGATCAGTCCTGGGGCCAGTCCTCTTCAATATCTTCATCAGTGACATTGCAGATAGACTGGAGGGTAAGGTTTGTCTGTTTGCAGATGACACCAAGATCTGCAACAGAGTAGATGATCCAGATGGGGTAGGCAGAATGAGAAGAGATCTGGATAAACTGGCAAAATGGTCAGAAGAGTGGCAACTGGGGTTTAGCATAAAGAAGTGCAAGATCATGCACATAGGAGAGAAACCCTGAAACCACCTATAGGTTGGGAGGGGAGTTGCTGGCAGTCACAAGGGAAGAAAGAGACTTGGGCATCATCATCACAGATGACCTGAAATCCCCAAGCAGACCACTAAAGCAGTAGGTAAGGCTAGGGGGATGTTGGGGTGTATTAGTAGGGGTATCACAAGTTGTAAGAGTGAGGTAATGATCCCTCTTTACAAGACACTGGTTAGGCCCTATCTGGAGTACTGCGTGCAGTACTGGAGGTCACACCTGCACAAGGACATTAACCAAATTGAGGCAGTCCAGAGAAGGGCAACCAAAATGGTGCAGGGACTGCATCAGAAAACATATGAGGACAGATTAATGGAGCTCAATATGTATAACCTAGAGCAAAGGAGGGAGAGAGGTGATATGATTGAAACATTCAAACACCTTAAGGGCATTGACAAGGTGAGCAGGTCTAACATGTTTCAATGTAAGAAAAATAGCAGGACAGAGGAAACATCATGAGATTAGAGGGAGGCCGATTAAGGAGTAATGTGAGGAATTTCTTTTTCACAGAAAGGGTGGTGGATGCATGGAATTGCCTACCTCAGGAAGCGGTTTATAGGAATACAATGCTGGGTTTCAAACAGGCAAGGGATAGGCATAAGGGAGCAATACAGATGAGTATGAATAGATGGGCCATTGACAGAGCAAAGGCCGATGGCACATTCATAAGGTAGAAAAAGAAATGGGCAGACTGGATGGGCCTTGTGGTCCTTACTTTCTCTTGCTCTCCTCAGCACTTCATAATTTCTTCTCACCAAATTGTACCTGCACCTAATCTTTGCTTGCTCTTGCCTCTTCCCCCTCCTCATCCCCTGCAACCAGCAGAAGCACTGCATGGTACTTCAAATAAACAAACGGCTATATATATTCAGGACAATTTGCACTTACAGTTTCCAAGCTCTTATATTTGTATTGTATGTATGTGCTATCGAAAATCGTATTCTGCGGTTGTATCTTCCATGTAATTGATGTATCTTTTTTTGGAAACTGTATGGCTGTTCTCACCTCCCATCCCCCCAGGATGCACTAGGAGATGAGCAACTCGATTGTTCAGTGTGCCTTCCTGGTGAAACTTTTCAATAGATAAATACTTTTTCATACACTGGTGTTCTTTGAACTCTGCCTTACTTCAATGGGGAGCGTGGGGGGAAGGGGAATCAGATAACCCCAACAAAGCCACGGTATCAATGTTACAGCACAAAACAGCACATGCAATGCAATTTGCAAACTAAGAAACCCACTTCCTGTTTGCGCTCACTTTGAGACGTAGAGAAACGATAACTAGGGTTTGAGGTTTGGCTACAGCTGTAGAATTTAGATCACAGACTTTCTGTCAAAAACTGGTCATGAGCCATTACAATCCTATGTACTTACTTTCTCTCTCTTTGAACATGCTGTACGAATTTAGGAATACCACCTGCCCATCAAGTTTCCCCTCCTTTCGGTGGGAATACCATTACACTGTTGTTATTTTTCCAAGGTACCATATCCAGTACTTGAAGGCAGAAATAGAGTTATTTCTTTTCCCCCTAATTTCTAAGTATACAACCAGTAAATCCCACTCAGTATGTTACTGTATTCAAAATGTCACTGGCGTGTAGGTTTTCCTCATATGTAGCTATATAACATATCTGGGCTGCTCCAGCAGTGGGGGTAGGAAATGTGTATGATGTAGGCAGTCAATGCTGCTGAGCTTGCAGGAGGTGTGCTTGTGCACATTCAATCCTCACAAGGATGCTGCTGACACTAAGCTGGCTGACTGATGGCTACTTCTCACATAAGAAAGGATATAGCCTCACTTATCACAGTGCTGCTGCTGCATCCTTTTGTATGAGCCATCAGTCAGCCTGCAGCCTAACACAGCTTACCCATCTTTGCCCCAGTCATATTTTCCATCCGCCTCCAGATCAGTTCCCTAGTGCGAAGCCAGAAAAACACCACCCCACCTGTGCTGTATTTCCTGCCTGCCTCCTGATCATTTCCCTGCTGTGTGGCCCTTACAAACAAACATTAAAAAAGTCCCACATCTGCAGTGTGTCCCGCTCACCTCCCGATTACCACTGCTGGACAATGTTGACCCCCCCAAAAAAAGACATTGTCCAGCACCATGATGCTTACCCCTGGTGCCGGCTAACCTCCCCACACAGAAGATGCGACACTGGTATGCCCATCCCGGAGCTGCCAAACTGACACTGGGGTGCCCGATCCTCTGTGATGGTACCTAAAATAAGGAAACTGTCCCTCATTATTTTTGTCCCTCGTCATCTTCTTGTTGGAAAAAATATATATAAAAGACAAGCTGGTCCCTCAAAGTATTATGCTTCCCCCATCTTGATCATAAGTAGGGGTTGTAAAAAGACTATGTTGAAAATATGGGGTCAAAATTTAAAATAAAAATGAAATTATGAAGAAACATTGAATTTTTCCAATGTTTACTCATAACTTTGTTATTTTTGCACAGTTTGGCCCCACAGCTCTAACATGGCCCTTTCGTTACCCCACCTCTTGAACATGTAAGGTGTAATTTTTCAAATCCACTTCGAAACACGTTTTTGCAGTCACTCCATAAAATCACTTTTTGGATGGGAGTTTAAAAAATTCCACCTGTTTTTTTTTTTGTTTTTTTTTAACTTAAAAAGATTGTATTGATCTGTAATGCCAGTCGATGTCAGTAGAGAATCACTTCAGATCCCGTACAATGACCTTCATAGACATGCAATTGTTTACATATTCTGACAAACAATAATAGTAAAACCATTCTTACTCCAGTTCATATCCTAAGCTTCCATTAAATGTATACACATGAATATAGAGTCTAATGCCAATATTTTAAGTCCACGGTAACCTACTGTCCTCTCTTAATAAAGATCCTCGTAAGAGTGTCCAGAGTCATGTATTTGGTACAGTTCCAGGTCTGGAGGGGGATGCACTCACTCCCTCCCTGTTCTCTATGGCCGACTGTTGATCCCCAGGACAGCAGAAATAGGGACGCTGGGTGTCTCTGGATGGTTTAATTTCAAACACACAGATCTTTAATCATAACAGATCAACAAGATAGTCCCCAGCTTTTCCGTGTCATCCCCATCCTGGGTGTGCCCCTCCGGATATATGATGAAAGACTGACAAGCAAAAGACCGAGTGTCAGGAGCCCAAGACTGATTGCCTGAAACTTGGTATCCCGACACTTGGTAATTGCCCACGGCAGAGTTTTTTTTTCATGTTTCAGGGGGATTCACCCCCGCATGCCCCTTACTTTAGATAAACTCTGCCGCAGGCAATTACCAAGTGTCGGGATAATGAGTTTCGAGCAATCAGTCTCAGGCTCCTGACATTCTGTGATTTGCATTTCAGTCTTTCAACATACTCCTGCCCCTCCTCCTCCTCCTTCAGCAGAAACCTACTGTATGCCACGGCCCACACGCATCTAAAAATTTCTGTCTCTCCAACCTGAGGTCACTCGTAATCGTATTTACAACTTCAATTTCTTGTATTTTTTTCTGCCATTGTTCTAATGTGGGAGGTGATGGGGATAACCATTGTACGGTACTACATTTAAGGCAGCAAGTCGGAGCATTTGGACCAGCTTCTGCAAATGCTTGGGCTCACTTAATAATAAATAATAATTTTATTTGTAAAGCACCTTTCAATAAATCAAGGCGCTGGACATTTTAAAACCATGATTTCAAATACAAATCTACAATACATATAAATAAAATCACACCATAATAACATCATATATTAAAATAAAAAAATAGTTTCTAATATAAAATACAAGCACCATAAAATTAACTTAATTATCCAGGAAGGCCATTTGCCATAAATAAGTTTTCAGGTCCTTCTTGAATACCTCCATGGAGGTGCACTCCCATAACCGGCATGGTAGAGAATTCCAGAGAGTGGGTGCAGCATGAGAAAAAGCTCTGCTGCCTGAAGATTTTAAACTCACTCTTGGAATCTCTAACAACCCCTCGTCGGCCGAGTGGAGCGATCGGCCAGGGCAGTAAGGCACCAGAGGTTTTCAGATAAGTTGGACCCTGATCGTGAAGGGCTTTGAAAGTCAATACAATGACTTTAAAGGTGATACGCCACTGTATAGGGAGCCAGTGCAGTTCGCGCACCACCGGGGTAATATGACATGACCTACTTGTCCCAGTCAAAACCCGGGCTGCAGCGTTCTGCACCAGCTGTAGGCGACGGATTTCAACCCCAGAAAGCCCAAAATAAAGGGCATTGCAGTAGTCCAAACGCGAGGACACAAAGGCGTGAACCAACACTGGCAAAGAGTCAGACGGAACAAGGTGCCTAACCCTGGCAATATTCCTAAGATGGTAAAAGGAAGTCCTGACAATGGCCGACACTTGAGATTGTAGGGTCAGCCGGTCGTCTAGGACAATCCCAAGGCTACGCACCCATTCAGAAGTCGGAAGTGACATGCTGCCAAGAAAAATTCCAGAAGGCGTGCCATCATGCGACCTCTCTATCTGACCATCCAGGTCCACAAACAAAACCTATGTCTTCTCTGAGTTCAACTTTAACCAACTAGAATCCATCCAACCTTGGATTTCATCCAGACAGTTGTTAAACACCGAGAGAGCTCCATCCTGGTCAGGTGCGAAAGACAGGTATAGCTGGGTATCATCTGCATAGCAGTGAAACCTCAGCCCATACTGTCTTATAATGTCTCCGAGGGGCAGCATATACACTGCAAATAACATGGGTGACAGCACGGAACCCTGAGGCACTCCACACAACAAAGAGGTTGGGCCAGAGGAAAAAAATCCCTACACAACTCTTTGTGATCTCCCAGTGAGGAATGAGGTGAACCATTGTAAAACAGTTCCCGACATTCCACAGATTTGCCTCAGGCGTGCTATCAACACCAGGTGATCCACAGTGTCAAAAGATGACAAGAGATCAAGGAGAACCAGAATGGAGCGTCTCTTCTGATCCCTTGCCCTCAGAAGATCATTAAGCACCGAACCAGCGCAGTCTCGGTGCTGTGCCTTTACGGAAACCAGATTGGAAGGATTCATAGATATTATGGATGGTTAAATGGTCTTCCAATTGGGCTGCCACTACCTTCTCAATAACCTTCCCAATAAAGGGAAGGTTAGAGATAGGTCTGTAGTTTGAGAAACAGTCTGCGTCCAAGGTAGCTTTCTTCAAGAGAGGTGTCACCACCGCCTCTTTCAGGGAGTTAGGAAACTCACCTGACTCCAAGGAGCACCAGACTATTTGCACCAGGACTGGACCAATGATATCAGAACAACCCAAAATAGCCGGCCCTGTGGCGCTGAGGGTTTGGCGTCCGGCGCCACACTCACGCCCACGGCGACCCGGTCCGAGACGGACTCGGCCACCGGGCTGGCAGGGGAAGGAAGGATCGAGACGTCCTGTGACAGCTCTCCTTCATTCGGGCGGGTGAGGGGTACATGCGGCGCTACAGTGACAGTGGCGACACATCTGACAAGGGAGCTGGCTGGCGTCAGCACGTAAGTCTGGCAGGGCGTCGTGCACGTCCGGCTCTCCAGTGGGCCATACTATACAACTAAAAATAGGGACCTCCACCTCTATGAAGCCTTCCCCGGGCTTCCTGTCCTGTGTCGCTGATCCCCCAACTAGTTACTAGAACCGTGGGCTGGAATATGGGGTGCCAGCTTTGCGGCCCCACCCTCTGGTGGGCAAGCCAGGGGTGACCAGGGGATACGGTCAGCATAGGAGGAAGACCGTGGGTCCGTGACCAGGGCAGATACCTGGTGGTAGGATCCCCCCCCCCAAAAAAAAAGAAAAAAAAAGAACAACCCAAAATGAGGAGAGTCGGTCCAGGGTCCAAACCACAGCTTGTGGGACGCACACTATGAATGATCCTTATAATATCCATGAACTCAGGCCGACAAAAGGAACTCCAAGAGAACTGGGGTACTGTGAACTCACTGTTCTACAGCATCACCCTTAGAGGTTGCCGGACACAAGTCTGCCCTGATGTCGGCCACTGTAGTTGCAAAGTAACGAGCGAGCTCCTCGCACTCTAATTGCAAAAAGGCTTTTCGAACTTGCAGACAGGCTGGGTTGCACAGTCTGTCTACAGTTTGAAACAGCTGAGCTGGTCGATTCTGAGCAACTGCAATCTCCCTGGACAGGAATTCTGCCTTCTTATGAGTGATTACAGATTGATAGATAGAATAATGATCCATCAATCTAAGGCGGTCGGCTTCAAGGGCGGACTTGAGCAACAACGCTCTAACCTTCGCCCCTGTCTCCGCATCTCCCTCAATGTCCCATCAAACCAAGGGGACTTGGGGTGAAGGGATAAAGGGCACTCATGAACAGGAGCAATAAGTTCCAGGACAGCCACAATGGCCTCATTATAGGCCGACACCAGCGTCTCTGGATTACTGCTCACCAACACGGGGGATGATAGGTTAAGGACCGCCGTAAGGCCCTGTGAAGTAATATTCCGTAATGGGCGGTACCTGACCATCTCCACAGGGGAATGCCTTCTAAGGGGGGGTGCAAAAATTGAACCTCACAGTGTAATTTAGGGAATCCCAGGATCATGTCCGTAAAGGTGTTAGGGAGAGTAATACCCAGAATTTCCTGCATGACTTGGTGGACAGAATTCCAATATATATTTAATACAAGGGAAGCCCAAAAAATGTGGAAATGTGACCCCCCCCCCATGTCTCCAGCATGCATGAGTGTTCATGGATTTAAAAAACTCAGTGACCGTGGGGGTAAGGAAGAATTACACAAGAATCTTCCAATTGCATTCCCTTCAGACTGGGAAGGCCTTCACCCTCTACCCTTTCTGCAACCAAAGAGCCAGGCTTTTCTGTGGAATGAGCTCCCAGCCCTCTTCCTCATACTTAAGGTAGACCAATTCTGTTTCTTTGTAACTTTTATGTTATTGCATTTGATACAAGTGAAATACAAACTTTTACATCTGAGATGAATCAGTATTTTTTTTTTACATTCTATTTAGTCTCTGTCCGTTTGAGTTTACCCCATCAATCTTATTGTCATAGTCTTATCGCCCACCCGCCACCACAGTCTCGCTTCAACCCGGCTGAAGCAGGGAGGACCGTGGTTCGCCCCCATGGAGGGGCCCTCCGGGGGGGGACAGGAGGGAGACTGCATCACTCTTGGGCCCCTGCCCCTTGAGGTGGGCTTTGTTTGGAGGTGCTGAGTGGGGACTCTGTCAGAGGTGTCATGTGCACGGCAGATGGTTTTTCCCTTACGTCTCGCCCTCTGGCTCGGCTATGCAATGTGCACCAGCGTGAGGAGTGCACACTCCTGTGCATGCTCACAGGAGTGCCGCCGCAGCCAGTACCCTTCGCCAGAGATTCTGATGCTGCCACCCCCAGTCTCCACTGGGGGTTGCCAGGCACTGGGATCTTTGCCCCCTCTCTCCCAGAAAAGGAGAGCAGTCCTCCAGATGCTCAATCCTTTCCTCTCCCACTGACCCCTGATGACCCGAGTCCACTCCCGAACCCGGGTCACCGGCGTGGCGCAAGGTGTGGTGTCCAGTGCCTTGACCCTCAGTGCCACTGGGCCAGCTCAATGAATCAGTATTACAGGTGCTAATACCATTATTACATTCAGCATGCAATGGCAGGAGCAAATATACAATTCAGATTTCATTATGTCAGTGAGAGATTATCCTTTATCAAGTACCCAGAGTAGTATAAGTATTGCCAAGTCCACCACGAATGAGAACATGCCCAGAATTTTCTTTCAAAACATCCCAGGAACTATAAAACTGCCCAGATAACTGGGATTGCTGTTCTCTGTAATCAGACTTGCCAGGAAATAAATGATCGTATGGTTGGATTATGCATAGCAAATGGCCAACTTCGACTTAACAGCTGACTTACTCTTTTATTCAAACTAGACATACAGAATTAGTTAGTTGCTGTATTGGTCCTTGTAAGAACAGATCCAGAAACAAATGGTTTGATACCTTTTATTGGACCAACATAGATGTAACAAAAGAAAACAGTTCTTCAGCTGTTGAATCAACCAAGTCCTTCCTTGGACGTTTATGCCAGTTGTCTGAAAAATCTCATTCTATTAACACCAAATAAAATTGTCTCCAGATAGGTCCAACACTGTATGAATGTGTGAAACAGACCATTCACTCTAGGGCATTAGTTCTCACGCTTTGTGACAGTGAGCCTCCCCAAAGACATAAAAAATATTTCAAGCCTCCCTCAAATTCAAAAAAAAATCATACATTGCACAATACACCAAGAATAAAGTGAGACTAATAAAGTTAACTGAGTATATTCTCTTTTTATTCCACTTATTGTTCTCCCACTCCCCAACCCCACATCCCAGGTTATCCTTGTCACTCCACTTTTCTGACTGTTTTACAGTTGTTACTCTGTTGTTCATTTGCTTTTCTGCCCTGCAAGTTACTCCGGGTCGGCACTGCCTCAAGGCAGCACCTTGTTTTTCACATATATTCTTTTTTCATAGCTAAGTCACTTCTCCATATATTTACTATTGCACAGTGGCAAGAAAATTTCTTGCTGTCTGATTAGTCAGTGGTGTTGGAACAGTGATATTATTAAGCATAACATCACTGTATGAAGTCCAGAGCACACATGACCCTCTCACATGAAAAATCCCTGTTAGAAATCACTACACATAACTCAGTTCCCCTAATCTGTCCACATGTGGTTCCACAGACTTTAACATTTCGATTTCTACCTTCAGTATATTTGCCACGCATAGCACCCATCTGTGTCCTGTGTGCCCCAATATGAACCACAACTAGAAAATTTAAAATAAAAAAAAATGCTGTAACTGAATTCAGCTTTTTCTCTGCTTTCGACAACTCATAACTGTGGCTTCTCACTTATCGCTTCTTCCCCAACTTGAAGGTGTAAGCGCCCCCCACAGTCCCAGTCCATAACACCTCAAGACACAAGTCATCTGCAGGAAGCGAGCTATAAAGCACCTCACTTAAAGCAGTAAGTCTAAATTACAAGTTCCACCATACTGCAAACTTTTTTCCCTCCTCAACTTGCTGTAATATGCCGCTTCTCAGATATGGCTCACAGCACAGAAGTGTGTGCTAACTCCTGCAGCTCAGTTTCTTTATTTTTTGTTTTAAACAAAAAAAAAAACAACTTTGAACCACCCCCTACCTCCCTCAGGGTTCTGGCCAAGAGATCCAATAGTGGCACCGGCAGCAGGCCAGTGAAGATGGGATGGGGGCTGACTACTGTGGGGATGGGGTGGAAGGCTCCCTCAAAATCTGTCACCATAACCATAATCTCCCGGTACAACAATTAAATACAGCAACAAGTGTACTGGGAGAATTGCAAGGAAGACGGGGTGGGGGGCACAGGAAAGCATATGTAACCACATGGGGGAGCAGGAAGCAGAGGCACCTCTGCAGGCAGCATCACTGAGAAAGGAGCTCCACCTACTGGTGGAAAAATATTCTGGACTTTTTCTTGAAAACATACCTCCACACACAACAAAATCAAATAAAAATAAATACAAATTTTTTATCTTTTCCTTTTATTAACAAATGAGCCATTGTATAATAGCAATAATACCCCAAGGGTGGAGTCGTGCTGGGATAATGTCAGTTCTCCGGTGTTGGATGCACTTGGCCTTCAGCCTTATACCCAACCACCCAAGGGGTGACATTATCCCAGCACGACAGACACCCTGTTGTGCATTATTGCTTCATTGTAACACCATGCCACCATGGACCACCACTCATGTGAAATTCACCTACAGGCACCACAGGAGGGGAGATTAAAGGCCTGTCCTGTCTGGAGTGCACAAGCAGCATTGGAGGCAGCGCTACCCCTTGGGTAACTTTCAATGCAAAAAAACTAAATTACCTACTCTGCCTGTTTCCTCTCTATCTGGAATAACTAACCTAGCTACCATAATCTCACCCCCTTATACGCTGTTGTTAAGCAGCTTTTTGTACCCTTACCCCAGGTCACACCTGAAAACAAGCGTTGGCTTACTGTGCCTTTCCCAGTCACCAATTTACATAAACACACCTACTGCAGAAACAAGCCTTGACTCAGCATGCTTTCCCAGTCACCAATTTACATAAACACATCTACTGTAGAAACAAGCTGTGACTTGGCATGCCCTCCCAGTTATCAAGTTACATCTACACATACCTAGAAACAAGCTGTGGCTCAGTAGGCTTTTACTGGTCACCAATTTGTGTATGAGCAAAGAAATTCCGCTGTCATTATCCATGTTTAGTTTTCTTAATCCTTTCACACAAAACATCCAAAATTTAAAATTTAAATACTGCAAATTTTCAGGCTTGACTGGGCCTCCCCTGAAACAGCCTGGGGCCTCCCTGGGGAGGCTGGCCTCACCATTTGAGAACCACTGCTCTAGGGAAACCCCCGGATGTGTGGTGGTGTTCCATGTTGAAGACTATAGAATGGAGGTTTTCTACCTATGGCAATAGGTGGATGTGGTTCCCAAGAGTGGACAGGCTATTTCACACATTCATACAGTGTTGGACCTATCTGGAGACAATTTTATTTGGTGTTAACAGGGCTACAAATAGATCAGCATTTAACATTTCAACAGCATATAACAAAACTAATAAGGAAAACAAATGCAAAGATTGGAGCAATAAGACGTATATCAGACTGTATGACAAAAGAAATGAGACTGACCATGGTAAATCAACTAGTACTACCGGTAGTCGACTATGGAAGTTACATTTATAGACACACTGCAAAAAAATAATTAAATAATTTAGATGTACTTTACAATAAACTTGCAAGATTCGTGTTAAGGTGTGATTTTAGAACTCACCATTGTACTATTGCAACCCCCAGGTGGCGCTATCCCAAGGGCTACTACCCCTGCCTGCCTAACTGCTAACAGGTTGAGGGGCCTAGGTTCTATGGCGAGTGCCTCCACCCAGAGGTCAGAGTTTACAGTTGTTCGACTAACTTGGTCACAGCCCACTGGGACACTGAGATCCCCTTTTATTCCTACTAGTGGCCCACACAATACACCATGAGTATCTTCACTATTTACACTTACCCCCAGTACTGGGTTGGTCAGCTTGACTCTGGGGACCCCCTGTAAAACACGATGATGTAATACGATAGCCACTGTACAATACTTTAAACATAAACGAATACCTCAGTCAGTGTAACTTAGCTGAAACAAACAGATCTGATTTATTTAAGGGGCTGTAACAAGGACGGAAATCAGATTAATTAGATTAGACACATTAATAATCACAGTATTGTGCGCATATTCAGAGTCCCAAAATGTTACTTTACTGGGTACCCAGGTTGGGGGCGAGCCACGTCCGTTGCCCGGGGTTGGCCGGCAGGTGCAGATGGATGGGGCCCTGTAAAGAAAATATGCACAACACCTAATTGTAATCCGGAGCCGGGTGGCTCAGTCTTTGAGGAAATGAAACAGCAACAATTAGATGACACACTTGCAATCTGATAAACAGATGTCAGGGAGCTACCCTGATTTGTACTCAGAGACCCAATACTGAAGACTGGATAGAATGCAGGTTGTCCTGGATTGCCAGGAGAAACAGAATAGCTAGCCCAGCACTTGTGGTAGGGCTCACTTGCACTCAATGCAGGCGGATGCAGTCCGAGTGATGCTGGCTATGACTTCCAGCTCACTGCACATTTTATACGTACACAGAACACTACCAGGCAAGCAGCTGGTCACTTCACTCGAACGCTACCTGCATCTTGGTCATTCAGCAGATTGAGCCTGGCTACAGAGGCATTCTTCTCTGACTCAAACTCGGATTCAGTCCGAACGTTACTTTTGCTCTCACACTCTGCTCGGATTCAGTTCGAACCTTGCTAAGGAATCACATTCCCAGCACAACACACAGTTCACAACATGAGAACTTACTTAAATCTCAATCTACACAAGCACTAAGCACATTTATATGTAAAGGTCACTTACTGTACCAGACCACAGAGTCCTGACAGGTCGATCGCAATTCTGCACACTTTCAGTCTTCTTCAGGTTAAGTCTGGTCCCAAAATGACTTCTGCTTCCTCTTTCACTCTGAAAGCTTGGATTCAGTCCGAATTACACATACTAACGGCTGCAGGCTGACTTTGGGGCCTCACACGCACTTCCCGCGCAAATCACTGCGCACCAACGGCTGCCCGAACACACAGGGCGGTTTCCCTCTCAGCTCCCAACTGCAAAATGGTTCTCTTCTGCCCCAAACCTCAGTGCACTTCAGCATTTACTTCCTCTTCAGAGTTGCAGTCTGAAAATTAAGGTTCCTCTTCTTTACTTCTTCTCCATGCATGTTGCCCATGACTTAGGCCACAGCAATGGCTTTCCTTTTACACATAAAATTCGGAGACTTGGTCCAAGAAAACACGGTTCTTTTCTCTCCCTCCAGGAGAGCTGAAGACAGACAGGCCATTTAAAAGCCTCCCACGTGGTTCCCATGCTGCCCCGTGGGCAGCAGCCCCATGAGCTGCTCACTCTTCCAGCTCCATGCTCAGGTTGAATCTCTCAGCAGGCAGTCCGGGCATTTCCCACAAATCCAAAAGGTTTCAGTTGGCTGAGTCTCCTTGTCAGTCACAACAGGCTCCCTCTATTGGTGAAAAAAGGCGCCAAGGTCTAAACTACACTTCCCAGAGGCTCTTGTCATACAATCCCCTTGTGGCTGGCTCCACTTGAGAGTCCAAGTTCTGATTTGCCAGCTGGCTCCATTTTTTGGAACCCCTTCCCATTGATTGGTCCATTTCAGTAGTCCGGGACCAAAATGAAAGAGCAACACCACACAGTCCTTGCTGAAGGGAAAGCAGCTTAGACAAACTGTACTTTAATTATCACTCTAACAGATTACCAGCAAACAATTACATCTCATGAAAGGGCTCCCTCTGCATATATAGCGACCGCAGAAATGGAGCGATTTGCTCAGTGGCCTAGGTGGGACTCGAGCAGGGAAACACACAGACCCCCCCATTGGTAGGTGGGTTACACAATGTATACAAATTTAGGTTGGAATCCACTAAACTTGCGGGCCAAGAGTATTTGGTTAAATCAGGTACTGGGCATACTTAAAAATAAATCACCAAATAACCTAATAACCAAATTACAGAAGCCAAATCATGGACTAAATAATACCTAGGGACTTAATAATACCTAAAATAACAAATCGATTTAGTGAAATGACTCTCCAGTATCAGGTTGCTTCCAGCTGGAATTGTCTGCCCCTTTTCTCCGATATTTAAATGTCACTGCTACTGTCTTTAAAACAGCAATGAATCATGAACTTGGAGTTCGCTGCTATTGTAATAGGTGAGAAGAATGAAGTGGCTAAATGGTCGCCTGCTCTGTTTGGTTGATTTCTGTAATTTATTTGTTACTATTTGTATGTCTGATAGTTTGTATTTTTGTATTTTGATATTATTGCAGCAACTCAGCTTTTTATATAAACAGGTATGCCTTGTAAATAGGGATTTTCAGAACCCTAATGGCTGTACTACTGTATAAATAAAATGTTACCTACCTACCTACAAATGGAGCCAAAGTCAATTTCTCTGGTATAAAATTAGGGGACCAGGGCAGAACCGGACCAGAAATCGAGAGACACGTGTGCAAAATACCCTTAAGGAAGGTATGGGACATTTCCAATTGTTCCATCTTGTGTTTGTCAATAGGGGCATGGAAGGCTGAAACGGCAGGCACGTGTACCTTAATGGAGGAATGAAGGAGTACTGCAGACTGGAATCTGATAAAGATAGGAGGTAGGCTAGTACAGTATTAATAGGACACACAAATGGGTCCTCAGAACTAGAAGGTCACCAAATGGAGGCACACTTCCATTTCAGTGCATAGGTGTGTCTTGTGGAAGGCTTTCTAGTTGCCAGAAAGACAACATCTACTGTATCTGGGAAGAAATCATAAAGTGTGCAGTAGCAATGTTCTCAGGAGCTATGCAAGTAAGTGAAGGGAACATAGTTCTGGAAGGACCAGGGACTCCCTGTCCTGTGACTGTAGACCCTGACATGGTGGTAACTGAACAGAGCACTCCACTGCCAGATGCTGTAGGAGTAGAAATCATGTCTGGCGAGGCCAGTGGGGGGCTACCAGAAACAAGGTGGCCCACTCTGCTTGTAGCTTGAGTAGAACCCTTTTAATCAGAGGGATCGGAATGAACACATAAAGGACCCTCTCTCTCTCTCTCCAGGACAGGGACACTGCATCTCACCAAAAAACTCCAGGTCCTGAAACAAGCATGCAGAAATGCAGCAGTTTGTGTTGTATGGGAACGCAAAACGGTCCAACACTGGATGACCCCTATCTTGCTCTTAGAAAATGGATAACCACCCCAGTTGGTCCCCAGATCCCATAGAACTTCCCAGGGCTGCTCCAAGCATGGATACCTGACCTCCGAGGCTGCTCAACACAAGCCCTTTGTCTTCCCCTACCAGCAAAAAAGACAAAATCTACAGACCCGTAGCTTTGGATGGTCTGAAACTTCTCTCTCTGGCCCAAGCCGAGAAGATATTCCACACACAGTCATAGGCTGCAGATGTAGATACCTTGCTGGCGGCCATTAAGGTATCCACTACTTTTTTAGAAAAACCCTGTCTTAACAGTCACCTCCACTCAGGAGCCAGGCCACCAACTGTATCGCTTCTGACTGGAAGCAGAATGGGCCCTTGGAAGAGAAAGTTCCCCAGCACGGAAGCCGGAGTAGGACCTGCTGAACTAGATTCACTAGGTCTGAGAACCATGGCCTTCTTGGCCATTCTGGGGCTATCAGAAGGAAGCTTCCTTTTAATTGCCTTATTTTGTGAAGAACTTTGGGAAGGAGTGGTAGCAGAGAGAACAATTACACTCTGAAGAAATCCCACGTTTGAGTCAGAGCATCCACCACCTCCATCTGAGGACATTGATACTGACTGAAGAACCTCAGTATCTGCGCATTTTCTTTTAATGTGAAGAGGTCGATCTGAGGGCAACCAAACCTTCTGCACAGGAGTTCAAATAGCTCCGGGTTCAACATCCATCCCCTGGATGGACTGTCTCTTGACTCAGCCATTCAGCCTGGATGTTTAGGTCTCCTGCCAGATGAACAGCCAAGAGAGTGAGAACATTTTTTCTGCCCACAGCAGCACTTTGGTTGCTTCTGCCAGAATCTCCTTGCTTCTTGTGCTTCCTTGGTTGTTTAAGTACACCATGGTGATGGCATTGTCCTACCTTGCCTTCACTGCCTTAGACTATACTCAATTGTGGAAATGAAGAAGAGCAAGTTGTACTGTCCTCATTTCCAATATGTTTATCTGTAGCCACTGCTCCTGAGGGGTTCAAATGTCTTGGACATGTACGTGGTCCAGGACCATGCCCCAGCCCAATAGGCTGTCATTGGTCATTAATATCAACTCTGGCAGGGCTTCCAGGAAAGACCCCTTTCTGAGGTTCTCGGAAATTTCCCACCAAACCAGCGACTATCTGACTGACTGTGGAAGCACGATTAGGGCTTGGTAGTCTTCTGAAGCCAGATTCCAGGCCTCCAGCATCCTGTTCTGGAGGGGTTGCTTATCCAAGTGGGCGCACAGGACTAGTTCTATCACTGCAGTCATCAGCTCCAGAATCCAGAGAAGCTTGTGAGAAGACACAGATAGCTGGCAGCCCAGCCAGTGAACCTCTCGCCTCAGAGTCTCCTTCCTGGACGAAGAGAAGGCTTTCCTCTCATCTGTCCTGAACACCTCACCCAAGTGTTCTAACTTCTGAGATGGAATGATGGAGTTCTTCTCCTGACTGACAACACAACCCTGCATCTGCAACACCGCCAGGGTCTTTGACACTGACCTCCTCACCATCTGAACAGATGACGCTCAGATGAGCAAGTTGTCCAGGTAGGGATATACATGATGTCCCTCCTGTCTCAGTTGTGCTACTAGTACAATCAGGACCTTTGAGAATACCCTGAGTGCTGTCGCCAGCCCAGAGGGAAGCGCCCGGTACTGGAAATGCTGTCCCTGAATCGTGAACCTCAGAAACATCTGGTGCGACTGGTGAATAGGGATGTGAAGATAAGCATCCTTCAGATCTATGGACAGTAGATAGTCCCCAGGTTGGACATCTTGAAGGTTGTGTGGTAAACAAACTTATTTAGGTGCTTTAGGTCCAAAATTGGTCAGAAACCCCTGACTTCTTGGGAACCATAAAGTAAACTGAGTAGAATCTCAGACCATCCTTGCTAGTGGGCACCGGGACAACTGCCCTAATCTGTAACAGGTGGCCCAATGTCTGGCTCACTGCCTGTCTCTTTACTGGGTTTTGTGGTACATGGAATTGCAGGAAATTACATCTTGTGGGCACTACTGCAAACTCTATAGCATGTCCTAGAGCAAGGATTTCTAGTTCCCACACATCTGACGTCATTTGGGCCCAACTCTGGTAAACATTCTGCAGTCATCCACCAAGGGAAGAGATGTAGAGATAGGCCTGTGTACCTTAATTGGCTGTTACCGCTTCATCGCCCTGCAGCTCCATTATGCCTGTGGGCAAAGGATCCTCTGTTACTGCTGCCCTTAACCCATTCTTACCAGTATCACCATATGGCGTCGGGACCATCCGTTGCTTAACCCGACCCAAAATGGCCATGCAAAACAGAATGAGATCCAAAACAGGTTCCCTTATTTTGTGGGTTTCTGAAATTCTGAAAGGGACAGAAACCAACTCGAGCCTCCTGCTGCCATGAACCTCCTCAACCTCCAGACTTTGAGTTTGTTTTCTACTGCTGTTTTGACACTGGAGTCATTCCATCTTATCTTGGATGTCCTTTAAAATGTAGTCCAATCTGGATCCAAATAATAGCCCACCTTCAAAGGCTAGGGTAAATAGCCTTGCCTTCGACACCTGCTTGGCGACCCAATGCCTAAGCCAAATACCCCGCATGGCTTCCACAATGTGACAAGTGAAGTGGTCTGACATCCACAAATTGTCCAGTGTGTCATCCCCAGAAAACTGGATGCCATGGATATCAGTTTCAAAATGTTCGCCACTTCTGAATTGGGTGGGGGAGTGAAACTAGCCAGGACCGTGACCCATGGGTTCAAGGCTCTGGAAACAATAAATGATATGTATGAGATGCCAAGAGTTACTCTATTCGAGCCAAAAGCTGTTCTGCATGAGGCGCCCACCCTCTTATCGTGGCTATCGGTATGGTTCTGTGCTTAACGGAATTATGTACGGCCTTATCTGCCAAGGGAGGAACCTTCCGCTTCTGGAAGCTCTCCTCTAAAAAGGGATAACAT
Organism: Neoceratodus forsteri; assembly: GCA_016271365.2. NCBI lineage: Eukaryota > Metazoa > Chordata > Ceratodontiformes > Ceratodontidae > Neoceratodus > Neoceratodus forsteri. The sequence goes on along the minus strand of JADMNL010000032.1, from coordinate 121,560,244 downwards.
CTCACCCTCAGTCTAGAGAGATGCTTGTGCTTATCTGCCCTGGCCCAGTCCTGCTAAATAATGTGGTTGCAGTACACAAAGTCTGGAAAACACTTCAGAGCGGAGGAGGAAGCGGACAGTATTGGATTTACACCCAAGGATTCCATGACTTGCACCTCCTTCAGCTGTAATGCCTGACAAGCATCCATCATGAGATAGGATAGAGACTTTGTATCAAACGGGAGAGATTGGAATCTTTTTCTTAGGCTTCATCTACCCCCCTCCTCCTCAGAGGGTTCCTCCTCTTAATTGAAAAGTACGGATCGGTCAGGACTTTCCCTTTGGCCTTCTGTATCCTCATCTTGACCTTCAACATTGTCAGGGTTGGGGGCTGTCTGTAGATCTTGGTGAGCACCATCGCACTGCTCTGGCGTACCTGGACATGCCAGTGTGGGCCCCCCCGACATGAGGATCCTGCTTTGAGTTTGGGTGTGTTGGTGGGGATGTCCTGCAGAACATGAGAACTTAGCATCTCATTTAAAAGCAGCAAAAGGGATTTTAGCAACTCAGTACCACCATACTCTGCACCAATTAGCACCTCTGACTTTTTTGCCCCCAGCTGGAATGCATAAATCATCCCAAAACTGTTTACTGGAGGTGGGACCTTGCCTGAGGTGCCTCCCTAAAGAAGAAATCTGTCCATGTCAGCTGAAAAAACTGCATAGTAGTGCTTTTTCTCCCTGCTTTTGTTTAGGTTTTAGCCATGCCAGTTAAAATGCAGCCAAAAATGTGGTCTGCATCAGCAGGAAGTACTGAGGGAACCGCAAGATGCATGCATGGACACGCATCAGGTCAATGTGGTCACGCCGATGCACGTGACGTATCTACATTGACTGTGAACATGCCCAGCTACCAATGGTGTGGAACTCACGCCCAAGCAATCACCCAAGAAGACAAAGGTGGGAAACCTCCATGGTAAAATGTCAGCAATGGTGGAGGTTCACATGGTGGTCTGGCATTGAAAGGAATGCCTGACTACAAACAAAGTGCACCTCTGTACTGTTGGAGGCTTCTATGAGCCTAAAAACCTAGTAGACAAGCAGCAAAGCATAGCTGGCTTGGTGGCGTGGAGAGCAGAGGCACCCATGCCTGACCTGTCACCATGCCGGTGACCTGGGTTCCAGGACGGACTCAGTTTGCTGGGGGCTGGCCAGGGAGAGGAGGACTGAGCATCCAGAGGACAGTTCTCCTCTGGGGAGGGAGGAGTTGTGGGTCCCAGTACTCATCTGGCCCCTAGTGGAGGCTCGGGGACAGGCAGCCAGTACCAGCACATTGGGGCATGGAGAGATGCCAGCTGTCAATATCCCACACACGGTAGCATATGTGGTGCATCTGGATGGCACTGCACATCCATTCTTCCAGTACAAAACAAGGAAAATGGCCGGGTGCAGCATGGGATGACACTGACCCCCTCCCGGAACCAGATCTGTCTCGTAGGCAGTGAGGTGACCACCATCGACCCCCACCCTAGGGGGTAAACTGTGGGGAAGCACTGGGAAGAGGTAAGTCCCTGGGATGCCGGGTGACGGGGCTGGGGGGGAGGTTGGTGGAGGGCTAAGCCTGCACTGTGGCAGGGGATAAAAAGATTAATGGCAAAAAAGGCAGCAAATCATAGGAACTGCTATGCAAGGGATGGAGCTCTGCCAGACAAACAAACCAAGTCTCCATAATCCAAATCAGCCCCAAGCACTTCTTTCTCTCCCAAGGCAAAATAAGCCAACAGGAGCAAAATAAACTTCATATTCCTAGAAGAGGGAGTGTCTGACATTCAGATAACGCTGAGGGAAGAAGGAGACAGGAGAAGGAGAAGGAGAGGGTAGGACAGGTAGAGCTGTGTACTAGCTGTGCCCCTCAAAAGAAAAAAAGTTTACTTACCTGAAAAAAGGGGCACCAGGCTAAGGAAAATAAAAATGAGACCTGTAGACCTAGCTACAGTACTGGCCCGTAGCCACCAATTCATGCACACTAAACAGTGAAAGATAGCACGTGAGTCAGTTTGAAAGCTGCAGCTGAACAGGCACAATTTTTAAATTTGAGGGTGCTCCCTGAAAACAGGTAGCCCTAACCTGCTCCACAGTTGTGCAACTCAATCAATCAGTCAATCAAAATCTTTATTTAACCAGGCGGGCACCGTTGAGCAAGCTCATTTTCAAGGTGGACCTGGGACAAACAATAGGTAATACAATATAGGTGAGAACAACATACGATTTCAAGTGTTGTGTACAACAAATTACAATTTAGGTGAGATCAACATACAATGTCAGTTATGGGTACAATAATTAGGCAACGGCAGTAAAATTGCAAGTAAAATGGTACCAAAGATTGTAAAAAAAAAAAAATGTTAATTACAGATAAATAATTTGTGCATCGTATACAAAGTGCAGGACATGGGGGAAACAGTAGGCAAAGCATGTGCTCATTCAAAAAAAAAGCAGATAAACAGACAAACATAGGGGTTGAAAGTCACGGGTAAGAAGATATAAAGTGGATATAAAGTGTAGATGTGGGGATGGGAGTGAAGGAGGAAGGAGTGGGTTCGGCAAAAGAGTGTCTGACCAAGAAAATAACAAACACACTGTAGATCGAAGAAGTCCTGAGAGAGTTCTCCTATGCTGCCTACTCCTGGAGTGGCAGCAAAGACTGGAGAATCTTGACTCTCAGAATGACCACGTGCCCAGGGTTCTATGCTGACTGACAGCTTTGGGCTATGCCACTACCCCAGTAGAGGTACTCATTACCAATATGTATTAAACTCACCATTGACAACGTGGAGCGATACAGAAAGTCCTGGCGGACACAGAGTGGCTTCTGTATGCCAGACAGGCCTGGGCCACCAGGGCTTTGGCTCTGTCTGTGGGCAGGAATACTGCCTACTACTGTGTCCAACACTGCACCAATATACTGGAGGCATTGACATGAAATGAGGATGGATTTTGGTACACTGACCGTGACCTCCCTCCAGGTCCTTGAGCAATTGCTGAGTTTGGGATACTGAGTACTGGACCACTAGCCTGGACAGGCCCTGCAGGAGCCAATCATCTCAATAAGGGAAGATATAAAGTCCTTCCTTCCAAAGAACTGCTGCCACAACTATGAAGCATTTGGTAAATCGTGTGGTGCCAAGGATAAGTCAAAAGGCATACTGTACTTGGAACTGACGACTGTCCTCCAGCATAAAGTGGAGGTATTGCCTGAGACATTCAGATTTTGATATCTATGCACAAAGAATGACATAGAGACTGACATAATTTAATATCTTAGATCATCTTTATTTCACACCAGTGAAATTAAACAAAATGGGCAGACTCTCCTCTGATGTATGTACCAGATGCGGTAAGGAGAGTGGGTTGCTGTTATATAGCCTTTGGTCATGTGAGGTAGCCCAGACCTTATGGGAGAATATTAAATCCAAAGCTGACCCTGTAATGGGTTTGGAATACCTCTTCATGCCATAAATCTACGTCATGAGGGATCTGAATAGAATACTTGTAGGAGAGAAGAGATTTCATATTGCAGTCATCTCAGCCTCTGCCAAAGGAGTGCTAAAACACTGGCTTGATCAAGAAAACATCAGTTACCAGGAACAGTATCAAGATCTATTACTAAACCTAAAAACTGAAGAAAAACGTTTGCAAGTCTGAATAATAAGAATGTCTGGGTAAACTATTAATCTTAAATTCACTTCCACAGGGGAATGCCTCCCAAGGACCATTACTTTAGTCAGGTGCAATGCCATCTGGAAGAAACCTGGACTTTACCTCTTGCTTTACCACATACATTTCATGTCTGTTGTTGGCGGCCGCCACTCTCTTGAACAACTTAACTGAATGAATTTCTAACTCTATGTAAACAGTTATGGTGAAATGTTTGTATCGTGTGTGTCTGTTTTGCACACCTTTGCTACTTGCTGTGTTTTGTGATGCCTGTAATGAACTGCAATATAGTACATCTATTTTTTTAAAAAGCATGCTTACAGCATCGTCAGTACAGTAGCCATCTCTGTCACTGGCTCCATCAACTGCCTCCGTTGTCGTTCAGGATGAAAATGAGGTAGTATATAATCCTGATCTTCTGGACATGCAGGAGGAGAGGAAGACCCCTATGAAGGGGGTTTCCTTCCAGCTCAATCCTATCCTCTTGCAGTGAGGACTCTGTGGTTTATAACACCAGGTCTCCTCCTGAAGATCTCTCATTACAAGTTTTATTCAAGCAGATACAAAATGTAATGGAATTTGAGGGTGAAGAGGAAGACTCCAGTAAGAGAAATGTAATACACTTTTTGGAAGTAATAGCAGCAACCACTATTGTGGTACCTCCTGTTTATCTTGCTTTACAGGATGCCACCTTTGCTGCTTGGCACAGGCCTAGTACTTTGCCTGCAGTCCCCAAAAACGCTGAAAAACAGTACTTTGCTCCATCTGTCATGCCCTATTATTAGTGTTGCTCGAATAGTACCTTGGTGGAGCCGTTTGACATCCATCAGATAGTGCAAGTATCCGACCTTGAATCCGACTTCAAGTTCGATCAGTCAGATGTCAGATCCACAGTCAGATACCCTTGAATCCGTAGGATCCAGCAATGAATAGTTGGATCCAATGTGGATCCGACAAATGGATCCATCAGATCCATTCTGATCACCGGATCCATTTGGTGGATCTGGGATGGTCAGATCCACAGCCGGATAGTGCTACTATCTGATCGGATCCACTATCTGGTAAAAAAGCTGGTATCTGGTAGGATCCGGGTTTATGGGATACTATCCGAGCAACACTACCTATTATGCTTCCCAGCCTGAGATCAATTCTGTTATAATCATGGCTGCTCATTATTGCTGTAGGACTCCTAGAGTCATGAGCACCTTGCCTGTAGACAAAGAATCCCGGAAACTGGATGCCATGGGCAAAAGGACTTTTGCCTCTGCCACGTTGGGGCTTCGCAAATTACCAGTCTTACATAAATAAGTATTAAAAGAGCCTCTGGAAGTCTGCCATGACTACTATTCAGACTGTGTCAGATAGTCCTGCAAAATCAGAACTCCTTAAAGCTGCCTCAGCTGGTCTGAATACTTTAAAATAATTTATTAGGGTCAGTATATGATACATAAGATGCTGCTGTTAGGTCTGCTGCCTCTGGTATCTGCCTCAGGAGATATTCCTGGCTTACAGTAGCAGGCTTTGTTACTGATGTACAACAGGCCATACTTGGTGCCCCTTTTCAAGGCTCCAGGTTGTTTGGACAGGATGTGGATAATACACTGAAAGACCTTCAATCATTCAAAATGACTCTGAAGTCTGTGAAGTCCTTGGCCCCACAAAATTTTAGAGGTCGTAGTAGAGGTACTTTTCAGAGGCCTACAGATCATGGAGGCCATGGATACCATGCACAATACTGTGGTAGAGGAGGCGGTCTCCCTGCAGGGCCCACTGCCCCATGTGGCCATTGCATGGTGATCAACAGTTCCAGTTCCGGTGGCCCTGCTGACCCTGGCACCTTCTGACTCACCATTTCCTCCCACTCCATGGTTACCACCAGGGGTACAAGTGGAAGGAAGAGTCTCCCTTCATCTTCCAAAATGGAGGGAGATTCCCCACAGAAGAATGGGTCCTAGAAACAGTACAAAAAGGGCATGCACTGGAACTACTCTCCAAACCTCAAGTGCACCCACAACCTCCCACTCATTATCCTCCGGGACAGCTATCCCTGTTCAGAGGAGAAGTACAGTCTTTACTTCAGAAAAAGGTCTTAGAACCTGTTCCTCCCAAATAAAGGAACAGGGGTTCTATTCCAGGTACTTTCTGGTCCTCAGATTCACAGAAGACTTGCATCCAGTTTTGGGCCTCAGAGCCCTGAACAAATTCATTGAATACGACATTTTCGAAATGATGTATTTTCAGGCTTTCATTTCCCCTATGCAAAAATTGGATTGGCTTTGTGCTCTGGACATACTAAAAAAAGCACTCACTGACTCATGGGGAAATGGGAGAGCTTTCTGGAATAACATAAAAGATGTCACAGGACAGAAGACCAAATCACCCCCGACTGTTCTCAAAATAAACGGGTCTATTACACTGGACCAAAAAGTAATTGCCAATACTCTCAATGATGCTTTCACTGACCTCAGCAGCATCGTCCCCCCGACTATTTCAGTGTCAGCAACACTCATCTGCCCACCCATCAGACTTCACCAAATAACCGCTCGCCCCTTCTACTTCAGAGCAGTTAATAAAAATACAGTCAAGAAATTCATCTCCAAAGCCACTGGCTACACCAGAGAAAGTGCTGATACACTGGACCTCAAGCTACTGTCACTCACACTAGAGGAAGTACTGGAGCCGCTCACCAGGATCTTTAATCTCTCCCTCTCTCTCTCTCTCTCTCAGCCAGTTCCCGGATAAATGGAAGTCAACAACAGTCACTCCAATCCACAAAAGCGGTGACCAGAACCATTCATGGGAATTACCACCCTATCTCTATCCTCCCACCCCTCTCTAAGGCCCTAGAACGGATAGTAGCGGACCAGCTCACCGACTATCTGAGCAAATATAACATCCTTTGCCAGCAGCAACATGGGTTTAGAAAAGGGCATAGCACTGCCACTGCCCTTCTTGAGTTCATGGGTTCCATCCACAACTCCCTAGACCAAGGTCTCCTAACTGGGGCTATATTCATAGACCTGTCAAAGGCTTTTGACACCATCCAACATCGCCTCCTGCTATGTCAGCTACTGGACATTGGCCTCTTGACTGAATCTGTGACATGGTTCAACAGCTACCTTGGAAACCAGACCCAATGTGTAAAAATAATGGAAGTACTCTCCAACACTAAAGAAGTTCACTCTGGTGTCCCCCCAGGGCTTCATCCTGGGCCCACTACTTTTCAGCCTGTTCCTCAACCCTTTCCCCACCTCCAGTCCACTACAGATAATACTCTATGCAGATGACACTGTGATTCTTGCCTCCCATCAAGAACCATGCCACCTTCAACAAGCCCTTCAGCATGGTTTCACCATGGTTGAAAACTGGTTCAAAGAACATAAGTTAATTCTTAATTAAATAAAAACCAAGACCATGATCTTCACCAGCCACCAAAACAAGCATAAACATCTCCAACTCTCCTTGAACACCTGCTTAGGTAGCCCTCTGGAGAAGGTTGAATCCTTTAAATATCTAGGAATCACCTTAGACTCCCACCTGTCCTACGCTACCCACATAACCAATGTTGCCAAAACTGCAAACTCCAGACTGGGTCTACTCTATCGCCTTTGGTGGTGCCTGACCAAAGAGGCACTCACTGCCACTGTTCAAAGCTCAATTGTCTCCCAGATAGACTATGGCCTACTCATCTATGGCGCCGCCACTTGCACGGCACTCAGAAGGGTGTCCATAACCCTAAACAAGGCCTGCCAACTCATCATTGGAGCAAATCGCCTCACACACACCTGCGACCTCTATACACAAATGAACTGGCTGCAACTTGAAAATTGAATCCATTACCAAACACTTATGGTGGCAAAAAAAATCCAGTTGGGGATTGCCCCCTTCCCCGGAGTCTGCACCCTTCTCCAAACAAAAAAACAGCTCTAGAATCACCAGGGGATCGAAGCCTCAATTGTTTCAGATACCTCACTGCTGCACAAACCAAGGCCAACGATCATTCACCTACAGGGCCCCCACCTGGTTTAATGGTCTCGCCTATGGTACTATCACCACCACTGGTCTTGGTGCCTTCAAATCCAAGCTCCGTAATACCCTTGTTGCCTCCAGCACCTGTTACTGGCATGGCTAATTTATCCGTCACCGAGCCTCCTGTGCTCACCTCTGCCGGGCCCATGCCCACCGCACTTGCCCTCCAATGGACCACCTTCCTCTCCGCACTTACTCCTGACACCACCTGGCTGCCTCGCACTCTTTCCAACCCCCACACTATCCCCTCCACCAACCCTTCTCTCCTCCCAGCTCCTCTCTGACACCTGCTACTGTCCTCTTCCTTTCTCCTCCTACCCTCCCGCTCCTATATTTATCACTTGTCTTCTTTTGCAACGTGTGTAAACCTTGTAACCTATGATGTTGAACCTTTGTTATGACGTGGAACCTTTGTAAAAGAACCCTGGGCTCAAAGGTAATTTGTAATCCTAGAACAAATAAATAAATACAAATACATAAATAAAAAAATAAAAACTCAGCATTTATTATGTCACTGGATCACACAATAAGAAGTTGCAACACATCTAAAAGATCCAGATAGCCCAACAAGGAACTGGTTCCTCTTAACAGGGAACCATCTGCTACCAATGACCACAACACCATAAACCACGAATGAGATAACCTCCATCACCTCATTTTTGAACATGCGCAGTGGAAGGTCTTGTGGTTATCAGTCTATTAATTGCCATCTCATGGACAAGTTCAAAAGGACAATAGACAGGTTGCTGACAGAGTGTCTAATGAGTAAAAATACTTCCACATGTATGTTACAAACTTCCAACCCAGATAATCCTCTGTCAAAATATGGCTATATCATTCCAAAACCTCATGCTACTTCTGAGGAAGTATTAAACCTCATGTCACTTCTGAGGGAGTATTTTGCCTATATAAGATGTCTCCAAAGATCAACAAGTCATAATTACCTACTCACTCCCATCTGAATATGTCTTTCATCACTGGAAGAGATCTCACATCTACGCTACTTCTACCAAGCTTTAATAACTATTATTCTGCTGAACTTTAAAGACTTTTGGCTTCTGCCAGAAGTAAGAAACATTGAAATTACCTCTGTACAAACTGTGTTATGTTTTTTGAAGACTCATGGACTTAATGTACCCCACTGACAATGCAATTTCTCTGAATCTGTTACTTGCTGCGTGCTCTCTGTCTCTGCCTTACTGTTACCCAACCTCCTGTACAAACTGTATATGTATTTTTGAAGCTGTATACTGTACCTAATGTAAAGTTGGTGGTGTACTCACCCCGGGTCGCCCCTGAAAAAGGGACCTCTGGTCTCAGTGGGTTTACCTGGTTAACAAAATCTAAATAAATAAATAAATTGTACTAACTTTGTCATTTTATTTGCAAGCCTTGAGGAAGAATTCAAAGAGCCAGGAAGAAATCTTCTTCATACAGCCATCCAAGACACTTCAAATCTCCAAGTGGAAGGGAGACAAGAGACTATCTGATATATTTGGCTGAGTATAATTCTACTGACTTTTAAAAAGGTGCTTGTTTAAATATGTGTCTTTTAAGAATCCTGGTTCCATATTTAAATGCATATAGATGAACTGCAGTGAAATATTGTTCAAATGCTAGCAAAGATTATTAGTGCCAAGGAACTCTGTACATGTGTTAGTTAAGGTTATTCTTGAAAGAATACTACCTTAAATTACATCCTGATAGGAGTTACAGGGCCTCATGCATATGTACTAAGAATTGTGTAAAAAAATAAAGTGCACAAACAGAAAAAAGTCTAAAAAAACATTTTTCTAGGAATATTTTGTCTTTCTTAAGTGTCAAATGTGTTTGAATGTTAACTGTGTATTGAAATAAACAGCTTCTAACTGCATTGCATGTCCGAGTAAATCTGTCATCTCAGAAAGTAACCACGACAAAATACGTAAACACAATTTATTGAGCGCCTTTCTTTAAACAGCCAACCAAATTAAGTTAATTAATTAATAGTAATTGTGTTTACAGTGCCAACCTCATAATTCATATTTAACTTGAACAGCAACCACAACACATTTAGGATGGCTAGCCATGTTAAAGCCTGTGGGGTGAAGACAAAGTAATTTGGTCTTGTATCTTAAAGTTAGGATTGTTGTATATAGGCTGAACTTTGCTTGCTGTATTATTGATGTTAAGTAATCTACAGAATTGGGCAAGTACTTTGCTTGAGGTGCCTATAGATGTGGTTTTGAGTCTGGTTAGTAACTTCTTAATAGGCACAGTACATAAACAAGTGATGCCTGTGATACCTCTATATCACCACATAGCTGATTCTCAATTGAGAGCCACAATGGGGTGTAAGCTTGCTGGCTGATCTCTTGGGAGGGTTAACCATTTCAAAAGCTCACTTGCAATTGAGGCAAAGTCATAAATCTTAAAGTGTGGGAGCTGTAATCCCCCTTGAGTTTTGTGTCTAGGTAGTTTTATATACACCCTGCAATGCTCCTTATTCACCTAGGAGAACCATTTTAGAGGTAGACAAGTATTCAGCATGCTCAGAGGTGTCGTCGAGGCACAGGTCAGGAAGCACAGGAAAACCAGGAGCTGTTGTAAAATTCTCAACAAGTGATTTATTAATTACAGTAAAATACAAAAAAAAATTGTTCAGTATAACTATTTACAAAGGCAGTATAAACAAAGAAAGTCCATCTGGGTTTCTTCTCAATTTCCAATCGCAGTCTCTGTGTTTCTCTCTTGCAAGAAATTGCAGATCTGTTATTATAAGTCTTTGCAACCCCCACTCGTTAAGAAAACAGCATGCTTCTCACACAGTATTCTTGTAAGTTTCAACAAGTGCAGCAAAAAGAACATTGTCACCCAGAACTGACCTCTTGCTTACAGCTTCTCAGAGAGTGTGCAAACAGGTTAACCCCTTGAGTTCTAAACAGCTTTTTGCAATAATTTCAACAGTATAACTATATACAGTTTTAGCTTTGCAATCATTTCAACAGTATAACTATATACAGCTTTAAACAAACAGATCTCAGTATTAGTTACATATCCACATAATGATTCACATATATTTTTATACCAGCAGATATGCAAGGGGGGGAGAAAAGACAGAACAGCAAATGAGGGTAAAGAACTAGCGAGAGGCAGAGAATTGCAAGACTGTTGAGGTGATCTAGGTCTCATGAGAAAATGTGGTCGCGCAACCAGACACAGAAGACAGAAAAGGAGAGGAGAGGAGAGAATAGAACAGCTCCTTGCATTTAAACTCTCAACTGGGACAGGGCCCTATTCAACCCCGTCACATACCCCTCCTCCTTAAGAGGGAACCTGTTTTACAAAAACAGATTTTTAAAACTTTCTTTAAATTCTCCTTTAACACGACAGTAGCTTATAATCTTTATAGTTCAGTGCATATGCAGCATATCAAACAGAGAAGTTTCAACTGACACATTTTTTTCAACCTTTGGAATTCTCAATTCCTGATCCATATCTAGACAGAAAATCAGCATTGACATTCTCAATCCCAGATTTGTGCATCACTTTAAATTTAAATGGCTGTAGTGCCAGGTACCACCATGTGATTCTTGAATTGTTATCCTTCATTTGGTTAAGACAACAGACAGGATTGTGATCTATTACAAGTACAAAGTCAGCTCCTAGTAGGTAAAACTTAAGGGACTCCATTGCCCACTTTGCTGCAAGACATTCTTTTTCAGTGGTGGAGTACCTCTTCTCTCTGTCGTACAAATTCCTACTTATAGAATAGGATGTTCTTTCCCATCTAGATGCTGACTCAAGACTGCACCTAGGCCTACCTCTGATGCATTAGTCTGTAGCAAAATGGGTTTCTCAAAGTCTGGGCTTCTTAAAACAGAGGCTGAACATAATGTAGCCTTAATGACTCAAAAAGCTTCGTCACACTATGGGGTCCATTTCACATTATTCAGGTACCATTTTTTCATTGAGTTCTGTGAGGGGAGTAGCTAACTCTGCAAAGTTGGGAACAAATCTCCGATGATAACCAGCCAGCCCTAAAAATTACCTGACATGTTTCTTGGTTTGGGGGACATGGTTGTTAGCTACAGCTTCTATCTTGGAAACCTCTGGCTTGACTTCTCCATTTCCCAAAACATAGCCCAAATATCTGGTTTCCTGCATGCCCAATGTACCCTTGGCAGGATTGATTGTCAGACCTGCCTTTTTGATCAATTGGATAACTGCTCGTAGGTGTTCCAGGTGGCTTTTCTAGTCTGGACTATACACCACGACATCATCCAGGTATGTAGCACAATAACCAGTGTGAGGGGATAAAATTACATACATGTACCGCTGGAATGCACTTGGTGCGCCATGTAAACCAAACGGCATGGTGGTGAACAGATAGAATCCTACAGGAGTGGCAAATGTAGTTTTGTCTCTGGATTCTTTAGCTAGGGGAATTTGCCAGTAACCCTTGGAGAGATCAAGGGTACCGATATACTTGGCACTACCCAGTCTGTCCACCAAATCATCTATTCTGGGCATAGGAAAACTGTCAAATTCTGACACTTAAGTTTCCTAAAATGAAGGCAGATTCTTACACCCCCTTCTTTTTTGTTTACAGTCACCATTGGTGATGACCACGCACTTCTCGACTCTTCTATGATACCCAGTCCTTTCATTTTTTGTATTTCCTTAACCACATCTGCTCTTAATTGCTCTGGTAATCTGTATGCCTTTTGCCTAATAGGGTGAGCATTCTTTGTCGCTATTATGTGCTCGACCTGGTACTGTGGTAAAAGTACTGTTAAATATATTTAGCAAGTTACGAATTTCTGCAGTTTATTCAGAGGTTAAGGAAACATTCACCTTTACAGCTTGCTCCAATCTATCATAAGCTACATCAATATCCTCTTTATCAGTTTCTGGTAAAACTAGCAACATTACCTTTGGTGTTTTTTCAACCCATTTCTTGAGGAGGTTAGCATTGTATATCTTAGTAGTAGGATTTTTCCTGTCAGGGGTCTCAGTCTCATAGTTAACTGTGCCAGTACATCTAAGAACCTCATAAGGCCCTTGCCACTTCATTAACAGTTTATTTTCTCTAGTGGGTAGCAGTAACAAGACATTTTCACCTGTCTCAAAAACTTTTTCTTTTACCCCATGGTTATAATATACCTTCTGCTGGTTTTGGGCCTCTTCCTGATTATTATGGGCAATTTCAACATATTTTGCCAGCTTCTTTCTCAGGGCACACATATAAGACATAATAGATTGTTTCTGATTGGGGTTATCTTCCATGTTTCTTTCATTACATCAAGTGGCCCTCTAAGTTGTCTATCATACAGTATTTCAAATGGTGAAAAACCTGTAGATGCATGCGGCACTTATCTGTAAGCAAAAAGCAGGTAAGGTAAGTATTGGTCCCAGTCTTTCCCTTCCCCTTTTACAAACCTTTTTAACATGCGTTTTAAGGTTTGATTAAAATGCTCAACAAGACCGTCTATCTGACGGTGATAAGGGGAGGTTCTTATGGCAGTGATACCCAATAGTCTGTACAGCTCTTTAAGTAATGAAGCACCAAAATTACTACCCTGATCAGTAATAATCTCTTTAGGTATACCCACCCTGCTAAAAATTTTGGCAAGCTGTGCTGCAACTTTTGGGGCTATGACAGTATACATAGGAACAGCCTCTGAGTATCGAGTACCATAGTCACATACTACCAAAATTAATCGATTTCCCTTTTTACTTTTGTCTAGAGGGCCAACCACATCCATTGCAATTCTCTCAAAAGGCACATCTGTCAAGGGTAGGGGCACCAGGGGTGCCTTTTCTTTTTAGTCACTGGGGCTACTTTTTGACACTCAGCACAGGAACTGCAATAAGTAGCAACAGCTTCATGAATTCCAGGTCAGTAAAATCTGTACAGCAATCTGGCAAGACTGCGATCCCTCTCTGAATGACCTACCATGGGACTATTGTGTGTTATCTGTAACAACTCAGATCTATACTTTTGTAGTATAACCAATTGTTCTATCTGGTCCTGTGTCAGAGGTTTAACCCAAACTCTGTTCAGTAGCCCATTACATTTTTTAAACATAAGTTCACCCTGCCTTGATTTCACCCCCAGCTGCTTAAAATAACCCTGGAGAGAAACATCATTAGCTTGTTCTGAAAGAAAATCACAATTAGTTATCAGTTTAGTTTCAGCATTTTCATATGTTAACCCCTTATGTCCATCAGTCTTTTGTTGCCACAGTTTCTTCAGGTGTTGTCTTTCTTTCCTGGACTTTCAGATCTTGGAGCTGTGCTCAAACAAGTCCAAATCAAAATCAGTGAAAGGGAAAGAGTCCCCGCCATCTGAGATTTTCTTTACCCGAGCTCTTGTCACCACAGCTGCTGAAACATCAGGATTTACTCCCTCTTTGATTAACTCAGTAAATCCTGGAAAGTCATTTCCAATAATCACAGGTACAGGTAACTTAGGTACTATCCCCCACTTTCATTTGGTATGAATCCCCATTAATAGTGAGAGTCCTTCGGCTGGTGGCAGAGTATTAAGTGTCCCCGTGGATGCAGATGACACCAGCACCTGGTCCTTTTGGACATTGTTTTCCCAGCACTTCAGTATGTACTAGGATCTGTTTGCTTCCAAATCTGTAAGTCCCTTCACAGTCTTATCTCCCACCTTCACATCTGGTACTTGCCCCAATTTGCTAAGGACAAGTCTGCTCCAGTGTCACTCTTCTTATGGCAATTTCTTGCAATATGACCTGGCTTATTACAGTTATAGCAAATAATGTATTTGGGCATAGATTTGTTACCTCCACCACAGTTCTTATCAGGCTTGGAGCTTAAATGGGGAAAAGAGTGTCTTACTGGTGCTTGGCTGTTCCCTCACTGCTGTGGCATTTGTCTGGCCATTTGGTAGTCTTCGGCCAAAGAAACAGCCTTTTCCCCACTTTCTGGTAGGTATTCCTTTACCCAAAGCTGCACATCTGTAGGCAGGATGTTGATGAATTGTTCCAGTGCAAATGTGTTGATGATCTGTGGGACTGTTTTGCTCTCTGGTTGTAGCTATTTTATCAGGAATTCTCTGAGTCAGGTGAAGGTTTCTTGAGGATTGTCGACTGAGTTGTACTTCAGAGAGCGAAGTCTCTGCCGGTAGGTCTCTCCTGAGATGTCATACCTTTTCTGGATTTTGCTTTTCATCAGGTCATTGTTTTCTGACTGTGCAGTGTCCATATTGCTGTAGGCAAGTTGGGCTTTCCCTGTCAGGTAAGGTACAGTCTGATTGCCCATTGCTGCTTTGGCCACTGGCATGCTGCGGCAACCCTTTCAAAAGTTGTCAGGTATGCTTCAATATCATCAAAGGGACACAACTTTGTAAGTTTAATGTATTTCAAGTTGTCTGTGTTCTGTTGCTCATCTGGATCTGTGCCAGATCCTCTGCTTTTGATAGCCTACAAGGCATCCATCCATCCATCGTTGCATCTCTTCTCTTCTCTGCTGTTCAAGTTGTTGCATTTCTTCTTTTAACTTTGCTTCTAAATGTTGAATCTCTTTTTCTCTCTGCTTCTCTGTCTCTTTTTGTTGTACAGCCCACCATTTGAAAAAAGCAGTCAGGCTTTCAGGTTCTGTCACTGCCTGTTCTTTTTCTATAACTGGTGCTAGCTGTACAGTCTTGGCTTGTACTTCTGTCTCTGCTAGTTTGGCTGCCATTCTCCTGGTAACCACTCCTGGGCTTGCTGCTGCTGAATCCATACCTTTCTTCTATGCTTCCCTGGCACCAAGTCTAGTACTCATGCACAAAACTCCTGGCTTAGAGTATGCACGGCATAAATCCCACTTAGGCTGATACCATCTGTCGTCGAGGCACAGGTCAGGAAGCATAGGAAAACCAGAAGCAGTTCTAAAATTTGCAACAAGTGATTTATTAATAACAGTAAAATAAAAATAAAAACATTGTTCAGTATAACTATTTACAAAGGTAGTATAAACAGAGAAAGTCCATCTGGATTTCTCCTCAATTTACAATCTCAGTCTCTGTGTTTCTCTCTTGCAAGAAATTGCAGCTCTGTTATAAGTCTATGCAACTCCCGCTCATTAAGAAAACAGCATGCTTCTCACACAGTGTTCTTGTAAGTTTCAACAAGTGCAGCAAAAAGAACATTGTGACCCAGAACTGACATCTTGCTTACAGCTTCTCACACAGAAAACAAACAATAGAAACACTCTGGATAAAGAAGTTGATACCAGCCCATTTACAGAAGAAAGGGTTCTGAAAGAACTCTTAAAACTGAAGGTGGACAAAGCAATGGGGCCTGATGGGATTCATCCCAGAATTCTAAAAGAACTAAGGGTAGAACTAGTGACACCACTGACTACCCTCTTTAACAAATCATGGGAGGATGGGGTGGTACCCGAGGACTGGAGGAGGGCAGATGTGATTCCCCTTCACAAAAGTGGGAGCAAGGCAGAAGCAGGAAACTACTGACCTGTTAGTTTAACCTCAGTGATAGGGAAAATGATGGAATCACTTCTGAAGGAAAGAATTGTCAAGTATCTAGAGGCAAGGGGCACAGGACCCAAGGCAGCATGGTTTACAGCGAGAAGGTCATGCCAGGCCGATCTGATAGATTTCTTTGACTGGGTGACCAAAGTAGTAGATCAGGGAGGGGCTGTGGACATGGCCTACCTAGACTTTAGCAAGGCATTTGACACAGTCCCACACAAAAGATTAATATACAAGTTAGCCAGCCTGGGAGTGGGTCCCAAGATGACAGCCTGGGTAAAGAACTGGCTGGAGAATAGGACACAGAGAGTAATAGTAAATGGAGTCCACTCTGAAGAAAGGGGGGTTACTAGTGGGGTACCGCAGGGTTCAGTATTAGGACAGGTCCTCTTCAATGTCTTTATAAGTGACATTGCAGAGGAACTGGAAGGAAAAATATGTCTCTTTGCAGATGACACAAAGATCTGCAACAGAGTTGATGCACAAGGTGGGGTTGAAAGGATGAGAAGGGACTTGGCAAGGTTAGATGAATGGTCAAATGTATGGCAGCTTAGATTCAATGCTAAGAAGTGCAAGGTAATGCACCTGGGAAACAAAAACCCAGGGGAAGAGTACATAATGGGGGGTGAGATACTAACAACAACAAAAATGGAAAGGGACCTGGGGGGTAGTCATATCAGATGACCTAAAGGTGGGCAAGCAATGTGAGAGGGCATCAAGGAGGGCTGGAGGGATACTGGGATGCATAGGGAGAGGCATCACCAGTAGAAAACAGGAAGTTATTATCCCTCTGTACAGACAGCTGGTCAGACCCCATCTGGAGTACTGCATGCAGTTCTGGAGACCCAATCTCCACAAAGACATAGACAGGATGGAAGCTGTTCAGAGGAGGACAACTAAAATGGTGCAGAGTCTGCACCGGAAGACATATGAAGAGAGACTTAAGGAGCTTAATATGTATAGCCTCGAGGAAAGGAGGGAGAGGGGGGACATGATAGAAACTTTCAAGTACCTCAAGGGAATCAACAAAATCCAAGAGGGTAGCATCTTTCAAAAAAAGAGGTGTACAAGAACAAAGGGCCACAATTTGAAGATGGGGGGGGCTGCTCAGAGGTAATTTAAGGAACTATTTTTTCACAGAGAGGGTTGTGGATGCATGGAACGGCCTTCCAGAGGAGGTTGTGGGTCAAAAACAGCAGTGGAATTCAAGCATGCATGGGACAGTCATAAGGCAATTCTAGGGGGTGGGGGTAGGAAGAAGTAGGCTGCTGGTTAACTAGGATCTGCAGCTTATCCATTAGGTAGGGAAATGGGCAGACTGGGTGGGCCAAGCGGTCCTTATCTGCTGTCAAATTCTATGGTTCTATGTTCCTATAAATTTGCAAACAGGTTAACCCCTTGAGTTCCAAACAGTTTTCACAATCATTTACAGAAATAGTGAGAGGCAGAGAATTGCAAGACCGTCGGGGTGATCAAGTCCTAGGTGTCACGAGAAAATCTGGTTGCTCAACCAGACAGAGAAGACAGAAAAGAAGAGATTAGAACAGATCCTTGCATTTAAACTTTCTCTCCATAACAACTGGGACAGGGCCCTGTTCAATCCTGTCACAGGGGGTTACAATACTCATGGGACGATATTTATTTCTATGATGTTTATACGCCCCCATAGTGTTAAGAGGAAACTATTCCATCTCTCTAGGTCTTGCTTAACTTTTCTTTTTTGAAATTGTATTTTTATCTCCTTCTCTCAACATCGGAGCCCCGCTCTGTCGGGAGTCACTAAGGATATTACCCCCGCTGCTTGCCTTACCTGAAACCCCGGTAGACCCCCATGGAGCCGTGACTATGTCCCCCAGGCGGGTACGAGGTGGGGCCCGTACACCCCGATCAATCAGCTTTCGTCAGGTCCCCTCCGGTGGTCAGGCAGGCAGCAGTCATTAGGGCCTATACCCAACGCTCCTTCCCCTCAGCACTCCGGTGTGTTTTTTCCCTTGTTCTAAGGGCGTGGCTCACGCCCAGCGTCAAGCGTCCCCCGACGTCCTCACTCCCAACCCTCTCTGTGTGCTTGTTGTGCCTCTGGCTTCCACCAGAGGCCAGACAAGTACCGAGTCTATGCCCCCCACCCTCCTGGAAGAGGAGAGCTGTCATCTGGATGCTCAATCCTCTCCTTCCCCTGCTGACCCCCGATGGCCCGGGCTCATTCCCGAACCCGGGTCGCCGGCGTGGTGCGAGGTGTGGCATCCAGCGCCTTAACCTTCAGCGCCACCGGGCCGGCCCCAAGGTCTTGCTTAACTTTAGTGACAAGGTTATCCAGTTTTTTTTTTTTTTATTTTTTTTATTTTCATCTTTATCCCTCCTTACTGCCTTCGGTGCCCCCTCCTTCCGTCCGCTCATGTCCCCCCGGTACCTACCTTCAGGGATCTGCCCCTAGAGTGCCCAACCTCCTCTCTTTGCACATTGGGGTCTGTCCTATTGGTGGTCCGGGCGGACTTAGGGCGGACTTCATCTAGGGCTGACGGAGGGTATTTCCGGTTTTCTCCCTGGCGTCCCCGCTCCCAAGGGCGCTTGCACTAGGGGTGCTTCCCAGTGGTAGCGTGCTTATGCCACGCAGACCCTCATGCGCCGGGGCATCCCCCCTCCCGACTCCGACCAAGCGGAGCCGCCTCCACCTTCCCTCTGCGGTGCTTCCACCCGGCTATGGAAAAAGTGCAGAGCGCCAATGCGCTCTTGGTAGCCACCCTGAGGGAGGAGAGCATCCGTTGGGATCGCCCAATCCTCCTCCCCGCCGACTTTCGACGCACTGTCGTCGCTCCCGAACCCGGGTCGCCGGAGTGGTATATCCAGATTGTTTTGATGCATGGATAACTTGTCTCTCCTCAAATCAATGCCCAGATACCTTAGCTTTTTGGGGACCCATGTTAGCTCGAGCCTGGTGATATCAGTTTTAGTTACCATCACATTTAAGGGCATTATTTGTGTTTTGTTGAGATATAGCTTATAATCTGTGATGGTCCCAAAAATTTGAATAGATGTTAATGCTGCTGGTACTGATGTAGGTGGATGGGTGATATGGAGCAAAACATCATTGGCGTACATTGATAACTTGTAGATGCTGTGACCTATTGTTATTCCTTGGATCTCCTGGTTCTCCATTAACTTAGGAATAAGAGGTTCTAGGTACAGATTAAACAAAAGTGGGGATAAGGGCAGCCCTGTCTGGTGCTTATCTTGAGCAGTATGGCATCAGAGAATACTCCATAACAGTATACTCTTCAGGGGTCAAACTTAATTTTTTTTTTGCACTAGCCAGCCGGACAAGTCGATTAAAAATTGCACTAGCCCACAGACAGTTGCACTAGCCCACAATAATGTTGGTAAATTTTGATCGGTTATACAGGAAAAATGCAAGCCAAGAAATACTCTGATTATTGCATATTTATCCTGCTCCCACATTGCTTCCTGCCCCAGGGAAAAAAAAAGACTGCAATCCAATCACACTAGTGTGTACCCCCTCTGTTTTTTTTTACCACGTGCCCCTTGCTTCCTCTTTCTTCACCCTCTCCCCACCAAACCAGAGAATACCATAATAGAAACACCAGAACTGCACTGCGCCGAAACACTACAGCCGTATGCAAGCACCACACAGGAGGTGGATAACCCCCACAGAAAAGGCAAAATCCAACAGTAAGTGGTGCGCAAGGAATACAAGAATGCAGTATTGCTGGTTTAGCAACAAGTTTTTTACTGCAAACGTGAGTGTAAAAAACACAGAGCAGGAATGTAACATGTAGCTATGTTACGTTCCTACTCTGTGTTTTTTACACCTCACTTTTGCAGTAAAAACTTTTTGCTAAACCAGCAATACCATAATAGCAAATGTTCAATCAAGCAGTTCTAGCTCTGCACACACAGTAGCCAACATCATCATGCACCTCATTGCAGTCCCACCCTGACCTGCAGGGCAATGTACAGAGTCGGGCAGAGAAAGACACGCTCATCCCCCACCCTGTGATTAACCAGACCTGCACTTCTGAAAGTTTTCTTACACTGTGAAGTGAGCCAGGGGCAGTTCTAGGATTTCTTTGGAGAGACTCGAGTTAAACAAACACAGGGGGCTTGGGATGTAAGAAACTTTGACATATCTGTTTATATATACCAGGCACAAAAGTATTGATTTAACATGCTCTGCCCTAACAACAGCTTTTTCATAACAGTGTCCTTTCATCAGTCAAAGGGGGAAGCAGTATACAGGCATGATGTGCACGTCCTCTCTTTCTGTATAGGATGATCTATGCACACCAAGAATACCTATTTTAACCTTTCAAATGATATATTTTATTATGGTTTATTTTTGTACCATACTTTAGGATGAAATCACATGCTGGGTGGTATAAGGGTGGGACTGCATGTATGGAATTGACTGATGCGATCCTTTTACTTTTAACCCTGTATTTTATACTGATATGTCTGTTTTACACAATTTACATGGAACCTTTGGAAACGAGTCCTTGACTAAAAGGTATTAATCCCAAACTGAAATAAATAAATAAAAGGAGTTGTGGACCCCTACACCAGTCAGTAATGGCAGTTATGGGTCTATGGTTGGCCACTTCAGAGTCTAGTCTGCAGTGTTGTCCAGGGAAAGTATAGAGTTGACAGACCACCTGGCTGGGCAGACGGTGTATACATCATAGCATTCTGTCACTGCAGTGTTGGATACACACACTCAAAATGTTGGGAAATGAGGCACACTGGTCTTAATATTGTGGGACAAATCAAAGACAAGTTCAGCAAACTGGAAGCTAGTGACTTAACCACTCTACCCTTGATCACAGCATGCACACTTGCTGAATGTCCTAACAATTGAGTGATAATGACTCACATCAAGTCTTTTGTTGGACCCCCCTCTTGAACTGCCAGATAATTGCAGCTCTTAATGAGCTGTTAATCACACCAGGCCACCTGGAACACTGAGGGAGATTAGCAAAAGGACTACAGCCTGCTAAAGTAGGGACTTTTTCAACTTCATTAACAGCCATGAAACACCTGCACTAGTCAAGACAGACAAATAGAGGGTTAGCTGCACTAGCCCTGGCCAATTTGCACTAGGTTCAGGGCTAATAAAATGATATTAAGATCAAACCCTGGTCTTGTTTGGGGTTTTCAGTATAACAGTTTGACCCACTGTATGACCCACTGTATGAAGGAGTCTGAAACCCCACATTTCTCTGGGGAAGAGAAAAGGTAGTGCCATGACTCCCTATCAGATGCCTTCTCCACATCCAGGGAAACCTGCATCATGGGGGTGTCCGGCTCCCAGGATATGGAGAAGATAACAGTCCACTCCAGTTTCCTTTGATGGTCTGAGGAGATTCTGCCAGGCATAAATTATACTTGTTCAGGCCCCGTCTGGCAGTTCCACACTTTATCAACCTACCACGCTATGATTTTTGTCCAAAGTTACATATCTTGAGTAATATGTGAGATATGCCTCTAGCTTGATACCTGATCTGGATCTTTTTCAGGCTTAGGTAGAAGCATGATCATGGCACCTGCCAGTGAACTGTCATTCACCCCCTTTGACTATATATAGTTGAAAGTACATGTGAGGATTGGGACCAGGTCAGAGTCTAGGGCTTTGTAAATGTTAGCAGGGAACCCGTCTGAACCTGGTGGTTTGTCAGTTGTGGTATCTTTCACACTTCTCCTAACTTCTGCTTCCATTATAGGTTGTGCAAGCAGGTTCTGGTGTTCTAATGTCGGGGTGGGGGTAGCCGAATGGAACTTAAGTAGTTATCAGTTTCTTGTTGGGTGGGTTGGATCATCTGCATCATATAGTGTTTTGAAATATGTTTGAAATTGTGTGGCAGTTGCCCTGGGAACTGTATGTAGTGTGCCTATTTCTAATTGCCTAAGTCTTGCAGATCCTTGTTGTTTTAGCCACATAGTCATCACTTTTCCCGCTTTTGTCACCCTCCTCCACATATTTAACCCCTGTGCGGAATATAGCATGTTCTGCTTGCTCTCTGTTCAGCTCTTCATATTGTGCTTTCAGAGTATGGATATTTAACCAAGTAGTCTCTGGGGTATATGGACTTAATTTAGTCTTTGTTGGTCGAATTTCCTAAATAAGCTGATGGGGTCTTTGTTCTCTTTTTTCTGATTGATGGCAGTCTGATCAATTCCCCCCTTAGATATGTTTTAAGAGCCACCCAGATGATGTCCAGCTGGTCTATTGACTCAGTGTTCACCCCAAGGTACACTGCCATTGCATCTTTTAGCTTTTCAACCATTTTATCATCTTTTAGTAGCTGGGTATTTAATCTGTATGAGGTGCCCCTGTCCGAACTCTGGGATAAGCTGTGCTGAATAACTGGGGAGTGATCTGAGATTACCCTAGCCATGCTCTGGGCTTGGTGGAGACTCTGCAGGAGAGTCTGACTGATAAGAAAATGATCTATAATCTAGCTATTGTGTGGAGTAGAGTGAAAAGTGTATTCTCTGTCTGAGGTTCCAATGTCCTCCAAGGGTCTGTGAGTCCCAAGGAATCCACTAATTCTCTAATAGTCCTTTGTGTGGGGGACAGCCCTCCCCATGTGTCTCAAGACTTGTCTATGGTGTTGTCCATCACCAAGTTCCAATCTCTGGCCATTATCAGGGGAAATGGTTGTAAGGCATGATGACATTTAAGATACTAGAAAAAATGAGGGGTGTTGATGTTTGGCCCATTAATACTTCCATCCACCCTTCCCATAACAAAAAGATATCTCCCTTCACCATCAGCAAGACACTGCTCCCTTAACATTCCATAAGATGCATTTGATGTTAGTACTCATAATCCTGAGTATAAGACTAGTGGCTTAACTGTCTGAGGTTACATATGCAATCCTTATATAAGGCTGTAGTTGAAAGTGTGTCAGCATAAGTCTGTCGACCCCCCCTTCCCATGAAACAACATTAATTCCAACAACATTAACCACACTGACTGAACAACTGGCATTTAATGTTACCCTCTAAGCTGAATTTACTACTCAGGCCAAGTCGTATGAGGATTCAATGGCTCCCGATTCCCCACGTCCATTCACCAACCTCCGCTAGCTGGTCCATGGTGGTGCTTTGCTGAGGTGACCATTCCATAACTCCCTGGGACCCTCCCTTGTGTGACTGTGAACAGGCAACCCATTTACATTCTATTGTAATGTAGTGGAGGATGGAAACATCGGGGCAGTAATGGGGAAACAGAATTACTGTGGGTTCAGCTAACAGCATCCTCAGATGAGAAACTATAGATAGTGGATGATCTATAGACCTCCAGGACAGGGGGAAGAGAGAGATAAGGAGCTAGGGGCAGAACTAGAAAGGGGGTGGTGAAGGGGGTGGTGGTGGTGGGAGATCTAAATCTGCCAGATATTGATTGGGTCATTCCAGCATCCAGGAGCTCCAGAAGTGAGGCCCTGCAGGATACACTGTAGGACTGCCTGCTGGTGCAGTTGATTAAGAAACCCACTAGGCAGGCTGCCATTCTCAATGTGGTGCTCACCAACTTAGAAGTGGTAGGAGAAGTGAGGGTAAGGGAGCCAATTGGGTTCAGTGACCATAACTGTTCATGGCTTGACCTGACCATTGGGACAAGCAAGCCCTCATTAAAGGCTGAAGTCCTAGATTTCAGAAAGGCAGACTTCAACAAACTGAGAGAGCTGGTCCGGGACAAGTTAGTTGGAATGGACTGTATCGGGGGTGTGGAGGAAAGAAGGAGGGAACTCAAGGGGACAATTCTCAAGGCAACAAAGTCTTGCATGAGAATGGTAATCAAAAGAAATAGGTACAAGAGCCAATATGATTCTCTGGAAAGGTCAAGGAAGCAGCGAGAGCCCAAAAGAAAGCCTTCACCAGGTACAAGGAAAAACAAGTGAATGAAGACTGGGGAGATAACCAAATGAGAACAAGGGAAACCAAAAGGGCAGTCAGAGAAGCAAAGGCAGACACAGAGCTGTGTATTGTGGAGGGGTTCAAGGGAGGGGGAAAAAATAAGAGGTTACTCACCTGTAATTGTAGTTCTATGAGTGATATAAGGTGCACATCCACACTACTGGCAGTCTTCCTTTCTCTTTAAGGCTTGCTGGAAGTCTTCAAGCTAAGTTCCTTCCACCCACCCAGGTGGTACACTCCTTGACACCACCCTGTGATGTCAGACTTGCACACTGGAATGGAAGCAGGGATCCGTGTGCCACTTGCCAGGGAAGGTCGGGTGGGTTGTGTGGATGTGCATCATGTACCACTTCTAGAAAGTACAGTTATGCAAGAATTTACCGTAACAGTAGATCTTCAAAGGAATCTCTTTCAGCAGGTCACACCTATGGAACTTAGCCATCAGGTGCTAGGATCCCATGGAATCCTTTTTCTGTAGCAGTCTGCTAGGGGCCGCCCATGCCGATGTCAGTGTGCTGACGTCATATACCATATAAAGGTATAGGTGAACCCGCTCCCTCCTCAGTTTGTTCCTGCCAGAGGCCGTCCATGCCCAGCCTACCTTGGGGGAACCCAGGAGAGAAATGATGCCTAGGCTTCCAAATATGGCAGGAGCACCAAAGGAAGAAAATAACCAGTCTAGTAACAGAATGACTCCTGGGTAAAAGGGTGGGGAGGACAAGATGACCTTCAAAAAGAGATTCCCTCAAAGAGCTACTGGTATGGTAAGTTCTTCAATAACTGTACTATCTTCATCGAGGATATCTCTTTCAGCAGGTCACATCTATGGAATTGTCCCAAGCAGTGACAGCAGAAAAGACCCAAAAAGAGAGGAAGGACACACAGACCTCATGAGAGAAGATCCTGAAGTATGGCTAGGCCAAAACCAGCCCGCTTGTGAGAAGCAATGTCCAAACTGTAATGCTTGGTAAAAGTGTGGACAGAACTCCAAGTGGCAGCAGCACAAATGTCAGCAGCAGACACATTCCTAAAACAAGCAACTAAAGTGGCCATGCACCTGGTGGAATGGCCTTTAACATCCCCGGGAAGTTACTTGCCATTCTTCTTATAACAAAATGTAATACAGTTGGCCAACCATTTGGACAAGCACCATTTTGAAACTGGGGAACCCTCTTTTCCCAGGAGCAAAAGAAACAAACAACTGTTTGGACTTTCTGCAGTCCTTGGTGCGATGCGTGTAGTGACGCAAAATCCTATGCACATCCAAAGTATGGAACAATGCATCCCCTGGATTGGCATGGTCTGGGTAATAAACAGGAAGGTGGATGGATTGGTTAAGAGTAAACTCAGACACCACCTTCAGTAGAAAACTTGGACTGGTATGCAAAGAGACCCTGTCTTTGTGAAAAATTAAATAAGGCTACTCACACATGACAGCCTGGAGCTCAGAAATCCTTCAAGCAGAAGTAATGGCAACTAAAAATAATACTTTCCAAGAGAGAACATATAGCTCGCAAAACATGGCTGGTTCAAAAGGAGGCAGGGTCAGTTTCTCCAAAACAAAATTCAGGTCCCAAGCTGGGACAGGGTTATGCACTGGGGGTTTCAAGTGAAGAATGCCCCACAAACACGTACAGGCCACTTCTAATTGGGATACCGGATGACTGTCCACTGGCACATGGAAACCAGAGATGGCAGACATGTGCACCTTAATGAAGGAATATTTAAGGCCTGAACTGGAAAGGGACAGAAGGTACTCTAGGACCTGGTTCATTGGACAAGTGAAAGGGTCCAAGTGATGGGCTGATGCCCAAATGGCAAAACATTTCCACGTCATAGAATAGGTGGCCCTGGTGGAAGTCTTTCTAGCTGGCACCAACACATCAGCCACTCTCTGGGAAATGCCAATGCGGGCTATGGCTAAGTCATCAGGAGCCAGGCATGCAGCTGCAGGGACCTGCGATCCAGATGGACCAAGGTCCCTTGGGCCTGAGTGAGCAGGTCCTGGCAAAGTGGGCGTGGGACTGGAGGCTTCTCTGCCAGTTGTTGCAGCAATGGAAATCAGATATGCCATGGCCAAAACATTGCCACCAGGATGAGGGAGGCCCCCTCCACCTGTAGCTTAAGAAGGACTCACTGAATCAGCGGGAAGGAAGGGAGGGAGGCATATAGAAACCTCCCTGACATTGCATCTCACCAGAAACCTCCAGGCCTGGGATCCAGAGAACAGAAAAGTGGTAGTTTTGCGTTGAGTGGGGACCCAAAAAGGTTCAGCTCTTGCCACCCCCACCTTTGAAAGAGGCTTTTGGCCACAGAGGGTATCAATGCCTACTTGTGTTAGTAAGATTACAATTGACTTAACTGGTCTGCTAAGCTGTTTTGGTCCCCTGGTACATGGATGGCCAACAGCTCAAGGTTGTGGTTCAGAGCCTAGTATCAGACCCTCATCACCTCCTGACAGAGGGGGCATGAGTGGGTCCCCCTTGTCTGTTGCAATAGTACACCACACTAATGTTATCCAATTGGACCAGCAGGTGACCTGGGGACGAGTGGTTCTGAAAGACCTGAAGGGCATAGAGGACCGTTCGCATCTCATGCACACTGATGTAGAGACTTGTCTCTGTCATGGAGCAGGTTCTCTGGGTCGGGAAAGGACCTAGATGCTCCCCAGCCTGATCCTGAGGTATCCGTTGTGATGATCTGTCCCGGGAGAGAGGATGAGGGGATGAGGAAGGAGACCTCCCCACAAAATATGGCTGGGGTTTTGCCACCACTGAAGGATCCAGCAAACTGGGGTAGGGGCCAGGATTAACTGATCCAGGTCATCATGGCATTGATCCCACTGGACCTGAAGGGTCCACTGGGGGACCAGCATGTGGAGCCTGCCTGGCAAGTGGAATAATGATTATAGAAGCTGCCATCAGCCCCATCAGATGCAGAAAAGATCTAGCTAGAACATACCATTTCCTGGCCACTAAGGAAGCCTGTGCTATTAGGCAGTCTGCCTTATCTTGGGGCAGAAAAGGCTCTGCCCTGAGAGGTGTCCAGAATGACTCCGATATATTCGAGGAACTGAGAAGAAGTGAGAACCAACTTGGGCAGGTTCACTGTGATGCCCAGGGAGTGGAACATCTGCACAGTCCTGTGCAAGGTGGTCAGTAGAAGTTCTCTGGATGGGGCTTTCAAGAGCCAACTGTCCACATAAGGGGACGCATAAACGCCCTCCCATTGAAGGGCTGCAGCTACCACTGCAATGCACCTGGCAAAGACCCATGGCACAGAGGACATGCCAAAGGGCAAGACTCTGAATTGGAAAGGTTCCCTCTGGAATGAGAACCTGAGGTACTGCCAGAGGGCCAGGATATATCAGGATGTGGAGGTACGCAGCCTGCATGTCCAGGGAACAAAGCCAGTCCCCCTGCCTGATGAGGGGCAACAAATCCTACAGAGTAACCATACAGAATCTCTTGTACTGAATTAACTGATTGAGGCCCTTGAGATCCAAGATGGGGCGAAGATCCCCAGTCTTTTGGGGAACCAGGAAAAAATCTGGAGTAAAACCCCTTGTTCCGCTGTGCAGAACGGATGGGCTCTATGGCGCTTTTGTGCAAGAGAGAGACTGGATCTCTCCCCTTAACACCGGCAGGTGGTCTGGGGGACAAGATTCAGGCCCTGTCTGGAATGGTGGGTAGCCTTTCCAGAAGCTCGAAGGTGTGGCCATTGTGGATTAGCTGCAGAATCTAAGCATCCGTGGTGATTTCCCTTCAGTCTTGTAGGTGGGGAGAAATTACTCCCGACCACCTCGCCGGGCTTGGAACCAGAGGAAGGGGTCCAGGGAAGAAGTCAGGCGGATGCAGACTGAGTGGCTGCTCCATCTTTAGAGGATTTGGCAGTACTTGGGGCGGGCAGGGGAGCACTGGCCCGATGTTTGTCTGGAGCAAAGGACCATTGCCTAGATTGCTGAGAGGCTTTCCGAAAAGGAAGACCGTGAGTGGGCCTGGGCTGGGTATAATAAAGGGAATGAACCAATTTAATGGCCCTCCCTGAGGCCTGCAGCTCATTACTTATGTCCTGGACAACTGGACCAAAAAGCTCAGTGCCCACAAAAGGAGAATCCAAGACCTTCTGCTGCACATCAGCCGCAAAGCCAGAGACCCGGAACCAGGAATGCCTGTGGAAACAAATGCCCAAGGCAACTGTCTGTGCAGTAGTGTCAGACAAATCATACAGAGCCCTAAGGAGGTGCTTACTAACATCCTCTGCCCCCTGGACTTTGAAAAGCTCCTGTTTCTGCATGCCACCGTGGAGGACTTGGGCTGCAGCCTTACCCTTACTCTAGAGGGTATTCTGGTACTTGACCATGTGGGAAAACTAATTGGAGATCCGGAGCCCTAAGGTGGCAGAGGCAAAGGTCCTCTTGCCCCACAGATCCAATCTCCTGGATTCCTTGTCAGGAGGGAGAGAGCAGAGGTGAGTGGGTGCCTTGAAATAATTGTAGGCAGCTTTAATGACCACTGAGTCCATCTCTGGCTGGGCAAAATAAAAAGGCTAGCCCAAAGGGGCTTGATTTAGATGCTACACCTTCCTGGGCATGGGTGGCCTGGAATGGGGTCTGCACCAGACTGTCTGTGCCACATCCTCCAAGACTGGCACCAAGGGAGGGATGACTTTAGGGGGAAGAGTCGGGGATCTCCAGGAAGTCCACCATGTTCCTTCTGGTGGCATCATCCTCCTCGGTCTGGAACACCATGGAAGACTGGAGCTGCTGCATGATGCCATAGAAACTAGGGTCCTCAGGATGGAGACTGAGGGGTAAGACACTCATTGCCCCCACCTCTGGAGGAAGCCATAGACCTGTTAGTGGAGTAGGCCTCTTAATCGAACCCCTTCTCCTCTTTCTCCTCTTCAGGGAGTAGAAGGTCAGGGTGATACTCCTCCTCAAAGTCGATCAGGTCTGAGCCGTGGACCGACGTGGCAGATGCCGACAACATCAGAGAGGGTGCTTGGCGTATGGAACCCACAATTGATGCTGGAGGCATCAATGACCTGGCAAGCACTGGGGTTAACTGCCGCACCAGTGATGTTTTGACTGAATTGAGCAAGGCATTCAGGTTGATGACGGGTTGCTGAATAACTGTCTTGACCGGAATTGTCAACAGAGAGAAGCCACCCACTGACATTGGTCCCTGAGGGACCAAGGGTGATGAGGCCAGGGGGGACCTGGCAGTCATTGATCCTGCTGGAAGGCTAGCCATGGAAGGCTAGCTATTGATGACCTGCTGCCCATAGCTGGAGCAGCGGAGCCTGACACAGAAGACACCTGCAGAGGAACGGGGAAGAGACGGCGGGGCAAGGGTCACCGACCCAGAAGTCGATGACTGAGAGTTGGCTGTAGCCAAGGAAGAGACCACTGCCTGTAGTGACCTATGGGAACCCAGGGCTGGGGCGGCAGAGAAAGTCACCCTGCGGGGGTTAACATAGAAGTCCCAAAGGACTTAGGAACAGCCCCCGGGGAGCGGAAGCGGTGATCGGAAGGGTGGTCCTTGTGGTGGACTTTCTTCTTGTGCTTCCCCGAGGGTTTGTCCCAGGCCTTGGATGCCTGTGACCCAGGATAGTGAGCTGGAGAGGGGGAAGAAGATGATCCGGCGTCTCCTTGTTCCAGACTGGCTAGTTTCTGCACCATGAGAAACACCTTGGCGCTGGAGAGTAGTGAGGTTGAACTTCTGGCAGGTGGTGCAGGCTTCAGGAGAATGAGAAGACCCCAGACAGCAAACACAGATGTCATGGTTGCCATCCCTGAAGATCTTTCTGCAGTGGCAGCAATGGAAAAGCGAGGATGACTCAATGGTTCTAGACATAAAATGAAAGAAAATAAAAAGTATAACGAAAAATGGTGGTTGACTGATCACTGGGTCTACTTCCCAGGTGCTGTTCCCAAGTCCTTCAGGACTTCTATGTTAAGCCCCACAGAGCGACTTCCTCCGCTGCCCCAGCACTAGGCTTCCCATAAGCATTTGACACAGTCCCACACAAAAGATTAATAAACAAATCAGCCAGCCTGGTCGTGGGTCCCAGGGTGGTAGCCTGGGTTAAAACATTGGTTGGAAAACAGGGTACAGAGGGTAATAGTAAATGGAGTCCACTCTGAAGAAAGGGAGTTACTAGTGGGGTACCGCAGGGTTCAGTACTAGGTCCGGTTCTTTTTAATGTCTTTATAAGTGACATTGCAGAGGGATTGGAAGGAAAAGAATGCCTCTTGCAGACGACACAAAGATCTGCAACAGGGTTGATACACAAGGTGGGTGTGGAAAGGATGAGAAGGGACTTGGCAAGGTTGGAGGAATGGTCAAAAGTATGGCAGTTTAGATTCAATGCAAAGAAGTGCAAAGTAATGCAGCTGGGAAACAAAAACCCAGGGGAAGCGTACACAGTGGGGGGGCGGTAATAACAACAACAAAAATGGAAAGGGACCTGAGGGTAGTCGTATCAGATGACCTAAAGATAAGCAAGTAATGTTAGAAGGCAGTATGGAGGGCTGGGGGATATTGGAGTATATAGGAAGAGGCATCACCAGTAGAAAACAGGAAGTTGTTATCCCTCTGTACAGACAGTTGGTGAGACCCCATCTGGAGTACGGCGTGCAGTTCTGGAAACCCCATCTCTGCAAGGATATAGACAGGATGGAGGCAGTCCAGAGGACGGCAACTAAAATGGTGCAGGGTCTGCACCAGAAGCCATACGAAGAGAGACCAAAGGAGCTTAATATGTATACCCTCAAGGAAAGGAGGGACATGATAGAAACTTTCAAGTACCTCAAGGGAATCAACAAAGTCCAAGAGGGTAGCATCTTTCAGAAAAAGAGATGTGCAAGAACAAGGGGGCACAATTTGAAGATAGAGGGGGCAAGGGCAACGTGAGGAAGTATTTTTTCACATAGAGGGTGGTGGACACATGGAATAGCCTTCCTGAGGAGGTCATGGGGTCAAAAACAGTGGAGAAATTCAAGAATGCATGGAACAGACATAAGGCAATTCTTGTGGGGGTAGGAAGAAGTAGGCTGTTGGTTAACTAGGATCTGCAGTTTATCCAATAGGTAGGGAAATGGGCGGACTGGGTGGGCCAAGCAGTCCTTATCTGCCATCAAAGTCTATGTTTCTATGTTTCTATGAATGACAAGGCTTCCGTAGGAGACCATGTAAGTCAGGTGATGGCGGGAAAGAACCGAGGAGGGAGCGGGGCCACTTACGCCTTTATTTTGTATATTATGTCAGCATGCTGACGTCAGTGTGGGTGCTAGTAGACTGCTACAGAAAAAGGCTTCCATGGGATCCTAGTGCCCGATGGCTAAGTTCCATAGGTGTGACCAGCTCCCTGCCCTGGCACCAAATGGAAAATCTCTTCCATCTGAAGGCATAGCACTGACAGGTTGACTTTATCCAAGAAGTCTCCACCATGTGGAGAACCTCATCAGAGAGAGACCTAAAGCCTGGAACTCTAGCCACTCAGGAAGCGGGCTGTCAAGTGCAGGGACTGATAGTCTGGATGCAAGACCTTCCCCTCATGACAAAACAGCAGGTCTGGGCATGGGGCAAGTGCCATGGAGGCCTGCTACTGAGTCTGAAGAGATCTGGGAACCAAAACTGGCACGGCCAATCTGGGGCTACCAGGATCATCTGTGCCTTGTCCCTCTGTACCGTGATCAGAACCTTGTGGATCGAGGGACGGCATACAGAAGGCCTGGGATGCAGGGCCTCACAAAGGCATCCCTCAGCAGTGTCCAAACTGAGAAGGGTGGGCACAGAAAACCCTCAGCTTTGTGTTCTCCCAGGAGGTGAACAGGTTGACCAGGGGAGTCCCGGAGTGCCCTACTAGGAGAACAGGTAGTTCACCACGTCCTGATGTAGGAACCACTCATGAGACACCTCGCCCACCCAGCTGAGGGCATTCATAAACTGGTTTGAGGCTCCATCTACATGAATCACCAGGAGATTTGTCATTCAGGATGCACATAAGGATCCAACTGTAGAGGGCTTCCCAACACAAAAGAAGAGAGTGCATTTTGCCCTGCTTGTTCAGGTAGTACATTGTTGTGGCATTGTCTGTCTGGACCTGCACAACCATACCACAGACAAAGGGAGCAAATTCCGTCAGAGCAAGGTGCATTGCATGGAGCTCCAGCAGGCTGATGTGATAACAGTATTTCTTGGGGGTCCACAGCATGTGGACCCTGTGGTCCTCCAGGTGCGCTCCCCATCCCACCAGAGATGTGTCAGTTGTCAGGGTGACAATCTGCTCTGGGCACACAAATGGGACTCCATCCTCTAGATGTTCTGGGATAAGCCACCACTGGATGGCATCCCACATTGGCTGAGTCACAGTGACCGGCTAATCCAAGTGACCGAGGCACTGAGACCACTGGTGCGTCAGCTCCCATTGTAGGTGATGCATCCTCCAGTGGGCTTACTGGACCATGCTGATGCAGGATGCCATGAACCTAAGCAGCTACAGGAAATCCTGGGCAGGATGCGTGCACCCAACCTGAAATGATCAGGCAAAGGAGGACAGATCCAATGCCCAGTCCACAGGGAGTCGGCCCTTGGCCTGGAGGGAGTCTAGATTTGCCCCAGTGAACTGAATCATCTGTGAAGGGTTGAGTTCAGACATGGCCAGGCTGACCAGAAGGCCCAAGTCTCAGCAGATCTGGACGGCCAGATCCCTGGACTGTTCCACCACCTCCTTGGACGGCCCGGCTTTCAGCCAGTCGTCTCGGTATGGGCACACTTGGATTTCTTGGCGTGGCAGGAATGCTGCCCTTGGTGAAGACCCTGGGGGGAGAGGAGAAGCTGAAAAGCATGACCTGGAACTCATAGATGATCCCCTCTGGGCGGAACTGAAGGTAATGTCAGTAGGACGGATGGACAAGAATGTGGAAGAAGGTGTTCTGGAGGTCCGGAGAGCAGAATCACATTCCCTGCTCCATGGATGGAATGATTTGGTTCAGAGTGACCATCCAGAACTTTTGCTACCTCAGAAACTGATTCAGATCATGAAGATCCAGTATAAGGCACCAGCCCCCCACCCGCATCCATTTGAGGATCAGGAAGTACCTTGATATGAAGTCTGGCCTGGCCATGGTGTCAGGGACATGGGTTATGGCTCTTTTCTCCAGGAGCTGAACAATGTCTATCCTGGGGGCGGACAGCATGTCCTGCGACACCACAGACTCCCAAGAGGAATGGGGTCAGTACGGCAGAAGAGCCTCGAAGTTGAGAGGCAACTTGCTGCCCACCACTTCTAGCACCCATTTGTCTAAGGCGACAGCGGACCAGGCATGCCAGAAATGGTGAAGCCAACCCCTCCCCCGGGAAACTGAGGCACGGATTTGACGGGTGGGAGGTAGACACCCCCGACCTGTCACTGGGCTGCCTTAGAGGGGGTACTGGCACCAGATGCTGGAGGGGCTCCACCCTTACTACCCCAGGTTTCTTGGAGCCCTGGCTAGTGAACTCAGATTTAGGATTCAGACCTACAACTGCCCTGGCTGGGGCTGCTGCAGCTTAGGCTACTGGCTCGTAGGCTGCTGGGACAGAGAGGATCAAACCTGAAAGGGCTTCTTCTGTTGCCACGTTCCTGATTGGTTTTACTGAGAGGATGTCACCAAGTCGAGAGTGGCATTGGACTTCTCAATTTGAGTGAGGTGCCCTTCCACCTCAGGGCCAAAAAGGTGGGTGTCCAAGAAGGGGACACTGGCCAAATTATGCTGGGTATCTGCTACTGTGGTTAGTGCCATGCACTCGGGCATTTGTTGGAAGCACATCTCCGTGTGTGTGGATTTATCCCCAAGTTATTTAATGTTCAGTTCGTGATAAACGGCTGCACTCACCCTCCACAAAAAGACAGACCACTTGCAAAATGAAAAGGAAGATTCCTTTATTATTAGCAGATTTTTACCACAAACTAAATGAGCAAATGTGAACAGGAGCAAAAGGCGGTGGCAAACCACCACCTCCTTACGTTTCGCCTCCACCAGTAGGAGGCTTCTTTTATTGTATGTCTAACTATATTTGATATTTTAATGGCTAGGTCTGAATTTTGGTTGCATTTGTAGTCAAATTTATGACAGAAAATCCCCCCCCCCCCAAAGTGTAAGAAGTATGAGTATGTAAAATGAGTTTCTTTACAGAAATAACATCTGCTTCTTTAAGCAATTGCAAGATGATGACATCATTATGATTTTTGTATAAAACATGGGTTGATTGGTCAAGATACCCTCCCCCTGATGAGGCCTTACGTGGCGAAGTGTCAGGGCACCTGACCACATGGTTCCCACCTTGGTTCATGCTGTGTTCAGTGATTCACGCTATTTTAACAATAAATACGAACTTTGAACACTCTAATTATGAGTGTTCTACTTCATTGGAGCTCCAAAGCTCCTCGCTCTTGAGTGCTAATGCATCTTTCTGTTGTTTGTTGTTCTGTGAGGCCGCAGTCCAGCACTAGCACTCTGCCCTGGCCTGAGCGTGGCACTTCCTGGTTTACGTAGCTCTCCTGAGGGAGACCCAAGGAGGCTGCAATGTAAACCTTTTTTGATGCATGGTCCAGTTTCTTGGACTTCTTGTC
The DNA here is from genome assembly GCA_016271365.2 of Neoceratodus forsteri. Lineage (NCBI taxonomy): Eukaryota > Metazoa > Chordata > Ceratodontiformes > Ceratodontidae > Neoceratodus > Neoceratodus forsteri. The sequence continues at coordinate 121,525,489 of JADMNL010000032.1, read as the reverse complement.
AGAGGGCTTGCTCACATCCCCAGCATCGCCAGTTTTGCAAAAGACGGAGTCAGCTACCAACCCCTCAGCTGAGGGGTGGTCCGAGAGATCAGACAGGGAACCAGTTGGGACCACATATTTGTGGACCATATGGGCTGAGGGTGCCATGTAAAAGGCAGGATGCTGCCAGAGCTTGAGTGCAGGACCCAAGATAGCCTCCGCCACTGGGAAGGTGACCCCTTGGGAGTCATCCAGATCCAGGCTCTCCATGAGGGGGTTCTTGGCTTGCTTCTGGACTGGTTCCAAGGGGGATCTCCATAGATTTGGAGATCAACTGGAGAATAACTTCGAAGGACACCAGCCTGTGGTTGATGGTCAGCTCTTTGTCTGAACCATGGTGGAAGCCTGGGATCCTTGAAGATTGCATAGAGGACCAGTCGAAGTCTGAAGACTCCTCAAAGACTGCCCTTGGTTTCTTCTCACCATGGACTACCTTGGACTCATTTGAGTGGGTAATCTCCACTGACAGCCAACCTGGGAGGCCTTCATTGGGGCTTCCTGTAAGGGTTACCTGGGCGGTGGTTCCACTCTAATTGGTGGAGAGGCTGGTGCCAGTAACACTGGGTGTAGCAGGACCAGGGTGGGCCAGACCAGGGGAAACCAGGGAAGTGTGGGGACTAGGGGAAGGGGGGAGCTACCCTGCCCAAGGACCCACTGTTGCACATCAGCTCCTCATAGCACTGACACAGCCTGCAACAGAGCCTCTCCTCATCCAAAGACAAGGAGGAAGAGCGCCTGCAGCATTTTTGGGCTGAGGGTTGAGAGTGGAAGTGAGAGGATTACCTTGACCACAACCAAGATCTTAACTGATGACGGAATTGTCAACAGCGAGGAGAGGTGGATGGAGGGGCCATCTAGGTCACATGAACTGACTCCTACCGTGGGAATCTCCTGGAAGGAAACAATCTGTCCACCGACTTGTCCCGACCCTTCTGGGAGAGGGTCGAAGGGACAAGTCCTGGAGACCAAGTCATTCTCGATCCTCTCAGACAATGGGTCGACTGGATTGAGAAAGATCTGAACCACCTGATTGGCCTGCATCATGGCCAACAAACCAGATAGGGTTACTATGGAGCTAGTGGCCTGGCTGTCAGCCAATACAGGCTCAGCAGAAGCTGAGGACTCGAAGGCCGAGGCTTTTTTCTTGTCCCCATGGGAAGGCCCCTCCCCAAAGGTCTGGAGGGACTTACACATGTCCTGAAAGGAACCTGTGAAAGACGCCCTGATGCTGGCCCCAGCTGGGAGCAGCATGGACGCTGATGAGTCACCCACCACAACCTACGCTGCTGCCTCCCCCATGGCCACAAGCTGGGCCTCTGAGCCCGCTGTTGGACACCGCCTTCCTGGCATTCTTTGAGCGGACCAGGGAGTCCCATTCATCCAGCCGACCAAGGAGGAGGCGCGTACAATGGTCCTCAAGAGAGAAGGGTAAAAGAGTTTTACACAAGCCACAGACCTGAGCATTGTGCTCTGTCCTGAGGCAGTAGTTGCACGATGAGTGTGGGTCCATGCAGGACAGTTTTTGGTTGCCTTGGAGACAAACGTAGATGGTACACTAGAATTAGCGGGGGTCTACGCCATGTACAGAGCTACAAAGGAGGAGACCTGACACTTCCCCCAGAAAGGAAGATCTGGTGTCATGGGGTAGTGCCGAGGAGTATAGCACCCGGGTTGGTGAGAAGAGCTTAGCCTGAAGATGTCTGGCAAGTCTTAAAGAGAAAGGAAGACTGCCAGTAATGTGGCTAATATCCACGCCCCTATCGCAGTTCTTTAGATATATTAGAGAAAAAAGAAAGAAAGGAGGAGGAATTGCTGGGTTAATAGAGGGAGGTAGGGTAATTGAGAAGGACGGGCAGAAAGCAACCATTTTTAATGACTACTACTGCTCTGTATTCACATGGGAAGACAGATGGCCTCTGCCAGAGACTGGCAGTAAGGCAGCTGTAAAGGAGATCCCAGAGATGAGGCAGCAAATATTTACCAATGAAAGAGTTCGGAATTATTTTTCAATTTTTATTTTATTTTAAATGATGTTTCAGCAGTGCATCCAGGAACCTACAGCACTGAGACAGGACTACATCATCTCTGTTATATTACAACGCAGAATCCAGGAACCTCCAGCGCTGAGACAGGACTACTTCATCTCTGTTATATTACAACGCAGAATCCAGGAGCATCCAGCGCTGAGACAAGACTACTTCATCTCTGTTATATTACAACACAGAATCCAGGAACCTCCAGTGCTGAGACAGGACTACTTCATCTCTGTTATATTACAACGCAGAATCCTGGAGCATCCAGCGCTGAGACAGGACTGCATTGCCTCTGCTGTATTATAAAACAACATCCAGGAACCTCCAGAGCTGAGACAGGACTGCTTTACCTCTGCTGTATTACAGCAGGGCATCCAGGAACCTCCAGCGCTGAGACAGGACTGCATTGCCTCTGCTGTATTACAGCAGGGCATCCAGGAACCTCCAGCGCTGAGACAGGACTCAGCTTGCCTCTGCTGTATTATAAAACAACATCCAGGAACCTCCACGCTGAGACAGGACTGCATTGCCTCTGCTGTATTATAAAACAACATCCAGGAACCTCCAGCGCTGAGACAGGACTGCTTTACCTCTGCTGTATTACAGCAGGGCATCCAGGAACCTCCAGCGCTGAGACAGGACTGCTTTACCTCTGCTGTAGTACAGCAGGGCATCCAGGAACCTCCAGCGCTGAGACAGGACTGCATTGCCTCTGCTGTATTACAGCAGGGCATCCAGGAACCTCCAGCGCTGAGACAGGACTGCATTGCCTCTGCTGTATTATAAAACAACATCCAGGAACCTCCAGCGCTGAGACAGGACTGCATTGCCTCTGCTGTATTATAAAACAACATCCAGGAACCTCCAGCGCTGAGACAGGACTGCATTGCCTCTGCTGTATTATAAAACAACATCCAGGAACCTCCAGCGCTGAGACAGGACTGCTTTACCTCTGCTGTATTACAGCAGGGCATCCAGGAACCTCCAGCACTGAAACAGGACTGCTTTACCTCTGCTGTATTACAGCAGGGCATCCAGGAACCTCCAGCGCTGAGACAGGACTGCACTACAAGGGATAACATATCCCACAGCTCGATGTCCTGGGCTACCAATTGACTGGCAGTGATGAGCATGTCTCAGCATTACTGTATTGCTAAACATTTTTTCCCTTGTCTGCCACTAAGGTGATGCGTGTCATGTGAGCGGAGGAGCAAAGTGTTACGTGAGGCCGAGTGGAGGTCTGGAGCTGGAGTAGGAGCCGAGTCACATGGAAGATGGAGCATGATTGACACAGTGGTCCAGAATGGAGCTCTAAAGAGTAAAAAAGGCAGCTAATGCCCAGCGCTGCTAGCTAGAGACAGGGTCGGGGACTTAGGACCAACCAACCTGTAAGTAGCTTGCTGCTTCACACATTAGCTCCTTAACTATTTAAAAAACAAACAGAAAAACAGCAGTGACTCCACAGAGATCAGAGGTGGGTGAGGGTGAGCCAGTAAGGACAGGTCTGCGAAGGAAAAAGGCAGCACAGCACTCGGCTGGTAGTGGGATAGACCCCCTGACCCTAGCCACAATATTTTCGATCTGTGTTTAATTAAAAAAAAAAAAAAAAAGACAGGGAAAGTCCCTGTGCTTATGTGAGGACTGAGTGGTAATCAGGGTCAGCACAGCCACAGTCTTACAGCAGATGTAAGAAGGATTGATCCTACCAAAACTCCAGCACTGTGACTACTAGTTTTAGTCTAGCCACTTGTTCATGGACAACTAAAGATTTATCAACCCCTGCTGCATTACCTCTGCTATACTACAGCAGCGCATCCAGGAACCTACAGCACTGAGACAAGACTGCGGTACCTCTGCTACAGTACAGCAGCGCATCCAAGAACCTACAGCACTGAGTCAAGACTGCGGTACCTCTGCTACGGTATAACAGTGCATCCAGGAACCTATAGACCTGAGACAAGACTGCGGTACCTCTGCAACAGTACAGCAGCACATCCAGGAACCTACAGCACTGAGTCAAGACTGCGGTACCTCTGCTACGGTACAGCAGCACATTCAGGAACCTACAGCACTGAGACAAGATTGTGGTACCTCTGCTACAGTATAGCAGTGCATCCAGGAACCTATAGACCTGAGACAAGACTGCAGTACCTCTGCAACAGTACAGCAGCACATCCAGGAACCTACAGCACTGAGTCAAGACTGCGGTACCTCTGCTACGGTACAGCAGCACATCCAGGAACCTACAGCACTGAGTCAAGACTGCGGTACCTCTGCTACAGTATAGCAGCGCATCCAGGAACCTACAGCACTGAGACAAGACTGCGGTACCTCTGCTACAGTACAGCAGTGCATCCAGGAACCTATAGACCCGAGACAAGACTGCGGTACATCTGCAACAGTACAGCAGCACATCCAGGAACCTACAGCACTGAGTCAAGACTGCAGTACCTCTGCTACGGTACAGCAGCACATCCAGGAACCTACAGCACTGAGACAAGACTGCAATACCTCTGCTACAGTATAGCAGCGCATCCAGGAACCTACAGCACTGAGACAAGACTGCGGTACCGCTGCTAGAGTACCAGGCCTCCTTCTTGCTCTGCCCGGTCTCACCTGACCAGGTGCTAGAAATACTGCAGTCGCTAAACCCCTCCAAAGGTAAATGCCCATTGGGCCTTGACTCAAAAATGCTCCTGCTCTCAGCACCTGCCATTGCCCACCTTCTATCCCTGCTCTACAACCTGTCCTTTAGACTCGGGGCAGTCCCCACAATATGGAAACAAGCCACAGTCATTCCCCTTGCTAAAGGAAGGGACCCTTCCTCCCCATCAAACTACCGTCCCACATCACTGCTCCCCATCCTAGCCAAAATTCAAGAGCACCTCGTTCTTTCTCAGCTCCAAGACTATCTAGATACCATATCCTTTTTCACCCCCTACCAGGCCGGCTTCTGAAAAAACCACTCCACCACCACCTCTCTTCTTCGCCTCACCAACTCTATCCTTTCGGGCATGGAGAATGGGGATATAACAGCAGCCATATTTATCGACCTAGCTAAAGCCTTCGACACAGTCTCTCATCCCCTGCTGCTGGCTAAACTCGCCCAAGCTGGTCTCTCTATGAACGTAATTAACTGGTTCCATTCTTATCTGATAGGTAGATCCCAATCAGTCCGTATTGGCTCGGCTATTTCCTCCTCACTCCCTGTCACCAGTGGAGTCCCCCAATGGTCTGTACTCGGCCCACTGCTGTTCTCTATCTTTCTCAACGACCTGCCTGCTGCCTGCCCACTTTCGGCTATCCATATGTACGCAGATGATACAGTGCTGTTTGCCTCTGGCCCATCCACTAATGCAGTGACAGCATGTCTTCAGAAGGACTTCGACTCCATTCAACGTTGGTTCCTCTCAAATCAATTATTCTTGAACCCAAAGAAAACCGTCTCCCTCACATTCGGCTCTGGGCCAAACTAACCCGCCATACTCCCCTACGTTCTACACTCTGATAGCTCCCCACTAGAGGCCTGCACTTCATATAAGTATCTCGGTGTCTGGTTAGATCAGTACCTCGACTTCTTCGCGCATATAGATGCTCTACATAAAACTGAATCCCATGCTGGGAGCTCTCTTCCGGAACAAAAACTGCATACCTCTACCAACCAGGCTAGCAATAGTCCAAAAAATGATCCTCCCGATCATGGATTATGGCGATGTTGTCTACTGTGCTGCCCCCCAAACTTCCTTAGCTAGGCTGGATCCCCTCTTCCACTCCTTTTGTCGGTTCGCTTTGGACCGCCCTCCTAATACTCATCACTGTGACCTCTACCAGGCCTTGGACCTCCCTTCTCTACATAACCAGCGATTGCTACACTGCGCCAGAACCACTGCTAAGTTCTGGTCGCAGACACTCCCCTCCTACCTGTCGTCCTCTCTAACTGCCCTCCCCCCACCGGCCTACGCACTCAGGAACATTGACTCCAGGCTCCTGCACATTCCACACAGATCCACCCGGATAGGCCAGGCTGCTTTCAGTTTCAGGTTGCCCAAGTTATGGAACTCCCTATCACCCGATATTAGACACGCCACAACTACCCCACACCGGAATGCTCTTCTCAAAACATACTTCTCTACCAACTGCTCCTGTACCCCCCCCATTGTACCCCTCACAACTCCTAACTACCTGCTGCTAACACCAGTCTGGTTCTCCATTTTCGTTAGTTGTGTTGCTGCCAGCTCCTATTGTTGAACTATTTTTATCTGTAATGTAAATGTATCTGCAATATTGCACTATGACAGTCTTTTCCTTGTTTTGTTTGTACTAAACGTATCAATGTATGTTTTCTTTCTGCACTACGTTCCCTTTGTAATCCCCTCCTCCCCCCCAGGGCACATCTGGAATCGAGCGGTACTCTGCTCAGTATGCCTTCTTGGTAAATCTCTTAAATAAATAAATAAACAGTAGCGCATCCAGGAACCTACAGCAGTAAGACAAGACTGTGGTACCTCTGCTACAGTATAGCAGCGCATCAAGGAACCTACAGCACTGAGACAAGAGTGCAGTACCTCTGCTACAGTATAGCAGCACATCCAGGAACTTACAGCACTGAGACAAGACTGCGGTACCTCTGGTACAGTATAGCAGCACATCCAGGAACCTACAGCACTAAGACAAGACTGCGGTACCTCTGATACAGTATAACAGCACATCCAAGAACCTACAGTACTGAGACAAGACTGCAGTATCTCTGCTACAGTACAGCAGCGCATCCAGGAACCTACAGCACTGAGAAGATTGTGGTACCTCTGCTACAGTATAGCAGCGCATCCAGAAACCTACAGCACTGAGACAAGACTGCGGTACCTCTGCTACAGTACAGCAGCACATACAAGAACCTACAGCACTGAGATAAGACTGCGGTACCTCTGCTACAGTACAGCAGTGCATCCAGGACCCTACAGCACTGAGACAGGACTGCTTTACCTCTCCTACAGTACAGCAGTGCATCCAGGAACCTACAGCACTGAGACAAGACTGCGGTACCTCTGGTACAGTACAGCAGTGCATCCAGGAACCTACACCACTGAGACAAGACTGTGGTACAGGGTTTTATTTAACTCTAAAAACTAATTAGCGTTTTGCTCATAAAAGTTCTAAAACAGTGTGAAAATGCATAGCACTTGCCTCACTGTGTTTCACAAACATAACACTTCTAGAAAACCTATATAAATGCTTTATGTACAATTAGTATTGTCCAAAGAAAAAAACTGCTAATCAATTATTTAAAACCCTGTGGTACCTCTGGTACAGTATAGCAGCATATCCAAGAACCTACAGCACTGAGATAAGACTGCGGTACCTCTGCTACAGTACAGCAGCACATCCAGGAACCTACAGCACTGAGACAAGATTGTGGTACCTCTGCTACAGTACAACAGTGCATCCAGGAACCTACAGACCTGAGACAAGACTGCGGTACCTCTGCTACGGTATAGCAGCACATCCAGGAACCTACAGCACTGAGACAAGACTATGGTACCTCTGGCACAGTACAGCAGTGCATCCAAGAACCTACAGCACTGAGATAAGACTGCGGTACCTCTGGTACAGTACAGCAGCACATCTAGGAACCTACAGCATTGAGACAAGACTGCGGTACCTCTGGTACAGTATAGCAGCACATCCAAGAACCTACAGCACTGAGATAAGACTGCGGTACCTCTGCTACAGTACAGCAGCAGATCCAGGAACCTACATCACTGAGACAAGATTGTGGTACCTCTGCTACAGTACAACAGTGTATCCAGGAACCTACAGACCTGAGACAAGACTGCGGTACCTCTGCTATGGTATAGCAGCACATCCAGGAACCTACAGCACTGAGACAAGACTGCGGTACCTCTGCTACAGTATAGCAGCGCATCCAGGAACCTACAGCACTGAGACAAGACTGCGGTAACTCTGCAACACTACAGCAGTGCATCCAAGAACCTACAGCACTGAGACAAGACTGCGGTACCTCTGCTACAGTACAGCAGTGCATCCAGGAACCTATAGACCTGAGACAAGACTGCGGTACCTCTGCAACAGTACAGCAGCACATCCAGGAACCTATAGCACTGAGTCAAGACTGCGGTACCTCTGTAACGGTACAGCAGCACATCCAGGAACCTACAGCACTGAGACAAGACTGCGGTACCACTGCTAGAGTACAGTAGCGCATCCAGGAACCTACAGCAGTAAGACAAGACTGTGGTACCTCTGCTACAGTATAGCAGCACATCAAGGAACCGATAGCACTGAGACAAGACTACAGTACCTCTGCTACAGTATAGCAGCACATCCAAGAACCTACAGCACTGAGAAGATTGTGGTACCTCTGCTACAGTATAGCAGTGCATCCAAGACCCTACAGCACTGAGAGAAGACTGTGGTACCTCTGCTACAGTATAGCAGCGCATCCAGGAACCTACAGCACTGAGACAAGACTGGGTACCTCTGCTACAGTACAGCAGCACATCCAGGAACCTACAGCACTGAGACAAGACTGCGGTACCTCTGCTACAGTACAGCAGTGCATCCAGGAACCTACAGCACTGAGACAAGACTGCGGTACCTCTGCTACAGTATAGCAGCGCATCCAGGAACCTACAGCACTGAGACAAGACTGCAGTACCTCTGCTACAGTATAGCAGCACATCCAAGAACCTACAGCACTGAGACAAGACTGTGGTACAGGGTTTTATTTAACTCTAAAAATTGATTAGCGTTTTGCTCATAAAAGTTCTAAAACAGTGTGAAAATGCATAGCACTTGCCTCACTGTGTTTAACAAACATAACACTTCTAGAAAACCTATATAAATGCTTTATGTACAATTAGTATTGTCCCAAGAAAAAAACTGCTAATCAATTATTTAAAACCCTGTGGTACCTCTGGTACAGTATAGCAGCACATCCAAGAACCTACAGCACTAAGATAAGACTGCGGTACCTCTGCTACAGTACAGCAGCACATCCAGGAACCTACAGCACTGAGACAAGATTGTGGTACCTCTGCTACAGTACAACAGCGTGTCCAGGAACCTACAGACCTGAGACAAGACTGCGGTACCTCTGCTATTGTATAGCAGCACATCCAGGATCCTACAGCACTGAAACAAGACTGCGGTACCTCTGCTACAGTATAGCAGCGCACCCAGGAACCTACAGCACTGAGACAAGACTGCGGTAACTCTGCAACAGTACAGCAGTGCATCCAAGAACCTACAGCACTGAGACAAGACTGCGGTACCTCTGCTACAGTACAGCAGTGTATCCAGGAACCTATAAACCTGAGACAAGACTGCGGTACCTCTGCAACAGTACAGCAGCACATCCAGGAACCTACAGCACTGAGTCAAGACTGCGGTACCTCTGCAACGGTACAGCAGCACATCCAGGAACCTACAGCACTGAGACAAGACTGCAGTACCTCTGCTACAGTATAGCAGCACATCCAAGAACCTACAGCACTGAGAAGATTGTGGTACCTCTGCTACAGTATAGCAGTACATCCAAGAACCTACAGCACTGAGAGAAGACTGTGGTACCTCTGCTACAGTATAGCAGCGCATCCAGGAACCTACAGCACTGAGACAAGACTGCGGTACCTCTGCTACAGTACAGCAGCGCATCCAGGAACCTACAGCACTGAGACAAGACTGCGGTACCTCTGCTACAGTACAGCAGCACATCCAGGAACCTACAGCACTGAGACAAGACTGCTGTACCTCTGCTACAGTATAGCAGCGCATCCAGGAACCTACAGCACTGAGACAAGACTGCGGTACCTCTGCTACAGTACAGCAGTGCATCCAGGAATCTACAGCACTGGGACAAGATTGTGGTACCTCTGCTACAGTACAACAGCGCATTCAGGAACCAACAGACCTGAGACAAGACTGCGGTACCTCTGCTATGGTATAGCAGCACATCCAGGAACCTATAGCACTGAGACAAGACTATGGTACCTCTGGCACAGTACAGCAGTGCATCCAGGAACCTACAGCACTGAGACAAGACTGCGGTACCTCTGCAACAGTACAGCAGTGCATCCAAGAACCTACAGCACTACCTCTGCTACAGTACAGCAGTGCATCCAGGAACTTATAGACCTGAGACAAGACTGCGGTACCTCTGCAACAGTACAGCAGCACATCCAGGAACCTACAGCACTGAGTCAAGACTGCGGTACCTCTGCTACAGTACAGCAGCGCATCCAAGAACCTACAGCACTGAGATAAGACTGTGGTACCTCTGCTACAGTACAGCAGCGCGTCCAGGAACCTACAGCACTGAGACAAGACTGCTTTACCTCTGGTATATTATAGCTTAGTATCCAGGAACCTCCAGCACTAAGACAGAATAGGATTACCTCTATTCAAGGCCCCTAGAATAATATGGCTGCAGAATTTTGTGCAGAACTTGCAAACCACCGCAGAATATCTGCAGTGCTGCAGAAATCACTAGTCTTGGTGATTGTTAACATTTACAGTTTTTCCATAGCACCTGGTTCCTGTCCCTGCCTTTTATATTCAAATCCCCTCCATCCTCAGCATGTGATGTTATCAATGACATCTTCTCATACATTAGTTAATGACAGGGCTGCGTTCTGCCACAGAAATGAATAGTAATTTATCTACCATTGCTCCCACTCCCTGAGGAAGTGACACAGCACACCAGGCACGGTCATATTTGCTCAACCTGTACTACAGCCTAATAAAATGTCTGCTCACTACAAGGATGTACGGACTATCCAAGCATTATCTAATAATGATGTCATGTTACCCCTGGATGTTTTAAACACTCTAAATTCCCTGTAACTCACTGCAACAAGGCTCCATTGGAGCTGCACTCTGTACTCTGCCTGTATATAGCCATGTAATTACTGTTCTGGATGAGGAACCTTTGTAAATGAGCTACTGGAGCTCAAAGGTGTAGTTCCAGTTGAATAAATAAATAATGTTCAGTCTCAAGTTATTACACTGGGACCAACTGCATAGACCAGTTAACAGAATACCTTACTCTGGACAGATTTATTTGTGTCTTTAAGCAGTGTCACTGGCTCAGTAGGTATTACGCTCGCCTCTGAGGCCAGGAGATCACAGGGCTGTGGGTTCAGTTCCCACATCTGGCACTTGGGTTAATATCCTAGTACTGACACTGTAGTGCAGCATGAGAGGGGTGCTGCACTTCTGAGGTGCCGTCTTTCAGATGAGATGTTAAACTGAGGTCCCATCTGCCTGGATTGGTGGTAGTTCAGGTGAATGTTAAAGACCCCGTGGCACTTATCGAAAAGAGTAGGGGAATTTTATTGAGGAAAAAGTTGGACTTCATTACAAAAGAAAGAATATCCTATACAACAAACATCTAAATCAAAAGCAACAATAATAGAAATATACAAATTAAATACAGAAATGGATAAACTAAAGAACATCCCTTAATCGACTGTAAAGAGATCACAATTACACCATAAATGAAAAAACTGAGGCCCTGCAAAAAGTTTGAAATCCTGCAATTTAACAACACGAATAGCAGTTCTAATATTTTCTATTACTTCTGGTACCATAATCATTTTTTGATGCAAAACCAGCATACATCTGGCCTGCCATAAATAATAATGAATCAAAGCAAAAACAATAAATAAAGTATCTTCATGATATTTTCGGCACAAAGCACCCTGCACACAGAACATAAGCTGTTTATAAGATAAATGTACTAGCAAAGGTTCAGACCACAAGCCAGCTAACATAGTCCAAAAGGTAAGAGCAAAGGGACACTCCAAAAAAAGATGTTGTTGGTTTTCAATAATAACCGAACAACCACCCTAGGGCAGAATCGAGCGTCTAAAGCTTTGTGTTTATGATTACCTTTAACACTCAGACACCCGTAGTTACCCAACCAAACTATATCCCACACATGGGGGGCAAACTGGGATTGCTGAGTTGCTGAAGGATCCAATCAACATGATTTGGAAGACAAAAAGGGAAAACCACCTTATCCTGCGCTTCCCTCCTCCAAATATTTTCATAAAGCCTTACTCTAGATAATACACACAAGTCCTGTGGACGTAAATCCCAAGACAGAGCCACCTTAAGTGCTTCTTTCCCATATAATGGAATATCAGCAAAATGAAAAACCCACCCTTTTTTCCCCCAGTTCCCAACTTGGAAGGCAAGGTAACAACCAGTGCATCAAAAAGGGTTTCCATACCACCAGCCCAGGTTTTAGTGCTTGTCCAAAATTATAATTAAAAAATAAACTATAAAAAAAAGCCACAGGGTGGATCATCCCAACCCCTCCCTCCTTATATGGTCTATATGTTATACTCCTCTTTACAGGGTTCAAACGAGACCCCCAAAACCCTTGGGAAAAAAAAAATCCCATATAATCTGGAAAAGCAACCCATGGGCGGAGAAAATACATAACAAAGATATAAAAAATTGGAAGCACCAAAGTCTTAAGCAACACAACACATTTTTTCTTTCCAATCTGATACTGTTTCCATCCGGAAACCAACCTCTCCACCCTCCCTAAGGCTAATTGCCAATTATAACAGTTCACATCCCCTGTCCCAAAAAAATACCCAAGTACTTAAAAGGACATGTATTAATAGGAATCCCTGCATACGTACCTGACTGTGGAAGATCCCGGTGTCCAATAGGCACCCCAACACTTTTGCTAAAATTAACACTGGATCCCGAAACTGAGGAATACGCATTAAGAACCTGTACCACAACTGCTTCCTCAGTACTGATAGCCACAGTCAAAACCAAATCATCCGCATAAGCTAAGATTTTGACGGAATCCAATAAAGGGGTCCCCCCAACCCCAAAATATGAGGACAAAAGGAAATTGCCCAAATCAACGTATCGATACAAAAATTGTAGAGGAGAGGGCTTAAGGGGTATCCTTGTCGGACCCCCTTAACCACAGTTACTGGTTTACTCAACCAGCCATTCACGTTCGGAATGATGGTAGCCTCATCATAGAGAGCCTTAATCCACAACAGAAACTGACCAGAAATCCCAAAAGCTTGCAACACCGCAAATAGGAAATCCTGCGAGACCTTGTCAAGGCCTTCTTGGTCCAACCCTAATACCGAACCGGAAACCCTACCTTTCTCACCCAGGGCAAATAATTCTCATAACAAAATTAAATTGTCATGTTGACTTCTACCAGGAATACCACAAGTCTGAGCCAGACTAAGTCGAGCCGCAATTTTTAATAGTCTAGCCAACAAAATTTTTGAGAAAATTTTGTAATCAACATTCAATAAACTCAGTGGCCTCCAATTTTGTAAATCAGCCTGATCACCCTTTTTAAAACTTAGAACCAAAATGACCTCCTTCATGGACTTAGTTACGGAGGCTATGGTCAACATGTCATTGAATAATAAAGTCAGCGCAGGGACCAAGTCCTCCTTAAAAGTTTTAAAAAACTAAGCAGTAAGGCCATCTGATCTGGGAGTGGAATTAGTATTTAAACTATCAATGGCCTGAGTCACTTCCGAGGCTAAAATATCACTTGATAACATGCCTTGCTCCTCTAAAGAAAGCGATGGAAGGTTTAGAGAGTCTAAAAAGGGTTCTGCAGATTCACAACTTGGACAATTACCCAACATAGTAAGAACATGTTGCTCCACCACCTGAACCAGTATCTCTGGTTCTGTAACCAATACACCTGGGGGGACCGTAGTGCCTGAATAAACTTAGAGTCCACCCATCCTTTACAGGCTTTAAATGTGTCTAACCCTCCTTTCGTCACCCCTGTACCAAATCATGCCTCCTGCCCCAACGAACTAGCCCTATCATATTGCAGGGTTTTCATTTGTGTACAAACTGCTGCAATCTGAGCACTATAATCGTGAACAGTAGTATCTGATAAAGAAATCAGATTCTGTAACTGTTGCCGCAATGCTAAATATAAGTATTGCGCTGTGTGCTTTGCTGCAGCCTTCCCCTGAAAAATCTGCTTCCATCTGATTTTAGAGCCATCCCACCACTCACAAGGGTCTTCATAAATATCCGCCACCGAAAGTCGGGCTGCCTATTCCCTCCTCCACAGTTTTTGAAGGCGAGGGTCCTCCAACAGGGAATCATTAAGCTTCCACCTATTTTTTTACTCCTTGGAGTATTCTGCCATGAGCAGGTTACCCTAACAGCTGCATGATCAGAAAACTCCACACCCAGAGTCATACAAGAAAGAATCCGTAAAACTTTAGATAAAAAAATGAAATTAATACGAGTCCGTAAGGGTCCTTTGAAATAAGTAAATCCCCCAGACTCATGGCAAAACCTATATGCATCCACCAGCTGAGCAGTGGTAACAACCTACTTTAAGGCAACAGAATCGCAGAATAATGTTGGGGTTTGTAACCCTCTATCCTTCTGGTGTAACCCACAATTAAAATCACTGACCCACAAAATTAACCTAGAGGTATACAAAAAAGGCCGAATTAAATGAAAAAGAGACACCTTTTGTGCTTTTGTCTGAGGGGCATAAATGCAAATGATCCTGAATCTCTCACCAGACTATGAGAAATCCAACAATAAAGCTCTACCAGGCTGAATATCCACCAACCAAGATACCTGGTAATCAGAGTTAGAGAATAAAATCCCAATACCGTCACATTTGTCAATACCAGAAGACCAAAAAGACAGACCAAGGGTCCACGCCCGGGACGCTTGTTGAAGTTCCTGGTTGGATTTCTATCTAGTATCCACGAGGCATAGTATATCACAGTTAAAGTCTTGTAAAGTTAAAAAAACCCTACCAAGCTTTCTAGGGCCTTTAATGCTATTAACATTTAAAGTACACACCGATAGAGAATCCATCCTAAGCGCCTGTGGGTGACTTACTTCGATGACTTTGTCTAGTTCGCTTCGCAATAGGATCCATATCCCCCCCTCCTTCAGTATCTGTACGTGATCAAATAGAGGAACTATCTGTATCTTCACCCCCAGACTCTTTATCAGAGACATCAGTGGCTAAAACTGCAAACTTATTGCGAGACCTCCACGTACCAACTCTCCCATCTTTACCCCAACCTAACACTGCCAAACCTTTCCTCATTCGTTTATGTGGTATTTGAACAAACCCTGCAACCTCTGCACCAGATGCCGTGTGCACTGGGAGAGGGGGGCATGGTAATATCAACCACCACTATGCCCTCTGGAACAACAGAAACCTCAGTGACAGAAATCTCATTACCTCCTACAGTCTGATCTACCACCAAAGGCAGAGGAGAGACACTTCCTTCTGGAATACTAATGTCCTCAGACCCTTTAGCGAACTCCCCAGATCTAGAGGTAAGTGTGCTTTGTTTTGTGTCCTGGGCTGCACTAAGTTTAACCTGAGCTTGTTGAGCCATGGAAATTAATCCTACACGTGAAAGACAATCGTCCCTGTTATGGGATGCCCAAGGGCAGCGCCCATATGCATGCCCTGTCCGTTCACACAGATTACATTTAAAAAGATTAAGACAGGCACTGTAAGCATGGCCAAAATCGAAACAATGGCTACACTTTACCGTATCACAAGCTGAACTAAAATGAGCTCGGGAGCCACATTTAAAACAAGATTTAGGCTGCCCAGCATAGAAAATGAGACCTCTGTCTTTCCCCAGATAAAAAAAAACTAGGTAAATGACTAGGTCCAGTATTAGTGGAATACAATTTTACTCTAACTCTCCATCCTCCATCCCAGATTTGTTCACTATCTAATGTGGGGGTAGGTTTATTGAGTACCTCACAACGTTGTCGCAACCAAAATAAAATATGCTCTACATTTACACCTTCGTTTTTAAACATTACAGTAATGTTCCTGACTGCAGGCTTCGTTAAGGGAACTGCTTGAAAGGGCGACCAAGTAGGAGAGGCCTGACAAGCTGCATATTGTGCCCAAAATCTATCTAAACTGGAAACCTGTTTAAAGCTAATATCAAAATTATGGTTCCCCAAACTAAGAAGGGCAAATATCTCAGAAGAAATGAATTTCATAGATCCTTTAAGTAATGTTTTCACCACATAGATCCAATTTGGGGGATCCACCAACCCACCTTTATATAATAAGCGAACCGCATTCCTCTGGGGGGGCTGGTTCACCCTTGGAGGAAAACAAATCGGCCAGTTTAAAACCTACAGGCCTAACAGGATCTTCATCCTGAGACTCTAACAACTGAGGGGCAGGTCCCATCCTGAGAGGACCCTTTGTTTCTAAGGGTACAGAAGAAACAATAACAGGGGAACCAATCACATTGTGATCTTCATGTAAAGCAGTAGAGAAATTCTCAACCTGAGCATGCAAAACTTTGGGCAATGCATTTTCCCCAATATCAGCCCTTTGTTTAACACGGTCAGTAATAACCCCCCTAGAATCGTTGAAGCTCATAACTTTGTTGGTGGTCACAAACTCCACAGCTTTTTGCAGCATGTTCAGATAGGTGGGATGCTGACAGTCAGGAGTCCAGGCACCACCCTCTCCCTGTTCCCAACCAGCCTCCTTCAATGCTTTTTCAGGAGACCAAGATGCCTCCTGACCACAATCCATAGACGAAGTATCCTTAGGAGCCATAGAAAATAGCCCTCTCAGACATCCAGAACTGCAACTTTTACTCCACCCTGTTCATTGCGACTGTAGAAAGAAAAATACCTCAGGCTCCTGATTCCCTTTCGAGATCACCTCTCTCCTAGTTCCAGGTAGCTCACCCCAATCAGGTGCAGAGTTGAAACTGGTCGCACTCGCTCGTTTCACCGTTAATTCTGGCATAACATGCTGGGGCTGTAGGCACTCCGAGGAACCACTCGGTAAACTGCCAGCCCCAGCAACTCCTTCCGGAATTGGTGAGTCGTTTGAGAGTGACGCAGAACCGTCAGCGTCATGATGGGTCTTACCAGACCGTGGCAGACCATCCTTAGGAAGCCCAAAAACTGCCTGCGGGAGCGCTGCAAGCTCCAAATCCACCACTGAAAGTTCCTTCAACAA
The DNA here is from genome assembly GCA_016271365.2 of Neoceratodus forsteri. Taxonomy (NCBI): domain Eukaryota; kingdom Metazoa; phylum Chordata; order Ceratodontiformes; family Ceratodontidae; genus Neoceratodus; species Neoceratodus forsteri. Next base: position 121,508,392 of record JADMNL010000032.1, on the reverse strand, counting down.
AGCCAACCGCTTTGCCTTCAACGATGTTTGCAAGGTACGTTGTGTCTCAGTAGCAACCTCCATTTGCAAAACAGCCTGAACCACCTCCATACACTCCTCGGATTCAATAATAGTCGCCATCATGACCTCAGCAACAGTACACTCTTCCTCCACGGACCCTGAAAGTTGAAGTACAGGGGAGGAGGCCCGCTCCCCTGCACTCCCGACATCCAACTCCGGCGCTGACTCCTGCATACTGACAGCAGCCAGTAGGGCAATTTCCCTGGAGTCCTGGCCAAATTTCCCTCATTAACTAAAAATACCACCAACAGCTTAATCTGGTTCAAGGTCAGTTGGCATTCATTAGTCCCCGGTCATGCCTGAAAATAGGCAGAATTTGTCTAGTGCACTTACCTGGTCAACAAAAGCTAAATAAATAAATAAATAAGGAAGCCCACTGAAATGAATAGCTGGCAAAATGAATTAACCTGTCTTTAAGAAAAAATAAAAAATTAAAAAGAAATATGCCCAGAAAAGTGGAATATAACAATGTGTAGCTTTGCTGAAAGAACAGATGTGTTTAAATGAATAATTGAGTTGTACATATTTTTGCTATGGTTATTGATTGCATGTTAATACAGCTTGATAGAATTACCTAAAAGTTATGAAGAAAGGTGTACAGAGCCAGCCCTTGGGGCAGCGGGTAGCATGTTGTGCTCTTCAAGTTCGGAAATGAGTTTGGGGAACTAGCTGGGCAGCACAAGGATGGGGGTGGGGAACGCTATTACTCACCACCACTCCAAGTCTGCGAAGGTATGGTGCAGTGTTCTGTCAGATAGATCGTGTGATGGGCCAGTGAACCTTCCCTCACAAGGGGTTCATGTGCGTGTCCTGCCCCGATGGGGCAATGTAGTGCATCAAGAGAAGAGGGTTGGCATGATAAATCTCCAATATTTTGTTTATTCCATTTCCAAAGAGACCTGTACAAATGAGGATACAATTTCACGATCACAAAAAGGGAAAATTATTTTAATAAACTATGTTACAGATTGCATATAAATATATAAGTGATATGTGCAGGGGGGACCTCGCGAGTGGCATAAGCAGCGTGAGTATAGATAATCACTCAAGGTCCCTCTGTGTATTTGATTTACGCAGTAGGATAGGACCTTAAAGCAGCAGTACTGGACAATCCGGAAGTGATTATCAAATTCTCCAAGACAGGTGTTATAGCACTGACAGGTCAGGGGTGGTGCACATTGAGGGTTTGCTAACCCAAAGTGAATAACCAGAAACAGAAGTCCAACTGCACCCTAGGGCAATGTGAAGTCTTGAGGATTGCAATCCTTGGCACAGACTGCAGCATAAACCAACTTGGCTCCACAGAAATAATACATTTATTGGTGAAACATCCAAATAATATCCAGACGCTTCGCTCATTGGAGAGCCAGGGTATCTAGGAGAATGGTCCCAAGGCTCACTGATCCATGTGTGAGGTCTGTTTGCTTATATATTTGGATGTTTCACCAATAAATGTATTATTTTTGTGAAGCACACATTAAGCATGGGGCTTAATGTTTAGCTGCCGCCCCTTTAAGAGCAGTTTAGAACTTGCATGTATCTAATTGTTGCACTGCCTGGCAGTGCCATGTTGGTCTGTCAGTCAGAGTTTTAGTCAGTGTGGGGCTTGTCCTCATGAAGAGAACACCTACTGATCTGAATAAACCTGACTTATTCTTTATTTTATGCGTCCGACTAGTTATTCGCACGGTCCAGATGGGGTCCTCTCCAGCAGCACCAGCAGCAACCGAAGGGGGCGGGGCTGGCAGACCACAGAGAAGGTAAGGGGTCATTTAGTGGTGGACCATACAAAAAAATGCCACACATGGTGGTGAATGCAGCCCATCTACTGTCCAGAACCCCATCTTGCATTGCCTGCATCGCTGGTTAACCCCCAAATCATCACCCAGTATGCCTGAATTGTCTGAATACTGATGCTTTAACTACAGCCCTGGCTACCAGAGGGAAAGTTGAACTGTCTCCTGTGGTAAAGCAGCCTGCAGCCCTCGTACTGTACTGGAGAGAAAAAAAAAAAAGGAAGAAAGGAACAGGACAAAAATGTCCAGCAGTGCTAGTCAACTGGGGAAATAAAATAAATACCTGCCAGAGTTAATTCTCTCATCTCTCTGCACCATGGAACTCCGAACCGTACCCCCCCAGCTCCCACCTCGTGGTAGGCCTGTCTATTTTGCCAAGCAAACTTCCCTTATAACAGGGAGTGCAGCTACAAAAGAGAATATAATATAATATAATTACAAAAAGCTCTCATGCTGCCTCTGACTGTGGCTTCTGCGGCGAGGACATCTGGGTGCTGTTGAACCCTCATCCCACCCTCAAACCCACGGATTAGCACCGCACCACAAACCTGCGGCTCCCTGAACCTCTGACTGCCCTTTGGCATCCAACGAACTGCTCCAGTGAGTCACTGGGCCTTCTATACCCTTCACTTAGGCTCAGCACTGCCGCCTGATCGCACCCCTTAACTACGGCTCAGTGCCTCCGAAAACAACCACAGCTCCACTCGGCCACATCTGCAGCACACTGTTTGGCCCACCTTGCAACCACGACTCTCCGGCTGGCCTTCTTCCAGCCACAGCTTCCCTCAGGCTCCTCCACTGTAAAACGGAGCAATCTGCTCCACACTTGGCCCTCCAGCTTGCTCCACACAAACCGCGACTTCACAGCAACAAACAGCCGCTTGAGTCCCTCCGCTCCTTGGCTTAGCCAGCCCTTCTCTTCCTCACCCTGCAGCCGCATGGAGCTCAACCAGGCCAGGAGCAACATTCCTCTCTGCCCAGCAGCCTTACGGAGCACTCTGCTCCCCACTCACAACAGAAAGCTGCCACTTAGCCAGGCAACAAAAGGGAGCGCAGAAAACAAATTTGAGTAACAAAACAGCGCCTCTGCTCCTTGCTTCCCTTTCTCTCCACAGCAACCGTGGCTTCCCTCTCACTCCTGAATAAACAACTTGGGACTGCAAATGGAGCGATTCGCTCCCTGACTTACTAGGCTGCACACAAAGCTCCTGCTGGGCAATGCAACAGGAAGCCACCACATCGGAGCATATTTTAGAAAAATAAATCTGGAGCAGGGGAAACAAACAACAAAAATATATAGATATAAAACATAGCGCTCCAGAACTTAAAGCAGGGCACAGCAATAAACAAATACTGGGGCACAACATAAAATACAGAGGACAGCTGGGAGACCAGTAAAACAGAAAATAAAACAACAGCAAACAAATGAGCAGCCAAATACATAATTTCCCTCAGAAATTGTACACTTACCCAAAAGACACAAAACTCCTGCCATTTCAGTAGGGAGGAAGGACAGCAGCGCGGCAATCGCCATTTTGGCCATTGTTAGGCAGCCTCGTGGAAGAAATCCTCCATCTTGAGCACAGCAAAAACAACAAGAAAGGAAGTGAACCTTGACCCCCTTGCCGGTGGCCATCTTGCTACAGTCAGCCCAATCAAATCACATGGGAACTCCATGTCATAGTTCGGTGGCCGTCTTGGGAAGGGCACAAATTGACCTCACTAAATTAAAAACAATGGGAGTCCTAATGAAATGAATGGACACTGCAACAAAAAGCTGATTTTTGCAACAAAACCTTTATTTAAATAACAAACAACACAGAATTGCATCGGAAGTTCTTTATTAAGACGTCAATTGATGAACTTTGCTACAAAAAAAAAAAGCTTGTACTTTGTCTACAAAATAATCTTTGCTCAGCACTTCATCTACAACACAACGTCCTGTCTCCTGCATGATGGCAACTCCTTCTCACCCGTACAACCTTTGCTCAGTGAAACAAAGCTCATCTCCAACCACAGTGTCTGACGACACAGATATGGGTGCCAGAGCGTCCGGAATCCTACCTTCACCCACCTCTAGGGGCGTGGGGCTACAAAATCGAAACAATCCTCCATGACATCCAGTCTCCTATTTCCGCTCAAGGAGCACCAGCTATGCAAGCTATTCAAGATTACTTGGCCTACATTAAAGCCATTTCACCACAGTCCACAGTCCATACCAGCTGACAACCAGTACCCTTCTCAGCCTTGCCTCACGAAGATGCTGTCGACTGGCTGGAACACTTCCAGGCATGGATTTCCTTCAATGGTTGGACTGATCCCTTGCGCATCTCCAATGCCTTGTGCTTGCTTCTGAGAGGGACTGCCATTTCCTGGTTCAACACACTTCCAGACCAAGCCAAAGCAAATGCTGCCACACTGTACGCAACCTTCAAAGCCCATTTTCTCCAAGCACATCCACCCTGGTTATTAGAGCAACAGTTGTGGGAGCGCACCATGCAACCCTCGGAATCTCTCGAAGCCTTCATTGTGGACATTGAGACTCATTGCAAACGTCTACAGAAATCAGAGAAAGATCAAGTAACAGCCTTTGTCCGGGGACTGCCTCCTCAATTTCGTACCTATGTCATACAGCAAAAGCCAACCACCTGGACAGACACTATCCAAGCTGCACGGCTAGCTCAGGAGTCAATTTCAATGTTCCAGTCTGCCGGCGCTCAGGTGCCCCAAACCTCACAACTGGCTGCACTTGCCACATGTGTCCAACAGCAACAAGCAATGATCGACAAGCTTATTTCTACTGTCAATACCTTACACATCAGCTCAACTGCCTCTGTGGTAAATCCTAATGCTATGCAACCACCTTGACAGCAACTGGATCCACCTCCACCTTCTAGAGAGCCAGTGACTTGCCAGTGGTGTGGATTCAGGGGTCACACCGCCGCTGTCTGTCGAAAGTTAAAATATTACCACAGGATGCAAGAGGACCACGGACTCCCACTGCGGTGCCCTCAACATGATAACTGCAACTACACCCAGGATCAGGGAAACGAGTGCCGCCCAACAGACTAGGGGCTTTTGTTGGACAGGGAAACACAGCAACTGACCGCCCCTCTGACTCTCGCAATTCAAACAAAACTCTTCCTCTAACTGTGAACTCTGGCACACTTTCACTTCTTGGAGCAAAGGTACCTGTCATCCACTCACCTCTTCTAGCGTACTATGTATCTGTAACCATCGGAGATTGGTCTACTCACGTCTTGGTTGACACTGGAGCAGAAATTTCAGTTATCAATAGCAGTATTTTAAACAATCAAGCTATTCGTCACATACCTCATGTCTCTCCAGCCGACATAAAGTACATTATCACAGCAAGTACAGCTACAGTACCTATCACAGGCATGGTCCATCTCAAGCTCCACTTTGGCTCACAGCAAGCTACTGTCAAGTTTTATATCGTGCCTGATCTTCAACCTGCAATAATTCTAGGCCTGGACTTTCTTAAAGCTCACAAAGCCATCCTAAACTTTGCCTCAAGCAAATTGTCGCTAGATCTTAGGAGGCAACTTGCAGCTGTAGACTCAGTCACCGTGCCTCCTCGGTCAGAAATGGTTTTGATTACCAAGATTCGAGGTGAACCACTGCCACAAGGTGTTGTTGGCATCGTCACAGGATCCCCTGCACTGCATTTGTCAGGTCTCCTTCCAGGAAATACCTTATCAGCAGTGCATGATGGCGCAGTCTTGCTAAAATGCTGCAACTTCACAGATGAGACAGTGGTCATTTCAAAGGGTGCCAATGTCGGAAAGTTTGTCTGCTTGTCTTCATGGGACCAGCTTCATCTCATGAAAGAACCTCAGCCTGGTTCCACCAACTCTACTCCTGTCAACACTATCACGACCTCTTCAACTTCAACAGAGTTACCCCTCAATCAGCATCTATCCTCTTCTAAACTTCCAGCATCTCCAACAGAAAAGCAACTTTTGAAATTCCTGGAAAATTACCCGGATGTCTTTGTTGGTTCAGATAACAAGCTCGGATGTTGTGATATCCTGCAACACATCATTGAAGTACTGCCCAACCAGAAACCAATCAGTCAACGAGCCTACAAAGTGAGGCTCAACCAGAAACAAGTCCTCGAGGACATAATCAAAGACATGCTTGACCAAGACATAGTCGAAGAGTCTACAAGTCCCTGGGGTGCACCTTGCTTGTTGGTGGTAAAGAAGGACAATGGGTATTGTTTTGTGGTAGACTACAGAAAACTCAATGCCTACATGGTGCAGGATGCTCATCCCTTGCCTACAACCGAAGATGCGTTAGAGAGTCTTGGTGCGGCCAGTCCTGCTTACTTCACCACTCCAGACCTTCAGAGTGGGTTCTACAAAGTTTCAATTGATCCAGCTTCTCGTCCATACACAGCATGGCGCTGCCACTTGGGACTTTTCCAGTTCAAATGTCTGCCTGTGGGTCTTTGGAACAGTCCAGCCACATTTCAACGTGCTATGGAAGCCGTACAATGTGGGTTGTCCTGGAAATCTTGCCTAGTCTACCTGGATGATGTGATAGTCTTCAGCAGAACTTTGCCAGAGCACCTCCAACATCTTCAAGAAGTGTTCGAAAGTCTCAGACAAGCCAATCTCAAGCTCCGCCCAGAAAAGTGTTGTTTTGCACACCATCAAATTCATTACCTGGGACATGTGGTTAGTTCTCAAGGCATCTCTCCAGATCCAGACAAGCTCTCAGCAGTCAAGGACTATCCAGAGCCTAATAATCTCAAAGACCTTCAAACTTTCCTGGGCTTGTCTGGCTACTACCGAAAGTTCATCTGTAACTACGCCGATTGCAGCTCCACTGTACGCCCTCACAAAAAAGGGATGTGACTATAATTGGACTTCTGAATGTAAAGAGGCCTTTGACACCTTAAAACAAAACCTAATCTCTTCTCCACTACTTGCCTACCCAAGGTTCGACCAACCATTCAAGCTCTACTCAGATGCTAGTTCCTTTGCAGTGGGCGCTGTGCTCTGTCAAATTCAAGATGGAACAGAACGAGTTGTCTCCTATGCCGGGCACTCTCTTTCCTCAGCTGAGCAGAACTGTGGCATCACAGAAAAAGAATGTCTAGCCATGGTATTTGCTGTGAAGAAGTTTGACTGCTACCTTCGCTACTCCTCCTTTACAGCTATCGACGATCACTCTGCCCTCAGGTGGTTATTTGAAATGACGGAGCCAGTAGGCAAGTTCACCTGATGGATCGTCATGCTGCAATCCAACACCTTCGAAATCCGATACAGACCAGGTCGAGTTCACTCAAATGCTGATGGTGTAAGCTGGAGATGATATTCCTCTGCATCCTCCTCAACAGATGAAGAATCCTGCTTACAAGCTCTTCCCTTCCATGCCACAGATGTGCTTCCTGTGGACACTCCTTCAACACCTCAGGTTGCTTTGCTGCTACCAACTGCCTGCACAGAGAGACACACAAATCCTCAGTTACTACAAGCAGCTGATGAGCTTCTCATCTCCCCGCCTCTGATCTGTCCCTGGCAACTGTTAAAATGCAACAAAGAACTGACACTCAATTTATGGACATCATCACCTACTTAGAGTCTGGAACATTACCGCAACAAAAGCAACATCGCCAAGATGTACTTTTCTTTGCTTCGCAACACTTCCTCAATGACGGTGAGCTCTTTCACATTTGGACCAAGGAAGGCAAGGGATATCGCACGGATAGAACTCACGTACAGCGAGTTGTGCCAGCCTCTCTCATCCCTCAAGTTCTTCTCTCTACACATGCCTCTCCACTCTCTGGAGGTCATATGGGAATTCACAGAACTCTGGAAAGGACAAGGCTTCACTTCTTCTGGCCACACATGAACAGAGACATTGTCCAGTTCATAAAATCCTGCCAGCCCTGCTCCCAGAGAAAGCCTCCGGCCAAACCAACAAAGGCACACGTCATCCCAATGCCTGTAGTCACTGAACCGTTCCAAAGAGTCAGCACTGACATTCTTGGGCCCTTGCCAACATGCTCTGACTCTGGTAACAAATACATCCTTGTCTTTGTAGACTACTTGACAAAATATTTGGAACTCATCCCTCTGAGAGACATTAAAGCCACCACTGTGGCCAATGCATTTCTCAACACAGTCATTTGTTGTCACGGTACCCCATCGTACCTACATTCAGACAGAGGCACTAACTATCTGTCCACCATTATCTGAGAAACTTGCAAACTTCTCGACATAAAAAAGACACATACCACAAGTTACCATCCACAATGCAATGGACAGAGTGAAAGAATGATGTCCACCATTCTCGGCACCCTCTCCAAGTATCTGGATGAGACTCACGACACCTGGGACCGGTTTGTTCCCTTTGTGCAGTTTGCATACAATACCAGCCCTTGTGTTGATAGCACAGAATACACCCTTCTTCTTAGTCCATGGATGTCACCCAAGAACTCCACTGACAGGGATCTCTTGCTGCTAGAGGTGCCTAAGTCAGCTTCTTCTTTATTATCCCTCTTCTGGAACAGCTGGAACTTGCCCGATGAGTTGCAATCACCACGTTGGGCCAGAGAAAATTGGCAATGAAGAAAATGTCTGCAGCCAAGGCACATGAGCCTTCATTCTCTGTTGGGGACATTGTCTATTTGTACCGTCCTGTTCTTGTTCCGGGCGCCACCAAGAAACTGCTTCGCCCCTGGACTGGTCCATTCTACATTGTAGAAAAACTCCCTCCGGTCCATGTTCGTCTGCAACGCAAGTCAGATGGCAAGCTGGTACACAACAAAGTCCATATCAACTGACTAAAGCATGGGTACCTCAATAACAGCCTTCCAGATGACCCCAGTCCTCCCACAAATGAAGCTGCCCTTGAGCCTGCCTGCCATCCTCTCTGAAGCTGCAATCCCTCCAGATAACTTGCAGCCAGTTCCTACAGATTTTCCCACTCCTGACACTCTCCAGCCAGATTCCAGTTTACCAGATGATTTCCCTGGGACTTCCTCATCTTTTTCTTCTCAGAACTCTCTTCCACACACCCCAGTGTACCAGATCGAGAAGATCCTAAGAAAGAAGTTTGTCAATGGCTCCTGGACTTACAGAGTAAAGTGGTGTGGATTCGATAGTGGGCAGAACTCCCGGGTCGCTTTTAACGACCTGACCCCCTCCTGTCAGGAACTGGTGCAGTCCATGCATGCCTCCATTCCCACTGACCGGAAAAGTCGACGGAGGTCTTGAACTTTTGTTACCGGACTCAGTGTGTTTTGGGACTAATTCATTTTCTGTGTTTAACTGTTTTGCAGGAAATATTTTCTTGTACATATCTGATGCAACTGTTCTATGGTACTATTTACCTGCACTTACGTTTTCTTCCCCTTAGGAATGTCTCTTTCAATGGACAGTCCACCTATTATTCTTGTTATGCAACTGTTATTAAAGTATGAGCCTGCATTCTGGGTATCCTCCTGCTGCTACCCTTCCCTCTCTTCCCTTTTCCCTTCCCCCACACTTTAGTGCTTGTGGCATGACCAAGTCTCAAGTACTATTGTGTTTCCCTTCTCTCTGGTGCTACTCTGCAGGGCCGGATTAAGGGGGGGACAAATGAGGCAAATGTCCCAGGCCCCCCGTGATCGGCTATTCGCCCCACGACTCAACAGAATCAGACAGACATTTTTCCTGGCCATTCATGTCAGCAATATCAGATGCAAGGCAACCTCCCACCCACACCACAGCGAGCTGCGAACGCACTCAATTCAAACTTGTTTGTAATGTTCCCTCCCGATATAGGTCCCCCAGCCATGCAGCAGCTCGCCGACGCCATATATTTCAAACAATTTGCCCTTTGCCGCAAATGGTTTGCGACTGTCTTGAAGTTGTGTGCTACTGCTAAGTAGCCGGGAGAGCCTGAGCCGGTATCAATATGTGTACCCGTCCCTACCAAGAAAAATACAGTACAGTACCCCCGAGTGTAGTCATGTGTAGGTACTGCTGTAGTAGGCCTAGGCCGCGGCGAGGCTGCCGCCCCCCCATCCCCGTCGGACTCCATCCCGCTGCCCACCCACCCGCCACAGCCCAACAACTCCGACTCCCAAAAAACCCAAAAAACACACACCACTGTCAACTTTTCCACCCCGACTCACAATACAGGCCCCTGACGGCCTGACCAGGCATCAGCTCACCTTGCTATGAATTAAACTTTAAGCACCACCGAGTGCAGTGCGAGTCTGCTGAGAAGCCTGCTGCTTATGCTAGGAGTTGTGACGTCGGTTCACTAGACTGTGTCCGACCCGACGGTCGACGGAGCCAGAATGGGATGAGCCAGCCAGCCCTGAGCCCTGCATTTTTAGCCCGCCCCTGTGGCACCACAGTTTAGCTAGCACTTAGGCCCCCACCCTGAGTAGCCCTGCCCAGGCGCTTTTGTTGAATTTGACCTACTGTACTACTGGGGTACCGTCCGTGGTACTGGTAGCGCAGGGTGACTAGTCGTGGAGACCAGTTTTCCATGATGTTGCTGCTGGAGTGTGCTGCAGGCGGTGGGACAGTCTGGACAACATACTTCTTCTGGTTGTGGCACTGGAAGTGAAGGAAGGCAAGAGACAGAGACTCCAGGATGTAAATGTGCGTACCGACCGACTGACGGACAGTGCAATCTGCGGAGCCGCCTCACAAAAAAAGAAACCCAGCTTAGCTACAACAGGCAGGCTACTGATACAACTAAATTGATTCTGAAAGAAAGCCTGTTGGTCTGGGACTGGGGACACCGGACAGCCTGGTGTCAGTCGGTAACTTGATCGAGGTTGGTCGGGATTCGGGAAGCTGCTGTTGGCGCTGGCGCTGCTCTCTAAACTGCCTGCCTGTTGCATACGCTGCTGGCTGTGCTTACTAAAGGTTTGTAGTTCATAATGATTCAATTGCCAGTAAGCACAGCCAGCTTTACTGCAGAAAGTGGCTTAAGAAAGCACCAATCAAAAGCCCCAAAAGTGTAAATGGGCCAATCGGAGTAGGGAGGCAGATCAGGGTTGTGATTGGTTCAGTTAGAGAACCAATCACAAGTCTGTATTTAGAGAAATATGCAGCGGGAAAAATAAACAAAAGAAAAACTTGGCTACTTTGCCTTATAAATAGGAGCTTTAAAGCCCACTTAGTCAGGTATCAGAGCTGTAATCACCTGATCTGATCACCTGCTTCGAAGGGGAAGAAATTTACCAAAGAACACGGAAGAACAACATCTCCATACCGACCAGCCCTACTCCAACAGCTGACAGAAAGAACCAGGACATCGGACACTTCTTCTGTGCCAGAGTCGGAGACCTCCAGTGGCCAACTCTGTTCCTGAACTTGGACTATTTGTGTTTTGGGTTGGCTTGTTTAAGGTAAGCTCATAACAGCATGCTGGTGGTGTTTATTTTTTTATTGACTGGGGGTATAGTATACTGCTGTCTGTAAATACCTTCATGTAAACTGACACTGACTGTGTAGTACTGGGGGGAGGACTGAAGCACATGTAAAACAGGATCATTCAATTATTGCATGTTTTTTATATACATGTGCATATATATATGTGTGTGTGTGTGTGTGTGTGTGTGTGTGTGTGTGTGTGTGTGTGTGTGTATATATGTATATATATATATATATATATATATATATATATATTTCAGAATATTCTGTTACCATGTGCCTCCAATCTACACAGTGTTAGTCTCCATAAAGGTATTTTTTTCTCCATTGTAACTTACTAATCAGACCACAGGACATAACCTAATGAAATGATATTATTCAACAACATGGTGAGAATGGACAGAATTAGTTCTGCAACCCCCCATTGCAACTTACTAATGGCTGCTTCTATAGAAGTTTGAGGTGAGGTTTATGTTTTGTGCTTTGGTTTGTTTTGACGCTATGTAGTTGTTTTTCCAAACATTCTCGGATGGTTAGTTTCTTACCCTCTTTAAATTGATTTAAGCTGGAAGTACGGCTTTGACTCCTGCACTTCAAACAACAGTTGCAAAGAGCATTTTCCTGCTCTCCCGAAAATGACGCCCTGAAGAACAGTCGAATATGCAGCATGGCTAAACTTAAGGCATGTTTAGTGGGTTTGCCCTTTGCTTTGTAGCTTTATACATTGCTTATGAGTTGTGTCAACTAATTACATTAGTGTATTTTATTTTAAACTGAAATGTTTGGTCCTAGCAATCTGCTTATTGTAAGAAGTTAACGTGCACTATACATGTTGATGGTAGAATTGTGTGTACAACCATCTGTTTATTTGTAGTTATGGCTTTGGTTTTGGTATATTGGAACTGCACACCTCTGTACATACACACATTAAGTAACATAGAAACATAGAATTTGACGGCAGATAAGGACCGCAAGGCCCATCCAGTCTGCCCATTTCTTTTTCTACCTTATAAATGTGCCATCGGCCTTTGCTCTGTCAGTGACCTATCTATTCATAGTCATTTGTATTGCTCCCTTATGCCTATCCCATGCCTGTTTGAAGCCCTGCACTGTATTCATAGCTACCACTTCTTGTAGGTAAGTCATTCCATGCATCTACCACTCTTCTGTGAAAAAAGAATTTCTCACATTCCCCTTAATCGCCTCCTCAATCTCATGCTGTGTCCTTGTCCTGTGTTTTTTCTTATATTTAAACATGTTAGACTCTTTTCACCTTGTTTATGCCCTTAAGGTGTTTAAATGTCTCGATCATATCACTCTCTCCCTCCTTTTTCTCAAGGGTATACATATTGAGTCTCGCTACCTGTCCTCATATGTCTTCTGATGCAGTCCCTGCACCATTTGGCTGCTCTTCTCTGACTGCCTCAATTTGGTTAATGTCCTTGTGAAGGTGTGCTTCCAATACTGCACGCGAGTACTCCAGATGGGGCCTAACCAATGTCTTGTAGCAGAGGGATTATTACCTCTTACGGGACTGTGATACCCTTGCACTAATACACCCTTAACACCCCCTAGCTCCTTATCACTGCTTTAGAGGTCTGTTTGGATGACTTAGGGTCATCAGTGATGATGATGCCCAAGTCTCTTTCTTCCTTTGTGACTGCTAGCAACTCCTCCCAGCCTATAAGTGGCTTCAGGGTTTCTCTTCCTATGTGCATGATTTTGCACTTCTTGCATTAAATCCCAGTTGCCACTCTTCTGACCATTTTGCTGGTTTATCCAGATCTCTTCTCATTCTGCCCACCCCATCTGGATCATCTACTCTGTTGCAGATCTTGTGTGTCATCTGCAAACAGACAAGCTCTTACCTCTAGTCCATCTGCTAATGAAGATGTTGAAGCCAGGGACTGGCCCCAGACTGATCCCGAGGTACCCCAATTTCCAGACTTGCATCTCTTCTGACTGTATACCATTTTGCCACCACTCTCTGTTTTCTGCCAGTCAACCAGTTTGCCACCCAGTTGACCAACCTCTGACCACCACGAGCCTACCTAGCTTATTTATCAATCTTCTATGTGGAACAGTGTCAAAAGCTTTGCTGAAGTCAAGGTAGGCGTACATCAACTGCTCCCCTGGTCCACCACTCTGGTTACCCAGTCAAAGAAATCTATGAGATTAGCTTTGACAGGACCTTCCTTTGTAAACCCATGCTGGTCTTGGATCCTGTGCCCTATGGATTCCAGGTGTTGACACTATCCTTTCCTTAAGGAGTGCCTCCATAATCTTGCCCACTACTGAGGTAAGACTGACTGGTCTGTAGTTCCCCGCCCCTCCCTGCTGATACCACTCTTGTGGAGCGGGATCACATGAGCCCTTCTCCAGTCTTCTGGGACCTCTCCTGTGCTCAGAGACTCACTAAACAATTCTGCTAATGGCTCTGCTAGTTCCTCCTTTAGCTCCTTGTACCCTGGGATGTATGCCATCAGGTCCCATTGCCTTATCCACCCTGAGCTTAGCAAGCTCTTGTAGGACCCTTTCTTTTGTGATGGCAGTACCTCACCTCCCCCTGTGTCCATGATGTTGAGCCAGGCCCTGCCCTACCTCTCTTCAGTAAATACTGAGCAAAAGTATCTATTTAGGATAGATGCCTTTACAGGGTCCTCCTCCTCACATGCTCCCTTTTCTCCATTAAGCTTAGCAATCCTCTGGACTTTCTCCTTCACTAATGTATCTATAGAAAGTCTTGTCACCTTTCTTACTGTTCGTGCTAGTGTTTCTCAGTTTGGGACTTTGCTTTGCCTTACTGCCTTACCTGCTTCCCTTAGGGCAGTTTGGTATGCCTCCTATCTTCATCCCATGTGTTCCCTTTATATTTTCTGAAGGCCAGCCTTTTGGCTTTGACCTTTTCTGCTACTGCATTTGAGAACCAAAGTGGTTTCCTTCTTTCTTTGTAATTCTCCTTTTCTGTCTAACACACGATGTTGCTTCAAGTATTGTATCTCAATGCTTGCCTACCTTTGCCTGTACCTCCTCACCTGTGTTTCTTTTGCCAGGGCTAGCTTAACTCTGTTGGCCATCTTATCAAAGTCAGCTCCTCTGAAGTCCCATATTTTTGCCTTGGAATGGGATGATTTAGATGTAGTAGCTAAATTGAACTATACCATGATGGCTACTGGACCCCAGGTGACCTTCTACCTGGAGATCTGTGATCCCTTCTTTGTTAGTCAGTACTAGATCTAGGATAGCCCTGTCTTGTGGGTTGCTGTACCAGTTGTTTGAGGCCCTCCTCGCAGGAATCCACTATGAGTCTAGTTCTGGCAGATGTTCCTGCTGGTATTGACCAATCTATATCTGGCATGTTGAAGTCTCCCATTATCAGAACCTCCCTTTAGCTGTCATGTTTTGTATATCTTCTAACAGTAATGTGTCTATGTCCTCCCTCTGGTCTGGGGCCTGTAGACAACCCCAGTTCTTATGGCTGTCCCATTTCCTGTTTCCAGGGTGACCCACAGTTCTTCTGGCTTCTTATGTATATTCTGAATTTCTGTAGCTTTTGATATTTTCATTAACATACAGGGCCACCTCCCCCTTGCACCTCGGTCTCTTTCTGGAACAATACATAGCCAGGTACTGAAGTCTCCTAGTGTGGTTACTGGTAAACCACGCTCACTAATTGCTACTATGTCCAGTTTAGCCCTGACATTATTGCCTGCAGGTCTGGGATCTTTATTTCCTGTGGCTGTGAGCATTTGTGTACATGATTTCCATTGGCCGTTTTGGTGTGTTAGTTGTTGGGTGAAGTTTGGCATTACCCCTGTGCATCGTGAGTGGGAGACAAACCTTTTTCTACCCGGTGATGCAAATGAATGGCAAACACGCTGGAATTCCTCGTTTGACTACTCAGCTGAGGGGGAGGGGTGTTCTTCCCATTCGGACGTATGGGGGTGCTGGTGTAACCTCTCCCCCATTTGCTAGTTTAAATATTCTGCAAAGACGTCAAACTTCTGCCCCTAATGCACTGACTCCCTCTTTAGTCAGATGCAGTCCATCAAATTTAAAGATTTCGTCTCCAGAACTGTTGCCAGTTCCTACAAATCTGTGTCCTTTTCCTGGCACCAGTCCTGAGCCACATGTTTAGACTCCCCTATCTCCCTTCTCTGACCTTCCGTCCATCTGTTCCCTTCTCCCAGACTGGCAGGATCTCAGAGAAGGAGATGCTGACGAAATAGATGATAGTTTGTCACCCAGCAGTCAGGTGTTCCTTGGTCTCCACAACTGACCGGCTGGCGAGATTATTAGTCCCTATGTGTACTAGGACATCAATGTTTTCTCCTGCTTTGTGAACAATTTTAGTAATGCGGTCAGTGTCTCTCCATGCTGATGTACCTTGGAGACATTGACCATCACCCCTGGCTGGAGATGGGTATCAACTCCTGAATCATGAGTCTCCTATGATCAGAAGTTTTTGGTTTCCTTTGTGCTTGTTTGTGTTTGGTTCCTGATTTGGGTGAGTATTGTTGTGTTAGCTCCTGTGCGCATGAGTGTCCTGCTCTGCAGTGTCTTCTGCCTCTTTATTTGATTTCAGAGATAGAGGCAGATACCTGTTTTAGCGTTTATATGGTTTTTGGAGGTAATGTTGGAGAGCAGAGAGTGATGGGGCAATCTGATTTGTTTCCTCTAACCACCTGCCAACCTCCTGACCAACTACCTCTGCGGTCGAGGTTTTTCTGTTGGATGCTGGGGAAATGGCGGTGGTTCTTATAATGTGCTTCCTCTCAATATGAAATTTGAGGCGTGCATCCTGCCCATGCTGCCCGGAGCTGAGACCCAAGATCTCCAAAGTGCCCAGCATGTAGGACAGTGTCCCAAATCCTGTAAGACTGTCCTTCTGAAAATTGTTCCACAGTACCTGCAGTTAATGAAACCATTCCAAATAAGTTGCTGGGTTTGTAACCTAGTCAGAGTAATTAGAAGGAAAAAAAAATGAAAAAAATGCAAGTAATGGTTTAATTGTGCTTTGTTTAACTTGTTATAACAAGTTAAATTACTAGTGCCCTGTAAATGAGATCACTTTGTGGAGGGCCCCCACTGATCCGCCCTTCCTGCTCTGCCACAGGAAATGTCACAACTGTGGTACCTATAAAGGAGGTAGCGTGGGTGGTTGGGGATGGGGTGGGTGGCTGGGCCCTTCCCTGCCTAAAAAGAAGAACCACTGACGAAAGAACAAGGAGTAAGAGCAGAAACAATCAGTCAACAACAAATGGAGTAACCTTGAAAGCTTATCCTAATGTTAGATAAAACTGTAAAACCTTAAAGCACCACCTGTAATAATTTCAGAGAAGATATACCCTGTAAGAAACACTTTGCTCCAGAGAAAATAAAGCAGTAACAGAAGATATACCTGTAAAGACAATTTGAATCAGAAGATTACAGCAGTAATCTGTTAGCACACACCTGTAGGCACACTTTGTAATAATGCAGAAGAAGGTATACCAGCAACAACAATTTGAATCAGAGAAAAATAAAGCAATGAAATGTTAGCTACAAACAGTAGCAATCCCTGTGAGTAAAAAATCAAAACACCACCACACAGTAAATCTGCTTAGCCAAACTAAGTCTTATTCCTTCTCCCTTGCTCTGGTAAGTTTCTCTACTCTGCCTTTCAAGCAGTCTTAGAAGGAAAGAGCTCAGGTGAAGCTAGGTGCCTTGGCCAGTTACTTCATTACTGTCCTTTGGAGTAGGATGCATATGCATACATCATAGTAAAGTACTGTTTGCTTTATTTTTGTATTTTGCATGGTACAGAGCCAGAGGTGTGCAGTTTTAATATTGCATGATAAAGTAACCGACACAGTTGTGCTGGAAAAATTTGTTAACAGCAGTTGCCAGTTTTTGTTTTCTAGTTATTTTAGAAACGTTTCTAGTTTTCTAGTTATTTCTGAAACGCTATACAACCAGTTAATATTGCCATGGAATATAATTACCACTGGGCAATAGCTGCTGAAAACAACTAGGCAGCAAGCCTGCCAGTCAAGTAGATGTGTGCCTAGGTAAACCAATAGATCAGGCATGCTGCATGAACAAATGCCACCAGCAGCACAAAATGTGTCCTCATTAACAGGCCAAACACAGAACAGTTGGACGAGGAAATACATGTCATCCTGGCTCATTAATGAGGATAGATATTTCTGCTGCAGGCTGCATTTGTATTTCTTCATGCCTGATTTATTGGTTTACAAACCTAGGTACACATCTACTTGAATCAGACAGTAGGCTGATTGCCTAGTTTGTTGGCAGCTACTCATAATTATATTCCCTGGTAAGTGGCAACATTAACTGATTTCTATAGCAGGCTGGCTGTTTTTTTTTTGGCAGCAACTACTGGCAGTGGTTGGTGGTTATGTTCCCTGGCACACCGTACAGTAACCGAGTATTATGTTATGAGCTTTTTTATTGTTCCAAAAGAAGAAAAATACACTAGCTACCTGGCGATACTGAGGACTTAGCAAATTTACAGAAGTACCTAATGTATTATAGGTTATTTTCATGACACAGACACATCATATATTTTGTCTGTGAACAAATTCTAATTCCTGTAGGAGGCTGGAGCCATCCAGCTTATAGTCAAAGGTACAACTTATATTATTGTGTTAGGCCAGAAACCTATATTAGCACGGCTTTTAACAAGACTGGCCACAACAAATATTGGTTTGGCTACCATATTTGAAAGCTAGTGGTAAACTGACCACCTGCTCACAAACTGATTTTGTCCCACCCTGTGGAGTACCCTCCACAGGACATACTGTTACTGCTGCTGTCTGGTGGATCCATCTGTTCGATGCATGGAGGCTGCTGGCGCTGCCGCTGATACATGCTGCAAGGAGGGGATACTGCTGTTGCTGAGCTGGGTAGAAAAGCAGGGCCCTCAGGCTCTGCCTCCTTGTGCAAGTCCTCTAGCCTGCGGTCTAACTCATCGATTCATGGCTCTGTATTAGGCTTTTACTAGTTCTGCACGATGGTCATCCGCTCTAAGGTAACAACACCCATTTCATGGGGTTCTTCCAGGAGGCTGTCACTGGCGACAGCAGGCAAGCAGTGGTGGAGGAGTGGAATGCCAGCCTTGGCTTAGGGAATGGAGATGCAATGCATGGAGTGCTGTCACTGCAGCCGAGGTCATGTTTACCTGGGGCTCCCAACCCTCGGACTACTGATCCATCTCACAGCAGGGAGAGTGACCTCAGAACTTGTGGTAGAAGACACAGTGCTACGACTTTGATATTTGTAATGGTTTTATTTAGTTTAAACTATTTTAAGATGTAATCTAGATTTTTAGGTGGTAATCATGGAAGTGTAGAATTTGTGTACAAGAGGAGTATCCTATAATTATTACTTTTGTCCTAAAAGCCTTAAATGTTTCAAAGTCCCACAGATGGATTGGGCAGATGGTAACAATAGGTGCGTAGTATGTGGTCCGGAGATGGATTGGGAGATGATAATGATGGGTGAGTAGTATGTGGCTCAGAGATGGATTGGGCAGATGGTAACAATAGGTGCGTAGTATGTGGCCTGGAGATGGATTGGGCAGATGGTAACAATAGGTGCGTAGTATGTGGCCCGGAGATGGATTGGGCAGATGATAATGATGGGTGCGTAGTATGTGGCCCAGAGATGGATTGGGCAGATGGTAACAATAGGTGCGTAGTATGTGGCCTGGAGATGGATTGGGCAGATGGTAACAATAGGTGCGTAGTATGTGGCCCGGAGATGGATTGGGCAGATGATAATGATGGGTGCGTAGTATGTGGCCCAGAGATGGATTGGGCAGATGGTAATGATGGGTGTGTATATAATTTACTTACTAAAAATTATAACTATTCCTCATTCCAGAAACCAGCATTGCAATTGCTCTTCTTTTATGTCATTCTGCTTCTTAAATATTTATTCTGTCACTCTTTCCCCAATAAGCAGGCAAGGTAAAATGTCAATTCACTTTATTGAGGTTAGTTGTCATCATAATCATATTATATTCATATATCTTTAAAAAAAAAGGCCACAATACAATAAATATAACATTACAAATTATGAATCTAACAGTGTATTATCTTGGCATACATATTTATTGCAATTAAATATTTCCATGTTCAAGTGTGACAGATCCGGTACTCTGCTCTGGCGTAATCTTCTGTCCTGCAAGTAAAATGAAAAACCATGAAAGAGTTGTTTCCATAATTCTAGATAATAGTAAACAAAACATTACCCAAAATAATAACTCCAAATTTGATTACAATACAGGCGTCTTAAGATGGAGTGTTATAGTATCAATGCTCTATAAGTGACAAGCAGACCCTTCTCCTTAGGTATTTATTAGACGAGTGCTACAAACAGTGTGTAATAAATAGCATAGTCTTTGGGGACACACACACACACACACACACACACACACACAGTCTTCAGAATATTTCCAGTGTCCGTTATTACTGTGACATGTTAAGTGGCTTTTGCACCTGCTTTTTCAAACTATGGCATTAAGTCCCACTGCTCACTAGATAGATGTAAATATAAAATAAAAAAAAAGGTACTCGTAACCACCTGGGTGGCCATTTTGTGTCAGGTTAACAATGGATAGTTTGGATGTCATATAGAGTTATTGGAGATAATGAGTAGAGGATGGGAGGAGCCAGGGATACACTGCTGTGTCTTGCTCTTGGTGTGTCTCTCCCCGCAGTGGGTTTTCTCTGTTCATGTCGTGTTCTTCTGTCTCGGTCTCTTGGGAAGCTTCTGCTGCTGTGTAGCATACAGGATGCTGCCTTCAAGAACTGTGCCACAGAGGTTGGTAAGCTAAGCATGGGAGTAAAGTCTGCCGTGAGCCGGATTACAAACTCGCTCTGTCTGAAAGAAGCACATGACTCTGACGATGCACTGCTTGCCGCCTTGCCTGAAATACTGTAGACTCCAGGGGCGCTACAAGTATCTTCCCTCTCAACTCTTCTGCAGAACGAGATGTTGCCAGCAGACATTGAGTCCATGCTCCAACGGTTCTTGCATAGTGACTGCCTTGTGTGCACAGCTGTGTTATCAATGGTTGCTGATGGGAAGTCTAATTGTTGGTGTAATGGCAAGAGAAGTGCCACTAAAATCACAGAAATGGTGGGAGCCAATGCCATCCATCATGGACTAATGCCCTGTGCTAGTCATAAAATCCAATCTCTCATTTGTTTCCCCAGGTCTGAAACACAGGGAGTGAATATTCTGGAAAATGCCACGAACCATTTTACATTCAGGTGCTCAGAAACGCCAGTAGCGTAAAGGAAAAGCAAGAAAACTGGATGCCGTCCCTCGCAAAGACTCGAGACTAAACCAATTTTTGTGAGCAACTCGCTCTGCGCCATCTGTCACCTCATCTGTTTCTCTCCTGACAAGTGCACATGGCTGCAACTCTGAAACATCACATGAGTGCCCTGACACCGGATCCGATATTGAAAAGGTTGGTCAAGGTACTATGGTTGAGACTGCTGCTTCTACAGATGAAACTGGTGATGCATTGTCTTTGTCTCCAGAGTCTACCAGCAACTCAACTCAGTCAAGAAGTGATCCTGCATGTCACTTGACAGATCCTGCGGAGTGGTTCCCAGTAAGTTCCGCTACTGTAAATTTCTGGGTTGAGAAAGGACCAGACACTTGCCAGAATAAGTGCGACTCTGACAGTTATTTAAAGTCAAAGAGGTACTACAACCCTACACAGAGCCAACAAAGGGCATTTCCGGTTCCTAAAAATCACATGTTCTATGCCCGGCGCAAATGGTGAGATGCATCTTCGAAATGGTTGCTGTATAGTCCTTTAAAGGGTCCATCTATTGTTTCTTCTGCACACTGATGGCGAGTCGAAGGACCAGTTTTCACAAGTTGAGGGTTTAAGTGACTGGAAAAAGGCAGATGAGAGAATCCGCATCCATGAAGAAAGTGCAGCACACAGAGAATGCATTTTGAAGGTACGCAGCCGTCGCAAAGAATACTGCCGTGTGGACTACAGCTTGGAGAAGCAGTATCAGGAGAGGAAGAAATACTGGCGTGATGTACTACATCGGGTAGTTGCTGTTGTGACACTGTTGGCGGAGAGAGGACTGGCCCTCCGAGGAGATGATGAATTAATTGGCTCAAAACATAATGGCAACTTCCTCGGCTGCATGGAATTAATAGCGGTTTGACCCCTTCGGCCACACATATAGAGAAATTTGGTAACGCTGGTCGGGAAAGCCAGCTTACTTTGTCTTCCACTATTTTTGAAGAATTTGTGCAAATCATGGCTAAGCACATCCGAGGCACAATTCAGAAAGAAATTGCAACAGCCAAGTACTTTTCTCAGTATCTGTTGACTCAACGCCAGATTTGACCCACGCTGACCAGCTGACTGTGATTGCCCGTATGTGCTAAAACGGCATACCAATTGAGCGGTTCTTGACTTTCCTGCAAATCGGCAGTCACATGGCTGAAGAACTTGCACATACTCTGCTACAGTACTTGCAGGCTGAATCAATTGATTTTATGGATTGCCGTGGCCAGTCTTATGACAATGCAAATAACATGGCTGGCGGTACACTGGTATGCAAGCCGCCTCAAAACGGTGAACCTCTTGCCTTATTTGTGCCTTTGCGCTGCACATTCTCTTAACCTAGTTGGTTCCAATGCTGTAGATTGCGCGTTGAGGCAGTCAGCTTCTTTGGCTTTCTCCAGAAACTGTACACATTCTTCTCTGCATCTACTCACCGCTGGTCAGTTTTATAAAACACTTAAAGAGAAAGGTGGAGGACTGACAGTGAAGTCACTGTCTGACACACGGTGGTCTGCAGGTGCTGATGCAACGAAGGCACTCTTTGAAGGCTACACAGACATCAAAGCTGCCCTGGAGGAAATGTCTGATGACCAACAGCAGAATGGCACTACGAGATACGAGGCAGATTGCTTGTCCCACAATATGGAGCTACTGGAAACTGCATTTCTCTGTGACCTGTGGAATACAATTCTTGCAAGATTTCATGCAACAAGCAAATCTTTGCAGAGTACAAAAATTGATTTGAAAGTAGCAGTCGAACTACTGACCTCTCTGGGAAACTTTGTGAATGCATTACGTGATCGTTTCGATACATTTGAAACACGAGCGCAAGAGTTATCTGGCACTTTACACTACAGAAGTGATCACTCGAGGAAGAGAAAGAGAAACACTCAGTACGATGACTTGCAGTCTGAGGGAGTTGTTTTAACTGGCAGAGAAAAATTCAGGACTGAGACTTATTTGATTATAATTGATTGCCTCATCATGGCCTTAAACAAAAGGATTTCAGCCTACCAAACTGTCTATGACCACTTTAAAGTCATAGTGAACTTCAAAACACTAACAGATGAAGAAATTAATGCTGAGGCTCAGAAACTAGCTCAAGCATACCCATCAGACTTGTCTGTGGAGGTCTTCCCTGGTGAAATGGCACAATTCATCAGCTTTGCAAAGGCAAGAGGCTGTGATCTGCCACTGTCTCAGGCAGCACTACTACATAATGAAGAACTGCAGGAGACCTTTCCAAATGTTTATGTAGCTCTTCGTATCTACCTGTCGCTGATGGTGACTAACTGTTCAGGTGAACGCTCCTTCAGCAAGATGGCACTCATCAAAAACAAACTTAGATCTACAATGCGAGATGATCGTTTGAGTGCACTCACACTCTTAAGTATCGAAAGTGATCTACTGCGACAAATTGACTTTAATGAGCTAATTGATAAGTTTGCTACTGCTAAGTCACGGAAAGGAAATGTCAAGTGAACCTTGCATAAATTGTGCTGTTCCTTTTTCTTTGGGCTGTAGTTCTCTACAGAAAGGAGTACTCTGTAAAAATGGGGGGAAAAGGCCAAGGGTTCAGAGTGTCTTTGGATGTACTTAGCAAGATATATCCTGATCTATGGGATTCTCTCTCCAGTACTGAACCAGTTAGGGGTCTTCTTTTAAATTGACTCACAAAAGCCTGTACACTGGACCACTTCTGGCAGAAAACTGTTTCCCCCTGGAGTCGGGGGGTGTGGGAAACCATCTGGCCTTAAGTCTACAGCTGGGTAAACATCCTGGGGATTGTGGCCTCTGGAAGGTAATGCCCTGTATCTGGGATGTGTGTGGTGCCTTTCTTTTTTTTTTTTTTTTTGTTTTATCTGCCTGTGAGACCTCCTGCTTCATGTCCCTTGGATGCATGCACCCCACACCTTTGACATGGATGGTGCAGTGCACCTAACTCTCCTCTAGGAGTCCCAGAACTTGCCCCAGAACATCTAACCCCCAGAGCTTCACAGTACAGTGATGCTCATGTGGTGACTAGTGGTAATGTTCAAACCAGCTGCAGCTGTAGACTTAAAGCCAAATGGTTTCCCACACCCCTCTGACTCCAGGGGGAACCAATTTTCTGCCTAACTTTTGCAACTGGTCTGTTTAGGTAATTTTTCTTGGGAAAGATAATTGTAGTCTGCCTAATCAGTAGAGGAGGAACCAACACAAGTGAAGTTATCAGATTGAAAGACACAGCTGTCTTTATTTTCAGTCCACCTTTTTAAGGTTATAATGCAGGGTAAGCAGGTCAGGAATGTAATTTGGGAAGGTGTGGCGCCTCTTACACACGCCCTTCCACCACCTGTAAATGTTCCTGGGTGGAAGTACCTTATTTAAGGAGCCAATTAGGCCATGTATTGTAGGCCAATTCAGGCAGCAGTCTATATTTGTGAGTAGCCACTGCGCCATTTCAGAGCTATTAAGCTAGTGTAGGGACTATACCGAAGGGTCCCACCGTGAAGTGGTGGTATAGCTTGCCCACTTTGGAATTCCAATCTGAAAACTAAGAGGACTCCCTTTTTTACATGAAGTTTAAAGTACATAGAGCCAGTGGCCATGTAATTGTTTACATATTAAAATGTACCATTTTGGGGGAGTTGTGCACTGGTATTCTGTTAACTGCTGCTTACCACAACCCAGTAGCACCCCCTAGCAGAAATGTTAATTACATTTGTGGGCAATGCAGAGTTGAGCATGTTGATTTGGGGAAGGTGTGGTGGCGCCCCTTACAACACGCTCCCTTCCACCACCTGTAAATGTTCCTGGGTGGAAGTACCTTATTTAAGGAGCCAATTAGGCCATGTATTGTAGGCCAATTCAGGCAGCACTCTATATTTGTGAGTAGCCACTGCGGCCATTTCAGAGCTATTAAGCTAGTGTAGGGACTATACCGAAAGGGTCCCACCATGGAGTGGTGGTATAGCTTGCTCACTTTGGAATTCCAATCTGAAGACTAAGAGGACCCCCTTTTTTTACATGAAGTTTAAAGTAAGTAGAGCCAGTGGCCATGTAATTGTTTAAATATTAAAATGTACCATGTTTGAGGAGGGGGGTTGTGCACTGGTATTCTGTTGTTAACTGCAGGAAATGTAAACAACCATGTTTTGCTGTTCTAACACCAGTATGGTGGCAGTCAAGTTCTCACTCTTTAAAAACAAAAACGGATGTGAATAAAACTACCAGCTGCATCAACAGTCTCTATAGAATGTTAGCAATTATTATTATTATTTTTTTTAACACATGGAGGCCTAAGGGGTTTTGGTGTCCCTTTAAGCAGCTGGTGGGGCAATTGTTTGGAAGATCTAACAAGCATTTTATCGCCACTAAAAGTCCCCAAACTCACCACAGAACATATAGACCCCCAGAGCTTCTGGGGCCTGGTGGCCCCCGGACCAGACCCCAGCTGTCATATGTCACATGACACTGTGAGTGCTGTACCTGTGAATAATGGGGCTTGTCTCCCCATATGGTGGTTGTTAAGGGTAATGAACTAAAACTGTAATGAACAATATGCTCGGAAAATGTTGCGCAAAAAAATAGGTATGAAAAATTGGGCGTTTTTACCTGGCCACCCAAGTTGTGAGTGTCCCAGGCCCCCCTACGGCTTGATCTGGCCCTGCTACTCCGACTGCTCCCCAGTGTAGTTCAGGTTCTCCCCCACTTCCCTGCAGCGGAGTAATGTTCTGTTTTGTGAAATCTAATGCCTTGCAATGCATGACAATGTTTTTTGCCTTAAATTATTTACTAAAATATTTCTTAGAAACTGGTTATAGATTATTGCTTGTTCGAATGGTGCTCACATTAACTGTTCCGGCAGTGATGTGAAGCACACATGAAGCATGGGGCTTAATGTTTAGCTGCCGCCTCTTTAAGAGCAGTTAGAACTTGCATGTATCTAACTGTTGCACTGCTTGGCAGTGCCATGTTGGTCTGTCAGTCAGAGTTTTAGTCAGTGTGGGGCTTGTCCTCATGAAGAGAACACCTACTGATCTGAATAAACCTGACTTATTCTTTATTTTATGCGTCCGACTAGTTATTCACACGGTTCAGATGGGGTCCTCTCCAGCAGCACCAGCAGCAACCGAAGGGGGCGGGGCTGGCAGACCACAGAGAAGGTAAGGGGTCGTTTAGTGGTGGACCATACAAAAAAAGCCACATTTTTGTGGAGCCAAGTTGGTTTATACTGCAGTTTGTGCAAAGGATTGAATTTCTCAAGACTTCACATTGCCCTAGAGTGCAGTTTGATTTTTGTTTCTGATCATCAAAATTCTGCCTTTTGGCTGGAAGTATGTAGCCATAGTTCCAGTTTCCATGTCTGTATATATTTTTTCCTAGCCAGCTTTCATTTTAGTTTTTAGATATTTAGAATGTATTTCCATTGTTGTAGATCCACAACAAATATGGCTGGTGCCTGATCTGCAGCTGAGTGAGCTCCCCCTTCCCCACGTTGCATCACGTCTTTTGTTTACTTCTGTGGGACCCTGTGCTGCATGTTCCCGCTGTACTTGTGTAAAAACTGTGAATCATGCGCATGTGTGGTTGGCAGCAGAGGGTTCTAGTTTAACATGGTGGGTGGGACAAATGCAAACAGAAACAAAGAAAAATGGAGCAAATTACTGGGTGATAGTACAGCAAAAAAAAACAAGAAAGGTTACCAGGCGCTCAACACAGCACAGGGAACAAACTATTGCAACAGATCTGATTATTTTTTTAACTAGTACTGCTGCTCTAAGTGATAGATTTGTTTTTAGTTTTAAATGTTTTTTAGCTTAAAAAAAAATTATATATATATCTAAAGGTTTATGTTTCTTTTGTTTTGTTTGGAACTAGTGGCACTGTGCATTCCCCCATCCCATTTGCCACAGCCATTATTGCCACGGCTCTGGTGTCAGGATGACAAGCTGACGCTGTGATGTGGCAGTTCACTGTTGCCACAGAACTTCAGCAGAAATTATAAACCACTGCCGCTGAAGTTCTGCAGCAAATAGTAGTCCTGCCCCAGAACTTGGTCCCAAAGTGCCACAGAAATATAGGGCATCTAGGAACCTCCAGCACTGAGACAGGATGACATTATCTCTACTATACTACAGCAGGGCATCTAGGAACCTCCAGCTCTGAGACAGGATGGCATTATCTCTACTATACTACAGCAGGGCATCTAGGAACCTCCAGCTCTGAGACAGGATGGCATTATCTCTACTATACTACAGCAAGGCAGCTAGGAACCTCCAGCTCTGAGACAGGATGGCATTACATCTGCTATACTACAGTAGGGCATCCAGGAACCTACAGCACTGAGACAAGACTTCGGTACCTCTGCTACAGTACAGCAGCACATCCAGGAACCTACAGCACTGAGACAAGAATGTGGTACCTCTGCTACAGTACAACAGCACATCCAGGAACCTACAGCACTGAGACAAGACTGTGGTACTGCTGCGACAGTACAGTAGCACATCCAGGAACCTACAGCACTGAGACAAGACTGCGGTACCTCTGCTACAGTACAGCAGCACATCCAGGAACCTACAGGACTGCGGTACCTCTGACACAGTACAGCAGCACATCCAGGAACCTACAGCACTGAGACGAGACTGCGGTACCTCTGCTACAGTACAGCAGCACATCCAGGAACCTACAGCACTGAGACAAGAATGCAGTACCTCTGCTACAGTACAGCAGCGCATCCAGGAACCTATAGCACTGAGACAAGACTGCAGTACCTCTGCCACAGTACAGCAGCACATCCACGAACCCACAGCACTGAGACAAGATCAGTACCTCTGCTACAGTATAGCAGCACATCCAGGAACCTACAGCACTGAGACAAGACTGCGGTACCTCTGCTACCGTATAGCAGCACATCCAGGAACCTACAGCACAGAGACAAGACTGCAGTACCTCTGTTACAGTACAGCAGCACATCCAGGAACCTACAGCACTGAGACGAGACTGTGGTACCTCTGCTACAGTATAGCAGCGCATCCAGGAACCTACAGCACTGAGACAAGACTGCGGTACCTCTGCTACAGTACAGCAGCACATCCAGGAACCTACAGCACTGAGACTGCGGTACCGCTGCTACAGTACAGCAGCGCATCCAGGAACCTACAGCACTGAGACAAGACTGCGGTACCACTGCTACAGTACAGCAGCACATCCAAGAACCTACAGCACTGAGAATAAGATCATGGGTACCTCTGCTACAGTACAGCAGCACATCCACCTAACCTACAGCACTGAGACAAGACTGCGGTACCTCTGCTACAGTATAGCAGCACATCCAGGAACCTACAGCACTGAGACAAGACTGCGGTACCTCTGCTACCATATAGCAGCACATCCAGGAACCTACAGCACAGAGACAAGACTGTGGTACCTCTGTTACAGTACAGCAGCACATCCAGGAACCTACAGCACTGAGACGAGACTGTGGTACCTCTGCTACAGTATAGCAGTGCATCCAGGAACCTACAGCACTGAGACAAGACTGCTGTACCTCTGCTACAGTACAGCAGCACATCCAGGAACCTACAGCACTGAGACTGCGGTATCACTGCTACAGTACAGCAGCGCATCCAGGAACCTACAGGACTGCGGTACCTCTGACACAGTACAGCAGCACATCCAGAAACCTACAGCACTGAGACAAGACTGCGGTACCACTGCTACAGTACAGCAGCACATCCAAGAACCTACAGCACTGAGATAAGACTGTGGTACCTCTGCTACAGTACAGCAGCGCATTCAGGAACCTACAGCACTGAGACAAGACTGCGGTACCTCTGCTACAGTACAGCAGCTGCATCCAAGAACCTACAGCACTGAGACAAGACTGCGGTACCTCTGCTACAGTATAGCAGCACATCCAGGAACCTACAGCACTGAGACAAGACTGTGGTACCGCTCCGACAGTACAGTAGCACATCCAGGAACCTACAGCACTGAGACAAGACTGCGGTACCTCTGCTACAGTACAGCAGCACATCCAGGAACCTACAGCACTGAGACAAGACTGCGGCACCTCTGCTACAGTACAGCAGCACATCCAGGAACCTACAGGACTGCGGTACCTCTGACACAGTACAGCAGCACATCCAGGAACCTACAGCACTGAGACAAGACTGCGGTACCTCTGCTACAGTACAGTTGCACATCCAGGAACCTACAGCACTGAGACAAGAATGCAGTACCTCTGCTACAGTACAGCAGCGCATTCAGGAACCTACAGCACTGAGACAAGACTGCAGTACCTCTGCTACAGTACAGCAGCACATCCACGAACCTACAGCACTGAGACAAGACTGCGGTACCTCTGCTACAGTATAGCAGCACATCCAGGAACCTACAGCACTGAGACAAGACTGCGGTACCTCTGCTACAGTACAGCAGCACATCCAGGAACCTACAGCACTGAGACTGCGGTATCACTGCTACAGTACAGCAGCGCATCCAGGAACCTACAGGACTCACGGTACCTCTGACACAGTACAGCAGCACATCCAGAAACCTACAGCACTGAGACAAGATCATGTACCACTGCTACAGTACAGCAGCACATCCAAGAACCTACAGCACTGAGATAAGACTGTGGTACCTCTACAGTACAGCAGCGCATCCAGGAACCTACAGCACTGAGACAAGACTGCGGTACCTCTGCTACAGTACAGCAGCACATCCAAGAACCTACAGCACTGAGACAAGACTGCGGTACCTCTGCTACAGTATAGCAGCACATCCAGGAACCTACAGCACTGAGACAAGACTGTGGTACCGCTGCGACAGTACAGTAGCACATCCAGGAACCTACAGCACTGAGACAAGACTGCGGTACCTCTGCTACAGTACAGCAGCACATCCAGGAACCTACAGCACTGAGACAAGACTGCGGCACCTCTGCTACAGTACAGCAGCACATCCAGGAACCTACAGGACTGCGGTACCTCTGACACAGTACAGCAGCACATCCAGGAACCTACAGCACTGAGACAAGACTGCGGTACCTTTGCTACAGTACAGTTGCACATCCAGGAACCTACAGCACTGAGACAAGAATGCAGTACCTCTGCTACAGTACAGCAGCGCATCCAGGAACCTACAGCACTGAGACAAGACTGCAGTACCTCTGCTACAGTACAGCAGCACATCCACGAACCTACAGCACTGAGACAAGACTGCGGTACCTCTGCTACAGTATAGCAGCACATCCAGGAACCTACAGCACTGAGACAAGACTGCGGTACCTCTGTTACAGTACAGCAGCACATCCAGGAACCTACAGCACTGAGACGAGATTGTGGTACCTCTGCTACAGTATAGCAGCGCATCCAGGAACCTACAGCACTGAGACAAGACTGCTTTACCTCTGCTACAGTACAGCAGCACATCCAAGAACCTACAGCACTGAGACAAGACTGCTGTACCTCTGCTACAGTACAGCCACACATCCAGGAACCTACAGCACTGAGACAAGACTGCGGTACCTCTGCTACCGTATAGCAGCACATCCAAGAACCTACAGCACAGAGACAAGACTGCGGTACCTCTGTTACAGTACAGCAGCACATCCAGAAACCTACAGCACTAAGACTGCGGTACCGCTGCTACAGTACAGCAGCACATCCAGGAACCTACAGGACTGCGGTACCTCTGACACAGTACAGCAGCACATCCAGGAACCTACAGCACTGAGACAAGACTGCGGTACCACTGCTACAGTACAGCAGCACATCCAAGAACCTACAGCACTGAGATAAGACTGTGGTACCTCTGCTACAGTACAGCAGCGCATCCAGGAACCTACAGCACTGAGACAAGACTGCGGTACCTCTGCTACAGTACAGCAGCGCATCCAAGAACCTACAGCACTGAGACAAGACTGCGGTACCTCTGCTACAGTATAGCAGCACATCCATGAACCTACAGCACTGAGACAAGACTGCGGTACCTCTGCTACAGTATAGCAGCGCATCCAGGAACCTACAGCACTGAGACAAGACTGCTTTACCTCTGCTACAGTACAGCAGCACATCCAAGAACTTACAGCACTGAGAAAGACTGCTGTACCTCTGCTACAGTACAGCCGCACATCCAGGAACCTACAGCACTGAGATAAGACTGTGGTACCTCTGCTACAGTACAGCAGCGCATCCAGGAACCTACAGCACTGAGACAAGACTGCTGTACCTCTGCTACAGTACAGCCGCACATCCAGGAACCTACAGCACTGAGACAAGACTGCGGTACCTCTGCTACCGTATAGCAGCACATCCAAGAACCTACAGCACTGAGACAAGACTGCGGTACCTCTGTTACAGTACAGCAGCACATCCAGGAACCTACAGCACTGAGACTGCGGTACAGCTGCTACAGTACAGCAGCGCATCCAGGAACCTACAGGACTGCGGTACCTCTGACACAGTATAGCAGCACATCCAGGAACCTACAGCACAGAGACAAGACTGCGGTACCTCTGTTACAGTACAGCAGCACATCCAGGAACCTACAGCACTGAGACGAGACTGTGGTACCTCTGCTACAGTATAGCAGCACATCCAGGAACCTACAGCACTGAGACAAGACTGCTTTACCTCTGCTACAGTACAGCAGCACATCCAAGAACCTACAGCACTGAGATAAGACTGCTGTACCTCTGCTACAGTACAGCCGCACATCCAGGAACCTACAGCACTGAGACAAGACTGCGGTACCTCTGGTATATTATAGCTTAGTATCCAGGAACCTCCAGCACTAAGACAGGATAGGATTGCCTCTACTCAAGGCCCCTAGAATTCTGTGGCTGCAGAATTTTGTGCAGAACTTGCAACCCACCGCAGAAAATCTGCAGTGCTGCCGAAATCACTGGTCTTGGTGATTATTAATATTTACAGTTTTTCCATAGCACCTGGTTCCTGTCCCCATCTTTTATATTCAAAACCCCTCCATGCTTAGCATGTGATGTTATCAATGACATCTCCTCATACATTAGTTAATGACAGGGCTGCGTTCTGCCACAGAAATGAATAGTAATTTATCTACCATTGCTCCCACTCCCTGAGGAAGTGACACAGCACACCAGGCACGGTCATATTTGCTCAACCTGTACTACAGCCTAATAAAATATCTGCTCACTACAAGGATGTACAGACTATCCAAGCATTATCTAATAATGATGTCATGTTACGCCTGGATGTTTTAACACTGTAAATTCCCTGTAACTCACTGCGACAAGGCTCCATTGGAGCTGCACTCTGTACTCTGCCTGTATATAGCCATGTAATTACTGTTCTGGATGAGGAACCTTTGTAAATGAGCTACTGGAGCTCAAAGGTGTAGTTCCAATTGAATGAATAAATAAATAAATAAATAAATAATGTTCAGTCTCAAATTATTACACTGGGACCAACTGCATGGACCAGTTAACGGAATACCTTACTCTGGACAGATTTAGTTGTGCCTTTAAGTAGTGTCAGTGGCTCAGTAGGTACCACACTCGCCTCTGAGGCCAGGAGATCACAGGGCTGTGGGTTCAGTTCCCACATCTGGCACTTGGGTTACTATCCCAGTACTGACACTGCAATGCAGCATGAGAGGGGTGCTGCACTTCTGAGGTGCCATCTTTCGGATGAGATGTTAAACCAAGGTCCCATCTGCCTGGATTGGTAGTAGTTCAGGTGGATGTTAAAGATTCCCATGGCACTTATCGAAAAGAGTAGGGGAATTTTATTGAGAAAGTTGGACTTCAGTACAAAAGAAATATTATCCTGTACACTGACATCTAAAGCAAAATACAGCAATCATAGAAATAAACAAAAAAAAAAACACATATAAGAAAGAAACAAAAGGATAACAATTAATCAACTGAAAAGTGGTCACAATTGCACCATAAATGAAAAAACTGAGGCCCTGCAAGGATTTTGAAATCATGCAATTTAACCATACGAATAGCAGTTCTAATATTCTCAATCACTTCTTGTACCATAATCATTTTTTGATGCAAAACCAGCATACATCTGGCCTGCCATAAATAATAACGAATCAAAGCAAAAACAATAAATAAAGTACCTGCATGATATTTTCAGCACAAAGAACCATGTGCACAGAACATAAGGGGTGGGATATTCAAAAGGGTTGCACCATGCGCAATAGGGTTACGCCTGCGCAAGTCCGACATTGCGCCATTCTGCGATATTCAGCAGGAGGCAGTTGCGCCACTGAAAACATGCTAAGGAACAGCGCAATGCTAATGAATGCATGCTGAACTGGAGGGGGAAGAACCATGCATAAACTGCACAGCCCGATATTCAGCTGGGCTGTGTAGAGTTGTGCAGGCGCAACCCCCAACCTGCGCCTGCACAACTTTGAGCCAAAAAAATTAAAAGGAGTAAGTCGAGGGCCACCCACAGGTGAGCTGCCGCATTGCAGGGTGCAACACAGCAGCTGCCACCTGTGGCTGGCCCTCAACCTACTCCCTGTGCCCCCACTGCAGCCCGATCGCGGGCAAAAGTGTAAAAATCCCCCACCACCCCCACCGGCCCGATCGTGGGCAAAAGCATAAAACTCCCCCTGACTGGCCCGATCGCGGGCAAAAGCAAATAACCCCCACCAGCCCGGTCGTGGGCAGCAAAGTGTCCCGAGACATATCCCTGGTGGTCCAGTGGACCGCTAAGCCCGATCGCGGGCTGAATAAGTTCAAAACAACCTCCCCAAGAATGTAGCCCTGGTGGTCCAGTGGACCTAAGCCCATCGCTGGCTGAATATGGGAATAATCCCTCGAATATATCCTCGGTGGTCCAGTGGACCACCATGGCTACGTTTTAGGGGTTGTTATAAACATATTCAGCCCGTGATTGGCTTAGCGTCCACTGGACCACCAGGGATATGTTCGGGGTTGTTTTAACATAATGCAGCCCGCGATCGGGCTTAGGTCCACTGACCACCAGGCTACGCTCTTGGGGTTGTTATAACTTATTCAGCCCGCGATCGGGCCAGTTGGGGGTGGGGGATTTTCTTACACTTTGCCCGGATCGGGCTGCAGGCGCCTGTCCCTCGGGCTGCTGCCTGGCAGGGCGCCAGGCGCAAGTCCTCGGGATCGCGCACCTGCACAAATAAGATGCAAATGGGGCATACAACAGATGCAAATGGCCCCCTGTGCCTTGTATGAATTATGGCCCCATTTGCATGTCACCTTGAATATCGGAATTTATGCAGCGGCTAGTTACTTATACCACCGGCAAGTCTAATGCTCCACTCTGACTACTTATGTGGTAATAAGTTCCACTGCGCCATGCACAGTGGTTGTGGTTGGTGATATTCAAAGAGTTGCTCAATAGCGCAACTCCTTTGAATGTCGCTCCGGCCACACCGCTGCGCAACTATTTTGTGCAGCGCAAGGGCTTGCGCCACAAAATAGCGCAGTTTGAATATCCGGCCCATATTGTTCATAAGATAAATGTAACATCAAAGGTTCAGACCACAAGCCTGCTAACAAAGTCCAAAAAGTAAGAGCAAAAGGACACTCCAAAAAGAGATGCTGTTGAGTTTTGAGAATAACCTGACAACAATCCCTAGGGCAATATCAAGTGTCCAATGCTTTATGTTTATGATTTCCCTTGACACTTAAATGCCCATAGTTACCCAACCAAACCATATCCCACACATAGGGGGGCAAACAGGGATTACTGAGTTGCTGAAGAATCCATTCAAAACAATTTGGAGGGCAAAAAGGGAAAACTACCTTATCCTGCGCCTTCCTCCTCCAAACTTTGTCATAAAGCATTGGCCGAGACAATACACAAAAGTCCTGTGGGGGAAAAATCCCAGGACAGGGCCACTTTAAGAGCTTCTTTCCCATACAGTGGAATTGCCACAAAACGAAAAACCCAACCCTTTTTCCCCCAACTCCCAAACTGGAAGGCAAGGTAACAACCATTTCAACAGAAAAGGTTTCCAAACCACCACCCCTGGTTTTAGTGCTTTTCCAAAATTATAACTGAAAAATAAACTATAAAAAAAACCAACAGGGTGGATCATCCCAACCCCTCCCTCCTTGTATGGTATATATGCTATACTCCGCTTTACTGGGTTCAAACAAGTCCCCCAAAACCCTTGAAAAAAAATCCCATATAATCTGAAAAACATAGGCAGGGGAAACACATAACAAAGATACAAAAAAATGGGGGTCACCAAAGTCTTAAGTAACACAACCCTTTTTTTTTTTTACCAATCTGGTACTGTTTCCAGCCGGAAACAAGACCTTCGGCCCTCCATAAGGCTAACTGCCAATTATAAAAGTGCATATCCCCGGTCTCCCCAAAAATACCCAAATACTTAAAGGGAGCTGTAACAATTGGTATCCCTGCATAAGTTCCAGACTGTGGAAGAGCAAGGTGACCAATAGGTACCCCAATACTTTTCCTAAAATTAACACAAGATCCAGAAACTGAGGAATATGCACAGAGGACCTGTACCAATGCAGCCTCCTCAGTAACGACATCTACAGTTAAGACCAAATCATCAGCATAAGCTAAAATTTTGATGGGATCCAATGAAGGAGCCCCCCCCAACCCCAAAATACGAGGACAAAGGGAAATTGCCCTAATCAATGTATCAATACAAAAATTGTAAAGGAGAGGGCTTAAGGGGCACCCTTGCCAGACCCCCCTGACCATCTTCACAGGTTTCCCCAACCAACCATTCACATTAGGAATGATGGTAGCCTCATCATAGAGAGCCTTAATCCACAAGATAAACTGAACAGGAATCCCAAAGACTCGCAACACAGAAAATAGGAAGCCTTGAGAGACCCTATCAAAGGCCTTCTCTTGGTCCAACCCCAAGATCCAACCCGTAACCATCCCTTTGTCCCCCAGGGCAAATAATTCTCTTAACAGAATCAAATTATCATGTTGACTTCTACCTGGAATATCACACGTCTGAGCCAGAGTGAGATGATCCGCAATTTTTAGTAATCTAGCCAACAAAATTTTAGCCACAATTTTATAATCTACATTTAATAAACTCAGTGGTCTCCAATTCTGCAAATCAGCCCGATCCCCTTTTTTAAAAATTAGGACCAAAATGGCTTCCTTCATGGACTTAGTAAAAGAGGCTGTGTTCAACATATCATTAAATAACAAAGTCAAAGCGGGAACTAAATCCTCCTTAAAAGTTTTAAAAAACTGGGCAGTAAGGCCATCTGATCCTGGAGTGGAATTAGTATTTAAACTATCAATGGCCTGAGCCACTTCTGAGGCTACAATGTCTCCTGACAACATACCTTGCTCAGCTAAAGAGAGCGAAGGGAGGTGCAAAGAGTCTAAAAATGAGTCCACAGACTCACAAAGAGGTAAACTACCTAACACAGAGAGAACATGTTGTTCCACAACCTGAACTAATGCCTCCGGTTCCGTAACCAAGTCACCTAAGGGTGACTGTAGAGTCTGAATAAACTTAGATTCTACCATTCCTTTACAGGCTTTAAATGGGTCTAACCCTCCTTTGGTCACCCGAGTCCCAAATCTTGCCTCCTGTCCCAAAGAACTAGCACGATCATATTGCAAGGTTTTCATTTGGGTACAAACCACCGCAATCTGGTCACTATAATCATTAACAGTAGTATCTGATAAGGAAATCAGATGCTGCAATTGTTGCCTTAATGCTAAATATGTTAAGTATTGCGCAGTTTGATTTGCTACAGCTTTCTCCTGAAAAATCTGCCTCCATCTGATTTTAGAATCTTCCCACCACTCACATGGTTCCTCATAAATATCAGCCACCGAGAGCCGGGCCGCCCATTCCCTCCTCCACAATTTTAGAAGGCGAGGATCCTCCAACAGGGAATCATTAAGCTTCCACCTATTTTTTTTACATCTCGGGGTATTGAGCCAAGAAAAGGTCACTCTAAGAGCTGCATGATCGGAAAACTCCACACCCATAGTCTCACAGGAAAGAATCATCAAAACTTTAGATAAAAAAACAAAACCAATACGAGTCCTTAAGGGTCCCTTAAAAAAAGTAACCCCCCGACTCATGACAATACCGACAAGCATCTACTAGCTGGGCAGTGGTGATAACATCCTTCAATGCAACAGAATCACAGAATAATTTTGGGGTTTGTAACCCTCTATCCCTCTGGTGTAAACCACAATTAAAATCACCTACCCACAAGAGTAACCTAGAAGTATACAAAAAGGGCCTAATTAAATGAAAAAGGGACACCCATTGTGCTTTTGTCTGAGGGGCATAAACAACAATTATCCTGAACCTCTCAAAAGAATATGTAAAACCCAAAAACAAACCCTACCAGGCTGAATATCCACCAACCGAGACACATGAAAATCAGAATTAGCAAATAAAATCCCAATACCGTCACATTTATCAATACCTGAAGACCAAAAAGACAGACCAAGGGTCCATGCCCGGGAAGCTTGTTGAAGTTCCAGGTGTGATTTCAATCTAGTATCCACTAGACAAACAATATCACATTTAAAGTCTTGTACAGTTAAGAACACCCCCCCAAGCTTCCTATGTCCTTTAATGCTATTAACATTTAAAGTACAAACCGATAAGGAATCCATCTAAGTGCCTATGGGTAACTTACTCCTACGACTTTGTCTGGTTTGTTTAGCAATAGGGTCCTGGTCCCCTCCACCCTCAGTATCCGTATAAGATCGGATAGATGAACTATCCGTATCTTCCCCCCCAGAATCTTTGTCAGAGAAGTCAGTAGCTAATACTGCAAATTTGTTGCCAGACTGCCAAGTACGGTCTCTAACATCCTTACCCCGACCGGCCACAGCCAAACCTTTCCTAGTCCGTTTATGTGGGATTTGAACAAAACCTGATACCTCTGCACCAGAAGCAGATTGTGGTGGTTGGGGGCATGTTACCAACAACCACCCCAGATCCCGCTGTAACAACAGGAACCTCAGTGACAGGAGACGAAATACCAACCTCAGGCTGATCTAATGCCAAAGGAGGAGGGGTGACCACGGCTTCCTGAATACTAATCTCATCAGTCCCTTTAGCTAACCCCCCTGATGCTGAGGCAAGCATGCTGATTTTCAAGTCCTGGGCTGCACTAATTTTAGCCTGTGCCTGCTGTGCAATAGAAATCAGCCCTTTACATGAAGGACAATCTTCCCTATTATGGGATGCCCAAGGGCAACGCCCATAGGCATGCCCTGTACATTCACAAAGATTACATTTGAAAAGATTTAGACAGGCACTAGAGGTATGACCAAAGTCAAAACAATGGCTACACTTTACAGTGTCGTAGGCTGAACTAAAGTGAACTCGAGAGCCACATTTAAAACAAGATTTAGGCTGCCCCACATAGAAAATGAGACCTTTATTTTTCCCTAGATAAAAAAAAACTAGGTAAATGACTAGGCCCAGCATTAGTCGAATACAATTTAACTCTAACTCGCCATCCCCCATCCCAGATTTGCTCACTATCCAATGTGGGGGTAGGTTTGTTAAGTACCTCACACCTTTGTCGTAACCAAAATAAAATGTCCTCAACATTAGCTCCTTCGTTTTTAAACATGATAGTAATGTTTCTGACTGCAGGCTTCGTTAAAGGAATAGCTTGAAAGGGAGACCAAGTAGAAGAGGCCTGGCAGGCCGCATACTGTGCCCAAAATCTATCTAAACTGGAAACCTGTTTAAAACTAATATCGAAATTATGATTCCCCAAGCTAATAAGGGCAAAAATCTCCAAACAGAAACATTTCATAGATCCTTTAAGTAAGGTTTTAGCCAGATAAAGCCTATTGGGGGATCCACCAACCCACCTTTATATAACAAATGAACAGCATTTCGGCAGGGGCTGGTTCTCCCTTGGAAGAAAATAAATCAGCTAGTTTAAAACCAACTGGCTGAACAGGATCTTCCTCCAGAGTAGTGAGCAAAGGAGGGGCAGGTCCCATCCTGAGAGGAACCTCTGTTTCTATAGGCACAGAAATAACAGGAACAGGGGAACAAACCACCGTTTGATCTAAAATCAGAGCATTAGAAACCTGAGCTTTCATAACTGTAGGAAATACACCCCTTACAGTGCCATCAAGCTGTTTAGACCCTTCAGTAACAACCCCGCTGGGATCGTTGGAGCGCAGAACATCATTGGTGGCCACAGAATCTGCTGCCTTTTGCAGCATTGTCAAATAGGTTCGGTTCTGGGAGTCAGAAGTCCAAGCACCACCATCTCCCTGCTCCCAACCAGCCTCCTTTAAAGCTTTTTCGGGTGACCAAGGCGCCCCCTGACCACAATCCTGAGATGTAATGTCACGGTCTTTCACAGACAAAAGCCTTCCATGCATTATTTATTTATTTATGTATTTATTATAACATCAGTTTAAAAACCTTTGAGCCAGAGGCTCATTTACATAGGTACCTCGTCGAAGGCAGACACAACATACATACATGAGGTAATCCAAAATAATGTACAGTAAAAAAGACAAGGCAAGTAGCAGGCAGAGGTGAGACAGTCAGCAACAGAAATTAACAATAGGCAAGTGTCACAATTGCAGGCGAATGAGTAACCGAAACACCATTGTCAGTTCAGACATTTTTTTTTTTTTATTTTTATCAGTGGGCAGACAGCAGCGGGGTCAGGGCAGTGGCAGGAGTGTGACGAAAGCAAGTGGTTTTTAGATAGTTTTGAAGCTGGCGAGTGAGGGGCATTTGAGATACCAGCAGGTAGGGAGTTGTACAGGGAGGGGCTCTATAGAAGAACGCCTTTGGCCCTGGGAGGTCCGTACTTAGGGATGACTAGTGCAGTTTTGCTGGAAGCACGGGTGTGGACAGTGGGGTTGGAACGACAATAGAGTTGGCAAGGCCAGGTGGGGATAGACCGGAGGGTTTTGAAGGTAACTTGGGCGTTAAGAACAGGACGCGCTCATCGAGGTTGGAGTAGGGAAGCCAAGGAGTACAATTGACAAGTATGGGTGAGTCTAGGGCACTGATGATAAGTCTACAAGCTTTGTTATGTGAGACGGACCTTTGAAGGGCTGTCGGGTCAGCTGCGCCTATAAACAGGGAGGCGTGAGTCAACTAGCGAAGCATAGAAGAGGTGACTGCCAAGCTTAAGAGAGTTAGTGGGGAGGCATTTGTGCCGGTAGAGGATACCAAGCCGAGCATTGGAGGCTGAGGTCAGTGCAGAGATATGGTTATGAAAGGAGAGGGAAGAGTCAAGATTAGGCCAAGGTATTTATAAGAATGCACAAGTTCCAAGGGTGATCCAGTGCGGAGAGAACAGAGAGGGCAGTTACTAGACTTATTTTGGGGTGGGCAAAAGCATAGATTTAGTTTTCTTCAGGTTGATGACAAGGCGGTGGTCAGAGAACCAGCTTTCAGCTGAGGTGAAGGCACGCTGTAGGGAGTTTTGGAGTAAGACGGGTTATTGCCAGAGGCAAAGAGCACAGCGCCATCTGCGTAGAGAAGGATTTTACCAGCACAAGCTTTAGGC
Source organism: Neoceratodus forsteri (assembly GCA_016271365.2). Taxonomy (NCBI): domain Eukaryota; kingdom Metazoa; phylum Chordata; order Ceratodontiformes; family Ceratodontidae; genus Neoceratodus; species Neoceratodus forsteri. Next base: position 121,468,294 of record JADMNL010000032.1, on the reverse strand, counting down.
AGGTTGTTGAGAAGAGAGAAGAGTAAGGCCTAAGAATAGAGCCCTGGGGAACACCAGAGCGAATTTGGCAGGTAGGGGATAGGTACCACCAACGCCGCATACATTGGGAGCGGTTGTACAAGTAGCTTGGCGCACCAGGAGACAGGACCAGAGGCAAAGCCCACACTGGCAAGGGTGGCTAATAGTAGAGGGTGAGACGGTATCAAAGGCTTTTGATAGGTCTATAATACCGCACCAGCGAGGGCGCCGCATCATGACTTATGGAGGAAGTTAGCAAACTCCAGGAGAGCAGTATTGGTGCTATGGCCAGTTCTGAAACCATACTGTTCAGGACAAAGGTCCTCATATTTTGTAAGGTAAAGGAGATTTGACTGGCAACTATTTTCTCCAAAGCTTTGGGGTGGGGGGAGATAGATTGGCGTAGTTACCATGAGTGATCTGTCACCACCTTTGTGAAGAGGGGTAACAGTAGCGACCCTCCAGATGGCGGGGAATTGCCCAAGGCAGAGGGATTTATTAAAGAGGCAAGTGATGGGAGAGATGACCTGATCCAGGACCTGGTGTAGGAGACAGGGATCAAGGGAGTCATTGCCGATTGAGTTGCCTTTTAGGGCTTTTTGTAAATAGGGCCTAACCTCCTGGGTGGACACAGTGCGAAGGTAGAAAGGGGGGTGGGGGATGAGAGGAGCAGACAAGGGTGGAAGGGGATTGAAGAAGTTGCACGGGAGCACTGCACTAAGGTCAGTGAAGGCGTTGTTGAGGTGAGTAGCAATGAGTGCAGGGTCAGTGCAGGAGACCCGCCAATGTTAAGATGTGCAGGGGAGTGAGCGTGCCACCATTAAGCTGCTTGATATTATCCCAGAAGGATCTAGGGTTGCCCCAGGAGGAGTGAGAGTAGAGTTGTAATAATCTGACTTAGCTTTATGGACAGCCCACGCACATTTATTCCGGCAGCCACGAGGGCCAGTCTGTCAGCAGGGCGCCAGTTCACGGCCAGGTACTACAGGTTGTCACGCTGCTTGAGAAGTGAGCGTAAGGTAGGGGTAATCCAGGGTGTGCCTTAATTTAGATCTAAGTGGGGTGAATGGGGCGTACGTGTCACAGGCAAGGTTAAAGGTATGGACAAAGAAGGCTAGCGCCTTGTCAACATCAGGGGTATTTAGTAGCGGGGACCAATCAGTGCCAGCTAGGTGGTGTTTTAAGTCTTTTAGCCCACCGGGTCTAAACCGACGACAGCGGGTGGTGAAAACAGGGGGCTTAGGCAGGGAGGTTGACCAGAAGAAAAGAACTGGGGAGTGGTCACTAAGGCAGTCTGGGAGGATTTGAACATTGTGGACGTGGTTGGGCCTGTTAGTGAGAACCACATCCAGAAGAGTGCTTGTTCCCTTGCTAGGATTTAACCTGGCGGGTTGTGAGACTAGCTGAGTCAGGTCAATGGCAGCGAATGCCTCACGGGAGGTAGACTCCTTAGGAGATAGCCAGTTGATATTTAGATCACCTACCAGGATTTGGTCAAAGAACTTTGTCTTTTACTCCACCCTGGCTTTTGAGAAGGGGGAAAGAAAAATACATCAGGCTCCAAAGTCCCAGTCGAAGATGTCTCTCGCCGGGTTCCAGAAAGCGTACCCCGAACAGATGCATATCCCAGACATTGTTTATTAGCCTGCCTCGCAGGGGGATCCAAAGAAACACGCTGGGGCTGTGGGCACTCCGAGGAACCGCTTGGTAAACTGCCAGCCGCAGCACCTCCTTCCGGTAACACAGAGTCACTTGTGAATGATGCAGAACCATCTGTGTCAACAGGGGGCTTAACAGACTTCACTAGTCTACCATTGGGAAGCCCTGAAACTGCCTGCAGAAGCGTTGCAAGTTCTGAATCCAATGAAGAAAGCTCCTGCAACAAAGCCGACCGCTTTGCCTGTAAAGATGCCTGCAAGGTACCATTTTGAAAATTACCATCCTCCGCTTGTAAGCCAGACTGAACAAAATCCACTCGGACCTCCGTTGCAACAATAGTCACCATCGCGACCTCAGCCACTACACATTCTTCTTCAATGGCCCCTGAAAGTTGAAGCACAGGGGAGGAGGCCTGCTCCCCTGTACTCCCGACATCTGACTCCGAGGCTGACTCCTGCATACTGACCATGCAGCAGCCAGTAGGGGAATTTCCTCGGTGTCCTGGCCAAATTTCCCTCATTCACTAAAAATACCACCAACAGCTTAATCTGGTTCAAGGTCAGTTGGCATTCATCTGTATCCCTCGTGCCTGAAAATAGGCATGATTTGTCTAGTGCACTTACCCGGTCAACAAAAGCTAAATAAATAAATAAACAAACAAGGAAGCCCACTGAAATGAAAAGCTGGCAAAATGAATTAACCTGTCTTTAAGGAAAAAAAATTAAAAAAAAAGAAATATGCCCAGAAAAGTGGAATATAATAATGTGTAGATTTGCTGAAAGAACAGATGTGTTTAAATGAATAATTGAGTTGTACATATTTTTGCTACGGTTATTGATTACATAGTAATACAGGTTGATAGAATTACCTAAAAGTTCTGAAGAAAGGTGTGCAGGGCCAGCCCTTGGGTCAGCGGGTAGCATGTTGTGCTCTTCAAGTTCGGAAATGAGTTCGGGGAACTAGCTGGGCAGCACAAGGATGGGGAGTACAGTTACGTAAGAACTTACCGTAACAGTAGATCTTCGAGAGGAGCTCTTGCAGCAGGCTATTACAGTTAGAACTATGCCGCAGGCACTAGGACCACCCGGTGAAAAATTTCTGCCAGCAATACCAGCGGGGACTGCCCCCGATGCCGGCCCTGCCCCGACGTCGGTCAGGGTACAAGAGGGTCTCTGGTCCATCTAGATCTCAGATCCCTGCACCTTCATGCTTGGCTCCTTCAGACGTAGCTCAAAACAGATACAGGGGTCTCTGGTCCATCTAGATCTCAGATCCCTGCACCTTCAGACCAGCTCCACCTCAGTTCTCCCACCAGTACCCAGCAGAAGGCCTGACAAGAGAAGGAGGCAAAGCCCACCATCTAGAAAGGAAAGAAAACAGATCTGCACATTCTGAGGGGGAAGGCGGGAGGGAAGCAGTGCCTGCTGCAAGAGCTCCTCTCGAAGATCTACTGTTACGGGTAAGTTCTTACAAGAACTGTACTATCTTTACTGAGTGGGAGCTCTTGCAGCAGGCTATTACAGTTAGGACTGAACTCTGCCAGTCCCACAGCAAGGAGGTAGTCATCTCGGAGGTGGAATATGCTGACTCCAGAGGCCCTAGGACAAAAGCCCTTGTAGAACCGCTAGGCTGAAGCCAGCACGGCGTCTGGAGACGATATCCAAGCTGTAGTGCTTGATAAAAGCATGCACCGAGTTCCAGGTTGCGGCCGCACAAATGTCCTGGATAGCAACATTCTGCATAGCGGCAAAAGAAGCTGACACTCCTCTGGTGGAGTGACCGATAACCGGGCCCAGCAGGGGTTTATTATGATGTTCGTAGCAAAACGAGACACAACGGACTATCCATTTAGAGATAGTTTGCTTGGACACCGTTGACCCAAGCGATGGTGGCAGCGCCACAAAGAGCTGCTCCGACGACGGTGTTGAACTGCTCTGTTGAGGTAATTAGGGTCCTGTGACATCCAATGTGGAGGAGAGCCTCTATTGGAAGGGGAAGGAAAATAAACTGGAAGATCAACCGACTGGTTAAGGGTCAATTCCGAGACCACCTTGGGAAGAAACTTAGGATTAGTTCCGAGGAAACTCTTTCCCTATGGAAACAAATAGGGCTCTTACACATCAGAGCCTGAAGCTCGGAAACCCTTCGAGCTGAAGTAACAGCAATCAAAAAACAAACTTTCTAAGAAAGGTAACGTAGCTCACAACTCGCTACGGGCTCAAAAGGAGGGAGGGTGAGTTTCTCCAACACAAAAAGGAGGTCCCAGGGTGGGACAGGGTGCCTAATGGGAGGTCTCATGTGTAGAATTCCCCTAAGGAAGGTGCGGCCCACATCCAACTGCGCCAATGCTCTCTCTCCCACGAGAGCATGGTAGGTGGAAATTGCCCACATGTGCACCTTGATAGAGGAATAACTCAGGCCTTTCTCGTACAAGGAGAGGAGGTACTGCAAAGTGGAATTCACAGGGCAGGTGACGGGATCCAAATGTTGCGGCAAGGCCCAAAGACAGAAAGGCTTCCACTTCATGGCATAAGTGGAGTGAGTAGAGGGCTTTCTTGCGAACGCTAAGACCTCTGCCACTTCCGGGGAAACCCCGTATCTGTTTTGAGCTACGTCTGAAGGAGCCAAGTATGAAGGTGCAGGAATCTGAGATCTAGATGGACCAGAGACCCCTGGTCCTGGGACAGCAATTGCGAGCATATGGGCAGCGGAATTGGCGATTCCATGGATAATCGCTGCAGGAGTGGAAACCAAATCTGTCAAGGCCAGTTGGGGGCCACAAGAATCATCCAGGCCCCTTCGGCCTGCAACTTGAGCAGAACCCTCTGAATGAGAGGGAAGGGCAGAAAGGCATAAAGAAACCTCCCTGCCCAACAAAGGGATAACGCGTCTAGCCAAAAAACTCCAGGCACATGCTCTTGCGAGCAAAACATTGGCAGTTTGGCATTGCGTGGTGATGCAAAGAGGTCCAGCTCAGGAAGACCCCACCTGTCGAAGAGCTGGTCCGCTATGGATTGTAGCAATCCCCACTCATGTGCTCTGGCCCGCGACCTGCTGAGGTTTAGGACACCTGGAACGTGCATTGCAGACAGCAGAATGCCCCGTCCCAGTGCCTAGTACCAGACTCTTATCGCCTCCCTGCAAAGAGGATATGAATGAGTGCCTCCTTGCTTGTTGATGTAGAAGACGACTGCCATGTTGTCTGTCTGAATTAGAAGAGAGCCCGGTACCAGATCCTCCCGAAACGCCTGAAGAGCGTTGAGGACCGCTCGCATTTCCAGCACATTGATGTGGAGGGACCGTTCCTCGGGTGACCAAACCCCCTGCGTTTGATGAACCCCCAGGTGTGCCCCCCAGCCCAGGTCCAAGGCGCCCATCGTTAGAGTCTGACCTGGTGGCTCTGGATGAAAACTGACCCCTTTCTCCAGATTGCTGGGGTCCAACCACCAAAGCAATGTTCTCCTTACTGGCTCCGAGATCCTGACTAGAGTGTCCAGGTCATCGTAGCATTGGTCCCACTGCACCCTGAGCATCCATTGTGGGACTCTCATGTGGAGGCGGGCCAAGGGCATGACAGGAATGACCGCCGCCATATGCCCCAATAAGCTGATGAAGTTCTGAGCCGGAACCCGAGGTGCCATGGAGATCCGTTCCACCAACTCTTGCAAGCGAATCCCCCTGTCCTGTGGGAGAAAGGCCATGCCCTGGACAGAATCCAGGATCGCTCCTATGAAAGCGAGCTTTTGGCTGGGCTCTGGGAATGACTAAGTTCAGGGTGATCCCCAGCTCTCAGAATAGAGTATAAGTGTCTCCGAGAGAGCGTAAGAGGCTGTCTCTTGACGGGGCCATAAGAAGCCAATCGTCGAGGTAGGGAAACACGTAATGTCCCATTCACCTCAGAGCCACAGCTACCACTGCTAGGCATTTGGTGAAGACTCACGGAATGGAAGAGAGGCCGAACAGGAGCACCCAAAACTGAAAATGCTCCCCTTTGAAGTGGAACCTCAAAAACTTCCTGTGAGGAGGAAAGACTCCTATATGCATGTATGCATCCTGCATGTCAAGAGAACAGAGCCAGTCCCCTTGGTGCAGCAAGGGAAGGAGACCTTGAAGAGTCACCATCCTGAACCTTTTGTACTCTATAAAGAGGTTCAGTGGACTGAGATCTAGAATGGCACAAAAGTCCCCAGTCTTTTTTGAGACCAGAAAAAAGTGGGAGTAGAACCCCTGGCCTCGCTTCCCCCAAGGGACTCTCTCTATAGCTCTTTTCTGCAGGAGGGTCTGTATTTCTCCTTCTAATAGTGGGATGTGAGAAGGAGGATAATGGGAGAACTTTGGTGGAGTATGTGGAGGAAACTCTGTGAACTCCAAGGTGTGTCCTCTCCGTACAACGTCCAAGACCCATTGATCTGGGGTAACAGACTTCCACCCTTCGAGATGAAGGGAGAAGCGGCCCCCAACCGGCTCCCCTTGAACTTCGGTCAGAAGAGGGGGGGGGCAGAAGGGAGTCATTGGGTAGAACCGGGAGCTGGAAGAGAGGCCTGGGAGGACTTGGGCCCACGGGCGGAAGGTCCACCAGACTGCTGGTTTCCGGATCTTCTGCGGAAGCCACCTCTCTGTCCTTGCTGGTTTCCTTGGGCTGAAGCTTGGTTGCCTGAGGACTTACGAAAAGGCTGTCGGAGGTGTGGACGTCGCTGGTCGCCAAGGTACATCTGGCGGACCGACCAGATCGACTTACCCGATTCCTGGAGACGGGAGATCAAAGCCTCCGTCTCCTGCCCAAACAAGACGGTACCCTGGAAGGGCTAATCCCGGATACTGGACTGCAGATCCTGGTGAAAGCCTGAGACTCTCAACCAGGCATGGTGCCAAAGGCATACCCCAGAGGTGGCTGCCCTGGCTGCCGTGTCTGCAGTGTCATACGAGGCCCTCAGCACATGACAGCCTACGTCTGAGCCCGACTGTAAAAGGGCCAGGAGCTCATTCTTCTTATCAGAGTCCAGCATGGCCTGTGTCAGCTCAAGTCCCCATTCCCATAATGCATTCTGATACTGTATCATATGCGTGAGGAAATTTAGGGAGCGAATGGAACAGGTGGAGGCCGCGTAAACTTTTTTGCCCACCTGATCCATGTATCGGGACTCCAGGTCAGGAGGCTGGGAGCTGAGGTGCTTCCGCTGCCGAGATTTATCAGGGGCAGCCGTGATCACCGATGAATCAGCCTGAGGGTGTACTGCCAGGAAGGGTTCCGCCCTCGGGGCCTTATAGAGCCTATCCGACGTCTTCAGAACTGCCGGGATGGAGGCCCTGATGCATCCAGGTGGATCTTGTAAGATCCTGGAAAGCATCCACCAAAGGAGGAATAACCAGGGGCTTCGGCCCCTTCTGCCTCAGGTATTTAGCCAATCTCCGGCGTTCCGGATCCAGGCCTTCCGTGTCCCACTCGTTGGAAGCCTAGATGTGCCTCATGACGTCCATAAAGGTAGGATTGTCCGGAGGCAAGTGAGGCAGGTCCTTCTCTTCAGGGGAGCGCTTGAGACTGAGAGAAGAAGAAGAGGTCGATGAAGAAGAGGAGGATCGACTATCCGATTTGAATAGTCTGATTCTACCCCATGACCATGCCGGTGCTGACATCGGTGACTAAGGGACCGATGATGGTCCGAAGACCGACTCCGGTCCCTGGACTGGCGACGGAGCAATGACCGACGTCGGTCAGAAGACCGATGTCGGGAGCGGTCCCGCTTAGTGCAAGAAGGGCTCCTGGAACGAGACCTAGACTGACGTCGGTCACTAGAAACCCTAGAGCGACGTCAGTGGTCCTCGGATCTAGAGCGGGAACGAGCCCTGGAAGGGGGCGAGGGACGGTGCTCCTGTGACCTCAATGGAGAAGTCTCACCCACCGGCTGTGGTTCTTCCGCAGGATCAGGAACCGGTGTCTGGGCCGGCGACGGGGAGGTCCGCTTGTGGACCTGCCCCCAGAAAAAGGAGAAAAGCTCCTTGAGCTCATCCTTGGAAAAAATCTCAGCCACACGCTGTGGAAAAGAAGCCTCCGGAATGGCGGGACGCTGGCGAGCGTCTCCTGAGGCCCGGGAGGAGGACTTGACCAGCGGGACATCGGTATCTCACGACCGACCCCGGTCCTTGCTCCTTCTCGACCGGGCGTCAGTGTAGGGACCGGACGACGGTGATGCCAGGGGCTGGAGAGTCCTTAGCCTCCGGAGGCACGCCTTAGCAGGCGGCGCCGTGCCTTAGCAGGTAGGGCAAGCAGGTACCTCCAAGGACTTGATGGCGACCTCAGTGGAGTCATTTCGCTTGGCCGGCTCCAATGGGCCGGCCTTAGCCTGTGGAATCTTCGGCGATCTCCAGACCCCGGCGACAGGCCTTTTTGAGAAGGCCGCAAATGCAATCTGACTGAGACTGGACCGTGTCGGGACCGATCACGCCCTTACTGTGCTGCTTCTTCTTTCTCTTTCCCTCCGACGAGTGCAGATCCATTTTCTGCTCTAGAAGGTAGGCCTTAAGGGCTTTCAGGCGGTGGATGCGGGTCCGGCTGGTGAAGGCCTGGCAGTCAGCACAATTGGCGGTGTCGTGGTCGGGTCCGAGACAGAAGATGCACCGCCGGTGCCCGTCCTTAGCGGGAATCTGCCACCCGCAGTCGCACTTATTCAAGTGTTCAGGGGACGCCTAAGCCCGGGAAGACATCGAACCCGGCTGGGGAGGAAGAGGGCTGACGTCGGTACTGAAAGCGGCAAATACCGAGCAAAAAAGCACAAAAGCGGAAAAACCGGATGAAACAACGGCAGCGAAACTGACGTCGGTGTCGGTAAAAATGAAGGATAACCGTCAAAAAAATTGACAAAGTCTTGATAGAAGTTCTTCTTCTCGCTGATAGTCGCAGACAGAAGCAAGCTTCACATGCGGGTACATGGCGGGAAAGAACTGAGGTGGAGTTCGGTCTGCCCCCTCTTGTACCCTGACCGATGTCGGGGCCGGGCTGGTGTTGGGGGCGGTCCCCACTGGTATTGCTTGCAGAGGTTTTTCACCGGATGGTCCTAGTGCCTGAGGCATAGTCCTAACTGTAATAGCCTGCTGCAAGAGCTCCCACTCGAAGTAAGATCGCTATTGCTCACCACCACTCCAAGCCTGCGAAGGTATGGTGCAGTGTTCTGTCAGACAGATCGTGTGATGGACCAGTGAATCTTCCCTCACAAGGGGTTCACGTGCATGTCCTGCCCTGATAGGGCAATGTAGTGCATCAAGAGAAGAGGGTTGGCATGATAAATCTCCAATATTTTGTTTATTCCATTTCCACAGAGACTTGTACAAATGAGGATACAATTTCACGATCACAAAAAGGGAAAATTATTTTAATAAACTATGTTACAGATTGCATATAAATATATAAGTGATATGTGCGGGGAGGGGGACCTCGCGAGTGGCATAAGCAGCGTGAGTATAGATAATCACTCAAGGTCCCTCTGCATATTTGATTTATGCAGTAGGATAGGACCTTAAAGCAGCAGTACTGGACAATCCGGAAGTGATTATCAAATTCTCCAAGACAGGTGTTATAGCGCTGACAGGTCAGGGGTGGTGCGCATTGAGGGTTTGCTAACCCAAAGTGAATAACCAGAAACAGAAGTCCAACTGCAATCTAGGGCAATGTGAAGTCTTGAGAAATGCAATCCTTGGCACAGACTGCAGCATAAACCGACTTAGCTCTACAGAAATAATACATTTGTTGGTGAAACATCCAAATAATACCCAGACGCTTAGCTCATTGAAGAGCCAGGGTATCTAGGAGAATGGTCCCAAGGCTCACTGATCCTTATGTGAGGTCTGTTTGCTTATATATTTGGATGTTTCACCAAAAAATGTATTATTTTTGTGGAGCCAAGTTGGTTTATGCTGCAGTTTGTGCCAAGGATTGAACTTCTCAAGACTTCACATTGCCCTAGAGTGCAGTTGGATTTTTGTTTCTGATCATCAAAATTCTGCCTTTTGGCTGGAAATATGCAGCCATAGTTCCAGTTTCCATATCTGTATATATTTTTTCCTAGCCAGTTTTTAATTCTTTTTTAGATATTTAAAATGTATTTCCATTGTTGTAGATCCACAACAAATATGACTGGTGCCTGATCTGCAGCCAAGTGAGCTCCCCCCCTCACGTTGCATCACGTCTTTTGTTTACTTCTGAGGGACCCTGTGCTGCATGTTCCCGCTGTACTTGTGTAAAAACTGCAAGTCATGCGCATGTGTGGTTGGCAGCAGAGGGTTCTAGTTTAACATGGTGGGTGGGAGAAATGCTAACATAAACAAAGAAAAATGGAGCAAATTACTGGGCGATAGTACAACAAAAAAAACAAGAAAGATTACCAGGTGCTCAACACAGCACAGGGAACAAACTGCTGCAACATATCTGATTATTTTTTTAACTAGTACTGCTGCTCTAAGTGATAGATTTGTTTTTAGTTTTGAATGTTTTTTAGCTTTTAAATATATATCTCTAAAGGTTTACATTTGTTTTTGTTTTTTTTTTGGAACTAGTGGCATTGTGCATTCCCCTGTCCCGTTTGCCACAGCCATTATTGTCACGGCTCTGGTGTCAGGATGACAAGCTGATGCTGTGATGTGGCAGCACACTGTTGCCACAGAACTTCAGCAGAAATTATAAACCACTGCCACTGAAGTTCTGCAGCAAATAGTAGTCCTGCCCCAGAACTTGGTCACAAAGTGCCACAGAAATATAGGGCATCTAGGAACCTCCAGCACTGAGACAGGACTGAGTGTGTTACCTCTGCTATTGTTACAGCTTGGCATCTAGGAACCTCCAGCTCTGAGGCAGGATGACATTATCTCTACTAAACTACAGTAGGGCATCCAGGAACCTAAAGCAATGAGACAGGATGGCATTACCTGTACTATACTACAGTAGGGCATTCAGGAACCTACAGCACTGAGACAGGATCGCATTACATCTACTATACTACAGTAGGGCATCCAGGAACCTAAAGCAGTGAGACAGCATGGCATTATCTCTACTATACTACAGCAGGGCGTCTAGGAATCTCCAGCTCTGAGACAGGATGGTATTATCTCTACTATACTACAGCAGGGCATCCAGGAACCTACAGCACTGAGACAGCATGGCATTATCTCTACTATACTACAGCAGGGCATCTAGGAACCTCCAGCTCTGAGATAGGACGGCATTATCTCTACTATACTACAGTAGGGCTTCCAGGAACTTCCAGCACTGAGACAGGACTGTGTTACCTCTGCTACATTACAGCAGGGCATCTAGGAACCTCCAGTACTGAGACAGGATGGCATTATCTCTACTATACTACAGAAGGACATCCAGGAACCTAAAGCAATGAGACAGGATGGCATTACATCTACTATACTACAGTAGGGCATCCAAGAACATAAAGCAATGAGACAGGACTGCATTACCTGTACTATACTACAGCAGGGCATCCAGGAACCTACAGCACTGAGACAGCATGGCATTATCTCTATTATACTACAGCAGGGCATCTAGGAACCTCCAGCTCTGAGATAGGATGGCATTATCTCTACTATACTACAGAAGGACATCCAGGAACCAAAAGCAATGAGACAGGATGGCATTACATCTACTATACTACAGTAGGACATCTAGGAACCTACAGCACTGAGACAGGATGGCATTACCCATACTATACTACAGCAGGGCATCCAGGAAAGTCCAGCACTGAGACAGGATTGCGTCACTTCTGCTACATTACAGCAGGGCATCCAGGAACCTCCAGCACTGAGATAGGATGGCATTACCTCTACTGTACTACAGAAGGGCATCCAGGAACCTGCAGCACTGAGACAGGATGGAATTACCTGTACTATACTGTACTACAGCAGGGCATCTAGGATCCTACAGCACTGAGAGGACATCACTATCTCTACTACACTACAACAGGGCATCCAGGAACCTCCAGCACTGAGATAGGATGGCATTACCTCTACTATACTACAGAAGGGCATCCAGGAACCTACAGCACTGAGACAGGACTGCTTTACTCTACTATATTACAGCAGGGCATCCAGGAATCTCTAGCACAAGACAGGACTGCTTCACCTCTGCTAATTGCAGCACGGCATCCAGAAACCTCCATCATTTAGACAGGACATCATTACCTCTACTATACTACAGAAGGGGGTCCAGGAACCCTCAGTACAGAGACAGGACTGCATTACCTCTGCTATATTATAGAAGGGCATCCAGGAACCTCCAGCACTGAGAAAGGACTGTTTTACCTCCGCTATATTATAGCAGGGCATCCAGGAACCTCCAGCACTGACATAGGACTGTTTTACCTCCGTTATATTATAGTAGGGCATCCAGAAATCTACAGCACTGAGAGAAGATAGCATTACATGTACTATACTACAGCAGTGCATCTACTAACCTCCAGCACTGACACAGGATAGCATTACCATTTCAGTAAAGGAAATGTGAACCAACAGCACTCAGACAGGACTGCGTTGCCTCTGTTATATTACAGCATGGCATCTAGGAACCTACAATGCCGAGACAGAACTGCTTTACCTCTGCTATATTACAGCAGGGAATCCAGGAGTCTACAGCGCTGATTGCCTCTGTTATATTACAACTGGGCATCCAGGAACCTACAGCACTGAGACAGGATTGTTTTACCTATTATACTACAGCAGGGTATCAAGGAACCTACAGCATGGAGATAGGATTGCTTTACCTCTGTTATACTACAGCAGGGTATCCAGGAGCCTACAGCGCTAATTACCTCTGTTATATTACAACAGGGCATTCAGGAACCTACAGCACCTTTTACAGGACAGCATTGCCTTTGTTGTATTACAGCAGGACATCCGGGAATCTACAGGGTGAGGCAGTACTGTGTTACCTCCACTATATTACAACAGGGCAAGCATGAACCTATAGCACTGTGACAGGACTGTGCAACCTCTGCTATATTACAGCTTGGCATCCAGGAATCTCCAGTACCAAGACAGGATTGTGTTATCTCTGCTGTGTTACAACAATGTACACAAGAAACCTCCAGAACTGAGAGAGGACTGTGTAACGTCTGCTGTATTTGAGCAGTGCATCCACGAACTTACCGAACTGACATACGACTGCTTCAATTCTGCTATACTTCAGGGCAAACATGAACCTACTGCAGCACTGGGACAAGACGACTTTACCACTGCTGCATTAAAGCATGGCATCCAGGAACCTACAGCACTGAGAGAGGACTGTGTTACCTGTGCTATTCATTACAGCAGGGCATCCAGGAACCTACAGAACTGAGACAGCACTGTTACCTGTGCTATACAATACAGTAGGGCATCCAGGAACCTACATTACTGAGATAGGACTGTTACCTGTGTTCTACAATACAGCAAGGCATCCAGAAACCTACAGAACTGAGACAGCACTGCTATCTGTGTTATACATTACAGCAGGGCTTCCAGGAAACTACAGCACTGAGATAGGACTGTGTTACCTGTGCTATACATTACAGGAAGGCATCCAGGAACCTACAGAACTGAGACAGGACTGTGTTAACCTGTGCTGTACATTACAGTAGGGCAGTGGCTCTCAAATGGGGAGGCCAGCTTCCCAAGGGAGGCCCCAAATTGTTCCAGGGGAGGCCCAGTCAAGTCTGAGAATGTACAGTATTTAAATTTTAAGTTTTTGGCTGTTTCGTGTGAAAGGAAAAAAAAATGAAATGTGGATAATTGCAGGTGAATTTCTTTACTTATGCACAAATATTTGACCAGGAAGTCCCCATTGAGTCAAAGCTTGTTTATAGGAGTGCATATGTAAATTAATGCCTGGGGAAGGCATGCTGAGTCAAGGCTAATTTCTACAATAGGTATTTATATGCAAATTAGTAACTTGGAAAGGTACACTGAGTCAAGGCTAATTTCTGTAATAGGTATTTATATGTAAATTAGTGACTGGGAAAGGCACAGAGATACAATGCATGTTTCCAGGTGTGACCTGAGGTAAGGGTACAGGAAGTTGCTTAGCAACAGGGTAAGGGAGGGAGAGATGAAGTGGCTAGGTTTGGCTGTTCCAGATAGAGAGGAAACAGTAACAAGGGCCCAAGAGTCAGAAAAAAAGGAGTGATAAATATAACCTGGGGTGCCAGGTCAAGGGTGGAGAGCAATAAGTTGAATAAAAAGAGAATATACTTTATTAGTTTCACTTTATTCCTGGTGTACTGTGCCAAGTAGGAGTTATTTTTTTCTGTGGGGAGGCCCAAGATTTTTTTCCAAATTTGAAGGAGGCTCGAAATCTTTTTCATGGCTTGGGGAAGGCTCACTATCAGAAAGTGTGAGAACTAATGCAGTAGGGCATCCGGGAACCTACAGAACTGAGACAACAGTGTTACCTGTCCTGTGCATTACAATAGGGCATCCAGGAACCTACAGCACTGAGACCAGATTGTGTTACCTGTGCTATACATTACAGCTGGGCATTCAGGAACCTACAGACCTCACACAGCGCTGTTACCTGTGCTGTACAACACAGCAGGGCATCCAGGAACCTACAGAACTGAAACAGCACTGTTACCTGTGTTACACATTACAGCAGGGCATCCAGGAACCCATAGAACTGAGACAGCACTGTTGCCAGTGCTATACATGACAGCAGGGTATCCAGAAACCTACAGCACTGAGACAGGACTGTGTTACTTGTGCTATGCATTAGAATATGGCATCCAGGATCACACAGCACTGAGACAGGACTGTGTTACCTGTGCTATACATTATAGCAGGGCATCCAGGAACGTACAGAACTGTGACAGCAGTGTTAACTCTGCTACACATTACAGCAGGGCATCCAGGAACCTAGAGAACTGAGACAGCACTGTTACATGTGTTATACAGTACAGTAGGGCATCCAGGAACCTACAACACTGAGACAGAACTGTGTTACCTGAGCTGTACATTACAGCATGGCATCCAGGAACCTACAGAACTGAGATAGCACTGTTACCTGTGCTATACAGTATAGCAGGGCATCCAGGAACCTACTGAACTGAGTCAGCACTGCTACCTGTGCTATACATTACAGCAGGGCATCCAGGAACCTACAGCACTGAGATAGGACTGTGTTACCTGTGCTATACATTACAGCAGGGCATCCAGGAATCTACAGAACTGAGATAGCACTGTTACCTGTGCTATACATTACAGCACAGCATCCAGGAACCTACAGAACTGGGACAGCACTGTTACCTGTAGTATACATTATAGTAGGGCATTCAGGAACCTACAGAACTGAGACAGCATGGTTTCCTTTGCTATACATTATAGTAGGGCATCCAGGAACCTACAGCACTGAGATACAACTTGTGTTACCTATGCTATACATTACAGCAGGGCATCCAGGAACCTACAGCACTGAGATAGGAAGGTGTTACCTGTGCTATACATTACA
Organism: Neoceratodus forsteri; assembly: GCA_016271365.2. Classification (NCBI taxonomy): domain Eukaryota; kingdom Metazoa; phylum Chordata; order Ceratodontiformes; family Ceratodontidae; genus Neoceratodus; species Neoceratodus forsteri. The sequence continues at coordinate 121,453,146 of JADMNL010000032.1, read as the reverse complement.
GTAGGGCATCCAGGAACCTACAGAATAGAGACAGCAGTGTTACCTGTGCTATACATTATAGTAGGGCATCCGGGAACCTACAGCACTAAGACAGGACTGTGTTACCTGTGCTATTCATTAATGCAGGGTATCCAGGAACCTACAGAACTGAGACAGCAGTGTTATCTGTGCTACACATTATAGCAGGGCATCCAGGAACCTACAGCACGGAGACAGGACTGTGTTACCTGTGCTATACAGTACAGCAGGGCATCCAGGAGCCTACTGAACTGAGACAGCACTGCTACCTGTGGTATACATTACAGCAGGGCATCCAGGAACCTACAGCACTGAGATAGGACTGTGTTACCTGTGCTATACATTACAGCAGGGCATCCAGGAATCTACAGAACTGAGATAGCACTGTTACCTGTGCTATACATTACAGGAGGGCATCCAGGAAAGTAGAGACCTGAAACAGTACTGTTTCCTGTGCTATACATTACAGCAGGGCATCAAGAAACCTATAGCACTGAGACAGGACTGGGTTATCTGTGCTATGCTTTACAGGAGGGCATCCAGGAACCTACAGCACTGAGAAAGGATGGTGTTATCTGTGCTATACATTACAGCAGGACATCCAGGAACCTACAGGACTGTGTTACCTGTGCTATACATTACAGGAGGGCATCCAGGAAGCTAAAGAACTGAGACAGCACTGTTACCTGTGCTATACATTACAGCAGGGTATCCAGGAACCTGCAGAACTGACACAGGACTGTTTCTTGTGCAATACATTACAGTAGGGCATCTAGGAACCTACAGTACTGAGCCAATACTGTGTTACCTGTGCTATACATTACAGAAGGGCATCCAAAAACCTTCAGAGCTGAGACAGCACTATTACCTGCACTACACATTACAGGAGGACATCCAGTAACCTACAGCACTGAGATAGGACTGTGTTACATGTGCTATGCATTAAAGCAGGGCATCCAGGAACCTACATAAGTGAGACAGCACTGTTTCCTGCGCTATACATTACAGCAGAGCTTCCAGAAACCTACGGAACTGAGACAGGACTGTGTTACCTCTGCTATACATTACAGTAGGGCATCCAGGAACCTACAGAACTGAGACAGCACTGTTACCTGTGCTATACATTACAGCAGGACATCCAGGAACCTACAGAACTGAAACAGAACTGTTACCTATGCTATACATTACAGCAAGGCATCCAGAAACCTACAGCACTGAGACAGAACTGTGTTACCTGTGCTATACATCACAGCGGGGCATCCAGGAAAGTAGAGACCTGAAACAGTACCGTTTCCTGTGCTATACATTACAGCAGGGCATCAAGAAACCTACAGCACTGAGAGAGGACAGTGTTACCTGTGTTATACATTACAGCAGGGCATCCAGGAACCTACAGGACTGTTACACCTGTGCTATACATTACATCAAGGCATTCAGGAACCTACAGACCTGAGACAGCACTGTTACCTGTGCTATACAATACAGCAGAGCATCCAGGAACCTACAGCACTGAGACAGGACTGTGTGACCTGTGCTATACATTACAGCAGGGCATCCAGGAACCCACAGAAGAACTGAAACAGCACTGTTATCTGTGCTATACAATACAGCAGTGCATCCAGGAACCTATAGAACTGAGACAGCACTGTTACTTGTGCTATACAATACAGCAGGGCATCCAGGAACCTACAGAACTGAAACAGCACTGTTACCTATGCTATGTATTACAGCACAGCATCCAAGAACCTACAGCACTGAGACAGGACTGTGTTACCTGTGGTATACATTACAGCAGGGCATGCAGGAACCTACAGAACTGAGATAGCACTGTTACCTGTACTATACATTATAGTACGGCATCTAGGAACCTACATAACTGAGACAGGACTGTTACCCGTGCTCTATATTACAGTAGGGGATCCAAGAACCTACAGCACTGAGACAGGACTGTGTTACCTGTGCTATACATTACAGCGTGGCATCCAGGAACCTACAGAAATGAGATAGCACTGTTACCTGTGCTATACATTGCAGTAGTGCATCCAGGAACCTACAGAAATGAGATAGCACTGTTACATGTGCTCTACATTACAGCAGGGCATCCAGGAACCTACAGAAATGAGATAGCACTGTTACCTGTGCTCTACATTACAGCAGGGCATCCAGGAACCTACAACAGTGAGATAGGACTGTGTTACCTGTGCTATACATTACAGGAGGGCATCCAGGAACCTACAGACCTGAGACAGCACTGTTACCTGTGCTATACAATGCAGCAGGGCATCCAGGAACCTACAGAACAGGACAGCACTGTTACCTGTGCTATACATTACAGTAGGGCATCCAGGAACCTACAGCACTGAGACAGGACTGTGTTACCTGTGCTATACATTACAGTAGGGCATCCAGGAACCTACAGCATTGAGAGGGGACGGTGTTACCTGTGTTATACATTACAGCAGGGCATCCAGGAACCTACAGAACTGTGTTACCTGTGCTATACATTACATCAAGGCATTCAGGAACCTACAGACCTGAGACAGCACTGTTACCTGTGCTATACAATACAGCAGAGCATCCAGGAACCTACAGCACTGAGACAGGACTGTGTGACCTGTGCTATACATTACAGCAGGGAATCCAGGAACCCACAGAAGAACTGAAACAGCACTGTTATCTGTGCTATACAATACAGCAGTGCATCCAGGAACCTATAGAACTGAGACAGCACTGTTACTTGTGCTATACAATACAGCAGGGCATCCAGGAACCTACAGAACTGAAACAGCACTGTTACCTATGCTATGTATTACAGCACGGCATCCAAGAACCTACAGCACTGAGACAAGACTGTGTTACCTGTGGTATACATTACAGCAGGGCATGCAGGAACCTACAGAACTGAGATAGCACTGTTACCTGTACTATACATTACAGTACGGCATCTAGGAACCCACATAACTGAGACAGGACTGTTACCCGTGCTCTATATTACAGTAGGGGATCCAAGAACCTACAGCACTGAGACAGGACTGTGTTACCTGTGCTATACATTACAGCGTGGCATCCAGGAACCTACAGAAATGAGATAGCACTGTTAACTGTGCTATACATTGCAGTAGGGCATCCAGGAACCTACAGCATTGAGACAGAACTGTGTTACCTGTGCTATACATTACAGTAGGGCATCCAGGAACCTACAGAAATGAGATAGCACTGTTACCTGTGCTCTACATTACAGCAGGGCATCCAGGAACCTACAACAGTGAGATAGGACTGTGTTACCTGTGCTATACATTACAGGAGGGCATCCAGGAACCTACAGACCTGAGACCACACCGTTACCAGTGCTATACATTACAGAAGGGCATCCAGGAACCTACACCACTGATACAGGACTGTGTGACCTGTGCTATACATTACAGGAGGGCATCCAGGAACCTAGAGAACTGAGACAGCACTGTTACCTGTGCTATACAATGCAGCAGGGCATCCAGGAACCTACAGAACAGGACAGCACTGTTACCTGTATTATACATTACAGTAGGGTATCCAGGAACCTACATAACTGAGATAGGACTGTGTTACCTGTGCTATACATTACAGCAGGGCATCCAGGAAGCTACAGACCTGAGACAGCACTTTTACCTGTAACCCCCGTTACCCTGGGTTACTAGAATCCCAGTAAGAGCTAGTGGTAGGCAGGGAAGGCAGCTTGTGAAACTCCAGTTAAATGGATTCCAGACTGTCTCACTCTGTTCTCAGTCTCAGCTGAGACTGAGGGATGACATCACCATAGAACTCTAGCAGCTGCATGAGCCACACTGGATTCTGCAGTTGGAAGTTAAGATAGAATGTTGGGGATTTTTTGAAGAGAGTCTGTGTGCAGTTTTGGAGCGAGGAAGTAGCACAGCTGTCTGTGTGCAGGCTCTCAGAGCCTTAAGCTCTGTTTTAGAGTTACTGTAAGGGAGGTGCGTGTTTCCACCCCAAGAGGAACAGAGAAGCTGATTGTTGAAGTGGTGGAGACCGCTGTTACTGGTCCAAGTGCCCCATCCCTGAGGGGATGGGAAGGGAAAGGTTTGCCTGTCTTCCAGAGGCAACCCTCCTGGTTTCAGCTAAGGGAGGAAGCTGCCTTTTTTCAAGTTGTGCTGCGGCACCAGAAGCTGTGGGAGAGGAATTCCTGTGGAGGAATTGCCTGTCGGGCACCTGCAACCAAAGGGTGAGTTCGCTCTGACAGAGGGCCAATGTTTTTCACCTGAACTGTTGGAAAGTGGGGATTGGACTACTTAATCTGTAGGAGCTCTAGTGTAATAGACATTGCCGGTTAATTCAAGTAGGTTCAAGTTCAGCACAAAGAGTGAAGTAAAGTGGGGACTGGACTGCTTAATCAGTGGGAGGCCTAGAGCAATGGGCTAAGCCATGTAAAAGTATGTTCAAGTCCAGCACAATGGGAAAGCAAGACAAGTAGAGGAAATGTGAGACATTTAGCCCTAATCTACATTGCCAAGCTTTACAGAATGAGATGTTTACTGTCCAGAGAAATGGCCGGGTATGAATTGTGGGAGTGAGAGGTGGGAGCCCCCCCCCCATCAGTAGTAACCAAATTCACCTCTACGGATTTGCTCTGTGGCACCTTTACTTTCTCTCAGGTACTTGGCCAGTGCCTGAGGAAAGTACCCAGATGTAGGATTAAAAGGAGAATTTCCTGATAGAGCTGAGGTGCTCTTAGGTGGTTTAGGGAGCCACCAGAAAAGGTTTCCATGACAAATGGAAGGTATTCGAGTGGCCGGCAGGGGAGCCCAGCCAGGGAAAACCCAGAATAGTGTACAAGTTCGGGCTGTGTACCCAAAGCAGCGTGCAAGTCTGGGCTGTGTGCCCGGTGGGTTCAGAGCCTGAGGGCTGAAGTGTTGAGGAAGTGTTCTTGATCTTTTTAATCTGCTTAACCAGAAATGTAGCCCCGTGGGGGTCCATCTATGCTTTGTTCTGTTTGGATGTGAATAAAAGCCACACTTTAGAATCCCATTTCTGGTATTGGACATTACAGTTATTGCTTCCTGTGTTCGGAGTTACTTGGATGCCCCTGTGCAGAGTAGCTAAACCTAGCCCTTGTGCCGAGTAACCTTTTCCTCCCTGAACCCAGTCCCCACCTGGTAATGCTGTCAGATTCAAAAAGCATAACGCCTGTCGTTTGCAAAAGGCAGGGGTGAGGGGCTTACGTGCCTGTGCTATACAATACAGCAGTGCATCCATGAACCTACAGAACTGAGACAGCACTGTTACCTGTGCTATACAATACAGCATGGCATCCAGGAACCTAAAGAACTGAAACAGCACGGTTACCTGTGCTATACAATACAGCAGGGCACCCAGGAACCTACAGCACTGAGACAGGACTGTGTTACCTGTGCTATACATTAAAGCAGGGCATCCAGAAACCTACAGCACTGAGACAGGACTGTGTTACCTGTGCTATACATTAAAGCAGGGCATCCAGAAACCTACAGCATTGAGAGAGGACTGTGTTTTTTTTTTTTAATTTTCCTTTTTTACCTCCACGCCTCTCGTCTGCCCTTCTGCTCTGGTCACGGACCCCAGGACCCCCGGTCACCGGATATCGCCGACTCCCCCGGTCATCCCTGGCTTGCCCCCCAGAGAGCGGGGCCGCGGTTCAGACTCCTCCCCACACCGGACCGCGGGCCTAATAACTGGGCTGGGGAACGGCTCTGGTGACCAATCAGGGCATCCCCAGGCAGCGTCCATCTAGACGCTTAGGCGGAATTTACGCCTTTATTCCCAACCCCGAGGAGGCAGGGACGGCACGACGCCAGCTGTCACTTCCGCCTCCCCCGACGAAGCGCTGGCAGCGTGAGTGTCCCCAGCTCCGCTTAGGGGTCCCCATCGCACCAGTTGCTACCCCGACCTCCCCGGAGAAGGAGAGCAGTCCGTCGACGCCGATCCTTCTCCCTGTCAGCTCCTCCAACGACTCGGTCCGCCTCGAACCCGGTCGCCGGCGTCGCAAGCGGAAACCCCACCGCTGTGGAGAGAGGACTGTGTTATCTGTGCTATACATTACAGCAGGGCATCCATAAGCCTACAGAACTGAGACAGCACTGTTACCTGTGCTACAGAATACAGCAGGGTATACAGGAACCTACAGAACTGAAACAGCACTGTTACCTGTGCTATACATTACAGCACGGCTTCCAGGAACCTACAGAACTGAGACAGCACGTTTACCTGTACTATACATTACAGTAGGGCATCCAGTAACCTAAAGCATTGTGATAGGACTGTGTTACCTAAGCTATACATTACAGCAGGACATCAAGGAATCGACAGGACTGTGTTACCTGTTCTACACATTACAGCAGGGCATGTAGGAAGCTACAGAACTGAGACAGCACTGTTACCTATGCTACACATTACAGCAGGGAATCCAGGGACCTGCAAAACTGACACAGGGCTGTTACCTGTGCTATACATTACAGTAGGGCATCCAGGAACCTACAGCACTGAGACAGGACTGTGTTACCTGTGCTATACATTACAGCAGGGCATCCAGGAACCTACAGCACTGAGACCGAACTGTGTTACCTGTGGTATACATTACAGCAGGGCATCCAGGAACCTACAGAAATGGAAATTACGTACCTACCGTAATTCTTGATCTTCTTGGACGAAGTCTCTACCACTCATTCACACTGATGGGATCTATGCCGAAGGCGCTAGGACCCAGCGGGAGCAAACTTTTTTGCAGGAGGGTTGGCGCCAGAAATGGAGCCACGAGAAGCAGCGCCCCGAGCCTCGGGTCGTGCGGCAATGACTGTCTCGGCTTCGACCCTCCAACCGCCTCAGTACATTTTTTTCTGAAGAGGTGCAGCGTAACTAACCTAGGATAGCCTAATAAAAAATGGATAAAGATAGTCCAGAACGACCCGTATAAGGAGGGTCAAGAAAGAAGTCTTCACAGCCTAAAGTTTGGAGGAGTGAAAACCAATAACAGAGGTAAGCTCGTGGGATGGTGGGTGGGCATCTGAAAGAGTGGTGGAGACTTCTTCCAAGAAGATCCAAGAATTACGGTAGGTACATAATCTCCATATCTTCCTGGACATAAAGTCTCCACCACTCATTCACACTAATGGAAGAGTACCGAGCTAATAATCCCCCCCGAGAGGGCGGCAGGAGAAAGCAAGAGCTCACAAATCTAGGACAAAAGTCCACTCAGGATGTTTCTGCCAAACGAAATATGTCACCTGGCATGGACATCCAGGGCATAGTGTTTGACGAAGGTATACACTGAGCTCCAGGTAGCCTCATTGCAATTATCTGTCATGGGCGGACTGTGAATTTCCACCAGGGATGCTGCGACTGCTCTAGTAGAGTAAGCGTACACTCTGCCCTCCAGCTTAACCTGCGCCATGGAATAGCAGTGGCGAAGGCATGCCACCAGCCATGCTGAAATGCATCTGATAGCGACAGGTTGACCCAGCCAGGTCTCGCTGAAGGAAACAAATAGTTGTTGAGCTTTGCAAATTTCTTTTGTTCTATCTAAATAGAAACACAGAGCTCTTTTGACATCCAAAGAATGAAGGGAACGGTCTCCTTCATTTTGGAAGTTCGCAAAGTAGGTAGGACCAAAGGTTGGTTTAGATGGAATTCTGAAACAACCTTAGGGAGAAACTTAGGATGGGTCCTAAGAACTACTTTGTCATTATGAAACACAGTATACGGAGGGTCTGTGACCAAGGCATGTATCTCAGAGACCCTGCGGGCCGAGGTATTGGCCACCAAGAAGGCTGTTTTCCAAGTGAGAAATTTCAGCTCACAGGTAGCCAGAGGCTTGAAAGGCTTTCGAGTGAGCACGTCTAGTACAAGATTCATGTCCCAGGCTGCGACTGGACGTCTGATAGGGGGTCTGGTATGCAGAATTCCCTTAAGAAACCTCTTAACTACAGGTAACTGAGCCAGTGACAAGGAAAGTACTGGCACATGATAAGCTGAAATGGCAAAAAGGTGAACCTTCACTGTAGAGTATTGCAGACCTGAATTTGAGCGGTCTAAAAGGTAATCTAGAACTTTACTTGGCGGACAGGAAAAAGGATTCAAAGAGGATTTTGCACACCAGAGCGAAAAACACTTCCATTTGGCTGTGTACATTTTCCTAGTGGCTGGTTTGCGCGCTGCCAGAAGAATATCTGAAACTCTGTGAGAGACATTGAATCTGTTCACCTCTATCTCTTCAGGAGCGAAGTGTGAAGGTGAAGCGATCTCAGATCGGGATGGACCACAGGTCCCTGAGTCAGAAGGTTCGTCTGAAGGGGAAGCGCTTTCGGAAGGGTTTTCGACATACTGTTGAGTAACGGAAACCATATTTGCCGAGGCCAGAAGGGAGCAATAAGAATCATTTTTTCCCCCGGGACGCGAACTTGAGAAGTACGCTCTGAATTAGAGGAAGAGGTGGAAAGGCGTATAGAAAGCGTTTTGTCCACTGTAGCCTGAATGCATCCTGATGGAAAATGTCAGGCCCTGGATTTCTGAAACAGAAGAGAGGCAGTTTTGTGTTGAGTGGGGATGCAAAAAGGTCCAGGTCTGGAGCTCCCCACTCTGCAAATAGTGACTGAACTACTGTTGAGTCGAGAGACCATTCATGGAGATCTATCTCTGTTCTGCCGAGATGGTCTGCTAGTTCGTTCTGCACTCCCGGCAGGTAGACCGCTTGAATTAGAGCCTTGTGCTGCAAGCACCATTCCCACACTCTCATCGCTTCCCTGCATAAAGGGTAAGAGTGAGCACTGCCCTGCTTGTTGATGTAATACATCACTGCTTTGTTGTCCTTTTAAAGGAGAATGTTCTTGTGACAAAGAATGTCCTTCAAAGCTCGGACTGCATAAAGGATGGCTCTCATTTCTAAGACATTTATATGCAGCTGGGACTCGTTCTGAATCCACGTTCCTTGGGTGTGGAGATTTTGACAGTGAGCTCCCCATCCCATCAGGGACACGTCTGTGGTAAGGGAAATCTGATGATCCAGAGGAGCAAAGGGATATCCCTGAAGGAGATTGTCCTCTTGCGCCCCCCCAGGTGAGAGACCTCTTCAAAGGTTCTGTCACCTTGATGAGAAAGGACTGAGGGTGAGTGGTTGGAGACCACCGAGTACTAAGCATCCATTGAGAGGTACTCATGTGGAGGCGAGCTAGAAGTACAGTGAACACCGAGGACGCCATGAGGCCGAGCATCCGTTGCATCGAGATAGCCTGAACCGAGCAGTTCTCTGATGTATCGGGCCTTCTGTAGGATATCGCTCCTTCTGTCCTCTGGTAGAAAAGCTTTCACACAGGAGGTGTCCACAAGAGTTCCTATGAAAGGGAGCTTCTGGGAGGGCTGCAACTGTGATTTCTTGAGATTTAGCAGGACTCCCATGGACATGAGAAAGTCCGAGGCCATGGCTACGGCGTCTAGAGTTCCTTGCCTGGAAGGGCTTGCTAGAAGCCAGTCGTCCGGATATGGGAACACTTGTATTCTGATCTTTCTGAGATGTGCTGCAAGAATTGCACAACACTTTGTAAAAACTCGCGGCGCCGAGGATAGCCCAAAGGGCAGGACTCTGAACTGATAATGCTGGCCCAAAGCCCCAAACCTTAGGTATTTGTGATGCTTTGGGTGAATAGGGATATGCTGGTAAGCATCCTGCATGTCCAGGGAGGCTAACCAGTCATATTGATGAAGCAGAGGTAATAGGGTTCCTAGCGAAATCATTTGGAACTTCTCTTTGGGAGGAAATTTGTTCAATTTTCTGAGGTCCAAAATGGGGTGTATGCCCCCCGTTTTTTTTGGAACTAGAAAGTATTGGGAGTAGAACCCTGTGTTCCGTTGATCCATCAGAACTATTTCTACTGCCCTGTTGTTAAGAAGGCCTTGTATCTCGGCATCGAGAAGCTCTGATTGAAGAACTGACAGCTTGGGCTGACGTTTGGTGGGACGATCCGGAGGGGTCTCCGAAAGATTGAGGGAATACCCCTCGCTGATTATCCGGAGGACCCATTTGTCTGAAGTTATGGACTTCCATCGGTTGTAGAATTGAGTCAGACGACCCCCCACCGCCAAGAAAGAGTCCCCCTCCAGCAGCTGAGGTGGGACTTGGGCCAGAAACTCAGAAGGTGGCTCTGGGCGCTTTGGGTCCTTGTGCTTTCTGTTGCATTTTCTTTTGAGGTTGGGGGGTTTGATTCTTATTAAAACCTCCCCCTGCCCTTGCCTCAAAAGGACTGACGGTTGTGAAATTGACACTTATTAATGCCTCCCCCCCCGAGAAGGGGCGGGAATGGTCGAGCCAATTTAATGGCAGACCTAGTCTTCTGAGTGGCCTCTAGAGCTTGCTCTACTTGAGGACCGAAGAGATACACACCAGGTAACGCCGGCGACCTGCTGCTGGTGTCATTCGGGTGAAGCTGGCGCGAGCCAGGAGTGACGGTGGGTACAAATACCTGCCGCTGCCACTCTGAAGGCAGTATCGAAAGCATCCATAGCTGCTTTAACCTGCTGGTTGTCGGACTCGATACCCCGGTTATGGTCTGAAGAAGCTCTGAATTAGAGTCCGACTCAGGTAGAGCTTCTACCAATTGTTTGAGTGAATGCCACAGAACATAGTCATACTGAGAGAAATAACCCTGGTAGCTGGCAATATGTATATCCAGGGTGGATGCAGCAATTACCCTCTTACCTAAAGTATCTATCTTACGAGATTCTTTATTTATAGGTCGTGCTGTAGTAGCTTGAGGAAGGATGACCTTATCATTCTCTGCCAGGACTACAATAGGGTCCACAAAGGCTTGGGAGGCCAAAATGAGTCAATCCTTGGGAGCAGCGTACTTTCTATCTATGGACTTAGCCACAGAAGGAATGAAAGCAGGATTATTCCCTACCATTTGAGAAAGAGTCTCAAAGGAGGGCTGTACCAGGGGAGTTAGATCCATAGGGGTCTCCAGGACATGAAGGTATTGGAGCCTTAAAAGCTTCTCAGGATCAATATCTGTAGTCTGGAGAGAAAGAGTGGAATTCAAATTCTTTAGCAGAGGTTTACAAGACAGGTCCTTGACCACAGGCTCTGCAACAGGATTAGGTCCTGCTCCTTCCACATCATCACCCAGTCGAAGGTCTGGGTCAGGCCCAATATCATTTCCTGACAGTCCAGGAGGGACTGTATGGACAGGAAAGGAATGAAAATCAGCATGAAATGAGGAAGGAAAAGAATTCGGAGAGGAGAAGCCCTGAAAATTGGCCGATGAAAAGCCAGGCCTTGAAGCCAAGAACATGGCACTGCAAAAAGCCGCACGGGCGCCAAGGATGGCGCCTAAGAAGTGCACAAGGAAAACCGAAAAGCTGCCGAAGACGGTGCCGAAAGGCCACATGGCACTGAGAAACCCAATGGTGCCAAGGACGGCGCCAACAGGCGCACCGGCGCCAAGCAACTCACCGATGCCGATGACACCAAAACCAACCCAGGGCCCCGAAAATTAGGATTTGAGGGAAAAGGAACAATACCAGGAGATAGAGGCATCGGTGTGGCCCCCTGTGCCGTTTCCATGTAAGGGGGGGAACACCTGAGCGTGGAGTCAACGGCATCGAGGAAGGCGCCGCATGACTAGGGAGGCCCAACTGCCCTGCCCGATCCCCTGATGAGCCTGAGGGCAACCAGGCCAGGCCAGGCAGCTGGACCAATCTCCGAGCCCATTGCTCCATCAGAGCGGCCCACTGATGAAACTGCTCATCGGAAGCCCTACCAGAAGGCGGGGAAGGGCTCCGATGTCGAAGAGGTTGGTGACTAGTACCAGAAACCGGCGACTCTGAACGAGGAGACCGGCAACTGACCCCAATGACCAACCATTGACACGCAGACATATCAGAGGGAAATCTTGAGTGATGCCTTCTCTTTTTTGACCTACAGGCCGAAGAAGAGCTCGAGGCCGAATGGTGCCGAGAATTAACTGCTTTTTATGCTTCCGGGGACCACCCTCCCTCAGGCATTGGATCGCCCATTGTCAGACCCTCCTCGAGAGGGCAGCGGACCGGACCCAGCCCGGCTGACTGAACAGTTTCACACTGAAGTCTCCCTGCCGTCACCTGACCCGCTCATGGTCGACTCCGTCAATGTAGGCTGAGACTTCTTTCTTTAATAAGAATAAATTATCATAAGTGGTACTTTATTCGAAAAATATTACAAAATAATAAACCGAAAACTATGCTGCTAGTTTGTAGTTTGACTCCCGGCGGGCAAATGTTGTCGTCACTGAAGCGCACTAGACAGCGAGGGAAAAAAGGAACTGAGGAGGTTGGAGGGTCGACGCCGAGATAGTCATTGCCGCACGAGTCGAGGCTTGTGGCGCCGCTCCTCATGGCTCCATCTCTGGCGCCGACCCTCCTACAAGAAAGATTGCTCCCGCTGGGTCCTAGTGCATCTGGCATAGATCCTGTTAGTGTGAATGAGTGGTGGAGACTTTATGTCCAGGAAGATCTGAGACATCATTGTTACCTGTGCTATACATTACAGCAGGGCATCCAGGAACCTACAGCACTGAGATAGGACTGTGTTACCTGTGCTATACATTACTGTAGGGCATCCAGGAACCTGCAGAACTGAGACAACACTGTTACCTGTGCTACACATTACAGTAGGGCATCCAGCAACCTACAGCACTGAGATAGGTCTGTGTTACCTGTGCTATACATTACAGAAGGGCATGCAGGAACCTAGAGAACTGAGACAGCACTGTTACCTGTGCTCTACATTACAGTAGGGCATCCAGGAACCTCCAGCACTGAAACAGGACAGCATTACAACTGCTATAATGCCGGCACTTGCCGGCGCAGATGAATTTCTGCCTTGCGACACCAGCGACCTGGATTGAGGAGCGGACCGGAGTCAGGACCAACTGGCGGAGAAGGATTGAGTGTCCCATGGATTGCTCTCCTTCTCCGGGGGGGGGGGTGAGTATCACATGCCCGAGGGACACCTGGCGGAGGCTGGGGGAACCACAGGTGACTGGTGCCAACATGCAAGAGGGGTGGGGCAGACGCTGGATGTCACTGCACGTCTCCGCTCTGGGGCAGCCTAGAAAGATCGCTGCTGGCTGCCCTTGATGAAGCCTGCCCTTGGCTTCAATTAGCTCTCTCAGGCCATCTCCCTGACCTATCCTGTCGGAAGCGGCACATTGGGCCGGTGCCGCAATCCCACCCTGGGGTAAGCCAGGGGTATCAGGAGTCGGACCATAAGGAGAGAGTGGAAGTCGAAGGATCCATGATCAGGCTGAGGTTCCGGGTGGCTGGTGGAAGAAAAAAGCATACTAAATAAACAAAAACAAACAAAAAAAACAATTGCTATAATACAGTAGAGAAAAGGTAAACCAACAGCACTAAGACAGGACTGCATTTTCTCAGTTGTATTACAGCATGGCATCCAGGAACCTACAGTGCTTAGACAGGATTGTGTTACCTCTGCTATATAACAGCAGGGCATCCAGGAACCTGTAGCACCAAGACAGAACTGCATCATAGATGCACAGATGTTGTCAGCAGATAAGGGCCTTGTGGCCCATTCAGTCTGCCCTATCCCTCTTTCTAATGCTTTAGGTACCCTAGATGCTACAAGCCCCCCCCCCTTTGCCCTCGCTTGATAATTCCCATGTGCCTATCCCACGCATTCTTGAATCCCTGAACCGTGGCCACCCCACCACTTCCTGGGGGAGACTGTTCCACCTCACCACCATCTCTGTTTTATCAAGACATCGGGGAATCTACAGCATTAAGGCTCGACTGCGTTACTGCGGCTATATTACAGCAGGACATTTGGGAATGAACCTACAGCACTGAGACAAGTCTGCACTGCCATTGCTATATTACAACACGGCATCCAAGAACCTACAGCACTGACACAGCACTGCATTATCATTGCTGAATTACAGCAGGATATCTGGGAATCAACAGCACTGAGGCTGGATTGCGTTACTTCTGTTATACAGTAATCTATCCAGGAGCTTACAAAGCTGAGAAAGGACTGCACTGCCACTATTGTATTAGAGCAGGACCTCTGGGAAAAAACAGCACTAAGGCTGGAGCAGGTTACCTTGGTTATACTGCAGCAGTGTACATGGAACATTTTATTCAAAAATGTTTGTGTAGCAACTGCAGCGTTACAAAACTTAATTGGAGTTGCAGTAGGAAAAAATGCGTAGCATTTGCAGGTAATGTGTAGATCAGCTTTACAACCACTTTTGGGTGAACTCACGCACTAAAGTTCTTTGTCTTTACTTGTTTTTTGGTTTTATTTGGCTCACCACAACCCAAACCAGATAGACCAGCTTAGGGATGCTGGTTCATTCCACTGGGGTGTCATACAGACGAGGCATACTGATGAGCCCTGGTAGGACGAAACATGCGCCTGTGTCTTCTGTTGGCACCCTTTGCAGACTGTGTGTGAGGCCTTTTGGCACCATGTATTCTTGCTTAAAGTTGAATCAGCATAACATGTTGTGGTGATTTGCATATAGAGCCCATGATACTTTGCATTATGGGGGTATGTGTGATTTTGTATTTCTTTGAAACTTGGCTTACTGGCCAATACCCTTTGGGGTAACCCTAGCCTCAGTGCTTATGCACCAAGGTACTTTTTCTTTTAGCTTTTTTTTTTTATTAAGCTCACCACAACCCAAACCCGACAGACCAACTTAGGGTAGCTGGTTCATTCCACTGGGGTGTCATACAAACGAGGCACACTAGTGAGTCCTGGTAGGACAAAACATGCGTCTGTGTCTTCTGTTGGTACCCTTTGCAGACTGTATGAGAGGCCTTTTGGCACCATGCATTCCTGCTTAAAGTTGAACCAGCATACCATTTTGTGGTGATTTGTATATACAGTCCATGATGCTTTGCATTGTGGGGGTATGTGTGATTTTATATTTCTTTAAAACTTGGCTTCCCAGCCAATGCTCTTTGGGGGTAACCCTTGCCTCAGTGTTTATACACGAAGGTTCTTTGTCTTTCAGATGTGTAGCTATACAGAAAGAGTTTTGTGTAGCAGTTCATGGAAATTGTGTGTTCTTTGCTATGCTTAACCAGGTAACATATTCCTGTGTAGTGTATGCAGTATGCAGCATGCAGGAACCTAGGGCACTGAGGCTGGACTGTGTTACCACTGTTATATTACAGCAGGGCATTAAGGAACCTACAGCAATCTGGGAACTTACAATGCTCAGCTAGGACTACACTAGCTCTGTTGCATTACAGCAGAATATCTGAGAACCTATGGCACTGAGGCTAGACTGTGTTATGTCTGCTATATTACAGTGGTGCAAACAAGACCCTATAGCATTGACACATGACTATGTTACTCCTTCAGTATTACAGCAGTGTATTCTGGAAACTACAGCATTAAAACTGGAAAAAATTGCCTCTTCTTTATTAGCAGTGTCAGTGGCTCAACGGGTTGCACACTTGCCCTCTGAGGCCAGAAGATCAGAAGGCTGTTGGTTCAAGCCCCACACCAGGAACACGGGATAAATCCCAACACTGACATTGTAGTGCAGCATGAGGGGGCTGCTGCACTCTTCAGGTGCATCTTTTGGATGAGACGTTAAACCAAGGTCCCACCTGCCTGTTTAGGTGGGCACTAAAGATACCATGGCACTTCCAAAGCGTGGGGGAATTTCCATGGCGTCCTGGCCAAATTTCTCCCATTCATTAAAATTTCCCCATTCACTAAAAATACCACCTCCAGCTTTATTTATTTACAGTCTCATCCCAGGAAAGGGGAAGATACAGATGGAAATCAACTAAAATCGAACCAGATAAAGCTGTTGGTGGTATTTTCAGTGAATGGGCAAAACTTGAACGGAACACCGGGGAAATTCTCCAACTCTTCAAGAAGTGCCACTGTTGATCTTTAACGTCCACTTGAGCAAACATCAGAACAGGCAGACTAGACCTCAATTTAACATCTCGTCTAAAAGGCGGAACCTCAGGAGTGCAGCATCCCCCATGCACCATAATGTCAGCACTGGGATTCAGCCCAAGTTCCTGGTGTGGGGATGGAACCCACAGCCTTCCGATCTTCTGGTCTCAGAGGTGAGTGTGCAACCTGCTGAGCCACAGGCACTGATATAAGCTTATAGCAGCAGTGCATGATAGTAGGGAAAATTCAGACTTATACTTTTTTTTTTTATTTAAATTGCCCCTTACCACCAGACTTGTATGATGCCCATCCTCCAACTGAGTCTGCTTTACAATTTTTTTTTTTTTTTTAAACAATTGAAATAAGAAAAGAAGCAGTCCGTCTAATATGGCTTGGACCAGGTTTTAATCAGTATCCTTTGTTGTTTTTGAACACACACTGGTTAACATCACTTTCCATAGGACTAGAATGAATTAGCATGCAGCACGCACTGTGCTCTGACCTCATGGGACAACAGGTACAAATAAAAAAAAAAAAACAGCTGAGAATAGTGGTGAAATCTGGGTCTGAGCCATATTAAAAGGAGCGCTCCTATTATTTCAAATGTGAAAAAAGTGCTAAAGTAGACTCAAAATTGGAAAAGAAAGGTACCATTCAAGACAGGAAATAAGGGTCAATCTAAATAGAATAAAAAAAGTTACAGGTCAACGTTGTCACTACTATCATGCACTGCTGTATTTAACCTGATTTAATATGTACGTTTGCTTCTGTATTTCCCCCCCACCCCTCAGGATGAGGGACAGAATATGCAGAATTACCTAGCCCTTATCTGGTCAACAAAAACTAAATACAGCATGGCAACCAGGAACCTACAGCACTGAGCCACGACTGGATTCCCACCACAATATTACAGACAGGAATCCAGGACCCCATGGCACTGGATTTCCAATGCAACCAGGAACCTACAGTTCTGAGATGGGACTGGATTCCCACTGTTATATTACAGACAGGAATCTACAGCACTGAGAGGGGACTGGATTCCCACTGCTATATTACAGTTAGGGATCCAGTAACCTACAGTACTGACAGGGGACTGGATTCCCACTGCTATATTACAGATAGGGATCCAGTAACCTACAGTACTGAGAGGGGACTGGATTCCCAATGCTATATTACAGATAGGGATCCAGGAACCTACAGCACTGACAGGGGACTGGATTCCCACTGCTACATTACAGACAGGAATCCAGGAACCTACAGCACTGAGTCGGGACTGGATTCCCACTGCTACATTACAGACAGGAATCCAGGAACCTACAGCACTGAGTCGGGACTGGATTCCCACTGCTACATTACAGACAGGAATCCAGGAACCTACAGTTCTGAGATGGGACTGGATTCCCACTGCTACGTTACAGACAGGAATCCAGGAACCTACAGCACTGAGTCGGGACTGGATTCCCACTGCTACATTACAGATAGGAATCCAGGAACCTAAAGCACTGAGACGGGATTGGATTTCCACTGCTACATTACAGACAGGAATCCAGGAACCTATAGCACTGAGACGGGACTGAATTCCCACTGCTACATTACAGACAGGAATCCAGGAACCTACAGCACTGAGACGGGACTGAATTCCCACTGCTACATTACAGACAGGAATCCAGGAACCTACAGCACTGAGACGGGACTGGATTCCCACTGTATATTACAGACAGGAATCCAGTAACCTACAGTTCTGAGATGGGACTGGATTACCACGGCTATCTTACAGACAGGAATCCAGTACCCCACAACACTAAGACAGGACTGGATTACCACTGCTATATTACAGACAGGAATCCAGGACCCCACAGCACTGAGACGGGACTGAATTCCCACTCCTATATTACAGACAGGCAACCAGGAACCTACAGCACTGAGACGGGATTGGATTCCCACCGCAATATTACAGACAGGCAACCAGGAACCTACCACACTAAGACAGGACTGGATTCCCACTACTATACTGCATACAGGAATCCAGGAACCTACAGCACTGAGAGGGGACTCTATTACCAAGGCTATACTGCAGACAGGAATCCAGGACCCCACAGTGCTGAGATGGGACTGGATTCCCACTGCTATATTACAGACAGGAATCCAGGACCCCACAGTGCTGAGATGGGACTGGATTCCCACTGCTATACTACAGACAGGAATCCAGGAACCTACAGCACTGAGACAGGACTGGATTCCCACTGCTACATTACAGATAGGAATCCAGGAACCTACAGCACTGAGTCAGGACTGGATTCCCACTGCTATATTACAGATAGGGATCCAGGAACCTACAGCACTGAAAGGGGACTGGATTCCCACTGCTACATTACAGATAGGAATCCAGGAACCTACAGCACTGAGTCGGGACTGGATTCCCACTGCTATATTACAGACAGGAATCCAGGACCCCACAGCGCTGAGATGGGACTGGATTCCCACTGCTATATTACAGACAGGAATCCAGGACCCCACAGTGCTGAGATGGGACTGGATTCCCACTGCTATATTACAGACAGGAATCCAGGACCCAACAGCACTGAGACTGGACTAGATTCCCACTGCTACATTACAGACAGGAATACAGGAACCTACAGCACTTACACAGGACTGTTACCTCTGCTATATTACAGCAGGGCACTCAGGAACTTACAGCACTGAGACAGGACTGGGTTACCACTGGTATATCACAGCAGGGTATCCTGGAACCTACGGCACTGAGACATGACTGTGTTGCTGCTGGCATATTACAGCAGGGTATCCAGGAACATACAGCACTGAGACAATTACAACAGGGCATCCAGGAACTACAGCCTGCTGTTTGGTCACATTGCCACCATTACATAAGCCATAAAACTACAGTGGAACAAGACAGCGGGACCATCACCAACTGGATTTTAACACTGATACTTGGCATTTATTCAATAAAAAATACAGGCTGCTGTTACAAAATCTGCAGTTGGAAAGCTGAAAACATACTCAATTAACGCAACACTGAAAGAAACGTAACAGGCTTAAAATTCAACTGCAAGTTACAAAGATCTCCAAGACAAGGCTTCACATCCAGAGCTGGACCTCCTCAGTTTGTGCTGAAGATGCAGTTTATTAATTTGGAACAGACAGTGAGATCTGTTTAAAATAACAATAATTATCAAAAACAATACAACTAGAACACAATTGGAGGTCAGTCAGGAACTTTTAAGTCACATGAGAATTTAAAAATCAAACCAGACCAATAAATGCACATCCATTGCAAAGACTGGTGAGGCTCAGCTTTAAAGCCGTAATTAAAATAAAAAAATACTGTAACAAACGTCCAGATTTGAGGTTTCTGTTGTTTGCAAATAGTGTTTCAGAACTTTGTTTCTAATGCTTCGGGCTCACAGTGCCAAAATAAGCATTATGTGCAATTGAATGTAAGTTCTTAGCCATGTGGCACAACAACACACGGAGGGCTCATTCTCCAGGTTTTAGCTTAAGGTAGATGGTGCCAACTTGACTCTCTGTGTTACCTTGTAACAGCTTGTGCTGGATAGGCTGCAAACCATAAACAGGATGTAACAACAAACTCAGTTGCTCGTAAGTCTCCAAGCCGAAAGGGCTAGTTTTTTCCCCACATGCACCAAACTAGTGTCTGAAGCAACACTGGGTTACTGGCTGAATAGGGCAGGAATAAGGAGAGGGAAACAGAGCGAGAGACAGACAGGGAGGGGGAAGGAAGAGCAGGAGGGAATGACAGAGAGGTATGAAGGGGAGAGAAAGAGAGAGAGGGACTATAAGAGTGAGGAAAGGCAGACGGCACTACTCTGCCCTCTAACAAAATCCACAAATTGCTGGTCCATTAGTGTTCTACTACAGTTTCTCTGATGCATGGCAACAAGAGTTGCTCCCACACTCCATCCAGTCCGGGCCCAGGCAGCGTGTTCACATGTCGCAGCAGGCTATGAAAAGACCCTCTGCAAACTCGCTGATGCATCATGTTCTTTGGCCAGATTCTCTAAGGTACAAACAGCAGAGAAACTGGCCTGGTATTGATTCAATCCAAAGACTTAAATCTGTCTCGCCAAAACGAATTTACGTGTAGCAAAAAGGCAATCTTGTTAATTTACACAGCTGCTTGTTGTAGTATCAACCAAGTGTGGGGAGATGGGTTCTGCAGATGGGCAGAGCTATGTCCACATTATCAGGTCAGGTCGTGTCTCTCAACAGTTTAAAAACAGCACATCCATCCTGGTGTGTTAAGCCCTCTCCTGAGGCCCGTCCCATCTCTTTGTTCGAAGTCCTGATGTGTGGGAGGTCCTGCTAAGGAAGAATCCCATGAGGCTCACTTGATTCAAGCAGCCTGGTACAGTCCTCTTCATCCACACTGTCTGAATATCAATCTTATTCGATGTCCTAATACAAATATTTAATTGCAGTCTCAGCCGCTGAAGTCTGAGCTTCTTGCATTTTTATATAAAAAAATAAATACTGGCAATCACTTGCACTCCTCTGACGTTTCCAGATCAGAATCAGTTGGCTGTAACCCGAGATCTCATCCACTCCAGACCTGCTGGTAACCTGTATCGAGGAGAAAGGGGAGAAAAGGTCAGAGAAACTGCCAGAATCTGACTCAATTAAGTAGATTATGTATTGGGCCAGGCATCATACTTCAATTTGTAATGAACCTCATAGCACAGTGGCCAGGGCCCCCACTTCTGTAGTACAGCTCCTGAACTTCTGCAGCAATGTTTGCTTACTTCATTACCATGAATGCATTTAGGCTGGGGGGTGGGTGGAGTATGCAAAGTACCACAAACACATAAGGCTGCTGGCGATATGCAAATTACCATGAACGCATTTAGGCTGCTGGGGATATGCAGACTGCCATGAATGCATTTAGGCTGCTGAGGGATAATTATTATTTATTTAAAAGTTGACAACTGGGAAAGGCACACTGAGCCGGGGCTCGTTTCCGGGTGTGACCCGAGGAAATGGGGTACAGGAGAATAAATAACAATCACATCATACAAGCAGTTGAAGACAGTAGAGACATCACTGTAACAGACAGCAGTAATGAGCACTAATGCAATACTAATATACTAAGTTTGTCCTGTATACAGTACAATGAGGATCTAAGCGTGGATGAATCAATACAGCTATACAGTTATATACAAAGCCGCTGGACTGGACAGAAACAGCTTCAGAATTATGCTCGGGGAGGCAGGTGCAGGGTGGGGAGGGATGAGTTTTATTTGCTGCTTGAGAGATAGGAATGAGGGGGAGTCTCGAAGGATAGGGGGTAGTTGGTTCCAGAGGTGGGGGAGACAGGATGAGAAGGCAGAGAGGACTGAAGATGACTGGCTATGAGGGATGGAGAGAAGGTGAGGGGGTGAAAGGAGCGCAGAGAGTAGGAAGGTAATGGGGCAGGAGTGAGGGTGGAGGGGAAGGAGGACGGACCAGTACTTGGCAATGGATCCACATCGCCGCATTGACAGTTACTTGTCGACACAACGTTTGCCCGACACCACTACATCGACTGCAACTGCGGTCGGGATGGTGCCGCCAAGATGAAACTTCTTGTTTTGAGGGAGCTGCACCCCCCCCACTCCCCTACTTAAGATTCTGAACCCTGAGATGGAGCCGAGTTGGGATGGGGTGCAGGACCTTGGGGAAGGGTGCTGGGGTCCCAGGAGGATTTTACAGCGATGTGGTGATGTTGCCGGTATTGACCATGTTGCTGTAAAGTTGCTGCTGTAGTTACGGTATACCCTTGGCAATCAAGATTAAGGAGTGGATGTGTCTTTTGTGTGAGAGGGAGGGTAGGTTTAAGGAGGAGAGGAGAGAGCAATGATGAGTCCGAAGAGAGGAGCTGGTAGTGAAGCGGCATGAGTGCAGGAGGGTATCTAGTCGGGAGAGGGTGGTGGTGGTGGGGGGGCTGAAGCATAGATAACATCGCCGGAACGGAATGGGGAGGATGGTCTTGGAGAGCAGGATGTGGCGGAGGTGAAGGGGATGCAAACCTTATTCCAATAGAGTACTCCGAGTTTGGGTCGAAGTTCTGCGCACATGGAGTCGACAGGGACATAGTAGTCAAGGTGCTGATTGAGCCAGAGGTCCAGGTATTTATAGGAGGTTACAGAGTCAAGGGTGGATCCGTCCAAGGTGGTGGAGGGGCGGAGGTGCAGCTTAGCCAGCTTGTGGGGGGTCCCGAAAACCATGGAGATGGTGTTCTTGGTGTTGACTTTTAGAGAAGCCAATGGAGGACACGGCTGAAGTCGGACTGGAGGTTAGGGTGGACAGAGTCAGGGGTAGGACTGGAGGTGTAAAGGACTGTGTCCGCATAGAGATAGATACTAGAGTGTTGGCAGACAGTTGGAAGGTCATTGATAAATAATGAAAAAAGAACAGGACCAAAAATAGATCCTTGGGGTACTCCAGAGAGGATGGAAAGCGATACAGAGTTGCCTACTGATACTGACTGCATCCTACCACAGAGGTAGGAGCTAAACCACTTTACAGCGGAGGAGGACATACCAGCTCTGTGGAGTTTGTGTAGGAGAAGTGGGTGGGAGATGGAGTCGAAGGCTTTGGCGAGGTCTATAAAAATCACAGTGGTGACGTGCCCGCAGTCCATGGCAGCGAGAATAGAGTCAGAGACTCTGAGGACAGACGAGATAGTGGAGTGTCTTTTGCGGAAGCTGGATTGGTAGTCGGAGAAGAAATTTGAGGAGGAGAGGAAGTCAGACAACCTAGAGAGCATCAGTGTCTCTTGGAACTTGGCTAGTGCAGGGAGGAGGGAGATGGGGTGGTAGTTGCTTGGAAGAGATAAATCCCAACCCTTGGGGAGGGGGATTACTCTGGCAAGCTTCCATGGAGTGGGGACAGAGTTGGTGGTTAAGGAGAGACTGAGGATGTAGGTGAGGAGATTGGTGATAGCTGGGGCACAGAGGCATAGGAGTAAGGGATGGAGGCCATCAGGGCTCGATTTGGTGGTATTTAAGGAGATTTTTTTTTTAAACTATCTTTATTTGTAGTTTTTCCTTTTTATAACATAAAAACATACATTAGAACAACAGTAAAACATATAATACATTTGTCACTTATTCCATACAGTACATTATATTGCATTTCAATTGATCCATAAAAATAAGAATAAGAATAAAAAGGAGAAGCAAAAATATCCAGGATTAAGGGCTAATAATACATTTGGCATTATATCTTCAAGAAAGAATTGTTGAAAAGCTATGTAGCATGTTCCAATGCCTGATAAGGGGAGCTCTGAGCATAGCAGGATGTTGTTCTATCCACACTCAAGTGAGAGCAAGAGTCCCAGCTCCCCCTTATAAATCAGAACAGAAGGGTGACCCTTTAGTACTTCATGGGTTAGAGTCCCACAGTTGGCTTTAAGCAGGATTCCATTCGTTACCATCTGTCTCTTCCCCAAAAAGTGATGTCAGCCTGAGATTAGGTCAGAAAGCTGAAGCTAGATTTTCCAGGGAGTACCAGATTCTGTAGGGCTAACAGGGCACCCTGGATCAATCAAGGAGCAAAATCAGGTCTTTCCCTGGCCGTGTAATGTACCCATCTCCTCCATATTTCAAATTGGAGAAATTCTTGTTGAGGGTTGCTGTCAACGCCTCCATCCTATATATGGAAATCATGATCTCTTGCCAGTTGTACAGGGAGACACTATGTGCAGAAAGCCATTTTCTGTAATTGTTTTTTGGGCTGCCAGGCAAGCTATCTTAATAAGTCTACTTGTAAGGGGGTCCCTATACTCTTTTGGTAAATCCCCCCCCCAAAATTGTGGGGGTTAAAGATAGGCCAGGATCTATCATGGATCAGAGGGCGTGCTGCAGATCTTAGATTATTTCAGTCTTTGGTAACCGAGTAAGGCCCACTAAGTACAACTGCCTGTTTTCAGGGACGACCTGGGAGCACTGGGCGGTTAAGTGACTGCAATTGTTTTTTTTTTTTCCCTCAATTGTTTAACCAGGATAGCACACTAAGCTGAAAACGTGTTTACAAGTGCAACCTGGGAGCACAGGACAGTTAAGTGACTTGCTCAGGGTCACACAGTATATGCAAGTGGGGGCTGTGTGATTCAAACACAGGTCTGGTCTGCTGGATGTATCAAGCTCGTTCACACCTCATTCCTCTAACTGCTAGGCTATACTGCCAGCCCAGGTGATTAGGGCATGACAGACCTCAGAGGAGGAGATTGGGGGGAGTTGAAGCCTGCAGAGTGGGGGAGGAGAGTGGGAAAGTGCGCAGGATGTGAATTGTTTGTTGAAGACGATGCCACTGTTGAAGGGTCAGAAATTAGTGCCTTGTTTTCAGTGAGGGTTGGGGAGGTGGCATGGTGGTGGTGGGAGGGTTGAGGAGGGACTTGACTGCTGGCCAGGAGGATGAGCTGGGGTTATGGGAGAGGTGAGATCTGAAAGCAAACTATGAGGAATTAATTTAGGTTGCCGGGGGAATAAGCAATCTGCCATGAATGCATTTAGGCTACTGGGGGATATGCAAATTACCATGAACGCATTTAGGCTGGTGGGGGAGGGTGCAAATTACCATGAACACATTTAGGCTGGTGGGGAGGAGGGTGCAAATTACCATGAACGCATTTAGGCTGGTGGGAGGGAGGAGGTGCAAATTACCATGAGCGCATTTAGGCTGGTGGGGGAGGAGGTGCAAATTACCATGAACGCATTTAGGCTGGTGGGGGGAGGAGGGGTGCAAATTACTATGAACGCATTTAGGCTGGTGGCGGTGGTGGAAGGTGGGGTGCAAATAACCATGAATGCATTTAGGATTGGGGAGGGGGATTGCAAATTTCCATGAATCATGGGGGCAGCCAAGGGGAAATACAAATTACTATGAACACATAGGTTTCTTGCCAGAAAATGTCCCATTTCCACAGCACATAGCTTCTGTGTTCAGAAATCCTACAGTACAGAATGGGATCTGCTGGAAGGTGATGCTAACTGTGATGACTATTCCACCAAATGATGGGGAATGTGGAAGAAATGCTATTTAGATGTCGCTTGCATTTTACAAACAGTGAGTTTTTTCATTTTACCATTTACAAGTACCATTGGTGAAAGACTGCATCTAGTGGACCAGGAGGATAAATGGCATTCCTCATCTAATACAGAAAATAAATCATTGCAAAAGCCCTGGGGCAAAATGCTTGTCGCCAGTAAAGAAAGTCCAGTTGTAAAAATTTAAACACAACTTCACATATCCTATTAAGGGAAACATCCATTATCAAAAGCCCCAGCTTTCCTTGATTAGTACTTTAACATTTTTTCTTTCCTGGTTCTAAAGAACATGGGATTTTATTTGCTTGACTACCATCCCCTCCCTCCCGATGACAATGATACCGACTCCACCTCAGTGAGTGTGTGTGGCATTATTAAATGATGTGGGTGTGTGGGGGGTTTTATTTAACAAGTTATCCTTGTGTGATATAGACCCCCTCCTCTGCAAGTTATTAAAGGATCTCTCCCTGTGTGTGCCACTGAATGTGTGTGTCTGTTGACCCCACCCTAGTGAGTGGTGGGTGTGTGGGTTTATTTTTTTAACAACTTACCTGTGTGACGGTACTGATTGGGTCAGTGTGTGTGATGACCCAAAAAAAAAAAAAGACTACCCTCATCAGGGTAAGAAAAGTCATGTTGACGTTTTGCAACGCTCTGTTGCTTTATCAAGAGATCTCTTGCTAAGGAAACAGAGCACTGCAAAATATGGAGTGTTTGAGCTGCTGCCTGCTTTCACTGCTAACAGAAAGTAGAAGACTGCACTTGAAATCAGCTCTATATGACTTTTCCTTGGCTAGTGTGGGAAACCCTATTTTTTTTTGACTGCACTGACTGTCCCTTTGAGCTAGCTTTTTGCATTTTGTGTGTACTCAGCTCACCCCAGTGAGTGTGTGCACAGCATGGATTGTGTGGGTGTGTATGTATCCATGTAGGATTTCATTTAATGACTTATCCCTGTGCTATACCAACTCCCTCCCCCTGTGAGTGTGGGTGACATCATTACATGAGCTCCCCGTGTCTATCTCCTTGTGATATTTACCCCTCCCCTGTGAGTGTGACCCCTCCCCTGTGACACTGACCCCTCCCCTGTGAGTGTGTGACATCATTAAATGATCTCGCCGTGTGTGATTTTATTTAACATCTCCTTGTGATACTGACCCCTCCCCTGTGAGTGCGCAGCACCCCTGAATGTGCCATGGGTGATCCTTGATGGAGGTCAGTGTGAGAAGGCTGGAGATCTCTGCAGCTGTCATGGAGTTCTTTACGTCCTGCTTGTTGGCGAAGACCAGCACAGCTGCATTCCGTAGATCCTGATAACAAAGCAAACAGACCAAAGTTAACGAATGCCGTGGCAGCAGAGGTTTCGACTTCACATCCTGACTCTAACCTGTGTTTACACAGTCACCACTTCTGGCAGGCCATGCCTGATCTTGGATGGATTCTTCTACAATTCTGTCACTGTCACGCCCCTGTAGAATGAACTTGCTTCATGGGTGAGCGAGTGAATGCAACATGCATCTCATGTGCTCCGCAGAGCTGGCCTTCCCACAGTGCAGCTGCATAGGGGCCTCAGAAAACTAACTGGCTTACTCCACTCCTTCCTGGTTCTTGCTGTCTCCATCCAGTTTTATAGACTGTATGCACCCCCCACTGCCCTGCAGATCACAATTCAGGAAGAGTGCAACCAGAGAGGAGCTCCTTAGTAAACACAAGAGACAGACACCACTGGGCAGCAGCTGTAGGAATTAAGAGCTTTCTAGCACCCCCATTTTATTGGGCCCCTATGATCTACATAACACCCAGTGTTTCCAACTCCCCTGGCATGTCATAAGAGGTGGTGGGACTAGCGTCTCTAGCTTCATTTTGCGGCTCACAATGTCATGGAGGGTTGAAAGGGAAGTTTTCAAACACTTACTGCTTGTTAAGTGCAACGGCTTCCTAAGTCTGACAGGTACCTTACTACCTATTAATATCAGGACATTGGTTCTTTAAATACAGTACTAAAACAAACAAACAAAAAAAAATAAAAAAAACCTTGCTTTTGAAACTATACTGTCTTATTGTTCTTTTTTTGCGAGCTCCCCTTCCCCCAGCAATCTATCAGGTCAGTACTGTTCTGCACAGCTGAGTGACCAGCACTCAACAGTAGAACTGACATCATAGAATACTCTGGAAACAGCAAAAAGAAAAACAAACAAACCAGTACATGCTGAAAAGGAAGGCTATGGGGCAGAAATGCTGATGCAACATCCCCTTCCCCACAAAGCATGTAAGGAGAGTGAACAGTTAAACTGAAGAAATAAGAGGGTATTTAAGCTCCGCAGAGCTGGCCTCCAGTACACATCATGCAATCAAATTATATCTGTCAGAACACACACTGCTCTTATGAACTGTTTTATATACATAAACAAGTTTTATACACGCCGAGGGGGGTGTAAAAAAAAAGAAAACAAGTTACCCTTCTCCCCATGTTTTGCGTTTTTATGATTGCTGGGTTTGAAAGTGGTGGTTTTCTCTACTTTAAGGAACACGCAAAAGTAGTTTTTTTGTTAGTTGATGGGCTGCAGCCATTTGTTGCATAGTTATACACAGGTGTTATGTCACACCATTATACACACACACACACACACACAGGGTTCAGCATGTAGTTATGCTTAACCAGAATTATTATTAAAGAGTACTGACACTAAAGAGTACCTGATACCATCTGGAAAAACTTTGGGAACATAATATTTTGATTCAATTCAGTTTGTATTTCATATATCTTCTGTAGATTTCGCCTTTTCATGATTGATCACTGAAGAAATGCTGGCAAAAAGAAGATCATTATCCCTTAGAGTTCATCTGCCTCTCTAGTTTATTCCCTACTTGAAATTATAATGCTCTGTTGTGACATCGCAGTCTATTGTTATGGGGAAAAACTGTGATGTCACAAGCAAAGTATTATAACACCAGTTTGGGAAGAAGCAATAGAAGCAGATGAACCGTCAAGGAACAGCTGTCCTGTTTTCATACAGATGACCTCAATAATGAAGAGAAGAAAATACAGAGCTAATGAGAAATATAAGCTGCTTAGTGTCCAAATATTATGTTTTTTAAAGTTCTTGGGGTGTCGACGGCTCTAAGTTTTAGATACAATTCAGTTTACATTCCATATATTTTCTGTAATTCATTCCTATATACGTTTCATTTTCATTCACAAACAGAAACTAGCACATTTTCTAATACAAAACACAAGAAACAATGACACACACTCACCCCCAAAAAAAAAACAAGGTATAGGAGTTTTTGGTTCCATTAATAAAAATAAAAGCAAATGATGCAGCTTTGCTATCTTTTCAAGGCAACTCCAGCAACTGCCTTGCCACTGCAGTGAGCCTGACCACCTGACTGAGGCCCCAGTGCGAGCCTGCCAGGAGCCTCCATTTCTACTGGAGACTGGGCCACATGCATAAAATTGCAAAGGCCACCATGGCTACTTCACTCATTACCTTGCATGCACCCCTGGGGTGCCTTTAAGAATGAAGTGCAAAAGTCCACACCCACTGGTTCTGGCACCTATGCTACAGATTGCTAATGAATCTATACCATTGTGTACCAGCTGTTTGAACCCACCGCCCCATTTCAAGTGGTTGCCAGTAGGTAGCTGAATTTAAGCCCCATAAATGTTTTCCCTGTTGTTCAGTAAATGTGGGATTTTTACATCACTATAATACAAGAAGTAAATTACAGCTATGCCACACTATATTCCTTATCAGGCTAATGCATTAGCAGCTGTATTGGCTTGAGCAGAGCATGTCTTTATTGCTGATAATGTTTGTATGAAAACAGGATCACTGACTCACTAGACTTCATCTGCTCTGGCTGTCTGTCCACACCTGACATCATAATCCTCTGTTTATGACATCATAATGATCACCACAGCAACTGACTGTGATGTCATAAACAGAAATGTGATGTCTGGTGCAGACAAGCAGCCAGGGTAAAATCGGACAGACATCCTTTTTCCATGCTTGTCCAAGTTTCTCCACGTCCCTTCAGTTCAAGTTGCAAATCTTTAATTCTTTCTTGTTGCTGTTCCTGCCAAATTGGCATTCTAATAGTATTTTGACCGGCATACACTAATCACGAAGCATGGGTGGACACTGAAATTCCTTAACAAATAATAATGGCTGTAATACTCGACCGACTGCCAGAGTTTCTTGCTCCAAGCATATCTCTCCTGCTTTGTGGACACTGCATTGACTGCCTGTGTGGTGGCACATCTCCTTCAAGACAAGTTTATTAAAAATATAAAGCACTACAATATCTGGGCCCAGACTACCTAAAAGAGATCCTGTGCCCCAAACTGCCTTCTCTGCTCTTCGGAGATGGACCTCCTGAAGGTCCCCAGATCTCACCTAATGCTCTCTAGGGACTGTGCCATTGTGGTGGCTGCCCCAGTTTTCTGGAACCACTTGCCTTGACAGCTTCGGAAGGCCCCCTCAGCTGACTGTTTTAAACAATGGTTAAAGCACTATCTTTTTATTAGGGCTTACCCAACTGATTCCTAAAACTGCTATTATACCTAGGGTATAATTTTTTGAAGTTATGTATTATGCTGCTGCTATTGTATGTATTTTGCTATGTAAGGTGCCCAGAGATAAATACACTACTATTACCATCACCACTACTACTACTACTATGCTGGGTGGACCACTGTCCATTTGCAGTACAATCTGAGGTACTGCTCAGTTCCTTGGCAGAAAATACTTCTCGTGTGTCAATGTGTTTTTATGGGGTCCAGACCACATTGGTGCTACATGTTCCTAGAAACAGGCTGTGGGCCCGCTGTGTGAAATTTCATGTCTCCTTTATGCTAGTGGCTCACTGGCCACTTGAGGTCTACACACCCTCCCTGGCTGGGTCCTGCGTGAAAGGAGAGAGAGAGACCACAGGGAGGTGAATGGGTGCAACAGGAGGAGGACTGGAGTTGAGCTGGGAGTATTGGGTGGTAATCTGGTTCAACAGTGTGGAGCTTAAGTAGCCACTACATGGGGCAAAGGGAATAATGAAAAAATAACTCCTATTCAAACTTGTACTGTATTTCACTACCAACATCCACAAACCTGGTCAGAACAGAACTGTCCAGTGCACCCACCAACCAAGATCAGAACTGCCCAGTTGCTCCACCAAGTCAGGTCTGAATCTGAACCACCCAGTGCAGCCACCGAGCACAGGGAGAACTGCCCAGTGCATTCTCAGAATCAGGTCACAACCATACAGTTTACCCACTAAACAAGGTGCTCCTCTGAGCTAGGTCAGATCTGCCCAGTGCAGTCACTGAGGCAGAGCAGAACCACCCAGTGAACCACCAAACCAGGTCAGAACCACAAATCCTAAGGAGCATGGTAACAGGTCTCTTCTTAGACTACAGCAACTAATGAACTGCCGTCTCCCAGTTCTGCAACTCAGCAGTGGCAATGAATAATATATGTGTGTGAGTGTGAAGGGGGGACTCACCTCATGCGCCAGCATCTTGTAAAGTTCCTCTTTGGTCAGTGTTAGCCTCTCCCGGTCAGTGCTGTCAACAACCAGAATAACAAACTGGAGGAAGAAACAAAAAGACGATAATTAAACATGCAATGAAATGTGGAATAACTAGGGGGAAGAACAGAAGACTTTCTACACACTGTGTGAACCCAAAGAGTAGCTTGTGGGGGGGGGGGACTCCAGATCAACTGAATAACTTTAGCAGTATCAGATTCTGGACCACCACTAGTACTGAAACAGGCTGTAACAAGAATACACAGAATGGCACCAAAATACAGTGGCAGAGCTAGCATGTACAGTGCTTGTTACGCTACGATTGTAAGATGTACAGAAGGCGACACGCCCATTATGGTACTGCTCCCTCAAAGAGGAGTCAGATATTCCCAAGGTTGGCAGCTGAAAATTGTCCAATTCCTGTTTAAAAGCACTGAAGGACTCTCCTTCAACCACATCTCTAGGCAGGGAATTCCACAAGGGTACTGTGGGGGGGATTGTGAGGCTCAAAGGGGAGAAGGGAGAGTGTAAGGAGGGGATCTGGACAGGGCAGAAATACTGAACAAATACATCTGCTCAGTATTCACCAAGGTGGGGGAAGGTCAAGGACCACAGCTGGGTTGCAAAGATAACTGGGGGGGGGTGAACACCAGTCCATAGGGCCAGACGGTATACACCCGAGGATATTAAAGGAGCTGCAAAGGGAACTACCAGTGCCTCTGGTGGCCCTGTTCAGAGAGTCACTCAACACGGGTGTCATTCCAGAGGACTGGAAGAGGGCACATGTAGTCCCACTGCACAAAAGCAGCAGTAGGGAGGAGGCGGGGAACTACAGACAAGTCTGCTTCACCTCAATGGTGGGAAAGATCATGGAGACACTGCTGAAAGAAAGGATAGTGGCACATATGGAATCCAGTAGTGTGCAGGATCTGAGGCAACACGGATTCACAGCAGGAAGGTCATGTCAAACGAATCTAATAGTTTTTTTTGATTGGGTGACTAGGGAACTTAATCAAGGAGGGGCTATAGACGTCGCCTAGCTAGATTTCAGCAAAGCCTTTGACACCGTCCCACACAGAAGACTGATTAACAAGATGGGTAGTCTTGGCATGGGAGACAAGGTGGTGAACTGGGTTAGGAACTGGTTAACAGATAAGAGACAGATGGTGGTGGTAAATGGAGTACAATCTGGGGAGAGGTGGGTGACCAGTGGGTTATCACAGGGATAAGTACGTGGACCAGTCCTATTCAATGTCTTCATTAGTGACATTGCAGAGGGTCTGGAAGGAAAGTTCTGCCTGTTTGCAGATGACACCAAGATCTGTAACAGGGTGGATACTCCAGAAGGGGTGCAGAAAATGAAATGGGACCTGGAGAAGCTTGAAAGATGGTTGGAGATGTGGCAACTGAGGTTCAATGCAAAGAAGTGCAAAATAATGCACCTGGGTAGAGGGAACCCTGGGGGGCCGGGGGAGAGCTAACTGTCACCAAAGAAGAAAGGGACCTAGGGGTTATCATCTGTGATGACCTTAAGGTATCAAAGCAGTGTACAAAGGCGGCAGGGAGGGCCAGTGGCATGCTGGGGTGCATAGGCAGGGGCATCACTAGCAGGAAGCGGTGATGCTATTGTGTAAAACATTGGTAAGGCCTCACCTGGAGTACTGCGTGCAGTTCTGGAGACCACACCTGCGCAAGGACATAGATAAGGTGGAGACTATCCAGAGAAGGGCAACAAAGATGGTACAGGGCTTACACAACAAAACATATGAGGAGAGACTAAGGGACCTCAATATATACTCGCTGAAGGAGAGGAGACAGCGGGGGAACATGATCGAAACTTTCAAGTACCTCAAGGGCATAAACAAGGTGCAGGTGGGGGGCCTTTTCCAATGTAGAAAAAGTACTAGAACAAGGGGGCACGATATGAAATTGAAAGGGGGTAGATTAAGAGGTAATGTGAGGAAGTTTTTCTACACAGAAAGGGTAAACTACACTTGGAATAGTCTGCCACAGGAGGTAGTAGGGGCAAGCACAGTGGAGGGGTTTAAGCATGCTTGGGATGGGCACAAGGGAAGCCTGTGAGGGGAGAGAGTGATGACGAGCCATTGATCACATAGGGTCAGTGGCCACATACAATGTATAGGGCCTACGGGCAGACTGGATGGGCTTAGTGGTTCTTATCTGCCAACAATTTCTATATTTTTATGTTTCTATTATTCTTTGAGTATAGAAGCAACATCTTAGGGACCTCTTGTGGAAGGTTAACTTCAGTTGATAAGTATGGCCTCTGAGAGAGTAATCTCTATGATTTAGACACAGCCCAAGGTCTGCCATAAGCAGTTCATCCCGTAATATACGGTACATTGTGACTCGGGTTCAGGAACGAGCCCAGGTAATCAGGGACCAGCTAGGGAGGGGGCAGGCTCAAGCATCCCAGAGGATGCTCTCCCTCCCCCTTGGGAAGGGTGTCTGCCTTCGCTGCAATACTGCTACCTGGGTGGCCACACATGGTTGTGCAGCCACACTTTGAATGAGCATGGATCTCCTAGCATGCCAACGCCTTTAGGGGATGGGAAGAAAGAACCCTGGCACGAAGCAAGGTGATGAGGCACACTCAGGCCCTGAACTGACGGATTAGCCACCCTACCTTGGAAGTTCTCAGAAAGGAGGGCCAACACCTTGCCCAAAATGGTCAGTCAGGAGAGCCCCGCCAAAGGGACCAAGTCGGATGGTTGGAAAGGAATAAGTGCTGGGAATGGCCAGTTATGGGCCTGTGTGACAACCACTGGATGGGGCAAAGTAGAAGACTAGGGTGGTATACACAATAAATTAAAAAACAGCCAAAGACTTTTAATGTTGTGGTGATAGGGATCACTGGGTTATACAGCCGCCATGCAAAAAAGAGAGAGCGAGAGACACAGAGACTGAGCTACGCACCCACCTTGTGAAGAGAGACAGACTGAGCTACGCACCCACCTTGTGAAGAGAGACAGACTGAGCTACGCACCCACCTTGTGAAGAGAGACAGACTGAGCTACGCACCCACCTTGTGAAGAGAGACAGACTGAGCTACGCACCCACCTTGTGAAGAGACAGTGAGCTACGCACCCACCTTGTGAAGAGAAAGACTGAGCTACGCACCCACCTTGAGAAGAGAGACAGACTGAGCTACACACCCGCCTTGTGAAGAGAGACAGACTGAGCTGCGCACCTACCTTGTGAAGAGAGACAGTGAGCTGCGCACCCACCTTGTGAAGAGACAGACTGAGCTGCGCACCCACCTTGTGAAGAGAGACAGACTGAACTACGCAGCCACCTTGTGAAGAGAGACAGACCGAGCTACGCAGCCACCTTGTGAAGAGAGACAGACCGAGCTACGCAGCCACCTTGTGAAGAGAGACAGACCGAGCTACGCAGCCACCTTGTGAAGAGAGACAGACCGAGCTACGCAGCCACCTTGTGAAGAGACAGACCGAGCTACGCACCCACCTTGTGAAGAGGCAGACCGATCTACGCACCCACCTTGTGAAGAGAGACAGACTGAGCTGTGCCCCTACCTTGTGAAGAGACGGACTGAGCTGCGCACCCACCTTGTGAAGAGACGGACTGAGCTACGCACCCACCTTGTGAAGAGACGGACTGAGCTACGCACCCACCTTGTGAAGAGACGGACTGAGCTACGCACCCACCTTGTGAAGAGACGGACTGAGCTATGCACCCACCTCGTGAAGAGACGGACTGAGCTACGCACCCACCTTGTGAAGAGACCAGACTGAGCTACACACCTACCAGATCAAGAGACAGGTGGCCTTGGTGGGGTTCACACTCACCATGTAAAGACAGGTTCAAGGGGTGGGGGGTAGTCTGGGCTTCACACTCACCATGTAAAGACAGGTTCGGGCGGGGTGGGGGTAGTCTGGGCTTCACCTCACCATGTAAAGACAAGTTTGGGTGGGGGATGGTCTGGGTTCACACTCACCATGTAAAGACAGGTGCTCAGGGTGGGGTTGGAATAGGCTGTGCTCCACACTTGCCATGTAAACAAAGTTACGGGGGGGGGGAGAGACATGCAGAGCTCAACACTATCATGTACAGATAGGCGTTTCTCAGCTTTTTAGAGGATACAGTCACTAGGTGTTCCTCAAAAACATCTCGAACTGCTGAAAAGTCTCTGAAATGTTACATTTGAGTCCTACAGTGCCTTCAGAAAGTATTCACCCCCCTTGGATTTTGTCACATTTTGTTGTGTCACTACCAGAATTTTTAATGCATTGTAATGACTTTCCTCCCTTGATTCACACAGCATACTCAACAATTTAAAAGGGCAAAAATATTTTTATTGTGTAATAAAAATTTATGAAACATTAAAAACTGAAATATCTTCTTTACTTAAGTAATCACTCCACTGAGTCAATACTTTGTAGAAGTGCCTTTGGCAGCAATTACAGCTTTGAGTCTTCTTGGGTATGTCTGTATCAGCTTTGCACATCTGGATTTGGAGATTTTTGGCCATTCTTCCTTGCAGATTTGCTCAAGCTCTGTCAAGTGGGATGGGGAGCGTTGTTGAACTGCAATCTTTAAGTCTTTCCACAGATTCTCAATGGGATTCAAGTCTGGGCTTTGGCTGGGCCACTCGAGGACATTCACCTTCTTGTTCTGAAGCCACTCCAGTGTTGCTTTGGCTGTATGCTTGGGATCGTTGTCCTGTTGGAACGTAAATCTTCGCCCCAGTCCAAGGCCTACTGCAGACTGATGCAGGTTCTCCTCAAGGATGTGCCTGTATTTGGCTCCATTCACTGGTCCCTCTATCCTGACAAGTGCCCCAGTCCCTGCCGCTGAAAAGCATCCCCATAACATGATGCTGCCACCACCATGCTTCATGGTAGGGATGGTTTTACACGGGTGATGAGCTCTGTTCGGTTTGTGCCAGGCATAGCGCTTTGCATTCAGGCCAAAAAGTTCAATTTTTGTTTTATCAGACCAGAGAATCTTTTGCCACATGGTCTCAGAGTCTCCCATGTGCCTTCTTGCAAACTCCAGGCATGCTATTATGTGGCTTTTTCTCAGGAGTGGCTTCCGTCTAGCCACTCTCCCATAGAGGCTACATCTGTGAAGTGCTGCAGAGATTGTTGTCCTCTGGACAGGTTCTCCCATCTCAGCCATGGAACTCTGTAGTTCTGTCAGGTGGTCATTGGGTTCTTGGTCACTTCCCTGACCAAGGTCCTTCTGCCAGTTGCTAAATTTGGGAGGACAGCCTGCTCTAGGAAGAGCCTGGGTGGTTCCGTAATCTTTCCATTTCTAATGATGGACTTGACTGTGCTCCTGGGAACTTTCAACGCCCTAGAAATGTTTTTATACCCCTCCCCAGATCTATGCCTCCTCACAATTCTATCACGGAGTTCTACGGACAGCTCCTTGGTCTTCATGGTAGAGTTTCTGCTCCGACATGCACTGTCAATAGTGGGACCTTATATAGACAGGTGTTTTTCCTCTGAAATCATGTCAACCATCTGAACTGACCACAGGTGGACTCCATTCAAGTTTTAGAGTGATCTCACAAGGAAACTGGATGCACCTGAGTTCAATCTGGAGTGTCATAGCAAAGCGGGTGAATACTTATCAAATCAAGACATTTCAGGTTTTTATTTTAAATTACATGTACAAAAAATTCCAGAAGTTTCATTCCACTTTGACATTAGAGAGTAATTTGTGTAGATACATGACAAAAAAATCCCATATAAATGTATTTTAATTTGAGTTTGCAACATCACAAAATGTGACAAAATCCACTCCCCTTGAAGGCACTGTACCATCAGTGTGGGGCAAAACAGGTGGCCAGGTCACCAATGGCCATTAAGAACATTGGTTTGGCTACCAGATTTTGAAAGTTACTGGCTAACTGGCTACCTGCTCACAAAATTAATTATGAGCCCTTAAAAATGATGACCACTAAAAATATTAAGTTGGTTACCAGATTTTGAAAGCTAGGGGCCAAACTGATCACTATCTCACAAATTGAATTTTTCCCACCCTGCCTACAGTGCTGGAGTCCAACACAGGCTTCTCTCCTTCTATATTTGTGCAGCTGCAATATTTTAGAGAGGTTTCAACAATTTTGTTCTTTGAGGCGTGAATACGGGTTCTGTCCTCGGAGATGATGCGGACTGCGCTTCATTTTATTGATGAATGCGCTCTGTCTGCCAGTCGCTTGAAGAACACGCTGTACCAGTTGTCTCCTTGGTAAGTGTACTGTGCTTGCCTTTTGCTTGCCACCTGCTTGGTAAGCATGCCATGCCTGCGGTTTGCTTGGAAAGCACACTGTGCCTGCCCTCTGGTTGGTGAGCACGCTATGCTTACGGCTGCTTGGTAAGCACACCACATCTGCTGCCTGCTTGATATGCATGTCATGCCCGTTTGCTTGGAAAGGACGCTGTGCCTGCCCTCTGCTTGGTGAGCACACTGTCTTCAATTTGGTAAGTGCGATGTGCCTACCATTCACTTGGTAAGCAAGATGTGCCTGCCATCTGCTTGGTACCTGTGCTGGGCCTGCCATCTGCCTAGTAAGTGTGCGGTGCGCTCACCATTTGCTTGGTAGGACAGCTGTGTCTGCCGCTTGCTTAGTAAGTGCGCTATGCTGCCATTTGCTTGGTAAGTGTGGTGTGCCTGCAGTTTGCTTGATAAGTGCAGTGTGCCTGCCGTTTGCTTGATAAGCACGCTATCTTCTGTTTGGTAAGTGCAACGTGCCTGCTGTTCGCTTGGTAAGCGAGGTGTGCTCGCCATGTTCTTGGTAAACCTGCTGTGCCTGCCGTCCACTTGATAAGCATGCTATACCTGCTGTGTGCTTGATAAACGTGGTGTGCCATCTGCTTGGTAAGAGTGGTGTGCCAGCTGACTGCTTGGTAAGCGTGCTGTGCCTGCCATCTGGTTGGTAAATGAGTTGTGCCTGCAGTCTGCTTGGTAGGAGAGCTGTGCTGCTGTTTGCTTGGTAAGAGCGGTGTGCCTTCTGTCTGCTTGGTGAAGCACAGTGCCTGCTGCTCACTTGGTGAGTGCACTGTACCTTGCCATTTAACTGGCTAACCTTCGTGTGCATTCAGATATGGTTGTGTCCTGCAGCATTAGATCTTTGGGTTAACTAAACTGTGTGTGCTAGCTTTGCTGCAGAGTGCACTGGACTGTGGCAGTATACCAATAAGGAGTCGCTGCTTGCACCCACCTCTGTATTGGAGTAGTATGCATTCCATGCTGAGCGCAGGGTGTCCTGCCCGCCTATGTCCCACATCAGGAAGTGAGTGTTCCGCACCACAATTTCTTCCACGTTGCTGCCAATGGTGGGGGACGTGTGCACCACCTCATTCATCAGGCTGTTAAATAAGTAAGTTAGTTAGTATGCAAGCAAGTAAGTACATAACTTAAATCAGCAGTGATGATGTAAAATGCTGAAACCAAGTTTTCGGTCCAGTAATCCTTCCCTGCCCGTTTTTTTTTTTTTTATTTAATTTTTGGGGAGGAAGTTCTAATATGTAAAAAATAGTTTTTTCAGCATACTATCCATTGCTTTATGCTGGCTATAGTCAAATGAGGAAAAACTGAACTTTGTCTGTACTTTCACTACGGGAGGGAAGGGATCGAAAACTGTGCTGAACAGATGGCCAGCCGACCCCTTTCACTTCCTGGTCTGTCAGCACCACCCCTGCACTCAGATGTTTTGTGATGTCTAACCAGAGTGAGCATGAGGTGTGTCACATACAAGTCACTGGGGGAATTTTTCAGAGCTGTTTTATATTAATAAAAGTAACCTTTGATATAAATGAAAGCCATCACACTCAACAAAATATCTGAGTGTGAGGGTTGGGCTAGAAGACGGGGAAGTGGAAGGGGTAAGCTGGTCGTCTGTTCATTACCGTTTTCAATCCCTTCCCTTCCCCTCCTGTGGTGGATGTAAAGACAACATTCAAGAATGCATGGGACAGGCATAAGGCAGTCCTAGGGGCGGGTAAGAGGAAGTAAGCTGTTGATTAACTAGGATCTGCAGCTTATCTGTTAGGTAGGAAAATGGGCAGACTAGGTGGGCCAAGTGGTCCTTACCTGCCATCAAATTCTATGTTTCAGTTCTTCCCTCAGTAGACTACAGCCAGCATAAAGTAAAGGGTTACGTATTGAACAAGCTATTTTTTAAATTTTTTTTACCATCGAACACATTTTCTCCCTAGTGGAGCGGACCCCCACGACCTCCGGCCGCCGGCACCCCTGAACCTGGTCTGGCATGTGGACAATCACTTCATCGCATAGGGTTGGCCACACAACGAAGGCACCTCTCATGTCCAGGGGCGCGGGGCACGGCCATCAGCCACTGAGGCTGCTCTGCCATTTTCCGCTTTGCTAACCCCCACGGAGCCGGACATGCAATGGCATCCAAGTACGTCCGTGCTGACTCCTGCTGCACTCCCTTTCCTTGCTAGGCACGCCACTGCAGTGCAGCTGGCCTCTGCCAGTTGCCGCTGCAGCGCGATGTGCCATTCCCACCCACCCCAGAGGAAGGAGAGCAGTCGTGGGACACTCAATCCTTCCTCTCCCCTGCCAGCCTGAGTCCGTTCCGGAACCCGGGTTGCCAGTGTGGTGCGAGGTGTTGCGTCCAGCGCCTCAACCCTCAGCGCCACTGGGCCAGCTTGAACAAGCTATTTTAAATCCATTTCAATATCTTGGAACTTCTCTTTAAACACAGTCCCCACCCCAATAAGGCTCCTTCATTCAGAACAAAGCTGTGGCAGGAAAACACACCTTCAGGCCTGGCAATAAACTGGCTATCAAGAACTGCCTGGTGGTCACAGTTCCACAAAAAAGTTGCGTACAGTAGTATTCACCCTTATCTCCCCCCAATACCACAAAAATGTTTACTACATGAATGCTTTAAACAGTGACATCTCCAACGAAACTAAGCTGGGCCCGTTCAAATCCAAGCTTCAGTCACTACTCTCTACAGCTAGCACCTGTGACTGTCTCCCTCAACCATGTTTTCCTAAACCTCGAACTTAGCACTCTTGCCTCCTACCCCTCCCCCCCTGCATCCCCCTACCCTTGCCCCACCTCTTATGTCCTCCACACTTACTCTTCTCAGCCCACCCTCCCACATCTCTTCCTACACTCTGTGCCCGGTTTGTCTTGACAAAGCCTGCTGGTTGATATCAATGTACTGTATGCATTTTCCTGTGCCTGATTAGCATAATGTGTTTCTGTTGTTTTACTGTTGACTGTTCATTATGGTTTTTGTACCTATTTACACTTTATTGTACCGTACTTTACTGTCCTCATGTCCTGTTTAATCTGTTGTCCTCTCTATTGCAGGGTTTTAAATAATTGATTAGCAGTTTTTTTCTTGGGACTATACTAACTGTACAGAAAGTATTTGTATAGATTTTCTAGAAGTGCTGTGTTTGTTAAACACAGTGAGGCAAGAGCTATGCATTTTCACAAAGATTTAGCACTTTTATGAGCAAAACGCTAATCAACTTTTAGAGTTAAATAATTCCCTGTATTGACGTGTAACCTTTGTAAAAGAGCTCTTAGCTCAAAGGTATATGTAATCCGAGACTTTAAATAAAACATTAAGGCTCTGAAATACAGCATTTCCCTCTCACGGCACTATTATTCAAAGTACCACATTAGCTGAAGTGTTATTTCATTGTACTTATTACGCACAACACTTCAGCTGATGTGGTACTTTGATAACAGAGCAGTGTGGTAAACCTTTCTGTGGTGAAGTGGAAGATCAGGATGGCGACCACAGCACATGGTGCTACAGATCCAAAACCGCTGCATTCAATGGAAACTATTTGGGATGGGTAGCCACCAAAGTACCACACACCCAAAGACATTTTTTTTTGTTGTTATATTTTGTAATTTATGCTCCCACGCTCTGGTCCCCTTTTTCTGGGTTGGACCCAGTTCCATCCCCTCAGGTCTATGTCTCTTACATGTTCCTCCTTTCAACCCCATAGGCTTACTTCCCCTCCCCCTGTGGCGGAGTCTGGCCAAGCCAGACCCCCCCTCCCAATCTTCCTGAGTATGGCGGCTGCAGTTCCCTGGGTGGAGGAGCAGGGGGCAGTGGTGAGGGTTAGGGCCAGGGTGCTCCCAAGTCATCCTGCACACAGCAGGGTTCTTTCCTTGTTTTGGTCCCTGTTCCTTTAGCATGCCAGTACTTGGGAGTCCATGCGTAAGCATGCAGAGCGTGATGAGCAGAACTTCACCAAGGTTCTCCTTCCCAGCTGGATTGCTGCTGCAGTACCACCCGGTGGCAGTGTTGAATGGCCACACCCACCCTCTCACACCCAGAGAAAGGGCGCATCTCCTGGGAAGCTCGATCTTTCTCCCCTCTTCTGGCCCCAGACGACTCAAGCTTGTTCATGAACCCGGTCACCGGTGTCGTGAGCAGTAGCACTACTGATGCGTGGATGGGCCAGCCTGGTGTCAGCGTGGCTCAGTTGGTAGCACATCTATCTCTAGACCAGAAGGTCGTGGGTTCTCGCCCCACACCAGGATTGGACTTGCACCTAAAAATCGCTGGCATCAGAGTGCAGTATTGCGGGGTGCTGTACTGCTGGGGTGTGCCGTCCTTCGGATGAGACGTCAAACCGAGGTCCCTTCTGCCCATCCTGGTGTTGTCCTGGTGTGTGTCCAGGTGGAAGTAAAAGAACCCAGGGCACTCTTCGCAAAGTGCAGAGAACATTCCCGATGTCCTGGCCAACATTCCCCTTCCCATAAACCGGCTCATGCAATTATCCAGGCTGTATGTGAGTGATGATGTGCGATATGGCCGCCACCGCACATTCAATCACTTCACTACCAGTCTAGCATTGCTTGTAAAGCTCTTTGGGATACTGTGCATGAAAAGCGCTATATAAATGCTGATTCTTCTTCTTTAATGCCACTGTGGCATCCTGCAGGGTGTATGCACATGTGGAGAATCAATGGATATTTGTTTACGCTGACACTAACCAAACAGTAGTTTGCTAACCGTTTTTGCAATTGTAAATAACACTATTCGAGCATCCAAACTGCTACCAGCTGCTGATTAATTTTCAAAGATTCTTTTGTTTGTTTTGTTTTAGGTGTGGCTAAAAGTTCCGTCATTTGGCAAAAATGTTCCAGTGACAATTAGTCACAATGCTACAAGGGGACTTCCAGCTTATGCCCTTCAACTTCTATGATTTGAGAGACCAGATCTGCAGACCAAAGCAGCTCTTCAAGATGCACAAAGATGAAAGGACAGGGGGACACTCAATAACACTGAAGGAAGGAAGAGTGAAGGGAAACATTAGGAAGAATTACGTCACAGAATGAGTGGTGAACACTGCCAGAGCCGATACCGTGATGACCTTTAATCTAACACTAGACACGTACTTTCAAGCAATAAGGCAAGACTAGTTCATGTTAATGTTCAAGTTATCACCCTCTATGGGTGTACTGTGGCACAAGGCATAGCCAAGTGCTCCATGCTCCTAGAGGGTGATTAAATACAGGTTACTCACCTGTAACAGGAGTTCTAGGAATGGTATATGTTGTTCATCCACACTTATTGGCAGGTTCCTTGCCGCTTTAAATCTTGCCGGAAGGTCTTCAAGCTGGCTCCTCCCACCCACCCGGGTGGTAAACCTCTCGGCTCCACCCCATGATGCCAGATCTGGCCCGCTGGAAGCTCAGGTTGTGCGTCAAAGCCGGGGAGGTTGAGTGGGTCATGTGGATGAACAACATATACCATTCCTAAAACTCCTGTTACAGGTGAGTAACCTGTATGAAAAAATTACTAACCTTAGTAATTGCTTTTCTTCTCATGGAGTCTTGCTATATTATAACAATAGCAGTCAGCCACTGCAGCTGAACTGCCCTGGAGAGGAAGGAGTTAACTCCAGAAGATCTGGAGTTCTACAGCGCGAGGGCGCTGTGCCCAAAGCTCTATCTGGCAGTTTCAAATGAAACTGTCAGATCTTCTTAGCATAACATCAAGAGAATGGAAAGTCTGTGTGGAAAAACTACACTAGCCCATGGCTACCTACTAGTAGTAATAACAACAATATAAAGAACAAAGAAACACTCAGAGCCATAATAACAAAAATTGATGGTATTATGGTTCGTTTACCACCCTTGACAAGCACATATGAACCCCCTTCCCCAAAGACTCAAGTCCAGGAAGGGGCAATATAAATAACCTAAATGAAACAATCTAGATCCTAACCCAAAGGAAAGAGGGTAAGGGAAAAACTACAATGGCATGACACAGTGCTTGCACCAATTCGCCACCTACCCAAGTAGAAGTTCTGAGAGGGGTAGGAGGGAGGTGGTTATAATATAGCAAGACTCCATGAGAAGAAAAGCAATTACTAAGGTGAGTAATTTTTCTTCAAACACCATGAAGTCTTGCTATATTACTTAATAACAGATACACAGCAGTACCTCCATGGAGGAGGGTCAGAACCTACTTAGGAAATAGGCTCTGAAGCACAGCTGTGCCAAACCGAAGCATCTCTCCTGGACTGGACATCCAGGGAATAATGCTTGGTAAAGGTGTGAACTGTCTTCCAGGTAGCAGCTTGACAAATCTCCAGAATGGGATGTCTCTAGCAGCCGCTAGAGACGCAGCTGTACCCTGGTGGAGTGGGCCCTCAATCCTGAGGGGTACTCTACCCAGTTTCTGATAACAGAGTGGATACAAGAAACAATCCACCTTGCAATTGTTTTCTTAGT
The DNA here is from genome assembly GCA_016271365.2 of Neoceratodus forsteri. Classification (NCBI taxonomy): domain Eukaryota; kingdom Metazoa; phylum Chordata; order Ceratodontiformes; family Ceratodontidae; genus Neoceratodus; species Neoceratodus forsteri. The sequence goes on along the minus strand of JADMNL010000032.1, from coordinate 121,409,859 downwards.
GGCAGGTTTCCCTTTGCCAACCTCGCCATAGGTAAGAAAGAGTTGGAGGATTCAACCTATGACCTCTGGTGCGCTCTAAATAGTAGCTTACGGCTCTTTTGACATCCAAGCTGTGCAGTCTCCTCTCACCTGAGGAAGAATGCTCAGTGAAAAATACTGGGAGAGATAGATTGATTCAGGTGGAAATCAGAAACCACCTTAGGCAAAAACTTTCTATTAGTCCTAAGGACTACCTTATCTCTGTGGAAGAGATAAAATCTTCTTCCACTGACAGGGCCTGTAGCTCACTTATCGTCTGGCAGGGGTGATAGCTACTAGGAAAACGGTTTTCCAAGTTAAATACTTGAGCTCTGCAGAAGACAGAGGCTCAAAGGGGGGTTGCATTAACTGAGCAATGCAAATATTCAGGTCCCAGGCGGGAGCTGGTTCCCGAAAAGGAGGGTTAGTATGAAGTAACCCTTTAAAAAACTTGGAGAACACCGGGTGAGAAGAAAGGGAGGCAGGCTTCCCTGCTGACACAAAAGCAGAGACAGCTGCCAGATGAACCTTCAGGGCAGCTGGTCTAAGGCCTAGGGAATTCAGATGGACCAAATAGTCCAGTAGAATGGGAAGATCAGCAAATTCTGGGATAATCTGCCTCTCAGAGCACCAGATGGAAAACCTCTTCCACTTAGAATTATAAGTGGCCCTAGTGGAAGGCTTCCTTGAAGCCTTTAAAATATCCATGACACCTTGAGAAGGTGTAAGTCAGCAAATTCTAGCTCCTCAAGAGCCAAGCCTTGGTGGAGGTTTGAGGTCCGGATACCACACTCTCCCTGTGCACAGGCCAGTAAATCGTGGACTCTGGGCAGGCTCAGGGCAGGGTGGACTGCAAGGACAGGAGCAGAGGGTACCAGGGCTGTCTGGCCCAATCTGGGGCAATCAGAATCATTCTGCAAGGTTGAGATCTGATTTTTACTAGTACCCTGAAAAGGAGAGAAAGGGGAAAGGCATCAGGAACTTCCCTTTCCAGTCCAACAGAAAAGCGTCAGAGGACTGAGCCCAGAACTGGAGGCCTGCAACAGAAAAGAGGAAGTTGGTGGTTGTCTGGGGCTGCGAAAAGATCTATCTGAGGAGTGCCCCATCTGGCAAAGACAGACCCCAGCACTTGTGGATTCAGAGCCCATTCGTGATGGCCCTGAGAAATTCTGCTGAGGCGTCCGCCAGGACATTGTCCTTCCCTGGGAGATGAACCGCTATCAGGAGGTGTTCAGGAGTAAGCCAGAGACCACAACTTCATTGCTTAGTGCACAAGGCTGAAGACCGAGTGCCCCTTGTTGTTGATGTACCACATTGTGGTGGTATTGTCTGTCCTGACTTGAACCACTTTGTTCTGGACAGAATCTGAAAACACCAAAGCTAAAAGACAGCTCTGAGTTCCAAAGATTGATGTGGAGCAGAGACTCCTGAGGAGACCATACCCCTGAGTGGCAAGGTGGCCTAGGTGAGCCCCCACCTAACAGGGAGGCATCCGTGGTGAGGGTGAGGAGTGAAAATGGGAATGAAGGGAACCCCTGTCTTAAGTTGCTCTGGACCTGCCACCAGTGGAGGCTAGGATCAGAGTTTGAGTAACTGGGACCAACTTGGTAAGGGGTCCTTCCTTTGAGACCAATAGGCCCTCAAATGGAACTGAATGTCCCTCATCTGGAATCTTGCTCCTGCCGACAGCTGTGGGAAGCAGCCATGTGCCGAGGAGTTGCAGAAAATGCCTTGCTGGTCGAGAGACCCGCAGGGTAAAGGAGGATGCCAGGCGATGAGTCTGTCCACCCTTTCCGAGGGAAAAAAGCCTGGCTAACCTTGTGTTCAATTCTGCGCCTATGAAAGTTAGGACCTGAACTGGTTCCAGAACTGACTTTGGTAAGTTTAGCAGGAATCCAGGAAGTGAGAAGCTGCTGGGTGACTTGCAAGTGGGATTTCACCTGACCTGGAGACTGACCCACAATAAGCCAGTCGTCAGGTAGGGAAACACAGCAACCCTTGCCTTCTTAAGTGAGCCACTACTACAGCGAGACATTTTGTGAATACCCTTGCGCAGAGGTAAGGCGAAGGGCATTGCCTGAACTGGTAGTGGCCTGAGGGCAGTTCGAACCTGAGGTACTTTTGGTGAGAAGGCCTGATCAGAACATGAAAATAGGCATCCTTGAGGTCCAGGGAAGCTAGCCAGTCCCTGGCCTTAGGGAAAGCAATATCATTGCCAGAGTCAACATTTTGAACTTTGGTTTCAACAGATGCTTGTTCAAGTATCTTAAATCTAGAATGGGCCGCCATTCTCCTGTCTTTGGGGTGAAAGTATCTTGAATAAAGCCCTTGCCCTGATGGCAAGTAGGAACCCTTTCCACTGCTTTGCAGTCCAGCAGAGCAGAAACCTCTGCTTCAAAGCAAGGGCTTCTGAAGGATTTGCAGGTGGAAAATGCCTGGCTCTCATCTTTGGAAAGTGTTTGAAGCTGAGAACCAGACCCTGGCCTGTACCTCCAGAACCCATCTGTCCGTAGTTAGGGGACAGCCAGTTCCGGCTGAAATAGGCCAACCTGCCCCCACTGGTACAGAGACGGCCCTGGACACCCCATCAGGGTGCCTGCTTAGCAGCAGCCTTAGGCTGAGGGGAGGGGGACGGTCTACTTGTGCCACGTCTACCCCTGCCTCTGAAGAAACCCCTCTGCGAGACAGCAGAGGAGGCTTGAAATTGGTAAAAAGGCCTGGAAAAGGGCCTGCCCCTACCTCTGGGAGCATGCCTTTGTGGCATGGCATGCTCCTCCTTAGCCTGGGCACTTTTGTAGGTAGTTCTGTATTCATCCATCTTTTCATATAGTTTTCTGTTTGCTCCCAAAAAAGAATTTCCCACTACAGGAAAATCCATAGCCTTTGACTGGGTATCTTGGGACAGATTAGTGCATCTGAGCCATGCCAACCTACGGAAGCTACAGAAGTGGCCATGACCCTAGAAGAAACATCATTAACATCAACAGCAGTATGAAATTGAACTTTAGAGGCTTCAATGCCATCAGCAGCCACCTGTTCCAACTCACTAGCCAGCTGGCCATGGGCCTGCTTGGCTAACTGCAATACTGTGTCCCACCTAGATTTCTGATATCTAGCTACATAAGCCATATAATTTGCCTGCCTGAGTCCCAAAGAAGCTGCCATATACTGTTTCTTCGCCATGGCATCAATCTTCCTGGAATCCTTATCAGGAGGATGTGAGGCCAGAGGAATATTAGCCTTGTCACAGGCTGCAGCTTGTACCACACCTACATGACTACACTGCTCAGTAAGGAAGTCTGTATCCGAGCCTGACAAAGTATACCTTCTGTCCATTTTTTTTTTTTTTTATCTACAGGAGGGACAGAATGAGGATTTTTTAAAATCTTTGTTGTTTGCTTCCTAAATGACTTATGCAAAGGAATAGACAACCTCAGACTCTGGAATATCCATCATTTCCACATAATCAGGCTCCTCTTGCTCATCCACAGCCTCCTCTAAAGGAAGCTGGAGGGTTTCTGCAACCTTTTGTAAAAAAATAAAGAAAGGGGACTCAGACAGAATAGGAGGAGATTCTAAGGTCTGTCTGGAGAAATGTCAGTTCAATGGGCACGTCCAGACCCCCCCAGCCACACATATATTGATCAAATTCCTCCTCCCCCTCCTGTGGTTCATAAAAATCCTCAACTTCAAAATTCTGAACCACTGGGACTGAACGAACCAACCTTTTACCAGCTGTTGGTGGTTCTACAGATCCCTGAGACAGTGACTGGACAATCTGAATGGCTTTAGCTATCTCTGCAGCAGTTGGAGACACAATTTTGGACTCCAGACCTACTGATTTCCTTGTCTTTTTACTTGGGACTGGTTCCTCGGACCAGCCTTCCTTTGCCGAGAAGTCTCCCCTGGTCAGAGGCACTCCTCTGGTCAGAGGGTACTGGACCGGGCTGGCCATCGGTCAGCGGACTTTTGGCCTCTCGTTCCCTGAGCCGGCCCAATCTCTTCTCCAGGGTGGCTGCAGGAAATTTTTACACACCTGGCAGTCTGACAGGAGGTGGTCAGCCCCAGACAATAAAACACAAGTGGTGTGTGGGTCAGCCTTGGCAAAGCGTCCCCACAGACATCTCAGTGTTGAAACCAGTGGGCCGGTTTTCTTTTGGGTTTCTCAGACATAATGCCAGCCTAACAAAACTTGCCCTTTTGATGGCAGTGCCGAGCAAGACCCTTATCGGTTCCTAACCGTGTCACGGGTATTTGAAAAAACGTTATAATTCCGTTTTTAGAACCGATAAGAACTGGGAACTGCACTCTAAAACCCACTGTACACTTTTAAAATGCAGAAAAAACCAACACGATCGGTTCAAAACCGAACCGATAATTAATTTTCCACACAGACTTAAATTTTAGTACTTACAGTTACCAGATAGAGCTTTAAAACGAAATGCGGTAAAATAATAACTTTTGCGGTTCAAATGAACCGAAAATACTACAGCTTGAACCGAGAATGAACCGAGCTGAAGGAGCTGATCTCGGGCGACTGTTTAGTGAAGCGGAGTAAAGAATCTGACAGTTTCATTTGAAACTGCCAGATAGAGCTTTGGGCACAGCGCCCTCGCGCTGTAGAACTCCACATCTTCTGGAGTTAACTCCTTCCTGTCCGGGGCAGTTCAGCTGCAGTGGCTGACTGCTATTGTTATAATATAGCAAGACTTCATGGTGTTTGAATTCTAGGGACATGGATATGTTGTTCATCCACACTTATTGGCAGACTCCTAGCAGTTCTCCGGGAGGAGGGAGGCAAAGCGCACACCCCCTACTTAGGGAATAAAGACTGGAGAACTGAGGCCCCAAAACCAGCATCCCGGCGTGACTCAAGGTCGATGTGGTAATGGGCAATAAAGGTGTGTGCTGACTTCCAGGTAGCAGCCCTGCAAATTTCCTGGATAGGGACGTCCCTGGAAGCAGCCACCAATGCAGCAGTATGACGGGTAGAATGAGCTCTTATGCCTCTGGGTGGCTCCATGCCCGCCAACTTATAGCAGAGATCTATGCAGGAGGTGACCCATCTGCCCATCGTCCGCTTGGCTGCAGGTCTGTCAGGTGCAGCTTCAGCGTAGGTGACAAACAGCTGGCGAACCTCTCCTCGAATTTCAGGCATGAGCTCCTTATAATAAGCGAGCGCCCTTCTAGGGTCCAAAGTATGGAGCCTATATTCAGCCTCCGAGGTGTGATTGGGGTAGAACACCGACAGAGTCAACACCTGATTAAGGTGAAACTCCGATACCACCTTCAGAAGGAATTTCGGGTGGGGGCGCAGGACAACCTTGTCCCTGTGGAGAGACCAGGTAAGGAGACTCAATGCAGGCGCCTGGGTTCTCCCATCCTTCTGGCTGACGTGATAGCCATCAAGAAGGCGGTCTTCCACGACAGGTGAGAGAGATCACACCTGTGCATTGGTTCGAATAGCTTGCCCATGAGCTTTGCCAGTACCAGCAGTAAATCCACACGGGGTGGGTTCTCGCACGGAGGAAATGTGATCAAGGCCTTTGAAGCGCCGACCACCTTTTCCTGCGCCACCGACTGCTCCCGGCCCGCCCGGTAAGCAGAGATGGCTGCCAGGTGACACCTTTAGGGTCTCGACCTAAGCCCTTGACTAGAAAGGACCATTAATAGTCAAAATGCTTGCCACGAAGAGGAGGAAGGGTCCAAGCCCTTGCTCTGACACCAAATGGAGAATCTCTTCCATTTGAAGGCGTAGCATTTTCTGGTCGACTCCTTACGGGACGCCTCAACGACATTGAGGACCTCGTCGGAAAGACCCAAGGCCTGGAACTCTAGCCGCTCAGAAACCAGGCCGTCAGGTGCAGGGATTGAAGGTCCGGATGGAACACCTTCCCCTGATTGACTGAAAGCAGGTCTGGGTGAGCTGGAATCTGCCTCGGGAGCCTGGAGCTGAGGCTGAGGAGATCTGGGTACCAGAACTGGCGGGGCCAGTCTGGGGCTATCAGAATCACCTGCACCTTGTCCCTCCTCGCCTTGAGAAGCACCTTGTGAATCAAGGGAAATGGGGGAAAGGCGTAAAAAAGCCCGGGGTCCACAGCCTCGAGAAGGCATCTCCCTGCAGCGAGCCCTGCTGAGGGGGGCGGGCATGAAACAGCCTCAGCTTTGTGTTCTCCCTGGAGGCAAACAGGTCCACTTGAGGTAAGCCCCAGTGGGAGAACAGATCCTGTACTACCTCCGGCAGGAGAGACCACTCGTGAGATGCAGCCCCTATCCGGCTCAGGGCATCGGCCAAGGCGTTGGAGGCTCCTGCCACATGAATGGCTAGGAGATCCGCCTCCAGGCTGCGCACGAGTGACAAAATGCGGACAGCTTCCTCGCATAGAAGCATGGAGCGTGTCCCGCCCTGGCGGTTCAGGTAGTACATGGTCATGGTATTGTCCGTCTGGACTCGGACCACTTGACCCCGGAAAAACGGAGCAAAGGCGGTGAGAGTTAGGTGGACCGCTCGGAGCTCCAGCAGGTTGATGTGGCATCGGGACTCCCGCGGGGACCAGAGGCCATGCACTCGGTGTTCCCCCAGATGGGCACCCCAACCCATCAGAGAGGCATCGGTCGATAGAGAGACCGTCGGCTCGGGGCGGACAAACGGGATGCCCTCCTGCAGATGGGATGGAACGGTCCACCACTGGAGAGCGTTCCACATCTCCTGGGTCACTATCATTAGCTGGTCCAATGGATCGTAGCGTTGTGACCACTGGCTGGCCAGTCCCCACTGAAGGGGGTGCATGTGCCAGCATGCCCAACGGACCACGCTGGTACAGGCCGCCATGAGACCCAGAAAGTCCCGGGCAGGGCGCGATTGCCCAACCAAAATGATTGGGCAAAGGAGGTAAGAACCTCGGCCCTGTCCGCCGGGAGCCGTGCTCTGGCTCGTAGAGAGTCGAGCTCTGCCCGATGAACAGGATCACCTGCTTGGCTCGGAGTTCCGGTTGGCCTCGTTGATGGAGAAGGCCGACTTGAGAACAAACCGGAGGCCAGATCTCTGGACGCTCCACCTCCAGTCTGGAGGGGGCTGCTATCAGCCAATCGTTCAGGTAAGGGTACACCCGGACCCCTCGGCGCCGCAGGAATGCTGTCACCACTGCCATGCATTTGGTGAAGACCCTGGGAGCTGGAGATAAGCCGAAGGGCATGGCTTGGAACTCGAATAGGGATCCCTCCGCTCGAAAGTGGAGGAATCTCCGATGTGACGGACAGATAGGGACGTGAAAGAACACGTCCTGTAGGTCCAGAGAGCAGAACCACACGCCGTGTTCCAGAGATGGTATAATCTGCGCCAGAGTGACCATCCTGAAGGTCCGAGACCTTAGGAACTTGTTCAGGTCGTGTAGGGCGAGAATGGGGCGCCAGCCCCCCGTCCGTTTCGGGACCAGGAAATACCTGGACATGAACCCCAGGTCTGAAGGGGGGTCCTCTACCTCCATGATCACCTCCTTTTGGAGGAGGACAGCGATGTCGGCCCGTCGAGCCGCCAGTGAGGCTGCGGACCCCGAGGCCCCCCGAAGTGCGACGGCTCTGAAGGGCGGGGCCTGCTTGAATTCTAGAGGTAGGCCTTTTCCCACCACCTCCAGTACCCACCTGTCCGTGGTAACAACGGACCAGGCAGAAAGGAAGTGTCTGAGCCGTCCCCCCACGGGGGGAACCAGGGGTGAGGTGACAGGGATGGGGGCGACACCCCTCAGCCCGTCACTGGGCAGGCTTGGAGGAAGGACCGGCCGAGGGACCACCTGGGCCTTTTCCTCCCTGCTTCCTGTTGGAGGAAGCCGACGGCTTGGGTTTGGGATGCCAAGCTCGAGCCTGCTGGTCCTGACGTTGCTGGGCCGGGCGCGCCGCGGGCACGGAAGGACGAAAGGGCTTAGGCTGTGGCTTGCGGCCTTTGTCCTTCTGAGCGGAAGAGACCGAGTCCAAGGTAGCATTGGACTTCTCGATCCTCTGCAGGTGACCTTCCACCCCAGGGCTGAAGAGGTCAGTTACCAAAAGGAACATCCGCCAACTTGTGCTGGGTATCCGAGGTAAAGGTGGATATCCTCAGCCAAGCCCGACGACGCATGGCCACTGCGGCCGCCACCGACCTGGCACATGTCCCCGATGTCTAAAGCAGTCTGGAGCTGCTGTTTGGCCACTGCCCTGCCCTGGTCCCGCACCTGCCTGACCGTAGTCTGCAGATCCGCGGGTAGATGAGGGACAACCTCATCCAGGGAGCCCAACAGGGCGTGGGAAAAATGTGCCATGAGGACAGCCGAACTGGCCTGACGAAGGCTGAGAGAGGACGCAGCATAGACTTTTTGCCCAGCATAATCCAATTTCTTGGATTCCTTGTCGGGAGGTTTGTCTACATCCCTGACGTTCCCGGCACGCCGGAAAACGCTGTCGGTAACCAACCCCTCGGCCGAGGGGTGTTCCAAAAAAACTGGACAGGGAACCGGTGGGGACCGCATACTTCCTGGCCATTCTGGCCAAAGGTGCAGGGCAGGAAGCAGGACGCTGCCAAAGTTCCAAGGCCGGACCCACTATGGCTTCGGCCACGGAAAGGCTTCCGTGGGAGAATCCCTCGGTCCAGAATCTCCGTGAGGGATACCTGGCCCATTCTGAAACGGGTTCGAGCTTCATCGGTGGACTCCGAGATGAGCAGGTAACCCTAAGAAGGGACGAAGGGCTATCGTCCACTGACTGTCCTCGAGGACTCCAAGTCCATGCGCTTGGAGAGAGGGAGACCATCCTCGGACTCAGAAGAGTCCTCAAAGAGCTGCCTCGGGCCTGAGCCACCCTCCACCTGCCGAGGTTTATCGGGAGTGAGGGTGACAGACAGCCTATGGGGCAAACCCAAAGCCGACCGAGAATTTTTGGTCGGAGCCCCAACTAACGGCTGTGGAGGCGGAGGTTCCACCAGAATCGGTGGGGCAGCTGGAATTTGCCGAACAACCAGCCTGGGAACAGGCTCCTCGGCTACAATGAGGGGCTGTTTCGGCCGCTCCGGTGACAGCCACTTAATGGCTGGGGAAGACGACTGGGTCGGCCTATTCCCGGTCAAAAGGAGCTGTTGCCACATGAGTTCCTCGTACTTCCGACGCAACTTGCGCCGAAGTCTCCCCTCGTCCAAGGAGGAGGAAGAGTGGCGGCGCCGCTTGCCGCGGTGCCGAGACCGCCTGTGTCGGCGGGATTGGTTGGACCGCGAGGATGTCTGAGACCGAGAGTCTCGACTAGGCCAAGGAAGGCAAGGGGAAGTGTCGGAAATCGGCACTCCCCTCGGCTCGGACGATCCCACCGAAGGCTCCGGAACTGGAGGCACAGACGAGCCGGCGGGATCCTCAACTCCCACTGGGGGAACCGGGGAGAGGGGATTCTCAGCTTCTCCAGCCAACAACCCGTCCAGCGGGTCGAGAAAAATCTCGACGGCGTCGATGGGAGTCTCGGTCAACAGCCTGATGAGGACACCGTGAAGCCAGTGGCGGAGCTGAGGGTCGACCAAGTCGACTGTCGACTAGAAGGGAGGGAGATCTTTCCCGCTCCCAAGAGCGTCGACGGAGAGACTTACTTTTGCTCTTTTTGGACCTGGAAAAAGGTCCCGGAGAAGTTGGACCCTCACCTTTCGTCGAGAGGGTCAGACAAAGCTCCTTAAAAGAAGCCGAGTACGAGGCACCGAGAGAGAGAGTGGGACAAATGCCGCAGCCGAGGTAGAAGCGGCCTGCGCCGCCTCCTCTTCGAGGGCGATCATCTGCTCAAGCTGATCTGCTGAGCCCGCTGCTGCGGACACCGCCAACCGGGCCTCACTGGATTTCACCGGTGGAATTCTTTTCTCGGGGCGCCCCAGTTGTAACCGGACAGTACGGTCTTCAAGGACGTAGGCCGAAAAGGAAGAGCACAAGTCGCAGGCCTGTGGGTCGTGCTCAAGGCCCAGGCAGTAGACGCACGTGGAGTGCGGATCAGTCCTAGACATCTTCTGCCCGCAAGGGCACCTCAAAACCAGGAGTCGATTTGTCCACCAGCGCAGCCGAGGGAGAAAGAAGACCAAGTCTTTTAGCAGAAAACTCTTGATTTTGAACTTCCAAGAATTAGGAACCAGTCTTAAACGCAGAGCGTTAAGGAGGGAACCTGAGCTTCCAAGCGGTAAGGAAGATCTGGCGTCATGGGGCGGAGCCGAGAATTTTACCACCCGGGTGGGTGGGAGGAGCCAGCTTGAAGACCTTCCGGCAAGATTTAAAGCGGCAAGGAACCTGCCAATAAGTGTGGATGAACAACATATCCATGTCCCTAGAACTGAACAGTAACATAACCCCTAGGAGTGCTTTATTGCTACTATAAAAAATGGATTTTAAAATAGAGTAGTACTTGCTGCCTGATGGCTCAGTGCATGGCACTACGCACTCCCATGCTGGTATCCAGGATTTGGGAGCAAACTCTGAAAGCCGGATGGGTGTCCCACAGGCTAGGGAGGCACAGCTGTGCTGTAGTGCCACAGCTGGGGCAAGATGGCATCAGGTTCTACTGTGCTACTGACCTCTTCAGTGAGCCAGAGAGCTTGGCTCTTCCACAGGGGTCCACAAGCTGTGTGCGAGGTCTGATGAGGCACGGCCAATGTAGGGCAGGGGTGGGGTTAAGGGAGAAAGCAGAATATAACCCTGCTGCAGAATGACACTCTCCAGTCACGCAGGCCCCCAAATCACTGACCAAGCTGGGGCGGACAATGGACCTCCCTTTCCTGCTTCCGCTGCAGAGGGGTGTCCATAGGTGGTTTTCAGGAGCCAAGGTAAGTCCTGGAGATTGTGGGTGATGGTGCTGAACTGGAAGGGGAGTCCAAAGGGGCTGGAGAAGAGAATTGGGCATGAAATGCTTACAGAGAAAACATTTTTTAATTGTACCCTTTTCAGGAGATGATTAGACCTTGACTACAGTATACATTTATCTATAATTACACAGAATGCTTACAGCCAATCAGGAGCTGTATTTCATCAACCCTTTTAATAATAAAGAGCATTGGGTGACAAGACATTCTTCCCCCTGAGCTCTAAGCTAGCAAGAGGAGGGAAGAACACGATGGACCACAGGTCTTCTTTTCCCCCAATGTATGTACATACGTGTCTGAGGACTACCAGGTTAATTGCAGAGTGAAATATCTGTCCTACTGTACCTGCAAAAGGGGGTTTAATAATCGTTGCGTGACCACTACATCTGGGTGTGGGGGGAGGAAAGACCTCGCTGTCTACAGCTGGGCCAGCAAGCATACCGCTCCATCCCTAGCCATCTGCCCAATTCAGAGCGCAGGGAAACAAGAAAAGGGAATACTCACAACTGGTACAGGATGGTAGTCTTCCCAGCGTTGTCCAGGCCCACAATAATAACTTTGTGCTCTGCAGAAGGAAAGACAAAAGCGAGATAGCAGGGTAAGGACTCCTGGCTGCATTACAATGGTCCTGACAGATAGCCAGTGGATAGCAGATGTTTGGAGGCGGGGTGTCAGAGCATCAGGTGTCTTCCATTCCTTGGCCTGCCTGCCATCTGTCACCCAGAGCCATCAGTCAAGTTACAACAGAGACTGCAGCACAGTGAAGGATTCACAGACAACAGCTATGGCTTTCAGCCAGGGGTGGAAGGGAGGGGGTACTCCATGATACAGCATACTGATACTTTTTTTTTTTTAAACTTACCGAGCCACAGTACTCCTGCTTGTTTTTTGTTTAAATGCAGCCTATGTTTAGTATTTACCCTCATGCTGATCTCATGCCCAGTACTCACTACTTTTTTGATCCACCCCTGCCTTTCAGCAAACGAATGGTTCCTCACAGAGGCATGGAAATCCCCCACACACTTGTGGTGGTGATAGGAAATTTGCAGTGTATGCATTTTTTTTTTTTTTTTGCAGTTAAACTTTAGTTATTTTTCTCAAAATAATACATACGCAACAAGCAGTTCAACATAAATCAATAAAATACACAAGACAAACAAAAAAACCACACACCCAAAGCAATGAAGTTGATCCAAAAAAGGAAAGAATAAAAGGGACACTGTCAACCCCCTTAGGTCTCAAAGTGTCCCTAGTTTAAAAAAACTATTTCATGATTGCCAAAATTCTGTAAAGATAGCTGATGTAGCTGGAAATGTGATTCTGACTCTTTTCTTTAAAAAAGTGAACAACAGACTACCCAACATACTGGTGTTATCACACCAAAACAGGTTTGTTTACATTCCTTGATCAACTCCAAATACATCTTTCCTGGACTTGGGAACACCCACAAAACAGTCTAGCCCCTCATGATGCATTGGGAGATTAGGATGCTACTGCCTTATGAGTGACTGCACTGTTTGGGTGTGTTTCTAATGCTCAGGAAGCATGCAGTAAGAACAGAACCTGGATTGTAAACAAAAACAAGATTGTTTATAAATATACATTACCATGCATTTCAGTTCTACTAAGCAAGGAGACAGACAAAACAAACAGCAACATTAGTGAATTTTAGAGAGGGTAAGCGATCATAAAATGAGCGGTTTCAACTAGAAATAATATCATGAAAAATAGGTTGACAATGTCCCTTTAAATGCATGCAATCCATACCACGTGCGTGTGTATAAGGAAAGGGCAAGGGAGGACAGCAAACTGGGTGTACAGTGAGTGAGTGAGTGTGTGTGTGTATACCTCTCAACCTCCTGCCTCATAAATCAGGGACAAACATAGGTGCCAGAACCCAGTGGGGGGGTTAGCCACTCCACTTTTTATTTCTGTATGGTAAAAACTAGTATAGAAAAAGTTCCCTTTGTACCCTCGTAAGTGTCCTTTTGATTCTCAGCCCCCTCAGCTTTTACCATCTTCCAGCACCCTTGGGGACAAGGCTTAATAAAAATCAGGGACAAAGGACCAAAATCAAGGACACATCTTCAAAACTGGTGCTATCCTCTCAGGAAGCTGGTAGAATAAGTGGCTTAGTGTAAAATGCATTTTCTAAGGAAAAACAATTCTGTACTTTGATGTTCGACATTATTTTGTGCTTATAACTCCCACTGTTTGGTCATGGAAACACAATTTTTAGGAGGGACAGAGTAACAGTTTGAGGAAAAATCAGGGACGAGAGGTAGGGGTGTGTGTGTGTATAGTGTTAGGGCCTGTATTGTGTTGGGGGGTGGTGGTGGTCAGTGAATACATCTGCAGTGTGTGGGGAGGGAAAGGACCTATACTGTATTGGGGGTGGGATGAGGTGATGGTCTTGAATAAACTTGCAGTGTGTGGGGGAAGGGCAAGGGAGATGTGCAAACAAGGGTGTTATGTGAATGGGGGAAGAGAAGGAAAGTCAGTATTTAGGCAGTAATGTGTGTGTAGTGTATTTGTTTAGACCTACTGTATGAGCAGAGTAAGAAAAAAATAGTCACCTTAGTAATTGTGTTTCTTCTAATGGAGTCTTGCTGTATTCTGACAATTTGCAGTTAGCTCCAGCGCTTGAACTGCCCTGGAGAGTGAAGGGTTAAAATTCTATGCCAGGCATAGAACATTGGGCTCGAGCTTGGTTGCAGACTCTGTCTGTAACACTTTGAAACCAAACCCTCAGATTCTTACGAGCTAAAACTCACTGACTATATAATGTGGAAATTGTAAAATTCCTACTAGCCAACTGGCAACAAAGACTTTAGATTCCCAAAAGACTCAAGTCAGGAAACCCAAAGACCCAAAACCAAGCAATAAGGAATAAAAAAAAAACTCTTAACTAATCAAACACAAAGCACCCAACACAACAGAAAGTGGTCTGAAGACACCCCTGGGGTGCAACACTGCACCTGCTCACCCACTTCCCAAAACAGGTTCTGAGAGGGGAGGCAGGGAGGGAGGTCAGAATACAGCAAGACTCCATTAGAAGAAACACAATTACTAAGTTGAGTAATTTTTTATTTTTTTTCAGACAACATGAAGTCTTGCTGTACTCTGACAACTGCAGACTACCAAGCAATACCTCCAAGGAGGAGGGACCAAACCTACTTTGGGAATAGGCTCTGAAGTACTGCTGTGACAAACCTAGCATCACTCCTAGCCTGGATATCCAGAAAGTAATGCTTGGGGAACGTATGAACTGTTTTCCAGGTGGCTGCTTGGCAAATTTCTAACAAAGGAATATCCTTGGCCGCAGCCAGAGATGCAGCTGTACCTCTAATGGAATGAGCCCTCAGGCCTGAGGGTGAAGTTTTTCCCAGTTTCTCATAGCAGAACTGGATACAGGACACAATCCACCTGGCAATGGTTCTCTTGGTGGCAGATTTGACCTTACCTACTTCCCCGTAAGTGAGGAACAACTGGAGGGAGTCAAACCTGTGACCCTTTGTACGTTCTATGTAGTAACTAAGGGCCCTTTTAACATCTAAACGGTGTAGCCTCCGCTCTCCTGAGGAGGTATGATCAGTGAAGAACACAGGAAGAGACGTAGATTGGTTTAAGTGGGAAATCAGAAACCACTTTGTGTAAGAACCTTCTGTTGGTTCTAAGGACCACCTTATCTCTATGGAATGAAATGAAGTCAGGCTCAACTGACAGGGCTTGCAATTCACTGATGTGTCTGGCAGAAGTAACAGCAACCAAAAACACAGTTTTCCAAGTCAAGTACTTGAGCTCTGCTGAGGACATAGGCTCAAAAGGGGGGTTGCATAAGCTGAGCAATGCAAATATTCAAATCCCAGGCAGCAGCAGGATCCTTAAAAGGGGAACTGGTATGAAGCAATACTTTGAAAAATTTACAGAATACAGGGTGAGATGACAGAGAGGAATACTTCCCCACTGACAGGAAAGCAAAAACAGCTGACAAATGAACTTTGAGAGTAGTTGGTATGAGGCCTAGGCCATTAAGGTGAACTATATAATCTAGAACTGTAGACAACTCAGCAGTGTCTGGGGATATATGCTTCTTGGAACACCAAATGCTGAACCTTTTCCATTTGGAGTTGTAAGTTTTTCTGGTGGCAGGCTTTTGAGAAGATTTGAGAATATCCAGAACCCCTTGGGACAGATGCAAGTCTGCATACGCTAACTCTTCAAGAGCCATGCCTTGAGATTGAGTGACCGGAGACTGGGGTACCAAATCCTCCCCCTGAGAGGAGTTTAACAGGTTGTGACTCCTGGGAAGATGGACTGCTAGGGACAGAAACAGGTGGTACCAAGGCTGCCTGGCCCAGTCTGGAGCAATCAGAATCACAACACTTTGCAAGGTTGTGACCTTACCTTGACTAGAACCTTGAACAGTAGAGGGAAGGCATAAATAAATGTCCCTTCCCAGTTCAAAATCAGAGTATCCAGAGTAACTGAGCCCAAGACTGGGGGTCTGCAATAAAACAGAGGAAGCTGGCGATTGTCTGGGGCTGCGAAGAGAGATCTATTTCTGGAGTGCCCCACCTTGAGAAAAATCACTTTCAACACCAAAGGATCCAGAGACCATTCGTGATGGCCCTGGGAAATCCTGCTCAATGCATCTATCATCACATTGTCCTTTCCTGGGAGGTGGAATGCTACCAGAGAGGTCTGTAGGGAATAAGCCAGGGACCACATTTTCATGGCCTCCATGCACAAGGCCGTGGACTGACTGCCTCCCTGCTTGTTGATGTACCACATGGTGGTAGTGTTGTCTGTCCTGACCTGAACCACCTTGTTCTGTATTGACTGAGAGCAAGCTTGTAGAGCAAGAAGTACTGCCCTGAGCTCCATGAGGTTGATATGAAGAAGGGATTCCTGAGGGGACCACAGTCCCTGGGCCGTGAGAGCCCCCAGATGGGCTCCCCACCCCAAAAGGGAAGCATCTGTGGTAAGAACCACAGAGTGAATCTGAGTGACAAATTGAACACCTTGCCTCAGATTGTCCAGGTCCTGCCACCATTGAAGGGCCTGAATTAAGGTCTGAGTAACAGGAACTAGCTTGGTAACAGGATCTTTCCTTTGGGACCAAAACGTCCTCAGATGGAACTGGATGTGCCTCATCTGAAACCTGGCCCCTTGGACCACTGCTGTGGAAGCTGCCATGTGGCCCAAAAGCTGAAGAAAATGCCTTGCTGGTCGAGAACCCAGAGGGAGGAGGGAGGAGGAGGAAGAAGGAGGAGGCCAGCTGAGAGATGGCTGTTGCCCTTTCCAGAGGAAGGAAAGCTCTTGCCTTGAGCGTGTCCAGCTCTGCTCCTATAAAACTGAGGAGTGGTACTGGCTAAAGAACTGACTTGGGAAGATTGAGAAGGAACCCCAGGGAAGTGAGAACTTGCTGGGTAACCTGCAGATCTGACTTGACTTAGTCTGGGGACTGGCCCACGAGGAGCCAATTGTCCAGGTATGGAAAGATAGAAATCCTTTTCCTTCTTAAAAAGGCCCCCACTACTGCTAGGCACTTTGTGAACACCCTTGGAGCTGAAGTCAGGCAAAAGGGCACTGCTGTGAACTGGTAATGGCCTGAGGGCAATCCGAACCTGAGGTACTTTCTGTGGGAGCACCTGATGGGAATGTGAAAATAGGCATCCTTGAGGTCCAGGGAGCCTAGCCAGTCTCCTAGCCTCAGAGAGGGAAGAATTTGTTCCCAGAGTCACCATTTTGAATTTTGGCTTTAGTAGGTGCTTGTTTAGGTATCTTAGATCTAGGATGGGTCGCCACTCCCCTGTCTTTTTTGGGGTAAGAAAGTACCTGGAGTACAGACCTTTGGCCCTCTATGGGGTAGGAACTCTCTCTATGGCTCTTAAGGCCAGTAGAGAGAGAGAGGCAATCTCTGCCTCTAGATGAAGGGTTTCTGATGTATTTGCAGGTGTAAAGGATCTGGGTCTCAAGTTTCGGAAAATTTTTGAAACTGAGAACCGGCCCCGGCTTACAACCTCCAGGACCCACTTATCCGAGGTAACAGACATCCAGTCCGGGACAAAGTAAGACAGCCTGCCTCCTACCGGAATGGGGGAGTCGACCCGGGCTAACAAATAAGGGTGTCTGCTTGGCAGGAGCCTTAGGCTGAGGGGTGGATGCAGCCCTGCTCATCCCCCTTCTGCGAGAAGGAAGAAGAGGCCTGTGCTTGGTAGAAAGGCCTATGAAAAGGTCTGTCCCTAGCTTGCTGCCTTTGAGGAGTTGCTTGCCTCTCCTTGGCCTGGGCACTCCTGTAAGTGGTCCTATACTCATCCATTTTCTTCATGTAATTCTGTCTGCTCCCCAAACAGAGAATTACCCACCACAGGGGAAATCCATGGCCTTAGCCTGGGTATCCTGTGAAAGGCTAGTACATCTGAGCCAAGCCATTTCTCCGAAGAGCCACAGATGTAGCCATGACTCTTGATGACATCACTGGAGACCACAGCAGCATGACATTGTACCTTTGATGCCTCGATCCCATCAGCAGCCACCCCCTCCAGCTCCTTGGCTAGCTGGGGAGGAAGCCTGTTTAGCCAGTGCCAGTACAGTGTCCCACCTGGACTTCTGGTACCTTGTTGTATAGGCCATATAGTTAGCCTGCCTGAATCCCAAAGATGATGCCATGTACTGCTTCTTTGCCATGGCATCTATCTTCCTGGAGTCTTTGGGGGGGGGGGGTGAAGCCAAGGGAATGTTTGCCTTGTCACAGGCTGCAGCCTGCACTACCCCAACATGGTTTCATTGCTGATAAAGAAACTATGTATCTGAGCCCGACAAGGTGTACCTCTTGTCCATTCTCTTGTCAACCGGAGGTACACAGTTAGGAGGAGACCTTAGAATTTTTTGTGTCCGTTTCCCAAAGAACTTATGGAGGGGAACAGACAGTCTCTTAGACTCTGGGATGTACATTATCTCAACAAAATCAGGCTCCTCCTACTCCTCCACAGCCTCCTCAATAGGAAGCTGGAGGGTTTGAGCCACTTTTCTGTAAAACAGAAAGTGGGGAAGGGACTCAGAAAGCCTAGTAGGGGAAACACCAGGAGGTCCATCTGGGGAGATGTCTGGTTCCACAGGCACATCCAGACTTTCACCGTCATAATCATCCTCTTCAAAATCCCCCTCCTCATCAAACTCCGGTTTGTAAAAATCTTCAGGGGAATAATCCTGAACCGGGGGAACTGACCGAACTGAACCACTGCCAGAAGGCGCTGGATCAGTCGGAACCAGACAAAGTGATTCAACAATCTGAATCGCTCTGGCTATCTCTTCGGCGGTCGGAACATGAAGTTCTGGATCCGAACCGGACGATTTATCCTTGTGCTTTCTCTTTGTAGGAACCAATCCCTCAGGATCGGCTCTCCTTTTGCTTGAAGAAGTATCGCCCTGGTCAGAGGGCACTCCTTCTGGTTCAGTAGGGACCGAACCGGGCTGGCCTTCTGGGTCAGCGGATTTCTCGGCCTCCTTATCCCTAAGCCTACCTAACCTTTTATCTAACGTAGACTTAGGGAAATTCTTGCAAATTTGGCAGTCTGAATCGAGGTGATCAAACCCCAGACAGTAAACACAAGTGGCATGAGAATCGGCCTTAGCAAAGACCTCCCCACACACACTGCAGTGCTGAAACCCAGTGGGCCTGTTTTTTTCCTTGGGTTTTTCAGACATGGCCAACCTAACAAAACTTACCCTTTATAAGGCAACTGCCAGGCAAGACTCCTCTAGCAGTTTCTCACCGCGTTACGGGTGTTGGAAAAATAAAAAAAAAAAAACATTCAATTCACATTTTTTTTTTTTTAAACGATAAGGACCGGTAACCACACACTAAACTTTTTCACAAAGATTTTTGTCTAACGGATCAGTTCAGAAGAACCGATTGAAAAAGCTTTACAATTTCCAAACAATAACTATCCTACGTACTTACAGAACCACAGACAGAGTATCCGATAAACGGAACTTATTGCGGACTAAAACCAACAACTTTAACCGACTTTGAACCGAGCAGAAGGAGAAAATCTCCAGAGCGACTGTTCAGTGAGGAGGAGTAAAGAATCTGACGGTTTGGTTTCAATGTGTCACAGACAGAGTTTTCAACCGAGCTCGAGCCCAACGTTCTATGCCTGGCATAGAATTTTAACCCTTCACTCTCTGGGGCAGTTCAAGTGCTGGAGCTAACTGCAATTGCCAGAATACAGCAAGACTTCATGTTGTTTGAACTTGCCCCCGGCCCCTAATTGAGTTTCTCACGAAAGTCCACCTGGACTGCAGCATCTAATTCTCCCAGGGGTCCAGCTGCTACCCAGTTGAACAGTAGAGAGAACTGAACCTCGAGGCCACCCAGTGAGTCTGTGCACGTGGTGGGATTTGAACCAGAGACCTTACATTTCACAGATCAGCACTCTAAACTCCAGATCCTACTGCCTTCCATAAACCCCTATTTGGCGACCTCAATTAACAAGCATGTCAATGTCTGAGAAAGTCTGTAACAGCATTCATTTAGTTGTGAAAAGATGGCTCTTCCTTTTGCTGTTATGGCAGGTGGGGGCTGACAAACAGAAACACGTGCACAAAACAACAACTAGGCCCTGTTCTGTATACTATTTCTAGCCTGGTATGGCTTGTTGGCATGTCAAATCAAATGTATAGAAAGAGAGTTAGACTTGGGACACACACACACACACACACACACACACACACACACACACTAGATAAAGACCAATAGCCATCCAGCCTGCCCATACAGTTTCTGATCTCTCTCCCTAACCTAATTTCTCAATGGGGAATTTAGCTGTGATGCCTACCTCAAACCCTTCCCTGCTCCCCCAATCCCCCACCTCCCTAGCTTCTCCTTTTGGAATTTTTAACCTTCTATATCTGTCCCAACCATTTTTTTTTTTTTTTAACATTTATAGTCCCTGTACCAACCACTTCCATAGGTGAGCTCTTACACAGCTCCACCACCCTCACAGAGAAGCAGAACTTTCTTACGTCCCTCCTGAATCCCCTCCCCCAACTAGCCTCCATTCATCTCACCTCATTCCTGCAGTAAACAGGTCTTCACTGTTCACTCGATAATGTCCCCTAAGGAACCGGTAAGTCTCCATCTGATCTTCCCAAAATATTAAGCAGGTAAGGGGACTCTCTAGGCTCCGGATAATGAGAAGGGACAGGTGGGTAGCTGGGGGCCATGGCTGGGCAAGTTGGGGGATAAATAACAAAATAAAAAATAAACTTGAGGGACTGCTCTGGGACACTGGGGATCCAGGCTCATGCCCAGAAACCAGGATGTCAGGAGTAGAGGCCAGCAGGGAGGAGGAAAGAGCGCCTCTGGAGAAGCTCTCCCCCCACGGGGGAAGGGTGAACCACTCACTGCTAGTGTCGGTGACCAGGTGCCGGAGAGTCCCAGATGTATGCTCCAGACAGAGAGGTGGGGAGGAATGGGGGAGAAGTGAAAATGCCGGCCCAAGAATCCTTAGCTGATGGCCTCCCTTTGTGCAACTCCATGACACCCGACCCTCTTCGGCAGTCCGTCTGTTTCCCAGCCACTGGTGCCCAGCAATGGCTTTGGCAGTGCACTTCTTCCTCTTCTGTTTCACACTGCAGGAAAAGGGGCCCTTGAGGAGGGAGAGAACCAGCCCACTGGGCACCACAGGGGATAAACTGGGATTGGACGGTGCTGGTGAGAGCCAGTCTGGCGGGCACAGGAGTGGCACAATGCGGGGCCTGAAAAAGTGAGGCTCCTTGGGGTATGGAGTGGGGCCATAAAACAAACAAAAAAAACAAACAGAGACCAAGCCCCCCAGTGCTGCATCATACACTATGGCTTTCTCAGGCTTCTTTTTCAGTGCCCACCAAACCATAATCACAGCTTTTGCAGAGCTTGTTTTTGCACAGAATACCTTAATGACTGCATCTGGTTATATAATCACCTATGGAACTAATTTCTGTACAATGTTCCTTAATGTTTGAATTCAATATACAGTACACGGTTATCTATAATCCCAGTTTGCCCCTGAAACACTGGACTTTTTTTGAAGTGGGCCTACCCGGTCACCAAAAACCAATAAATAAATAAAATAACCACAACTCCCACAAACAAGCGAGAAGTCCTTAAGCTGCCCAGCAGTACCAGCTGCAAGCTAACTCAAATGCCTGGTATAACCGGGCGGTGTGGCGCGCGCGAGCACACACACACACACACACACACACACACACACACACACCCCCCTTCAAAAGCAGAAATGGGAGGATAGCACAAGTAATAGGAAAGACAGTGGAAAGGAGGTTACACAAAGTCTAGTGAGAAGATAGCTGAGCCACAGCCCCCTCCCCCCCAGCACAATAAAGACTACAAAAGCAGAAATGGGACGACAGAAAGGGGACAGGAGAGAACAGTAAGTCTGGTGGTGGGGATTATTCAGGCTACCAGTTTAGGCAAGGAAAGTGCACAGTAACAGTTTTGGAGATCTGCTGACACAGGCTTTCTGGCACCTGCAGGTATTGCTTCAAAACTCTTGTGCAAACAAGCCTCAGGACTCTACTGAAAAACACAGAACTGCTACTGCTGCTGCTGGGAAAATAGAGCCCTTCCGAGCCCTGGGGAAGAGACATTATCTCAGCTTGGCAATACTTTTCCAATACTTAAAGCAGCACTGCACCTACAAAGGAGGAAAAAACGTCCCCAATATTTAAAGCAGCACTGCATGTATAAAGGAGGAAAAAATGTTCCGAATATTTAAAGCAGCACTGCATGTATAAAGGAGGAAAAAATGTTCCCAATACTTAAAGCAGCACTGCCTGTACAAAGGAGGAAAGAAATGCCTGCCCATTGGCGCAGCGGTAGTGCTACTGCCTGCGGTGCTGACAACCCATGTTCGGGAGCAAGCGCAGTGCGTCAGACAGTCAAGCTGGGGGGAGGCAGGATGAGCATACCATGGACAGCTCTCCTCCTCGGGGGCGGGGGAGGTGTGGCTTCCCAGCATGCCAGCGATGCCCTGTGAAGACTGGGTGTACAACAGTCGGAACCACTCTTCAATGGGCAGAGGCAACAGCGGACATCTGTAGGTCGGGTGAGGAAGGCACCCGACACATGCTGACATCACTGTACATATGCACCGAGGGGGGAGAAGAACTCATGCAAAAAACCCTTGGGCTGGCTGCTCTGTGAAACCCCTGGACCTCCACCTGAATGACGCCCCAGGCATAAGCCTTGGTTGGGGCCTCTGGTGAATCTTGGTCTCTCCCTTTGGGGAGCCCCGCCACAGGGGGCAAGCTGTAGGCCTCCCAGTCGGGGCAGCCTGGGGGATGGCAGGTGCAAGGTCCAGGCGCTGAAAAGGGAGTGCACACCCTACCCAGAACCCAGGAGATATTTAAAAAAAAAAAAAGGCGAAAAACACCTTTCCCAATACTTCAAGCAGCACAGCATGTACAAAGGAGAAAAAAACGACACAAAACTGGCCTCTAGTTTGGTTTCTCAGGTCAGGTGCTCCCTTCCTCAAATCTCTGGCCCCATTTTGTTTTCCATTTTATTAAACTAATAGAGGGAACTGCTGCAAAGTTAGAGGCAGAATGGATTAGTGGCTACAGCATAAGCCTGGGGAAAATGAAGACCGGGTTCAAATCCCACCAGAGACACTTACTCAGCAAGTCAATTAACCTTCCTGGTGCTCCAGTCCACTGAGCTGTAAAAAAGTGAATAGCAACAGGACCCCCCCCCCAATGAAAAGGAGGTTCTGTTTGCTGACTAGTGGTTTTTCATTTTGAGGCAGAAGATAACATTAATGTTAAACTGACATACATAAAGCATCAATGTGTATAAATCATCTGTAATTATTAACAACTGGTTTGTGTTTTTAGATTGTAAAAGATGCTTCCTAGTTTGTATGAAATTTTGCACTTTGTTTTACCAAAAAACAAAATGAAATAAAACGTAAGTTAAAAAAAAAAAAAAAATTGTATGACAATGTTAACATCAACAGTGGGTAAAGACCGAGGGGGGTGGAGTCCAAAATGTTAAAAATTGCATGTGTGGGGAGTTCTGACTCATCTTATTGAGCTTCTAGGTTTTTGTTTTCGTTTTCCACGTGTATTAAAGAAAACAAACAACAGGCAAAAGCATGTTCATGCTGTTCCATGTGTCCCAAACAAAGAAAACAAAGCTATATATGTGCACATACACACACACACACACACACACACACACACACACACACACTGCAGTGAACTTACAGTAAACAGGATCACAGGAAGTAGCGAAGAACTTCCAAACTACAGCTAAGTGACGCATCAAGAGGTACTGGACTAACTACACGTCAGGCGTCAAGCAGGTTGTTCCATCAGCTGGCTCTCTGCCATAAAGCCTGCCGATGTGGAGAGAATGGCTTTTGGTTTTCAAACCCCCCCCCCCCCCGGCCTCTTACAGTAAAGCAATAAGCCAGCTTTATTTTTCATTTTTCAAGTCAAGAACAGTGTAGCAGGCTTATAAGGCAATTTATGAAATGGATAGGAATTTTCAAAGTACCTGACTGGCTATTAGGTATGTGTTAATACGTCTAATGTACACAAAGAAGTCTGGTAATGCCAAGCTGGGCACTGATACCAGTAAAGATGCCCATTGAGAATGTTAACAAAACAAAAGTCAGCCATCTTATTTGCCACACAACTGCCATCAGATTGACAAATGCCATGTCTGCCTGAAGTTAGCTTTAACCTTTCGGTGTCAGAGGAGCAGCTAGATGTTTTTTTGTACAGCCTTACAATGAGCCTGCCTACAAAGAAAGAAGTGCCAGCCAACCTTCAAGGGAAACTGAGTTATTGGCAACGGCGGCAAGCAGCGAGACTGTCCGTGAAACCGTGGAAGGGAGCAAACCAGCCACCAGAGAACCTGTAGTAGAATCAGGCAAAAAAAACACTGGTAGCTAACACCATAAAATCTACCATGGGATCAGGTGTAACAGAGATTACACTAACCTCATTTAGTTCCCAATTCCCACAGACAAAATCCATCATCAAAGCCGTACTCTTACGGCTGACTCCAGAAGCACTGAAACTGCAAATGAAGCGGTTTCTGTCTTAAGTGTCATGACAGCTCCCGAAACCACATCTGAGGCAAGCAGCAGTGCTAATGTGATTCAAATGAATTAAATGGCAACGGAAACCAGAAGCCAACCTGTGACTGAAGTGCAGTTACCAGCAACGGCGGCAAGCAGCAGTGAGCCTGTCAGTGAATTTTGCTGCCCCAAAAAAAATAGGGAACTACTTTCTGTGGCATAATGATATTTGACTTAATAAATTCATATTTATCAAAATCTAAAACTGGTAGTCACAATTTTTTTTTTATGCTTACGCCATTTCATAAGCGCAATAAGCCACTCCAGGGTGTGTGTTAGACACTAACAGACAGCTAGGAGGATGGACACACTTGGCCTGCGGCCTCGTGCCTCACTACGCCTTCTAGCTGTGTGTTAAAGTGTCTAACACACACCCTGTTGTGGCTTATTGCTTACACGACCTGTGGAACGGTGCAGCAGGTTTATAAAGCAATGCGACCTGTAGAACAGTGCAGCAGGTTTATAAAGCAATGCAACCTGTGGAACAGTGCAGCAAGCTTATAAAGCAATACGACCGGTGGAACAGTGCAGCAGGTTTATAAAGCAATGCGACCTGTGGAACAGTGCAGCAGGTTTATAAAGCAATGCAACCTGTGGAACAGTGCACAAGCTTATAAAGCAATGCGACCGGTGGAACAGTGCACAAGCTTATAAAGCAATGCGACCGGTGGAACAGTGCAGCAAGTTTATAAAGCAATGCGACCTGTGGAACAGTGCAGCAAGCTTATAAAGCAATGCGACCGGTGGAACAGTGCAGCAGGTTTATAAAGCAATGCAACCTGTGGAACAGTGCATCAAGCTTATAAAGCAATATGACCGGTGGAACAGTGCAGCATGTTTATAAAGCAATGCGACCTGTGGAACAGTGCAGCAGGTTTATAAAGCAATGCGACCTGTGGAACAGTGCAGCAAGCTTATAAAGCAATGCGACCGGTGGAACAGTGCAGGTTTATAAAACAATGCAACCTGTGGAACAGTGCAGCAGGTTTATAAAGCAATGCGACCTGTGGAACAGTGCAGCAGGTTTATAAAGCAATGCGACCTGTGGAACAGTGCAGCAGGTTTATAAAGCAATATGACCTGTGGAACAGTGCAGCAAGCTTATAAAGCAATATGACCTATGGAACAGTACAGCAAGCTTATAAAGCAATATGACCTGTGGAACAGTGCAGCAAGCTTATAAAGCAATATGACCTGTGGAACTGTGAAAGTTTATAAAAGCAAGAGGCCGAGAGACACTCTACCTCCACCACAGGGATGCTGAGGAAGCATGGGCATGTCGCCACATCAGTGGATGGTGCGAGAGGTGAAAATGGGGTTAACACACTGATGGCTTCGTAGATGATGGCCTTGGTTATTCTTAGGCCCTGCACCAACCTAGCTGCAGCAGATCTGGCCGGTGTTAGGAGTGGGAAATTGCCAAGGGTACAGATGAACAATAGCCATCAGAAACGGAAAAGAAGAAAAAAAGGTATTTCTATTTAAAGTGCTGCTCGACTCTAGCCTTGTGTACGAGGACTCTGCATGACTTCCCTGATTTTTCAGTTTAGTAAGTTCCACAATATACCCCCCTTCACCCAGATCATCGATAACTAAGCCCCAGGCTGGTCAGATCTAAAGTCCATCAGGGGTCCCACTATGCTTGGAATGGCAGGGTTCCACACTGCCGAGGAAAACAGTGGTGGTAACTTGAGGGAGGTTCTGTGAATGTGCACTTGGGGGGGGGGGGGCTCTATTCAGGCTGCAATGACCCTCAGCCTGATTGTAGTCATTAGTTAAATCAGAACACATTATCGTTTTGTCTCTTATTCCCCTTCCCCTGTCAATCAGGTCCCACAATGCCCCTCAATGTGTCAATCAGGTCATACAACAGCGGTGGTCTTGCAATACTGAGTGACAGACCGCCACTCCTATTAAATGAGGTTAGCATGAAATCTGTAATCCATTTTCCGCTGGGACTTATTCCACCCCACCAGGCTGCATCCTTCTCCCCCCCTCCCCCAAACATGCCAAGAGCTGCTTAGGAGTTCATAGGCTGTGTGAGGCCACATCTAGTCAGTGCGTGACGCATGTCATTGGTGCAGTTTACCCCAAAGTGCACCCATTTCCTAAACTGCTATCTCAGTGAACAAATGGCACCCTTATGAAAATTAGGCATTTCATACCCTGAGGTTCTTCAACTAAGCCAAGGTTTAAGATGCAGCAGATCTCTGCACTGCACATACTGGCTGGAGAGGTTTGCTCTCCCTCCACTGTTTTTAACGACAGCTGCCTCATACCTCCCCACCCTAGCTACACCAACATGTTGACAGGATTCTGGACAGGAGAGTATCCGGAGTATACTTTCTGGTAGTTGACCAGGTCAAAGTATAACATCCTATATTGCTTTTGTGATCCCCCAAAACCGCCTTTTCTTCTCCCCGGCCACCTGCGTCTTCCAGGGATATACCCTGATCACAAGAATATACTCCATCAGGTCCACGCCCTGGCTCCCCTGACCCTGGCAAACCAGCAGCCACTCCTAACGGCCACCTCTATGGCAGGAGCCCAGAGAGGGCTGTCCCCCCGCAGCGCTCCACTATGCAGACTAGGACCCAGGGGAGTCGCCCGAGGCCCATACCATCACAGAACCAGAGGTGGGGTTTTCTTTCTTTGTTGGTCTCCTCCCTAATGTCGGCACAGCTTGTGGCCTTGGACCCTCACAGCAGACCCTTGTGGTGGCAGCAAGCTTCCTGGCTCTTCCACAGGTGTCCCTGTGGTGCTGGAGCTAGCCACTAACCCTCCCTAGCCAAGGTATGGCAGTTGTCTCGGCCTGGCCTACCTGCTGGCCATGAGTCTTCTACCTAACAGCGCAATGCATTGCTGCTAGACCACTGGGGTGGCCCGCGCTTTTGCAACTTAAAGAGGGCTTCTGAGTAACCCTTACGCTGAGCACAGATAAATGTTTTACTTATTTTTTTATGCATTTAGTGACGAGGGAATCAGGGAAATGCAGAGTAATGTACAAAAGCCAGAAGGGTGGTCTAAGGTTTGGCAGCTGAAATTCAATGCCAAAAAGTGCAATGTATGCACCTAGCGAACAAGAATCCCAGGACAGAGTACTGGATTATTGGGGGGGGGGGGGGACTTAGCACTACAGCGGAGGAATGGGACCTTGGAGTTATCATCAGTGATTCCTCCAAACAATCGAGTCCCTGCAATAAGGAATATAGCAAAGCATTTAGGATGCTGGGATGTGTCGGGAGGGGTACTCATAACAGAAGGGAAGAAGTAATACTTTCCTTAGACAGGCCACACCTGCCCAGTTCAGGAGTCCTCACCTCAGAAAGGATACAGACTGGCTGGAGACAGTGCAGGGTAACAAAAATGATTCAGGGCTAACAGGGCCGGTCCTATGAGGAGCACCTCAAGACACTGAACATGCATTTGCTGGAGACCAGAAGGGAGAGGGGGGTGATATGATAACAGACCTTCAAGTTCCTAAAATGAATTAATAAGGTGAGCTGCTAGGAAATGTTTAACTTGAATACTAGTCACGTGGATGTGAGTGGAAACTGACAGGTGGGAGGCTCAGAAGGGACATGAGGAAGTATTATTTTACAGAAAGGGTAGTGGAGCTGTGGAACAGTCTGCCTGCCAAAGTAGTGGTTGCTAAAACTGCTGGTAATTTCAAGCACGGCTGGGATAGCATGAAGGCTACAGTGGCTGCTTGAGCAGGCAGAAGCTAGGAGGGGAACGGTGAGGAGGCCAGGGAGGACCAAGACCCTGAAGGGACAGAAAGACCCAGGGCTAAACAGGAAACTCAGACAGACAGGATGGACCACTGGTGTTTTTGTGCTGTTATTGTCAATGTTTTTATGTACAGCAGGTCCCCCCCGCTTGGAAGAGTTGCCAGAGAAAGGCACGTGATCATCATGTGAGTATATACAGTGCCTTCAGAAAGTATTCACCCCTCCCTTGGATTTTGTCACATTTTGTTGTGTTACTACCAGAATTTTAATGCATTGAAATGATTTTTCCCCCCCTTGATTCACACAGCATACTCAACAATTTAAAGGGGCAAAAATATTTGTATTGTGTAACAAAAATTTATGAAACATTAAAAACTGATATCTTGTTTACTTAAGTATTCACCCCCGAGTCAATACTTTGTAGAAGCGTCTTTGGCAGCAATTACAGCTTTGAGTCTTCTTGGGTATGTCTGTATCAGCTTTGCACATCTGGATTTGGGGGATTTTCGGCCATTCTTCCTTGCAGATTTGCTCAAGCTCTGTCAAGTTGGATGGGGAGCATCGGTGAACCGCAATCTTTAAGTCTTTCCACAGATTCTCAATGGGATTCAAGTCTGGGCTTTGGCTGGGCCACTCAAGGACATTCACCTTCTTATTCTGAAGCCACTCCAGTGTTGCTTTGGCTGTATGCTTGGGGTTATTGACCTGTTGGAATATAAATCTTCACCCCAGTCCAAGGTCTATTGCAGATTGATGCAGGTTCTCCTCAAGGATGTGCCTGTATTTGGCTCCATTCATTGTTCCCTCTATCCCGACAAGTGCCCCAGTCCCTGCCGCTGAAAAGCATCCCCATAACATGATGCTGCCACCACCATACTTCATGGTAGGGATGGTGTTACACAGGTGATGAGCTGTGTTCGGTTTGCGCCAGGCATAGCGCTTTGCATTCAGGCCAAAGAGAGTTCAATTTTTGTTTCATCAGACCAGACAATCTTTTGCCACATGGTCTCAGAGTCTGCCACGTGCCTTCTTGCAAACTCCAGGCATGCTATTATGTGGTCTTTTTTCAGGAGTGGCTTCCGTCTAGCCACTCTCCCATAGAGGCTACATCTGTAAAGTGCTGCAGAGACTGTTGTCCTCTGGACAGGTTCTCCCATCTCAGCCATGGAACTCTGTAGTTCTGTCAGGGTGGTCATTGGGTTCTTGGTCACTTCCCTGACCAAGGTCCTTCTTCTTCGGTTGCTCAGTTTGGGAGGACGGCCTGCTCTAGGAAGAGTCTGGGTGGTTCAGTAATCTTTCCATTTCCTAATGATGGACTTGACTGTGCTCCTGGGAACTTTCAACACCCTAGAAATGTTTTATACCCCTCCCAGATCTATGCCTCCTCACAATTCTATCACGGAGTTCTCGGATAGCTCCTTGGTCTTCATGGTAGAGTTTCTGCTCTGACATGCACTGTCAACAGTGGGACCTTATATAGACAGGTGCATTTCCTCTGAAATCATGTCAACCATTTGAACTGACCACAGGTGGACTCCATTCAAGTTTTAGAGTGATCTCACAAGGAAATTGGATGCACCTGAGCTCAATTTGGAGTGTCATAGCAAAGGGGGTGAATATTTATCAACTCAAGACATTTCAGGCTTTTATTTTAAATTACATGTACAAAAAATTCCAGAAGTTTCATTCCACTTTGACATTAGAGAGTAATTTGTGTAGATACATGACAAAAAAAATCCCATATAAATGTATTTTAATTTGAGTTTGCAACATCATAAAATGTGACAAAATCCAAGGGAGGGGTGAATACTTTCTGAAGGCACTGTATCATGGGGGGGGGATATCATTATATAAAAATGTTCATGGCATGATAACCATGGGAAAAAAACAATTATCAGTTTATCGTATTATCACAATATTATGGGCGGCGATGGATTTGGGTTTAGTGTGAGGGATCCTCCAAACCCTAAACTGTGTGGTTTGTAAGGAGGAGGCAGGGGCCGGGTTTAGTAGACTGAGGAACTGAATTTTTCATACTTTATCCAGATATATCATGATATACGGTGGATAATGGCCAGGGTATCAGTATCATCATTGAAAATTACCGGGGTTAACATGACATCCCTAGTACTGTGGCATGCAGCCATACAAAATCAATACAGTATACACTATCCAGATGCTTTAAAAGCAGTTCTCTACCAAAATAAAAAGCATTAAACTATTACATTTATAATAATTACGCTCAAATTTAGTGTTTCTAGTCATTTTAAATTTCTCCACTTATTGATGTACTAAATAATGCCGATACTGCAGCACATAATACACCAAGTCATTGAAAAAAAGCATCAGGTTACAATATCCCCAACCAGAGTTCACAACTGCTGTCTGTGACATTAGTCTGCTGTCATGCTGAGTACTAAGTCATAAACAAAGGCACTATGAGGTCAGTGGAGCACAGGCGAATGCCTTTTTTTCCTCTGCCACCTCCTGCTCTTTGCTTCAGGCTCAGACCCGGCAACCTCCCAGCGCCACATTTGCATTTCCCCCATACCATCGAGCTCACGGTGGGGAGAGAGGACAAGGTGTGCCCCCCCTTGAGAGTAATGTCAGTCATCTTTAATGGCAGCAGGGAGACACAGGGAAATCCCGCTTCTCCCTCCTCTCCTGACACTGGGCATAGCTCTCTGGTGAGCCTACGCATGCAGCAACTCCCTGCAGAAGAGACAAGCTCCCTCAGCCCACCTCAGGGGTCACTGCGGAGGCAGAACTCACAACACTGCCCTCCTCAGCTGGAAGCACTGCCACGCTATAGCACCACCCAGCCCCCTACCACCTGACCAGACACCCCAAGTTCATTCCCAAACCTGGGCTGTAGCACTCCTGCTGGGCCACTGGGTGTCCCCCAGGCAAATGCATTCTGTACGGGCATTTTGGATTGGTTTATTTATGTATTTATAGTATTAGTTTTAAATTAGAAAGGTACATTAAGCTGTAACAGCTCACTTCCAGCTGCGTCTTCGGGTTGGGTTACAAGGACCTGTTTTATTAACAGAGGAATGCTGGCTGGGACACAGGGCAAACTCCCTTACTCTTCATCGATAAGTGCCACGAGATCTTCTACTTCCACCCGGACAGTGTCCAGAGATGGGCAAAATGGATCTCAGCTTACCGTGTCATCTGAAGGACAGCACCTCAACAGTGTAGTAACCCCCCGTCACACCGCAGTGTCCAGTTATGGCGTTACCCAAGTACCTGGTGGAGGCTAGAACCCAGAACCTTCTGTTCTTCCAGCCCCAAAGGCGAGGGTGCTACCTACTGAACTCTTGAAAGGAAAACTGAAAATTAAAAAGCATTCTCTAGCAAACTGTGTAACAGGTAAAAATCACTTATGAAAGTACATGCCGCAGAACAGGGCTGAATGCAGGACACTCACACTGCACGTACAATGCCAAATAGTCTTCTGTAATTCTTGGGGATGGGGAAGTTGCATCTTTCAGTGCACTTATTATACTAGATGGGACAGACATTACTCTGGACACGCACTGAATTCTAATCTAACTCCTTAGCTACAGAGTGGAGGGACACTTAGCCTTAAAGATCCAACCTCTGTCAATGCTGTTCCTGTCATACTGAAGACAGGTAAGCACGTCATTAATTTCCTGTAAAAAGTGTGCTACCAAAACGGCACCATTTTTTTAATGTTCTGTATAACTTGAATAACATTTAAGTTTAAAATAAGCTATTGAGAAGGGATTGCATGTAGTAGTGTGAGGTGTCAAGCATTAATAACAGAGTACAGGCCGAAGCAAAGCACACTGGATTTGAAAAAAAGGTTTTTTCAGAGTGTTTATTCCAAGGACAGTATGCACACATAAGGAAACACGGAATTATATACTGTTCCATACTAACATACTAAAATGCCAGCAGAATAGGCCTAACGGTCTTTCGTGTCTGCTCGTTTGGTCAGCCCCCACCCTGGGTGCTGACCTTGCTGTCCCCCTCGCCTTCTCTGGCTTCTCCCTTCCCAGTTCCGGATATTCTTGCTGCATTGGATTTTGCATTCCAGAACCCTTCCCTGTACCTGTCCCACCCCTCTTGAACCCTCCACTGTCTCTGCCTCCACCAGC
Source organism: Neoceratodus forsteri (assembly GCA_016271365.2). Lineage (NCBI taxonomy): Eukaryota > Metazoa > Chordata > Ceratodontiformes > Ceratodontidae > Neoceratodus > Neoceratodus forsteri. The sequence goes on along the minus strand of JADMNL010000032.1, from coordinate 121,377,983 downwards.
CCCTAGGTAGTGCATTCCATGGCTCCACCACCCTCTCAGTGATAGCACCTCCTCCTTTCTCCCTGAATCTTCCCCCTCCAGCTTCCACCCATGCCCTCTAGTGGCCCTTCCTCCTTCCTTGAAGCACCCTGACTGTTCCTCCCCATTTACCCTCTTCATGTACCTGAAGACCTCTATCATGTCCCCCGTCCCTTCTCTCTTCCAATGTGTACATATTTAGCTCTTGAGCCTCTCCTCATAGGTCCTGTCCCCAAGCCCCAAATCATTTTGGTTGCCCTCCTCTGGATCCTCTCCAGGAGGTTAATGTCCCTCTTTAAGTGTGGCCTCCAAAACTGCACACAGTACTCCAGGTGCGGCCTCACCAAGCAGTTATATAGAGGGAGTATCACTTCCCTCCTTCTGGAGGTGATCCCCCTAGCGATGCATCCCAGCATCCTGTTGGCCTTGGCTGCTGCCCTCCTACAAGTCTCAGAGTTGTTCATCTTGACATATACCACCACCCCCAGGTCCCTCTCAGCCATTGAGACTTGTAGTATTTCCTCCCCCAGGGTGTACACTTGGCCTGGGTTTCTGGCCCCCAGGTGAAGTACCTTGCATTTCCCTGCATTGAACCTCAGCTTCCACTTTCTGGACATCTTTCCAGGCCTCAGGTCCCCTGCAGGCGCCCTCCCCTCTCCCCATCGACCACGCCCCCCAGTTTGAGTCATCTGCAAGAGACTCATCTCACTCCTGATTCCTGTCCTTATGTCAGATAGGTAGGCGTTGAACAGAAGGGGCCAGGACTGATCCTGTGGGACCCACTAATGACCCTCCTTGGGGATGAGACTATCCCACCAACTCACGACCCTCTGGGTCGGTCCTGGAGCCAATTGCCTATCCATCTGATCATCTGGTTTCCCACCCCATTTCTTCTAGCTTATCCAACAGGCCCACGTGAGGAACAGGTCAAATGCCTTGCTGAAGTCTAGAAAGAGGACATCCACTGGTCTGCCCAGGTCCAAGGCACTTGTTACCCAGTCATAGAACTCCACCAGGTTTGTCTGACCACGATTTCCTGGGATGAATCCATGCTGTCCATCGTCCAGGCACCCTGACTTATCCAGGTCCCCCCTAGCCTCTCCTTGACAATGCCTCCATCACCTTGCCCACCACCGATGTCAGGCTGACAGGCCTGTAGTTCCCTGCCACCTCCCTTGATCCCCTTGTGGATAGGCACTACACACCACCTTCCAGTCTTGGGGCACCACCCTGTCCTCAGAGATGGTGAAAGCTCTGCCAGGGTTTCCCAGGACATCTGCAAGTTCCTTCAGCACTCTAGGATGTAATTTATCCGGCCCCAGTGCTTTCTCCGTCTTAAGGGAGCTGAGGGCTTCCCTCACTCTCTCTGCTGTGATTTCCACTTCTGGTACCTCTTCTCCCTGCTTAGCCCTTCTCCCACCTGCCAGTGATGCCTCCCCCTCTCCCCAGACCTGCCGATCGGTAAGGGTCCCCCCCTCCTCATTATCTCTGTCTCCTCCCATGTATGATGCAGCATCCCCATTTTCCCTGGTGAAAACTGAGGTGAAGTACTCATTTAGTACCTCAGCCTGCTCCCCCGGGTCTTGTGCCCATCTCTCCCCTGGTTTAATCCTGCTAATCTGCCCCTTCACCCTTCGTCTTTCCCCAATGTATCAAAGAACCCCTTTTCCCTCTCCTAATTTCCCTGGCCAGGTTCTGCTCCTTTCTTGCCTTAGCCGCCTCACCACTCTAGTGGCCCTTCAGCCATCAGCTCGTACTCCTCGATCCCTTTCACTCCTTGAGCACTTGAATTTCTCATAAGGCTGCCTTCTTTCCCGCACCACCTCCTGGACCTCCTGGTCCACCAACAGGATTTTGGGCCCTACCGCATTTAGTCTTACTCTTGCACAGGTGCTGGTAGCATCCTGCACCCCTCTCTGATGATTTCCACCTACTATCAGTGTCCATGTCTGACCCAATCCCATCCAAATGCTCCTTAGGATCCTTCCCATTTCCTTAAAATCCGCCCCCTGAAGTCAGTTACTTCGTCTTTGTGCAGCCTTCCCCCTCCTAGGTCCAGGCAGAACCAGACTGTGGCATGGTCACTCCCGCCAATGGGTCCCTTACCTCTAGGCCCCAATCTGGTCACTGTCTGCCAGGACCACATCCAGTACCCGTGCCTCCCTGGTCGGTTCCCTCACCTGCTGAGTTAGGGAACGTCTTGAAAGACATCCAACAACCTCTGTTCCCTGGTCACAGAGGATGTCATAGTCTCCCAGTCTGTTCTAGCATGTTCAAGTCCCCTAACACCACCACGTTCCTCTGCCCAGTCTGCAGTGTCTCCTAACATCTGCCACCAGACTGTCCTCCAGCTCCTCCGCCAGGGCAGGGGGTCTATACACCACTCCTATTTTTACTCTCTTGCCCCCCCTTGTTATCAAGGTGACCCAAATTGCCTCCACGGTTCCCTCCGCCTCCTCTACTCCCCCTATGCCAATGCAGTTTTTGACTATCATTGCTACCCCTCCTCCCCTTCCCTCCCCCCTGTCCTTCCTGAACATAGTGTATCCCTCCACGTTCAGGTCCCAGTCATGTCTTGCAGTGGCCCAAGTCTCAGTGACTGCTGCCACATCCACTGCTCCCTCAGGTAACATCGCCTAGAGCTCAGGCATTTTATTGCCCAAGCTCCTGGCATTTAGCAGGACTACCTTCCACCCTTTCCCTATAGTTCCATTTCCCCTGCTCGTGTTCCCATGGGGATTCTGTTTTCTCCTGGTCTGCACTTTGCCAGTTGGCCTTTTCCTGCAATCCTCCTGGTCCCCAGGGGGTGGAGACAGAGTCCCTCCTTTATCGGCACCCCCTTGACAGCCTTTTCTCCCATCCCACCCCCTTTACAAGTTTAAACCCCACTTTTCACCAATGAACTCCTCTATTTTCAACTTAAGGATTCCCCTTCCCTCCAAATTGAGATGTAGTCTATCTCTAGCATACAGCTCCTTATCCTCCCAGGTGTCCCCCCAATCCCCCATCAACCCATACCCTCTGGCCTCACACCACTCCCTGAGCCACTGGTTTATCTCCCTAATTTTCCTTTTGTGTTCCCCTCTAGCCCTTGGCACTGGCAGGATTTCTGAGAAGGAAACTGTGCATCCTATGTCATGACAGACCCTAGCGAGCTCCCTGAATCTTGCCTGTATCTCTAGCTCGCTATTTCCCTCAATGTCATTTGTACCCAGGTGGACAGTATGTCTGGGAACCCCACAGTCCTTTGCCAGCTGATATACCTCGTGCTTAGCCCTGTGCACCGTTAGTCCAGGGAAGCATCTTGTTCTAACTGGGCAGGCTTCTCCTCCCTATCCCATTTGATACCCCTGATCGTAGAATCCCCAGCAGGAGCACTCTGACCACTCCTTTTCCTCCATTCCCCCTTCCATGTCCCTCATCCTTTCTCGGCCCCTCCACCCTGCTGGCCTCTTGTTCCTCCCCTATCTGGGTGCCACATGCCACCCCCTCCTTATTTACCATGGCCACCCCCTTCCCTCCAATCCTATGCCTCTTCTCCTCCTGAGTATCCTTCTGTACCTTGCTAATTCCCCCCTCACTGCTTGCAACTGGTCCATCTCCCCCATCTGCTAAACTAGCCTGGCTCATCCTCCCTTCCTTCCTGTCTCCATTTAGTTCCTCCTTGCTCGTCGTGCTCCCCTGGCCTAAACCCTCAGCTCCCTTTACTGAATCCTCCTTGTACTTCTGGTCCTTCTCCTTTACCTTTCCTCCCAACTGGTCCTTCTCCTTGCACTTTCCTCCCTCTTCCCCCTGCCCATCCTGCTCTGATTCACTGCTCCCCCCATTCTCCTGCATTCCAGGTCCCCCCCTGTTCTTCCTGCTATCTGGCCCCTGCCTCCTGCCTCCCACTCCCACTCCCTTTCCGTCTCTAACCACCTCTGTCGTGGCTACATCACCCCCCGCATCCTTGAGCAGAAGAAGAGAATTGAAGCGGTTACTGAGTGTAAGGTCTGATCCACCTCCCCGCCTTGCTTCCTTCTGTCCAGCACTGGCCATCTGCCTACTTCCCTGAGAATGTTGTCCCTCTGTCCCCCCTTTGTGAAGGTCCCCAGTTACCTGCCTGCTTCCTTGGTAGTGTCCTTTTGGACCCCCTCTGCCAGGGTCCCTATGTGACCCTGAGTATTCTCTGCACTCCTTTCCTACCCTCACCCCCAGTGCTTGGTGCAACCCTGTGGAGATTTCCAGCCCCTTCCCCAACCATACCACCCCTTCCCAGCTTTCTCCTCATCCCGCAACCTCCTCCCTAAGCTGTGCTGCTGGTAGCACACTGGGCAACCACCAAACTCCAAGCCCAGTCCAGTATCATGGCTGCTCCACACCCTGTGCACCCCACCACCCTCCCAAAGATGCCGGCCCTAATGATGTGTGGTTCCATCCCCTTCAAATAGGTTTCCTTGGGTGAGCCACCAGGTTCCCCTAGTCCAAGATACCCTACTGCCTAATCAGGTCACCCACTAATCTTAGAGACAGTCCCACTGTACACCAGTAACTCTGTTACTAGGTGCAGTACAACATATTAAACTTATAAGGAAATGAACTCCCTAAGCTCCTCTCTCCCAGCCTTAATCCAACCCCCAGTGGCTAGAACATACATGAGCTGCACCAGCAGCCTTTTCCTCCAATTGCAGGGCAGGTGTTCCCCTATAAATTTGCAGACTTCTGGGGAAGGCGGGTCTTGGGCAGACACCTGACAAGAGAGTGTGTATCAGCCCTGTGTCTCCCTCCAAGCCCTGCAGCTAAAGAACCAGGCCCAAGCAAATCCCACCAAATAGGTTTTAAATCAGCAGAAATAGGCCTCTACCAGCGCAGCCTGTTACACAGTGAAACATCCACAAAAAGAGCCCCACTTACAGCCACCAAATCAGTTTACAAACATCCAGCATCCCCCAAAACAATACCCTGCTAGCCCCTTAGAAGTAAGAAAGAAAAGAACTAACCTACCAAGTAAAATCCACAAGAACCCTGTGAAAACAACAGCAGCAGCTACTGTCCTGGAACACAACTGATCCTGTCCCCTTCCAGTTCTTTCCATCTCAAATAGACAATGAAATTTATGTTCCAAATAGCAGGTTCACATGAAATTCGTATTTAGGCTACTTATTCTAAAAAGTGTTCATTTTGGGCTGTGGGAATAATGGAACCTGGCTGTGGCAGATACTGGAATAGAAAAATGTAGTATGGATGGTCTCTCTAAGGAAACAAAAATGCTAGCTGCCTTTTGCCAACTGCTGTTCCAGTATATGTTTCATTGGCATTTGTACTGCACAGTTTTCTTTGAATGTTCATGCTGTTCTGATCCCCCCACACACAATAAAATGAAAGAAACAAAAGCTCCTCAGACAGACTATGTGGACAGAGAGGTACGTAGGCACTCCTCTTCCTGATTAAATGGTGAATGAATGAATGTCTGCATTTTGAACAGGAATTCCGATAAGGTCAACTGTACCCTGTGCCTTTCAAGTGGGACCCTGTGAAGCAACGCCAAACTTGCAAAGAATGTTTACAAAAAGAAACGTTTAAGGTTTGCTCAGCTGGGACTTATCAACTAGCCACTGTTTACTCTGGGCCTAACATTAATATAGGTAGGGCTTTGAAATGCAGATCTTTCAAAGCAGTAGTATTTGTCACCACATATTTTTTTTAGGCAAGAATGCGTTTTTTTTTGTGAAAAAAAAAAAAAATACAAATACATCCATTTTTGTTTTCCTTTTCTTTCATTCCCGAACTGAATTCTTGCTTAATAACAAAAACTGCTGTTTTAAACTCACAACATGTGGAAGAGGCATGCTGCCCATATGATTAGAGCGCGCAGACCTCTAAACCCGAAGGTTTAAAGGGGAACAGTCAGCAGTGACAGCCACACACCCAAGTATGGAGTTGATGCAGCATAGTAGATGGTAGCAGGCAGGTTTTTACTGACTTGTAAGCTGACATTTCTGTAACTACAAATCCTAATATCCCATGCAGCTGGCATCAGTGCAGGGCTGCAGCAGTGGGAGATTCAATACCCTGCAGTGCATGTTAAGAGTATTTCTAGATACATAGACAGTGTCGGCAGGTAAGGGCCTACCGCCCACCCAGTCTGCCCATTTGAGCTTGTAAGTTCACTTTATGTTTTCCTAGAAGTCTGTTGCCCCTTAACCCAGACCTCCAGAATTCCTTTATGTCTATCCCATGCATTCTTAAATCCCCACGATTGTTTCAGCCCCCACCACTTCCTCTGGCAGGGTGTTCCACTTGTCCACGACCTGTTCTGTGAAGAAATTCTTCCTCACGTTTCCTCTGAATCGTCCTCCCTCCAACTTCATCCGATGCCCTCTAGTCCTGGAAGATCTTTTTCGCTTACAAATAGTGTATTCCTGCACCCTGTTTCTCCCTGTAAGATACTTGTATATCTCTATCATATCCCCTCTCTCTCCCTTCTCTCCTCCAGGAAGTACATATTCAATTCCTTCAACCTGTCCTCATAGGACTTGTGATGCAATCCATGTACCATCTTTGTTGCCCTCCACTGAACCTTCTCTACTCTATGTCCTTACGCAAGTAAGGTCTCCAGAACTGTACACTGTACTCCAGGTGGGGCCTCACTAGTGTCTTGTATAGTGGAATTATGACCTTCCTTTTCCTGCTGGTGATGCCCCTGCCTATGCATCCCAGCATCCTATTTGCTTTACCTGCTGCCTTGTCACACTGTTTCCCTACCTTGAGGTCATCAGAGATGATAACCCCCAAGATCCCTTTCCTGCTTGGTGCATGCTATATCCTCACCCCCAACTGATATACTGTGCCAGGGTTTTTGTGCCCCATATGCATTATCTTGCACTTCTTTGCATTGAATGTCAACTGCCAAACCCCTGACCATTCTTCAAGTTTCAGCAGGTCCTTCTCATTCTGTCTACACCTCTGGTGTCTCTACTCTGTTACAGAGCTTTGTGTCATCAGCGAACAGGAAATTCTGCCTTCTAGGTCCTGCGCAATGTCACTGATGAAGATGTTGAATGGGACTGGTCCCAGCACTGATCCCTATGGTACCCCACTGGTCACTCTTCCCTTGTGGAGTGACAGCCATTTACCACCACTCTCTGTGTCCTGCCACCCAGCCAGTTACCTACCCACCACACTACTGTCCTGTCCACACCCATATTCCCCAATTTGTGTAATAGTCTTCTATGTGGCACAGTGTTAAAGGCGTTGCTGAAGTCCAGTTAGGCCATGTCCAATACCCTCCCCTGATCCACCTCCCTAGTCACCCAGTCGAAAAATTCAATGACGCTGGTCTGACATGACCTCCCCCTGGTGAAACCATGCTACCTTGGGTCCTGTAGTCCACTGACAACCAGATGTTCCACCAATCTCTCCTTCAGTAGTGCTTCCATGATCTTCCCCACTACCGAGGTGAGGCTGACTGGTCTGTAGTTCCCCACTTCCTCTTTGTTCCCACTTTTGTAAAAGGGGACTACATCTACTGTCCTCCAGTCTTTAGGTACCTCCCCTGTTTCCAGTGATTGGCTAAACAGGACTGCCAGAGGTTCAGCCACCACCTCTTAGTTCTTTAAGGACCCTGGGGTGCACCCCATCTGGCCCCACTGCTTTATCAACTCTTATTACTTCCAGTTCCTTCAGGACACTTTCTTGTGTAAAGGGACTTGTGTCCATTTCTGCACCATTCTCACCCTTGTACTCCCTTCAGACCCATTACCTCCTCTTCCTCAGTAAAGACTGAGCAGAAATACCTGTTCAATATGTCAGCTTTACTGTCGTCATCCTCCACGCGGCCCCCATCCTCCCCCTTCAGTCTCACTATCCTTCCCTTTGCCTTTCTTTTTTCACTTATGTACCTGTGAAAGGTTTTGTCCCCTCTACCCACTGATTTTGCAATGTGCTCTTCTGTCTGAGCTTTGGCTTCCCTTTCTGACCTCCCTGCCTCCCTTTACTTCTCCTGGTACTTCTCCCTATCCCCGTCTGCCTGTGTCTTTTTGTATTGCCTGAATGCAATCTTTTTGGCTTTCACTTTCTCCACTACCTCCTTGGAAAACCATAATGGCCTCCTCTTCCCTTTCCCCTTGCTAACCTGCTTAATGCATAATTCTGTTGCTTTTGTAATCCCCGTTTTAAATACTGCTCACTGTTCCTCAACCCTCAATTCCTGCCCCATTCCCCTTAATGCCTCTTTCAAGCATCTCTCCATTTTCCCCCAAAGTCTGCCCCCCTAAAATCCAGGATACATGTTTTTGTGTGGTTTGGTTCTGCTCCTTCTGTGATTTCAAACCACAATAACTGGTGGTCACTGTTCCCCAAGTGCTCCTCCACTGTTACCCCCATCACAGTGTCCCTGTTTGTGAGCTCAAGGTCCAGTACTGCCTTCTGCCGAGTTGGTTCCATGACCAGTTGCTTGAGGAAGGCACCCTGAAGGGAGTCCAGGATAAATCTGCTCCTAGTTGATGCTGCTGCTGCTGGGATGCTCCAGTCTACGTCTGGAATATCGAGGTTTCCAACCAGCACTACCTCACCCTTGTCTGCCATCTTTTGGATGGCTAGCATCAGCTCCCTATCCGTTTCTTCCTCCTGGGCTGGTGGTCTATAGACCACACCTGTAATGATGGCTGGCCCAATTTTCCTTTCCAGCTTAACCCACAGTATCTCTTCCCCCATTTTGTTCCTCCTGATCTCTGTGGCCCGTATGTCATTTTTCACATACAGTGCTACTGCTCCTCCCTTCCTATCTGCCCTGTCTCTTCTGAATATGTTGTAGCCAGGTATGGTCATCTCCCAGTCGTGGTTATCATTATACCAGGTCTCTGTGATGGCCACAATGTCCAGGTCTGACTGCACCATGACTGCCTCCAGATCCCCCATCTTGTTGCCAAGGCTCCTGGCATTGGCACACATGGCTTTCCATGATTTGGCCTCCCTAGACTGTTTAGCTGTTCTCCAACCCCTTCCCTGGTTGACCTTATCCCTGTTCTCCTTGCTGTCTGCCCTTCTGTTGAATTTTGCCCCTTTTCTGCCCATCCACCTCTTGGGCACTTATCTCCATCTTTTGCACACTGCTTTGTCGAGATATCCACTCCTACGATTCACTGGTTCCACTGCTAGCTGTGGGGGGGTGGGCAATTAGGTACCCTCCTTGCTGGCCTGCCACCCCCTTGGCTAGTTTAAATGCTTGCCAATGTAGCATTTAATCTTATCATTGAGTGCTTGGATTCCCCTCCAGGGTGGATGCAGGCCGTCAGGCTAGAACAAGCCTCCATCCCTCAGGTGGGTCCCCAGTCACCAATGAATCAAACCCTTCCTCACAGCACCAGTTCTTCAACCATGAGTTAAAGTTCCTGGTGCATGCACATATGCTCTCCCATGCCTATCAGGTAGTACTTCGAGAAGGTGACAGAAGTAGCTACTTGCTTGAGACCCCTTCCCAGTTTCCTAAACTCTTCCTGAACTTCCTTTGGCTCCCCATTTGCCAGGTCATTAGTACCTAGGATAATGACATCCAGCTCACCCTCCTGTCTTGCCTTCCCAGCGATCCCCAGGGTCTTCCTTCCATCCCTCCATGCTGTGACACCTCATAGGCACCTCACCGCTCTGTCCTCCCCCTCCTGTGTCCCTAGCTGGATCCCTCTTATGATGGAGTCCCCCACCAGCATTTGTTTCTTCCTCCTCTGGGGTCCACTGCTCTCCCCACTGAGATCGCCTCCTTGGCTAACCTCCACATTCTTTCCTTCCACTTCTCTGGGTACCTCTATTTGGTTGTCCCAGTTTGCCAGTGTGGCATGAGTTCTTGAGTGGAATAGGATCTGGAATGTGCCTCTGCCTGACTGCCCTAACCCCCCCTGAGCCCACTGTCATCCAAGTGCTCCTCGTTCTTGGCATCCTTTGAGGCAGCGGCATTGGACTAGGTGGTCTCTGGATGGGGGTGATGGTACTCCTGACCCAGTTTACTTCCGTTCTGAGTCTGGCTACCTCATCTTGCAGTCCAGAGAGATGCTTGCAGATAGGGCAGCACCTCAGTGTCCAGAAGGTCTGCCTGAATATGGCTTCCCCACAGCCACTGCATTGCACCACTCCCCACATTATACTGCTATTCCAATACTTGTCTGTTACTGAAGCTCTCTTAGTTCCCTTTTTATTAATTTACTGTCCTAAAAATCCTGCCACTGATCCTCAGATACTTTTCTTAAAAAAAAAGGAAAAAATAAGTAAAAAATGAGTCAAAACACTTGTGCAGAGGGCAGGCTTCCTCACCTTTATGCCCCTCCTACTCCACAGCCCCTACTATCCCTGTGCTTAGCTCCTGTCAATCAGATTTAAAGGGCATATAATTAAGAGTTGGGGTCAGGGAGGGAGGAGGGAGCGAAAATTTGCAGCAATTAAAGACAGCTAAGGAATACACCACCACTACAAGCACACCAAACTAGGTTTTGAATTTTCAACAGCCCAAAAACAATTCTAAGTAAAGAGAGCAAACAAATTACAGTGTCACTAAAAAACCACAATCTAAGTTTAAAACAAAAATAGCAATGAACAGCCACTGTAAAGCACTGACATGAATCTGTTTCCTTCCTCTTCTGGCTTCTTCTGAGAAAACAAAAATCACTCGCTACCTCAACTCTGACTAAGCCCCACCTCCAGTTATCACGTAGCTGAGCTCAGAGGCCAGACAATTAGCACCCCTCACCCGTCCCAAACTACAGGGCAAGTCAGACAAGCCAAGACTAAATCTGCAGCAATTAAAGACAGCAAAGGAATACACCACCACTACAAGCACACCAAACTAGGTTTTACATTTTCGACAGCCCAAAAACAATTCTAAGTAAAGACAGCAAAAAAATTACAGCCCACAATCTAAGTTAAAAACAAAAATAGCAATGAACAGTTACTGAAGCACTGAAATGAATGTTTCCTTCCCCTTCTGACTTCTTCTAAGCTCTGATCTTTGGTTACCTGGTCCCACTGTCCTGTGCTAAGTACAGTCAACTAAGGACTGTACTTAGACCCAGCAGAACAGTGAGACTAGCAAACATCTGATAAGCCGTTTGTTCCCCCCTTTAACTTCCACTAAAGCCACTGATTCATTGTGACCATGGGTAAGCAGGACCCCAAGGAAAACCGAGAGGCCTAATCTCATTTGAGGCTGTCCTGTAAGATGGTCTTTTTGATACTTTTACCCGCAAGTGAGGGAGACTCGGGGACAAATTACATCTGTGGCAGAAGTGGAATCGGGGATGTTGTGCTGGCCACCAAGGGTGCTCCCATTACTGCTTTCTAATCCGATGGATTTTTCGACAGGGTCTCAATCACAGATCTGAACAGCAGGACAAGAATAGCTTGACTGCATTTCTCACTGGCCAGGTCCCTGGGGCCACTGCTTATAAAAGAGCACTTATTTCCCAACTGTCTTGTAAAATGACATGCGGTCGAAAGGCAGCACATCATTCAGGAGTCCGGCCTTGCCTCCCCCCCCCCAACAAAGTGAGAGGGGGCGGAAGTGAATCACAATAGAGGATAGGCCAGTCACAGGCACAGAATATGCACTGTAGTCTCTCTGCACCAGTCACCAGTTCATTCTCAGTTTCATCACAGTCTTGGAAGACGACGCAGAACACGGAGCGAGGCAGAGCTGCACTAACTACAGGAGGAAAAGTGTGCAACTAGGGTCACCACCTGTCCTGATCGCAGCCAGACTGTCCTGCTTTGGACAACTGTATCCTGACCAAAAACACGACAAATGGAAGATGTCCTGGTGAGATACCACAAAAACGCAATGATACTTCTCCTACCCCTGGAGTGATACAGCAAAGACTGGACTGAGGTAATGCAATGCTGTATTCCAAATGTTGGCGTCCCTAGGGTTCTATGATAATGTGACAGCTTTGGGCTGTACCACTTCCCCAGAAGGGGAGCACATTATTAAGTACCTTCCCCACTGACAACGTGGAGAAGCCCAATGTCTTACTTCCATTAAGACGAGCAAAGGTTGCTTAAATTAAATGAAAAAGATAAAATTGGAAAAAAAAATCATCATTAGCAAACAGCACCAGACATAAAATGACTAAATCCCTGTAACACTGGATAGAGATCTTATTTAAGTCTAGATTAAGTCTTACCAGTAGCCTCTCTAATGACGAGTAATAATTAATCCATTTAAATTTCATGTTAAAAACACAAGGAAGAATAATGTTAAATAGTAAAAATGGAATGAGACTGAACACAGAATGCTAACATTTTCTCTTTTTTATTCATTAGAACAGTCTTCCAGCCGAGGTGGTGGGGTTCAAGAATGCATGGGATAGGAACAAGGGAATCGCAGTGGAAAGGGAAGGGAAGAAGAGCTTTAGATAAAGTAGAGTCTGTAGTGAGACTGTAGGTATGGAAAAAAGGGCAGACTAGGTGGGCCAAGGGGCCCTGACCTGCCATCAGATTTTATGTTTCTACGCAGATAGTGTTATCAGCATTTATTTATAAATGCCGTTTTACCAGGCAAGCATACACAGACCCACAAACTCTTGTTTACAGATACGACCTGGGGAGGGAGAAAACAAGGGGACAAGTGAGTAACAATATACATGACAGTTCTGCCGGCAGACAATAAACAGTATTACACTTTATCAAAATAGCAGCATGTTGTACAGGTTTAGCGATGGCGACAAACATTATGTTAGAAACATAGACTTTGACGGCAGAAAAGGACCACTTGGCCCACCCAGTCTGCCCATTTCCCTACCTACTGGATAAGCTGCAGATTCTAGTTAACCAACAGCCTGCTTCCTGCAACCCCGCACTATAATTGCTTTGTGTCTGTCCCAAGCATGTTTGAATTCCCCCACTGTTTTAGACCCAACGACCTCCTCAGGAAGGCTGTTCCATGTATCCACCACTCTCTCCGTGAAAAAGAATTTCCTCACATTACCCTGAGCCATCCCCTCTATCTTTAAACTGTGCCCTTGTTCTTACATCTCTTTCTGAAAGATGCTACCCTCCTGGACTTTGTTGATTCCCTTGAGGTACTTGAACGTTTCTATCATGTCCCCCTGTCCCTCCTTTCATCAAGGGTATACATATTAAGCTCTCTCAGTCTCTCTTCATATGGTTTCTGATGTAGACCCTGCACCATTTAGTTGCCCTCCTCTGGACTGCTTCCATCCTGTCTATGTCCTTGCGAGATGAGGTCTCCAAAACTGCACACAGTACTCCAGATGGGGTATCACCAACTGTCTGTATAGAGGGATAATCACTCTTTTTCTACTTGTGATGCCCTTCCTATGCATCCCAGTATCCCCCTGGCTCTCCTTACTGACTTCTCACATTGCTTACCACCTTTAGGTCATCTGATATGACTACTCCCAGGTCCCTTTCCATTTTGTTGTTGTTAGTACCTCCTGCTATTGTGTACTCTTCTCCTGGGTTTTGTTTCCAGGTGCATTACTTGCACTTCTTTGCATTGAATCTAAGTTGCCATATGTCTGACCATTCCTCCAACCTTGCCAAGTCCTTCTCATCTTTTCTACCCCTCTTGTGTATCAACTCTGTTACAGATCTTTGTGTCATCTGCAAAGAGGCATACTTCCCTCCAGACCCTCTGCAATGTCACTTATAAAGATGTTAAGAGGATTGGACCCAGTACTGAGCCCTGAGGTACTCCACTAGTAACCCCCTTTCTTGAATGTGTTCCATTCACTATTACCTTCTGTGTCCTGTTGTGCAGCCAGTTCGCTACCCAGGCTACCACCCTGGGACCCACTCCCAGGCTGGCTAACTGATTATTAATCTTTATGTGGGACTGTGTCAAATGCCTTGCTAAAAGTCTAGGTAGGCCATATCCACAGCCCCTCCCTGGTCTATTACTTTGGTCACCCAGTCAAAGAAATCAATTAGATTAGTCTGACATGACCTTCCTGCTGTAAATCCATGTTGCTTTGGGTCCTGTGCCCTTTGGCCTCTAGGTGCTCAACAATTCTTTCTTTCAAGTGATTCCATCATTTCCCTACCACTGAGGTCAAACTTACAGGTCTGTAGTTCCTGCTTCTGCCTTGCTCCACTTTTGTAAGGGAATCACATCTGCCCTCCTCCAGTCCTCAGGTACCACCCCATCCTGCCATGATTTGTTAAAAAGTGTGGTCAGTGGTGTCACTAGGTCCCCCCTTAGTTCTTTTAGGATTCTGGGGTGAATCCCATCAGGCCCCATTGCTTTGTCCACCTTGAGTTTTAGGAGTTCTTTCAGGACTCTTTCTTCTGTGAATGGACTGGTATCAACCCCCTACCCAGAGTGCTTCTATTGTCTGGTTTAGGTAACTGCTCCTCATCTTCTTTTGTGAATACTGAGCAAAAGTATTCATTCAGTATCTCTGCCTTTTCACTGTCTCCCTCCGCCCACCTCCCCTCTCCTTTATTAATCTTCACTATCCCTCCCTTAACCTTTCTATGCTCCCTAATGTACCTATAAAAGGTTTTATCCCCCTTTTTGACCAAGTTGGCTATTTTTTCCTCAGTTTGTGCCTTTGCCATTCTGACTGCCTTTCCTATTTCTTTCTGCTTTAATTGATACAGTTCCCTGTCGTGCTCCCTCATACTTTTTGAATGCAGCCTTTTTTTCCTTAACCTTCCCTGCCACCTCTGTTGAGAACCATAGTGGTTTTTTACTCCGCTTTGTTTTCTTTATTTGTTTTACACAAAGACTTGTTGCCTCTATGATGGCAGTTTTGATTTTTCTCCATTGTTCTTCAATCCCTCCTATTTGGCCATTTGCTAGTGCATTCTTCAGGTGTTCACCCATTTTGCCAAAGTCAGCCCTTCTAAAGTCCAGTATCCTTGTTTTTGTTTGGCTTATCTCCATGGTTGTGCTCATTGTGAAGCACACTGTGCAGTGGTCGCTTGTTCCCAGACGTCTACCGACTTCTAAATTTGTGATCCTCTCTCCATTTGAGAGTACCAGGTCTAGTATTGCTCCCTCCCGAGTGGGTTCCAGCACTAGCTGTCTAAGGTCTGCCCCCTGCAGGGTATCGAGAATGACCCTGCTCTTGGATGTGGCTGCAGTACATGTCCTCCAGTTAACATCTGGCATATTCAGGTCCCCCATCAATAGTATCTCCCCTTTTTCAGCCATTTTGAGAATGTCCTCTATCATTTTCTTGTCCATTTCCTCCCCTTGAGACAGGGTCTGTATACAACCCCTGTGCAGATTGTGATGCCATTCCCCATCTCCAAGGTAACCCAGAGTGCCTCTTGTCCTCCCCCTTTACTTTTTAGTTCTGTAGCTCTGATCCCTTCCCTTATGTATAGAGCTACTCCACTTCCTCTTTTGCCTTCCCTGTCCCTTCTGTAGATTGTGTACCCTGGTATGTTGACATCCCATTCATGGTTCTCAGTGTACCATGTTTCTGTGACTGCCACAATATCCAATTGTTCATCTTCCATCAAAGCTACTAGCTCAGAAGCTTGTTTCCCAGACTACGGGCATTAGTAGTCATTGCCCTCCATTTAATGTTGGCTTGATCCTTTTCCCCATTCCTGCTCTTATTGCTCTTATCTATTTTACCATTTACCCCATCCTGCCCTGTGTTGAGCTCTGTACCTCAGTGTTTACCCTACTACCTGCCCTGTTTTGTGGGGGGGAGGCTTGACTTTTCCTGCCTTTTATCAGTACCTCCCCTCTTATCTAGTTTAAAGATGTTGTGGGTACAGTAAAAGAAACAGATGAAAGCTGCGAAGTATGCGCTAAACGAATACAATTTTACAAATTCAGAGATTTATGTTAAAAGTGGAACTTTATTTAAAGTGATTGTTCAATCTAAAGTGGGGCTTACTGTATTTGGTGACTTAGGGTGGCGAAAAGCTGTTACCGCTATTTTTAATATTTTATTGTCAGCCTATAGTTAGCTGGAAGGGATCGTAATTTGACCCCGACAAAGTGGCCAGCTGATCTTTTCCACTTCCCTGTTCATGTACAAATCCCCCCCGCATGTCATGACGTGCAGCCGGGGACAAGTGCGGGCGCACGCCCCACTGAAATGAATTGGCAGTCTATTTTCATTACTATTTAATACACTGTGATGGTGAATTACAGATTAATGAAGGCCACCGCTCGACTAACAAGACCCTTGGTGTGACCGGAGAGTGCGAAGGGGCACACAACAGCAAAGGGAGTTGAACAAGATGTGCGGCTTAAGATACAGTAGGCGCTGAATGGATGCAGCAGCACAGATGACATCACCATAATCAACAGCAGGCATGATCATTTGTTCAACTAGGCATATTCCCATGGCCTGGGAAAAGCAGTCTATTGCAAACGGCTACTCATTTTTTGTTAGGATTTGGAAGTCACAGACTGAATATGTGAGAATGAATCCAAGGATTCTGCTCAAGAATAAACCCAAGATACATGTACTGGGATACGCCACTCAGTGTTTGCGCACATAGTGATGAGATACTTAGCTGGGGTGAAATGGCAAACATTTATTGGCACCAAAAAGCACTGAAATAGTTTTAGTACGATCAAGCACTAAGCGATCTGCAGTATACCACATCGAGAGAGTGTTATAATCAAGTTGCAGAGACATAATGGCAGACGAGGTCAGGCCAGCAGTAAAGAGAATTTATTTATTTTTACCCGGAGAGACACGCTAAGGTGAAGCTTGTTTATAGGTGTGACCTGGGAGAACAAGGAAGTTAAGTGACTTGCTCAGGGTCACACAGTACGCAAGTGGGGGCTGTGAGATTCAAACCCAGGTATCCAGGTTTGCAGCTCAGAGCCTTAAAACCACTGTGCTATACTGCCTCCTATTTGTTTTTCCAGGTAAGTGCACTAGACAATAAAAATGATTATTTTAGGCATGACCCGGATGAATACAATCAAGGACACAACAGCGATAATATAAAATACAATTACCGTAGTACACAAAGTGATGGCAACGCAATATAGTAAATATGGTAGCAAGAATGCGCAAGTAATAAACAAATAAGGCACACAGTTCACACAACCCTGACACAGGTAGTAGGCAGGTAAGCAATACGTAATGTGACGATAAAAATAAAATTACTACGTACAATAATTATAGGCACAGGAGTCGGGGTGTCAGGTACAGGTGCCTAGTCTAAGGACTCCTTTTGGAACAGAGCAGGAGACTGGGCGCACCGGAGAGATTTCCAAAATTTCAGAGCAAAGCTGGAGAAGGCCTTTTCGGCCCATAATGGGCCAGTATTTTGGAACTGCCTGTTGAGAGATCACTGGACCGGATGGGATAATAGGCTAGATAGAGCAGGGGGTTACTGCAGGACAGTGGGGGAGGAGGGCACTGTTAAGGATTCTGTCCATAAGGGAACCCTCAGCAAGGTAACAATGAAGAGAGAGCCAATTTAACTCAGAGTAGAGTAGGCAGCGATGAGTAAGTCAGGTAGAGAGGGGGAAAACAGCATATTGTTAGTGTATACAGTATTCAATTTACTCAGAGTATGGGATTATCTGCATACATATGGAGATTCCTGGACTGGACAGAAAGGAGGGGGTGATATTGATGGACTGTGCAGCAGTCAAAAGGTAATACTCTCACTAATTAAATTGTAACCAAGTGATTTGATTAAATGTAATTCTAGCTGAAACTGTGAGAACACCACATTATCTGTTTTTTTTCCTTCCTAATGGCCTATGAATTTACTCCTGGATCAATCCCAGACTTGCACTACGGCATGTTATTTTTTCTGCTTTGTTTTACAGATTCGGAATGTCTTTGTTTTGTTTACTCTTAATGTAATGGAAAATGTAAGGGGAAGTCTGGTACCCAAGGGCTCCTCCTAGATCAAATTACCACCCACTCGACAGTTACAGAATAATTATTTATTTTATTTCGTTTTTGTTAACCAGGTAAGCACACTAGACAAAACAGATGCATATTTTCAGGTGCGACCCCGGAATATCATGGTAAAGATAAGAACTAGAGATTGGGGAAGCGTATTTGGAAAGACCCAGTTTAAAAAAAAAAACCAGCTAATAAACACTCAGCAGTAAGTTACGAGCCATGAGTCACAGCTAGGTAAATGTTAACACTAAAAAACATTTGCACAGCCATGATTGGTATACAACGGTCACAATATAGCAGCAGATATTGCACTTTTTTTTTGTAATTATTTGGAAGATTTTGCAAACAAAACTTACAATAAAAATATCATATGAACAGAAACATTAATTGATCACTTCACTCTATACCCACTTACAAAAGTAAGTATCGGACACCTTTTCAATAGATACAACATTGAGGGAAGTACAGAATGCAACATTTTAAAACAGGTCATACAGCACAAAGTAGTATAGGGTTGCTTTGTAAGTACATATTTGAGATGATGCCCCATTATCTGTCTTGGGCATGCAACCCCCATGTTCCTTAAGACAGTCACTTAACCGAGCACTGTTTTACCCCGTGGAGCAGCCAGTGAACAATACAAAACAGCTACGAATTCACTAAATTCAATCCTCAGCAGGATTATTAGGTTATAAAGAGCAAATCTGATAACAGTTCCCCATGGCAGAATCTACTATGGGGTATAGGACATTTGAAAATAATTGATGCAAACAGGCGACAATCCCATGCTGTAGCGAATTAAGGCATTTTTTGCACTGCAATGGAAGGGGGCTACATGCCCATCACGTTCATTGCACCCCAACCCCAACCTCACAAGCAGTGATTGAACCCGTAAAGAATGGGGTCATTTTTCTTGTGGTACAGTACCAGGTAACATGTGCACATCAAAGTATTCCTAGCTGGCCCTTTTTGGAAACTCCAAATTACAAGCTGCACCATGCCTTGCGGAGGCACCAGCATGACTCATAACCGTACTATGTTATCGACCAGGTGAACACTGCCAAGGAAACACCCCTGCCTGCATTTCAGCTTCCTCGTGTCATAAATCAGCATGGTGTGTGAATCCCCTCCCCTTTACCCGTGGTTGTCGTCTTGCCCTACTGGAAAGAGGGCATGGGATAAGCACAGAGGGCTGTTGGCACGGAGGTGGGGGGGGAGGTGGACTACAGAAAAGGCTTAGTGGATATCTAGGCAAACTGGGCAGACTAGGTGGGCCTGGCGGTCCTTTTCTGCTGTCACATTCCTATGACTTTTCAGGGAAAGCAGTGTCCTGCAAGATCCCACAGTACTGGCCTAGGTGATAATCTGCTCACCTTAACACATTAGCAGCGATATGTGAGGTGTTTCTATGAGATGACAATCAAGGAACTAGTCTGCAAAAGTTGGTGCTGGAGGGCTGCCCCTCCCCCCCATGTGCTGGAAGGCTTCCCATCCCCCCCCCCAATCCCTGCAATACAGTGGCAGATCCTCCAAAGCTCAATACTCAGTACTGAAAACATCTGCACGTGCACTCTGACTGCAAATGGCAGAACCTTTTTGGGAGGAGGGGGCTTGCCCAGAATTTCTAGGTTTCTAAGGCCTTAATTTACCAGCTCTGTAACTCACTACCTCTGCATGTGACTGACCAAACTCTTGTCTTTCTCAGTTTTCAAAACTACATTATTAGACAGGTTATGTATCACGGATACTTGTAAATGCCTGTAATATGCCATGGCGCTTACCTTGTAATTGCTGACAATACACTAGCTGTCTTCATTGTAATGGCACACCCATTGTATGCTTATAATCCTGCCACTTCCTCTTGTCTGCACTTGTCTGGTCTTCTATGAAAACGGGGAGATTGCTCATAGCCTCACCAGACGTTAATACACAAATAAAATAAACTTCAACAGGAAGCAGTATTATCCAGTGGCTAGAACAGCAGCTTGGGAACTGGGAGATCAGAGCTTCATACCCCGCGCTAGAGCTAACTACTCACTATGTAACGATGGGCAAGTCACTGGACACCTCCAGTGCCCGAGTCTACCTAGTTGCAGAAATGGGTGGAAGGAGGACCCCACTAGAAAGCAGAGCATCTTACACGTCAGCTGTGCTATACTGGGTAAAAAAAAAAAAAAAAAAAAGTAGTACAATAGCTATAGTGTCAGTAGGTAGCACACTCGCCTCTGAGGCCGGGAGATCAGAGGGCTGTGGGTTCAGTTCCCACATCTGGCACTTGGGTTAATATCCCAGTACTGACACTGTAGTGCAGCATGAGAGAGATGCTGCACTTCTGAGGTGCTGTCTCTCGGATGAGACGTTAAACCGAGGTCCCATCTGCCTGGATTGGTGGTAGTTCAGGTGGATGTTAAAGATCCCATGGCACCTATCGAAAAGAGATGGGGAATTTCCCCAGTATATTCATCTATATTCCCCCTTCCGGGTCGTGCCTGAAAATAGGCAGGATTTGTCTAGTGCACTTACCCGGTCAGCAATAAAATAAATGATGTTATGCCTAGAAGCATCAAACAGGCTATTTTCTGCCTCACAACTGTGTTTTAATATTTTCTAAAGCAGCTAAATTTGCACAAACAAATGTTAAAGCTGAGGGGAGATGTATTCTCCCCAGCTCCTCATACCGTTTACACCCTAGAAAGTGCGGGGAAAACAGCCTCACGAAGAGATGGGGCCCATCCTGTTCTGACCCCCTAAAAATAGATGTTGCGGGTTATTGAGCACTCCGGTGCCCGTTTTGATTCCCTGAGAAACACTTTCCACTGCACTAAGCAGCATTTCAGGCCTAGTGCAGGATGTGCAGGGAAAAAAACCAACCCGGTGAAAATGGGGCCAGACTGTGCAGCTTGCAAGGCTGAGACTGGCACCCACCCTGGGATTCCAACACACAGCAGTGATTTCTGATCCTCATTGAAACAAAGTTGCTTAACTTACAGTCTGCTGCCTTCAGCTCTGCCACATGACACAGCTCTGCTTGCAGAGTACCTGCCAGACTGAAGGCAGGAAGTAAACTGAGGAGAACAGGAAGTGGAGGGCTGGATGTCCCCTGCTGCAGAGGTCTGTTTCCTGCCTGTGGATCAGCATCAGCAGGTACAGCCCAGGAGTAAGGAAGCCCGGAGACCAGCCAGCTTAGGAGAGAGAATGTTGTGAATAGCTTGCCCTGTGCCTTTTCTCCAAACATTCATGTTCACCAGACACAGCTGCATTTTTAGTTCTATGGAACAGCACAACTGCAGGCTTCCCCTTAAGCTTACAACATCAAAAAAATGCTGCTCCCGAGCCCTAAGTCATGTTCACAATTACGAAGGGCCCCCCAGTCCCTGATCAGATGAGGACTACTTCGGAGGTCAGCTCGTAGATACTTGTTGCGTCCCTATTGGAAGTACTGTGCCTCTCTGGTCAACTGGATTTCCTGCAGCAGTCACACAACTGGCGTCGAACTAAACAGAGGCGCTTTATTTGTGTTCTTTGAAACAAAAGCAGTACATAGCACTTATCTGGACCCCCATAAATAAAAGGGTTATAAGTAAACTTGAACTTTAAGATTTTAAGAGATGAACTAAGACCTTACACTAGTGATGTTCAGACAGTACCTGACAGAATCAGATACTGTTGGATGCCACCTATTATAAGCAACACTGGGTGGAATCGGATACAATTGGTAACCATATCCTGGATACTACCACCTAGGATCCATCAGGTAGGTTACCAGCTATCCAATGTGACTATCTGGGATCTGAGGCAGATATCTGACCTCAGATCCCACCATCTGATGTCGGATCCCACTATCCAGCCTTGAATCCATACTTTGAATGGGGTCGGACAGGATCTTGGATTCACACTTGGACAGATGGATTATCTGTGAAATCCCATTAGGATACTGTAGTCAAAAGCACTATCTACCCATCACTACGTTATACATGTGTGCAGACTTCAGAGATTTGCTGGCTGGCAGGATTCATGAATGTTCCCTGTTAGAGCAGGTCCATAAACCCACATATATTCTCCTATAAGCCAATCTCACATAAATCTCCCCTCTTTAACCATGTCAAGAGCTTAGCAGAATTACAGACGTAGTTTTGCTGCCCAATGTGGATGCAGACATCTGTGACCAATATCAGGCAGATAAGCTAGTTCTGTGGCCAGAACTGTACACATATTACACAGGTTACACTGTTTCAAAATGGTTAACACTGCAACTCCCACAAACAGGCCGGCCTCCCGTATCAGTGCAGTCCCCCTTCTTGGGTGGCAATTTTTAGCACCAGAGTACATTGCACAGTAATTAGAGTAGTAAATGCAATTTGGTTTCTTGACTTAATCGAACTCCCCAGGAGAACATCTGGCTACACCCTTGATATTAATTGAGGTTTCAGATGAAAGAAGAGCGTAAGTGTAATTTAGTGGTGCGAAAGCTACAAGAGTACTCTTTATCACTTCTGGTACTCTATTAGTTTGTCACATCAGCCTATAAATTCATGAAAACACACAGGCTCACAGGAAACAAAGGTTTCCGACCCAGCTACCACATATTCTGCATCGACGGCAGCAAAAACAGTCTAGACGGTTCACTAATAAATATAACTTGTTCACTTTAATAAAGGAGGAGTGGCTACTCGCCCCTAAGTAAGAAACTGGGGGAGAAGTTTAAACAAAAATGTGTGGTTGAACTAGAAATACCATATCTGGCCCCATGTCCCATTTTTACAGCACATGTGACGTGTGAAACAGGTCATCAGTGCAGCAAAACACATTTGACTGGAGAAAAGCACCCTGAACAACTCTGAAGAATATGAGCAATACCAAAGGATTAAATATAGCAGAAAGTTTGCTGCAATTCAGAACCTGTAGTCACATTTCTGTTTTTTTTTTTTTGGTGGGGGGGGGTTGGGAAATCTGGGCTCAGGTAACTTGGAGGGGAAGGGGTTACTGAAAGGACTTCCCCAACCAGTAAAGAGAAGGGCCGCCACATATACATTTGCATAGTGTACTTATTAAACCCTGCTTACGAAGCAGGGGAGTGGACATGACAGAACTAGAGTCTCTTTTAGCCTAAAATTTATTTATCCATCATATTGAAAATGTCACTGTGAATACTCTGTTTTGATATTTATTTGAAAGGTTTTAGGAAAAACATACAGAGCTGATAACAGCTTGTTTCCAGATTTGTCAGGGGGTATGGGGAAGTGGAGTCCATAAACAAGTCAAACATGAAGATAGAACACCCCTGGGTGTGTAATTATGCTTCAATAATTGCACAGCGTGAGGGTATTTTTAGGCATGATGTGTTTGCTCCAAGCGTCTTTAAACACCCAAGAGCCAAGTCCAATTATTAGAGTACAATTACACATCCCTGAAGTGTTTTAATCGCACTTATGAATAGGGTGTTTGAAGTAGTTTACTCATTTTAAGATAAAAATGGACATTTCGGTTTTTAAATGGTAATCAAATATGCTACTTTTTATTGGTACAAAGAAAAAAGTAGTCCCTCCCATAGCGTATGTCAAAATGTTCTATGTTTAACGTGATTAAAAATGGCCACCTCAAGATTTTATTAACAGTAAGTGAATCTGCACGGCAAACTGTAAACCCTTCCAACTGTTCAGGAAGCCAGCTGCAACACCTTATAACAGAAAGGAAAATAACTTGGCCACTCAACAAGTCAATGAACATTTCTGTTCAAACATGAACTCGTCATGAACTTAAGCACTGAACTAGTGGTCATTTCCATTTTTTCATGAACTAAAATGGAACACCACGTTACAGGTAATTTGACAGTTCTGCGGTACCGCGTTGTTGTGGTTTGACGTCTCTGGTTCTTTTATTGCTGTAGTTTTTGTCTCCCTTTTCGTTCTCTTTATTTTCTGTTTCAGTGGTGGTGTAAATGGTAGTGGTCTGTCCATTTACGGCTGTTTTTGCAGCAGCTATGGCAGACAGGATTTCAACGTTTATCCGTTTGTACTCTGTGCTCTCTGCTGAAGCTCAGTTTTTCTTCTCGGGGGCTGCCATGTGTCTATGTGATGTCACTTCCCATTGGTCCTTCTATCTGCACTGCTGCCAGCTGCATTGGATTCTGACTGTTAGAGGAGTGGGGACCTGGAAGCTGCCTTAACAAATCCCTTCAGGTACATCTGTTTTCCACCGATGCAGTCCAGTCATTTTGAAGACTACTTACATTTTGGTGCCCTGTAAATCGCCATAATCTGGCGAGACTGCCCAGCATCAGTTAAAATGTGCACCACCATGTTCCTTAATAAATGGTGGGTGTAGTGGCGGCTCAGAGCTGCTTTTTCCGAGAGTCGGGGGAGCATAGCTCCCAAATAGTTAACCCACATGGGTTCTCACTATACCATGCTGTCTGGCTATCTGAAAATGACTGGGAATCTACGGAGGTGTAAGAAGAGAGCCTGTACATCTGCAGGCATTTTTTTTCCACAGTGTTTGATTAAGCTTTTTACAGGGCACGGTGGGTCTTTCAAACACAAACCCCCCAAGACTCAGTTTCTTCCATTGGCATCTTTATGATTTTTTTTTTGCTGTTAATTAAAACTAAGAGAAAATATCGGAGTCATTTGCAGAGCTGTTGATAGTGATACTGTCTTTGATGAGTTGTCTTTGACCTTCCTGACCTCTTGTTGCTAAATGAAGTTGAAGGCCAAACCAGAACAAGTGGAGTCAGCTGAAGGCACAGGAGACATTCCCAGCTATTGAAGATTGGAGTCTGTGATCCTGGGGTAGTGACCTGTGGTATCTCTGCCTGCTTTTCTCTATTTTTTTACTATGAAAATATCGTTCGGTGAAGTAAATGTGTTGTCGTAGATGATGTTTAGGGTTCTTGCTATTTTAGGAGAGTTACAATAATGGTTTATGGTTTCTCTCAGGCAGCTGTAGTTGGACAGCCCATATTGTTCTCCTTTGTCATTCTGACAGTCAGTATTACTGGTTATTGTTTTTCTAAAGAGCAACTATCTCGCTGTTTTCCAGTACCTCTACCCAGAAGCATACAACCCTTACTGGGCTCAAAGTCCACTGGTGGTAAAATTTCAATTTTTCTGGGCCCCTGTTTAGGAAGGTAAGGGATCGTAATTTGGCTCCATGGAGCCAAGCCACGCTGATCCCTTCCACTTCCTAGTACCACTGAAGTCTGCGGTCTGCCCCCGATCCACCCCCATGCTACGTTGTTTTGTGACATCACTATTTGTAGCGTGCGGAGGTGCGCTCCATATACTTTAATTGGGCCTTGTTTTTAAAGTTAAATTTTGGACTTTAGGTTGCCAGTAGGCAGTAATCAAGGCCACCGCTTAACTAACAAGTCCTTATTAGTTAAGCGGTGGCCATGATTAGTTAGATCGGCCATGATTAAGTTAGAAGAGGTAGGGGCAGAGCGGACGGCAGGAGGAAGGAGAAGCCATAACTATTTACATGAGCACAATTGAATTAATGTATGATAATCTGGTTTGGAACTTCCTTAATGTTTTTATGGAAAATGTGTGTGTTTTTGTAAATACTTTTTTAGCCGAACAAATACAGCTTGAACTGAAATGACTCTAAATCCATAAATTACTGTGTTACTAAGCAGGGGGAACAAAATATGTGGTTTTATAACAGCTGATGAGCCAATGAGTTCAGACTTTTTGTGACTGAGTGAGTAAAACCTGAGCTTGCTCTGTCACGTGGAAGTATGTGCTACTGGGCTGAAAACAGGAAGCTTTGATGTGCCTCGATGCTCAAAGTGACCTGGTCTTGGGTGTCAGTCAATGGGATTTGCCCATCCCATCCAGTAAGGTCCACATTTGCTCTATTGAGCTCCCTTCCTCTGGACTAACAACAGACTTTTACAAACTTACTCTGGTCTCACTTGGTGAATGCATCATTATGTAATTTATTAGGCTGTTATTTTGAGCATTATATATAAAATAATACATGGGGTGGTGTGTATAACAAGAATTTTAGATACCCCCCCCAATTGTTTACCCAGGTGAGACACACTAAGCTGAAAGCTTGTTTACAGGTGCAATCTGGGAGCACAGGGAAGTTAAGTGACTTTCTCAGGGTCACATAGTATGCAAGGGGGGGCTGTGGGATTCAAACCCAGGTCTCCAGATTTACAGCTCAGAGCCTTAAACCACTGCGCTATACTGCCTCCACCTGAGACACTGGACGCTACATAAACCCTGAGAGTGAAGTGCAAGGATTTATACAAGCATCCAACACGTGGAGGAATTGTGGGATAACAGATGGACCAGACACAGAACTTCCAGTTCAACCTACAATCTCTGTGTGATTGTTTATTTAAAACACAGAGGATCACCATAAGCAATGGTATGTCCCCTTTTTCAATACATCAGTTTGCAGCAACAAACTATGCATGTCCTTCCTCTGCACTTAGCACATACTGATCCACCTCTTTATTAGTGGAAACCAATTCAATCCCTATGTTTGTCTTGTGTGTTTGGGTGATGGGGAGCTATCAAAAAAAAAAACAACTCACAAATGAGCTAAAGACAAGAAACCTCTGTGCAGAAGCACTGATGCAACGGTTACCCCAAAGGGCATTGGCAATAAAGCCAAGTTTCAAAGAAACACATACACCTATAATGCAAAGCATCATGGGATGTATATGCAACTCACCATGAAATTTTAGGCTGGTTCAGTTTAAAGCAGGAATAGATAGTGCCAAAGGGCATCTCAAACAATCTGTAATTTACATACATTTTAACACATTCTGCACAGACCTACTTCAGAGCCTTTGGACATATCAATAAATAAACTTTTTAAGGATGACTTAAAAAAACCATTTCACTGAATGGCATGCAGGAGTTGTAGCCGAACAACTGTCTGAGGGGATTACAAATGTAAAGGGGGATCTGAAACTGACACGCTTGGTGGCCTGAGTCTAGCTTCAACAGTTTAAGAAAAAAAAAAAAAAGATTGCATCCATGGATTTGTGGAAGCAGGAATTGCCGAAGCACATGAAAACTGTCTGAACTGACAGATACGTTAAATGTCAGAGTAAACAATGTGCTCCCTTATGTAATGAGTTTCTTAAGGTTTGTGTTTCTTTGCTTTACAGAATCATGGGGCGAAGAACATGACAAAGTGGAGAGGGAAATGAATACTGCATTTGATTGATGCCTTAATTTCTATTTTAATTTCCATTTAATTTATTTGTGTCAATAACATTTGAGCAGTCTGATTGCTTGTCACTGAGTCCTGGTACTGTTTATACATAAAAAATAAATAAATCACCCACAATTTCATGGCCGATTCCAGACCCGCCCTGTCCGCAGTTCCTGTACTACGATTAATGTGTTTGATTCCTTTGATTACCTCTGTTTTCACAGGCGATTCGATGTCCACCCTCACAGCCTCGACTATGGTTTCTGCATCTAACAGTACTCCTTTACCATGAGCAGACAGCATATCCAACGGTGTGACAGCCCCAACTGCTCGCCCTGATTTCTAGACTAACCGCGACACCCCCTGCGGTTCGCGTTACATTATTTTCACTATCTGCTAAAGTTTGCGGATTTTTCAAAACCGCAAACACAGCAAATATTAAATGAATGCGAACAGTGTCTGTAGTACAGTAAATTAAAGTCGATTTATATCAAAGGCCACTGATAAAGGATTGATGGATCTAAAATGTGCCAGGCAAGAAAGGGTCCTAGGTTATGTATTTTTTTAGAATGCAGAATTAATGTTGTAAGTTGAATGCGGAGTGCTGGTTTTTAAATATTTTTTGAATAAATGGAATCTGACATTTATAACAGAGCTGAATCTGTGGCTTTGATATAAATAAGTGGTGAGTGCCTAACTTCTTTGGGATAAAAACGAAATGCACATTCCATGACCAGTAGGGCAAAGTGTAGTATGAGACACCGAAAAGTCTAAACATGTATCCCCTAGAGAGCAGAAAAGAGACTGGCAGGAAGAAATGACGAAGACTTCACAATTCATGAAAGGGTGGAGACAGCAAGTTTGCTCAAACTATGAAAGAGTGTGTCCACCAGGGGGCATGTGCTCAAGCTGTGAGGGGAAGGGAGGGTCAAAAAGGAAATCAGAAGAACTACTTCATGGAAAGGGTGGCTAACGGGTGGAAAATTACCATCGACAAGGTTGATGGGGCAAAGACAATAAGTTTACAAAAGCTGGGCCAGGAGTGGCACACAGAGCTGAAGGTCATTCCTTTCATCCTGGTTCACCTCAATAATCATTTTGCCACTGCAGGACTAGCCTTTGACACCTCTCCTGCAAATAATCTACGATCCCAACTTGGTGTTCAGGATCAAAGAATTCCAGTATCTAACTCCTCATTCTCACTGCAAACAGTCTCGCTGAAGGAGGCTGAAGACCTCCTGTTACAGCTGGATGTCAAGAAAGGTACTGGAGCTGATTTTTCAGACCCCTACTACCTAAAAATAGGTTATCAGGTACTGGCTGTCCCACTTACGCACCTCTTTAACCTATCATTCTCCCAGGCTGCCGTGCCACCACTACGGAAGACAGCTCATGTAATTCCCCTGTTTAAATCCGAAGACCCTGCAGACCTTAACAACTACAGGCCCATCTCCTTACTTCCGATCTTATTCAAACTACTGGAAAAGGTTGTGAGTAACCAACTCAAGAAATATCTAGAATCTGAAAATCTGATTAACCCCCTGCAATCCAGTTTTAGGGCACAACATAGCACTGTCACTGCTCTCACAAAAGTGACCAATGACTGGCTACGTGGACTGGATGCTAAAAACTTCGTATGCGCTGTATTTTTGGACTTAAGCAAAGCCTTTGATACTGTGGACCACAACCTACTTCTTACATCACTCAGGAACATTGGCCTGGACCAACACTCCCTAAAGTGTTCACTAATTACCTTACAGGCAGGTACCAGCAGGTCAAGGCAGAAGGGGAATTTTCTCCTTTAAAACCTTTATTGAGAGGAGTACCCCAGGGTTCCATATTCAGTCCTCTACTATTCACAATCTATATTAACAGAATCAATGTCAGTATCAAAACTGCCAACATTCACCTCTTTGCAGATGACACGGTGCTTTATGCTGAAGGACCCACTCCCACTGCCGCTTGAGATGTTCTGCGGAGTGAGTTTAACCTGCTGCAATTACAGTTGTTAAATCAGAAACTATTACTAAATGCCAAGAAGACCAAAGCAATGATATTCTCGCCTCATGAATACGATGCCACGTCCATAACATCCCCACGGATCACTACACTACTGGGAGAACCCTTGAAATTCGTGGCTAAATTCAAATACCTAGGTGTCTGGATTGACCACAGATTATCCTTTAATGATCACATAAAGAAGCTGCTAAAAAAGCTCAGGCAGAGACTAGGTCTTTTTTTACAGGATAAACCAGTTCCTGATGAGAGAGGCCAAGATGAGTCTGGTTTAGTCCACCCTTCATTTCCCTTCTTGACTATCCAGACTTCTTGTACTGTCAGGGCCCGACCGTTGCACTCTCTAAACTTGATACCCGTTACCACAGAGCCTTAAGATTTATCACAGGTCTCCCCTACTCGATGCATCATTGCTCCTTATACACAGCGGTGGGATGGTCATCTCTTAAATTTAGACAGCAGAAAAATTCAGCCATATGGACGTTCAGAGCTATTTCCAGTAAGCTGCCCCAATATATTTCAGATTATCTGCTTTCTTGTACAGTTGGCAAGTACTCATTAAGAATCTCTGCCTTTATTTCACTGCTTGTCCCCAAGGTGAGATCTCGATTTGGTAAGGCCTCAATAAGTCATATGCTCCCCTTGCTATGGAATCAGATACAAAAATCCTTGAAATTAAGTCACCCTTTATCGGTAGCTGCTTTTAAAACAAGATATGCCTTCTTTTTCAAAGAATTCTGTAATTATTATCACTAAACCAGTCTTGTTCCCATCTTGGAAAACTGGGGGCAAAATGCTGGTTACTCACCGCTCTTTTTCCCCACACACCTCTAGCACTTACCAGTACTCATTATCTCTGCAGTTTTGATCTTCATTCAACGTGGCTACAATACGGGTTTAGAACCGAAGCTACTCCATAACTTCAGTACTATCCCTCCCAACCCTGGTTACCCATCAGGTAGATGCTCTGAAAATATGCTCCTCTGAACCAGCACTCTAAGTCCTCAATTTCCTCTCCCTACAGTACCTCCCCTAGATCATGCTCTAAAATTGCCCCAGTGCCCAGCTCCTCATAGACATCTATATTGCTTCAACTACTGGCACTTCCTCCCCACACCCTTTTACTGACCTGTCTTCTTCCGCCGCTCATCACCACATCATCCCATACTGTATTTGCTGCCATCCTCCCTCCTCCGATAGCTTTGGGCTTGAATTCCTTTACTTGAGCGCAGTTATCTCACCAGCTCATTGATCTTGGGAAATCTATATAATGTACGTATTATGGCTAGCCCTACTGATCGCATCATTTAATCTAGCACGGACCAAGGAAATGTCTGTATATACTGTAAATACTAAGTCTAATCTTGATTATACCATTTCATCTGCTGTTAACCAATGAAATGTGTATACACTGTAAATAACGTGTCTAGGCCTACTGAAGGGATCTTCAAGTCTCTGTAATTCTATGCTATTTTACCCCTTGACTTTTGTTCAATGTAAGTGTGAATATATGTTTTATCCAGGTCCATCTTGGAAATGCGCTTTGCTCAATGATGTCCGCCTGGTAAAATAAAGATTTGATTGATTGATTCTCATGTGTATTCTGGGAGCACAGGAAAGTTAAGTGACTTTGCTCAGGGTCACACAATATGTTTAGCGGAGGTTGTGGGAATCAAACCCAGATCTGCTGGATGCACCAAGCTCATTCAGATCTCATCTCAAGCATGATGTGGGAATCCACAAGATGAGCTGCATAACAATACAGCAATAAAACACTCTGATCTGTTGCTGCAGGGGAAGCGTCTTGTGGAATATGTAACAGAGATGGGAAGGGACTTGCGGCTGCTCTGAGGCTGAACCGCAGGTCTGTCAGCTGTTCAGGATCCTAGCAAAAACAACCCCTGCCTGGCTGTAGTTCTCTTTGAGCCCAGCAAAGTGCAGGTGCTTATAGCCTTGAAGGGGAGCCCAGGGGAACTAGCTAAAACAAAAAACCTTCCCAGAATCCCAAGGCTTGATGTCTCCTCATGTTCAGATTTTAAAAACACTGCAGGCCACAACTGTGTTGGTTGGTTTAAAACATGGCTCAAATGAGACCTGCTGGTTTAAAAAAATGTTGGTCAAAACAGGAGCCTACTGGGTAGAAAGCTAATCCAAGTTTTCCACAGCACAGTAAGTTTAAAGTGAGAGAAAAATTATTTTATACATTTTCTTTTTCCTTTGTTCAGATATTCTTACTGAGCCAGCTCATCGGCACAGAGGCAGTAATACCGCTCACGATGCCAGTGGCCCTGGTTTGGAAACTAGCCAGAATCACCAGGGCACTAGCCGGGGAGGGGGGAGACCATCCCAGAGGACAAGCTCCTCCTCTGCAGAGGGAGGGCAGCTCAGCTGCAATACTACCACCTGGCAGACCACAGGAGGCGCAGTATGGAGTGGCTTTGTGGGAGAGAGGACGGCAGCTGGTGCCGCATTATGCATGTGTGTGTGTGTGTGTGCATGCACAGTCTCCTCGCCAGTGTCCTATGGGGTCTGGGACGAAAACTGAAATCCCCTGACCAAAGGATGGATGACTAATCTGGCCTCCTGCAGTCCCACACCGGTGATCCAGGCACCTCCTCTGACCGGATCCTGTTTGCAGCGGGGTTTGGGATGCTCCACCGCCATGGCCATCAGGGAAGGGCAAGCCCTCGGAGAATAGAGTCAAGTGTATGTCCACTAGAAGCCAGATGACAGGTCTGAGGAGGCCAGCATGATGGGGACGCAGGTCGTGGATGAAGGGAAAAACAGGAGTAAAAAAATAAATAAAAAAAATATTATCATCGAGCAGGTGCATTGCTCTGTACCAACTGGCGAAGTGGGGGTGTCATTTCTGGGACCACTGCAACTCTCGAGCTTTTGGTACATGTTAGCGTTGTCCTTACCAGATGAATGACTTTTCTTTACCGATTTCCCAGTTTATACACACATAACAGTAACACAGCAATTTAAGGTGAGAAGGTGCTCAAAGCAGACCCACTCCCCCACACCCCACCCACGTCACAAGCAGCGATCGAGAAGCATGCACAAATTTATAGAGACCCCCCCGCCTTTCTACCCAGCCTACCATGTGACCGATTCCCTCGCTAAGCAGAAATCTATCAAGGCTGATTCTGAAGGCATGTGCCATCTTCCTAGCCACCATCTCCGCTGGTAGACTGCTCCACAGATTTGCCACCATCTGGGAGAACTGCCTCAGTCGCTACCCTCGAATTTACCACTTCTACGCTTCAGTGTGTCCCCACGTCCTGCTGGAGGGCACAGGATCAAACATTTCTCTGTATCTGATCTTATCAATACCCTTGAGTATGTGGAGGACAGATATCACGTTTTCTGTCTGCCTTCTCCTAGGTGAACATGTTAAGGGCTTCCAGCTTCTCCTTATAACATACATCCTCTGTTTCCCCCAGATCATTTTGGTGGCCTATATTTCACCCCCTTAACTGCTCAATGTATTTTTTTGTACTGTGGAGGCTGGAACTGTACACAGCATACCAGATGGAACTTAACCAAGGCACTGAAAAGTTTTAGGATTACTTACCTCTGCTCTGCTGCTCACCATTCACCCAAAATTTCTGTTAGCCCTCTTGACAGCAGCCACACACTGTCACCCTCAACCCCTTTTCTATTATTAACTGCCAAGTCCTTTCCTTCCTCCACCACAGCAAAAAGCCCCCACCACACACACACACACACACACACACACACACACACACACACTGCATGGGCCCTGCCTCGGTTTTTCCTCCCTAAGTGGCTACACCAAATGCAAGCCTCCAGGAGTCCGACCAATCACCTAGCGTATTCAGATCCTCCTGACATTTGTCCCCATTCTCAATGAAGTCTACCACCTGGTCAGCTTCAGTGAAACCCCAGCTTCTGATTGTTGATGAAACTGTAGAACAGCAGTACCCCAGCACTGATCCCTGAGGGAGTACACTTCTCCACAATCCTCCAACTCCTCTGAACTGGCTATAATACTTTCACTGCATTATATGTTTGCCTTCACACTGTAAACATGCAGCAAATGGTTACTAAATTACTACCACTCGACAGCCCACAGTAACTTGTTACAGTGAAAGGTTAATCAGGAATTCAAAGTTTTGCACAGAGATAAAGATCAAACTAACTAGTGAAGCTCAGCTAACCATTGCAAAGCTTATTTTCCACCGACTTTGGAATACAGAGCATTTTTGTTGCCAACTACAAAATATTAAATCAACTACAACAATATTTGCCACTCTGCCTTGCCTGTTCCATCCAGAATCCATCACTGTCATCTGTAAGGATATTTACTTTTACTTTCTATACAGGTCCTGAACATCTGTACATTCCAATTCTACTGGAAGCCTAAGGGTTATGAACCTATGTCACTATTTACATCCTGCCACACATCTTCTGTAACAATTGATCTGGCTAACAAAAAAAAACAAAAAACAACTAAACAAAAAAAGACTTACAACTCACTACCTCAGAGACTCAAGTATTAAGGCACTTGGGGGTGATGTAAAACTAAAATAATGGAATATTCCTTTACCCGTCTTGGTCCCCGAGCCCCCAAACGGTATGCCCCACGTACGGCAACACCAATAGTGAACTACAACCCTGTCGGCAAAATCGACACTTTGCCAACAGGTCGCTGTGTTGGTGTGCCCAAGTCAGGGGCACACTGTCTCCGGTCCTGCACCCCACTTGAATCAACTCCACTGGAGTTGATAACTTAAAGACGGGGCGCTGGGGGCAGAGACCCCCTGCATGGAGTGTGTCTAGGGGCAAAGCCCGATAACAAAATGGATCAAGACACACAGGAATCATGTGAACCACAACTTGCGGTCAACATGATTCCTGTCGGCGAGATGCCGGTCGACAAAAGGGTTGTTGAACCGGCATCGTAGAGCTGTCCCAAACTACTGACTGCCCTGCTATCAAATGATCATATAAATTCAAGGAAAACCCTGTTTTGAACGTAAACTTCAGAATTATCTACTTAGACGCTAACATGAGTGAAATGTGGCATTCATTTTTAGAAACATAGAAGTTGACGGCAGAAGGAGACCGCTAGGTCAATCTAGTCTGCCCATTTGTTTTAGACCTATTTTAAACACTCTAGCTGCCCTTTGTAGTTAGGGCTCCCTTGTGTCTATCCCATGCATTCTCGATCCCCCCCCACAGTGTTAACCCCCACAATCTATTGTACCATTAATATGACTGCTGTATGACATTTTCGTTTGACATAAAACTAATAAATAAATTTAAAAAATAAAAATAATTATTTACTTAATATGTCTAGCTGTTTTGGTCTTGTGTGTAAAAACAGAAACAGGACCTACACACTGTACGGGGCTCCCCTTACTGTAGCTGAGGAGGAAAAGGATCTGGAGTCATAACAGACACGGGGCTGCAGCAGGACACGCAGTGCGCGACCACAGTCAAGAGGACCAGCAGACTGCAGGGGTGCATCAAAAAGGGGGTAACCAGCAGAACAGGGAAAGCAGTCCTGCCCCTTTACAAGGCCTTCCTCAGACACCACCTGGAGTACTGCACGCAGGTTTGATTTCATCAACAATAAAAGGACAGTGAGACAGTGAACAGGGGTGCAACACCGGGCCACGAAAAGGGTCAGCAGTATGGGGGACAAACACTATGGAGGCTGGAGGCCCTCTTTCGGATGAGACCATTAAGCCGAGGTCCCTGTCCAGGTGGAAGTAAAGGATCACAAGGCACTTAACGATGTAAGAGTAGGGGAGTTTCCCTGCGGTGTCTGGTCCAAATACTCACCCACTGATAGAAATGGGTCCATGTAACCCACCCCTCAGAACGCACCCGAAAACAAGCTGTCTCAGCTTAGTGTGCCTTTCCTGGTCAAAAATGACAACCAAAACATGTTCAGCCTGCAGAAAAGGAGGCCGAGTGGGGACATGATCTCAGCCTTTCGCATACACAAGGGTATCAATAACATAAAACAGTCAGACGTGGTTTTATCTGGTATCCAGCAATAGGATGTAGGGACGTGCACCGAAACGTGGTTTGATCTGGTATCAAGCAACAGGATGTGGGGACATGCCCTGAAACGCAGTGGTGGTAAATTAAGAGGTAACATCAGAATGCACTTTTTCCTCCACTGTAGTGGTGAACCTATGGAACAGACTACCAGCAGTGACTGTGGACATAAAGACAGTACAGCCTTCAAGGTAAGGCTGGATACATTTCTGCTTACCAAGGCAATCAAAGGGTACCTTGGAGAGTAGGGTGGGCAAGAAATCCCTGTAGAAGTGTCTGCATACCATACTTATTTCATTCCTGCTTATGAAGCAAGGGAGAGAGAGGGGCTGCAGACAGGATGGACCTAGAGTCCCTCCCTATCTTAAATTACCTGTGATCTTTACTGTGGTAGTACACATTTCAATTTGTACTTTTGTGTTGTTTTTTTTTTTATGTACCAAAAGCGTGGCTGAAAATGGGGCCTTGGGAACTGGCA
This sequence comes from Neoceratodus forsteri, assembly GCA_016271365.2. Classification (NCBI taxonomy): domain Eukaryota; kingdom Metazoa; phylum Chordata; order Ceratodontiformes; family Ceratodontidae; genus Neoceratodus; species Neoceratodus forsteri. Next base: position 121,342,430 of record JADMNL010000032.1, on the reverse strand, counting down.
CACCCTTTCCTGGTTTAACAAATTAAATCAAAAACACTACCACAGTGCAAATATTTATTACTTCAAGAGTATTTAGAGCAGCAGTGCCTTGACCATATATTATGGCAGTGTGTATCTAAGGAGGCCCTGCAAGCAAGGGATTATATACGGACGTGGAACACCTAACAAACATTAGGTAAACATGCAGCAACACACACAACAAAAAGGGGGAGAAATTTCTGATGGGGGAATTAGAGAACATTCAATTTTACATGGAGGTACAAAAAAAAAAAAAAAAAAGGCAGCTTTTCCTCCCGTCCTCACAAAAACTGCTTTAGCCGTGTATTCACATTAACTTCCAGAAATAGGTCACTGTTACAATTCGGATTTCCAAAACAAGAAAACCGGGAACTGCTTTTGACTTTAAAAATAAAGAAAATGACTTCAAAATTTCCAACATGGGGTCAAAGGGAGCAGGCCCAGAGGATGCTCCCCTCCGGGGCTTAAAGTGTACAGAACGAACTGCCAGTTCTACAGGGGTCCCTATTATGGGAGTCCTTTTTTTCTTCATTGTATAGAATTTACCTTATCATCCTTAATCAAGTTTTCATTAAAAAACACACAACTCATAGATTCTGGAGACAGATAAAGACGTAGTCTGCCCAGACTGCCTATTTTCTACCCTACATCAGACTGGAGCTACACGCCCCCCTGCCCTTCTGGAGCCCCAGTGTCATCTACCTGGTTGTTAGGGCAGTGTGCTGGAAGTGGCGGAACTGTAAACAGAAAGGAGAGTAAGGAGTAAGCATCCATTTTAAACCTAGAGAGGTATAGGGATATATGCTTAAAGTAGCAGTATAAGTGAGTAGATAGAGGAAAGAGATTTTTAGTCTGTGTTGGGACACTTTGAGACCTGTCTTTAAAAATGTCAACAGGTAGTGTGAAGAACCTAGCTCAGCAAATGAATCCTGACAGTGAGTAGATTAAGAAACCCTCTGAATCAGGTGTGTAATTGTGGGTGGAGCTGCCACAGGCTTAGTGTCTCCTAGCAAGAGCACTAATAAAAAGACTCCCTTGCTCAACATGTCCCATCATGCTTGTGTCTCAGCATGTGCGTGGAACACAGCAGGAGTGGGACATCTGCCTTAGGTGTCTGCAGATAGTTCACAGTACGCAGGAACACCAGGCCAAGGTAGGAGATAGCACACTACTGTGTTCTGGTATACTGAAACAATCAGCTTCAGGGTAGGCAGCTACAGGTAATGGGTTAACATTGAGCGGGTAAGGAGCAGTAAGCACCAGGCTAAAGTAGGTATAGGTAGGAGGGCTGCAATTGGAAATTAAGAGACTCTCTATCTAGGGTAGGGTAATAAATAAGGCTCAGGCAAGAGGGCATGTAGTAGTAGTAGCAGACACCCAGAGCAAGTTAGATGTAGGTAGGTGGGTTAAAAAAGGGAAAACAAAGGACTTTAAAAGGAACGTTTTACCCCATGCCACTTAACTGACCTCCTCTTTCTTTTTAATTACCTGCTCCCAAAAAGAGAAGGACCTAGCCAAGAGATATCTTTTAAGCATCTTAAAGAGGAACAATTGACCTAAATACACATGCAGTCCCAGACCCCCGGTGTTTGCTTACTGGTGGAGGATTTACAAAGTGCAGTTTTCATAATTTTTTCTTCATACTCTTCCTAGGGGAAGGGATTGTAAATCCTCATATTGAGGAGCTGGTGGGCAGATCCTTTCCCCTTCCTGGTACCTTCCAATGAAAGCTTCGCCCTTGTGCTGTCCCTGCGATCATACGTTTTTATGATGCATGAGTCTGTAGTGTGTGGGGGCATGCTACATCAATTTCAATGAGGCGAATTTTTCTCTCTCTATAGATGCACACACGTTTGTTTGATGAGAACAATCAATACACATTAAATATAAAAAAAAGGGAAAAACAAGGGACACCTTATCTAGGATACGGTACCAAATAAATTTCAAACAAGCAAAGGGCCAGGTTGGAATTCAGCGGGCACAGAAAAGTGCAGGGAAAAGTCAGCAGGCATCAAGGTAAAAGACGAAAAGAACAAGGGAGTGGTGCAGTGCAACAGGTGTGGAGCCACAGTCTTTTGGAACACTTTCTGGAGACGGAGGTACTGCCCCATGTGTACTCACTTCTCACACTGGCTTGAGGGGAGAAGTTGGGAGACAGGGCTGGGTGGAGGCTGGTGAGAAGAAACATAAATAGTTGACTAAAAATGAATGAACGTATTGGACCCCATACCTCTGCATGCAGCTCTGCTGAAGTCATAGTAACGGGGAGACATGGAGTGAAGACTCCTGGCTTGAGACACTGCCAGACCCAGTGCACTTTAACCCCCAGCCTCCTCCTCAAGGAGTAGGAAGGGCAGCACGTCAAGCGACTGTGTGAGAACATTGACCACGTTACGCTACTTTGCCCACTTTACAGCGTGCTCCACACAATGCTAGCCTACTTATGGCATGCTCTATACCACGTCGGCCTGTATGTTTTCTTTTGCTGATTAGAGTTTTTGGTGGGGCTTGCCCCATCCCTAGCGTTTAAAAAAAAAAAATGGGGGCAGATCTCTCCAAATGAAATAAAGTGGCAAAACAGGAAGCACGTGACAAAAGTAGCGAGTCTGTGGTTTTTTTATTAGTTAATTTGAGTTGGAGCTTCACCTCCCCACACCCTGTGTTAAAAAAAAAAAAAAAAGCAGTGGTGTGTAGAGGCGGCCTTCAAGTCAAATAAACAAACAGGAATCAAAAGGAAGCACGTGACGAAGGTAGTGCAGCGCAGCTACAAAACAGCGTTACTTATGCTGTATTTGTAGCTCTGCGCTATGCTAACATTGGTGGTCCAATGTTCTACACAATCGCTGCATGCTCTACTACACTACCCTCATCTGAGTGACCACAAGTGGCGATACAGCTACAGCAGTTACTGTGCACACACATCATGGAACATGCATCATGAACGTCTCATGGGGCAGAGAATAACCAAGGTGGAAAAACCCCTGGATGCACAGAATTACATCAGCACGCTTGGGACCTGCCGAGCCAACTGCCTGTTGTCTCCCCCTACATTACACACAGACCAGCCGTTGGGAGGGGGGCATGGGACACCAAATGTGGTGGAACCAGTGGGAAGTAAAGGTAGGTAGAAGGCGGTAAGGACAGGACTGGGGTGTAGCCAGGCCAAGGAAGGGCAGCACCCAGCAGCATCCACAACAGCGGACACGTGCACTCACCCCATATGATCCCGGCCTTAGCTTTTTTTTGTTTGTTTAAATGTCTTTTTTACTAAATATATAAAAAATAAAAAACGATAAAAAATAAGCATACAGTTATACACAGATTTGGTACATCATTTTTCAACAGAGGTACATTCGCTGCAGACATTTTACTGTACTGATAATATGATTATGGGTTGTCTTATCAAACAATCGCCACTATCCATTTGGTTCCATTTAGGCTGTGAAGTCCATACACTAGATGGTATTCATAGTACTGCTTCTACTCCTATTTTTGCTGACTGTGGATCCCGGCCCTTGCAACATGGGCAGGATGCCTGCTGACCAGTGGGCATGGACTGGTAGGCCAAGGACCCTCAAAACAGGCTCTGTGGTGCGGAAGACTGGCGAAGGGGGTGCCCAGTATGACTGCCTAGCAGCAGCAGTTATGGGTCCCCCCTCTGCATGGCTCCACACCACCCAGGCCCAAATGGCTTGGTCTGTGCAGCCCTAGGGGCCTCTGTGGCAGACTGGAGATGAGATTCCTTAAATATTACTTTAATTAATTAAGTTGTTTAACCAGGTATAGCACACTAAGCTGAAAGCTTTTTTACAGGAGCAACCTGGAAGCACAAGGAAGTTAAGTGACTTGCTCAGGGTCACACAGTATGTAAGTGGAAGCTGTGGGATTCAAACCCAGGTCTGGTCTGCTGGATGTCACCAGATTTGCAGCTCAGAGCCTTAGACCACTGCGCTATACTGCCTTGTTTAAATTATCAATCAGTCGTTTTTTTACCAGGCGAAACATCTTTGAGAAGAACTCATTTACAAGATTTCCTCCCTGGACAGTTCAGTTGAGTTGCATGCGATGCCTTCTTCAGGAGGGGGGAGGTCTTTTTTGTACACCTTTGTACAGCTCGGTGGACTGAAGGGCAGGGAGGTTGTGAATTGCTGGTGGGGATACAGCAGTCCCTGCCCTGTCCTGTGCGGGCAGGGATCCACATATGGACGGGCACAGGCATCCGACTGGACGCCCATGGTCCGTAGAAGCTGCATCTCCCCTGCCCCTATGTGTGCGGATCCACACAAGTAGGCAAGTGTCAGCGTCTGAGGATGCAGACAGGCACGCCATCCCCCACAGCTGTGGGTGAAAACATCTTAGATATAGGCAAGCTGTGCACATCTGGGGTGCTTTTGAGGATCAGGCCCTTATAAGCCCCTGCCAAACAGCAATAGGGAGGGTGCTGTGACTCAATATCAAATACCAAAGAGAGCACCATATTGCTGAAAACAGAGCCTGGCAAGGTGGGCTTGTGATAAGAACACAGGCCTGAAAACAGGAGACCAAGATTCAAATCTCACCACCACCACTGACGTCACAGTGTGACCCTGAGCAATTCACAACCTCCCTGCCCTTCAGTCCACCGAGCTGTACAAAGGTGTACAAAAAAAGACCTCCCCCCTCCTGAAGAAGGCATCGCATGCAACTCAACTGAACTGTCCAGGGAGGAAATCTTGTAAATGAGTTCTTCTCAAAGATGTTTCGCCTGGTAAAAAAAACGACTGATTGATAATTTAAACAAGCCCCTGAAACAGCTACCTGAGACTGGTTCAATCTATTCTAGCTGCCTTTTAAACATGTATAGGATAGTGTTGTGGGTTATATGGGCGGGGGAGGGTATCTCCAGCTCCAGATGTGCTGCATTGTGACAGACAATCTGACCGACTCACCTCGGGAATGCTCGACGGTCACAGGAGAAGAAAAAAACAAATACAAAACTGTTTTCAAAAATGGAAACAGATAAACACAAAGAAGCAAATAAATGCAGTTCTTACCCCGGTTTCCAAAGATGGCCATCAGTTTAGCAAACAGCTGCCCCATGCTGTCTCCGGCCGGGCACGACGGGAACAACTTTACAATAAATATATATAGCTACAGATGAATGTATATCGGTTTAAAATAAACGGATCGGTCTGACTGTGAGGGGGGCACGGCGAACTCAGCAACCGGTCACAGAGCACCGGGCCCCGGCCAGCAGGACCGAGGAAGTGGGGATGCCGCCGACGAAACCAAAATAACAGTAAAAGACGAGATAAAAAAAAATAAAACGCAAGAAAGGACAAGCAAGGGCTGTCGGTGGGGGGCCCCCCGAAAGACGCGACGCAAACTAAAGGGGCAATAAATAGGAAACAACCCCCGCGGGCTGTTGAGGAGGGGAGTCGGCAGTGCCAATTAATAATATATTATTATAATTAAAAAAAAATTACTGGGGGGGGTTCGCTGCTCATGCACTTGCCACCGCCTCCCGCACCCTTTAAAGGACCAAACTGCTACCCTTTGTGCGCTGGCACGTCTATATGAGAAAAGGAGGAGAAGGAGGCCCCGTGACGTCACCTCTGGCAGAAGGGGAGGTGCGACCGATGGGGGAATCCGCCCCTCCCCCCGCGCCCCCTAGCAACAGGCTCCGCCCCCTCGCGGGCCCATCGAACAGCGATTGGCACACCATAAGCAGGTGGGGGAGGACTGCTGACTGTCGCTGTGTGGTATAGGAGAGATGGCGCTGAAAAACGAAAGGGAAGGGGTGAACAGGTTCCGTGGGAATTCTAGGGGAATGCCAGCAAACGCTACTTTGCGTTACGAAACCAAAACTGAAACAAGGATTGGATAAAGGCTATGCATACACATTCACTACAATACCATCAACAGCTTTATCTGGTTCAAAGTCAGTTGGCATTCATCTGTATTCCCCTCCCCGGGTCGTGCCTGAAAATATATTTATTTTAGGCTTTGGGAACCGAGTAAGGCCCACTAGGCACAAGGCCTGTTTTCAGGGGCGACCTGGGAGCGCTGGGCGGTTAAGTGATTTGCTCAGTCACACAGTATGCAAGTGGAGGTTGTGAGAATCAAACTCGGGTCTGGTCTGCTGGATGTAGCAAGCTTATAAAATGGGCAAAGGATTTCAAGCAATTTGATTGGTTGTCAGCTAAAATTAGAACCCCCCCATTTAGAATACACATGCCCATTTTATAAGTGCAATAAGCCACTCCAGGGATGTGTATTAGACAGTTCTAATGCACGGCTAGGGGCTGGATGCACTCAGCCTGTGGCCTCGTGCCTCACTACGTCCTCCTAGCCGTGCATTAGAACTGTCTAATGCACACCCCATCGTGTCTTACTGCTTACTTATTCATACCTCATTCCTCTAACCTCTAGGCAATACTGCCAGGCAGAATTTGTCTAGTGCACTTACCCGGTCAACAAAAACTAAATAAATAAACATCAAGTTTTCTAGTGGTCGTCACCAGCAGGGTTCATCCGTGGGGGCCCTTGAATGAATGTATATTGCTTAAGTATTCTTTTAATGTTGTGATGATGCACAGTGAAAGATTCTGTCCAGTGATGTCCCTTGTATAAATTCATTAATGCGAGTTAGAAAATGGGTTTGAATCCCTTCCTGAACCACTCGAAGGAAGAATTTTCTTTGCACAAAAAAATGTTAATTAATGAATCCTATAGGGGCACTGTATTTGTAATGAGTCTGAGCTGGATATGGGGGGGCTGGGGGGTCATCAGCACTGTAAACTCCACCTACTGATGAAGACTTTGCTCGAAGCATTAGGGTAAGAGTGCTAGCTGCTTGAACACCTGTACTGTCAATGGATTTTAATAAAGAAGGTGCTGACGTGATTTTTAGAGGAATATTCATCCTCGTGTTAATTCATACTACTACAGAGCAACTCGAGTGCCAGGTAATTTTTGGTATTAAATTTGAAAGATGGCCTGTCCAATTTCGGGGAGGTTGCATCAGCACTTGTTGGAACTGAGAGTCCTAAGGCCAGCCCTGTACATTCCTCTCTCTGCCTTTTTCACTGAAAATGTGGGGCATAGGAAGAGACATTGGCAGTCTCTCATTTGTCCCTGTTTTTGGCACAACAACTTCCTCTTTCCCTTCTAAAATTGGTGTTTCCGTGACTGAACAAACAGTATGGCTTCTTAGCAGAAAAGAGTGTTACACACAAGGGTGCCGGAAGATGGTAAAAGCTGAGGGGGCTGAGAATCAAAAAGGCACTTAGGGTACAAAGGGCACTTTTTCTATACTGGTTTTTACCGTACAGAAATAAAAAGTGGAGTGGCTACCGCCCCTTTTGCCCCCCCCGGTTCCGGCACCTTTGGTTACACACATGAAAGTTACTGACTTGCTCTTCAGATAATGCATTTTACAGTAAGCCCCTCATCCTATCTACTTCCTTGGTGTTTATCATGGATTTTTACAATGTATCCCGGATTTTGGTCCTTTGTCTCAGATTTTTTAAGCCCTGTCCCTGATTTTAGAGGCAGGGAGTTACACAGGAAAATAGAACATGTGAGCAGATAAGACCATTAATCCATTCAGTCAGCCCTGATTTACCTTGTCCTACCCAAGTACCTAATGTCTAGTGGGTCATTCCCCCCTTTGCCCCATGCCTTACTGCTTTACTGCTTTCCCCCTGTGCAACAGTTAAACCTTTTACTCGGTCCCAGCCATGTTTGAAACCATTAATGGTTCTCACACCCACCACCTCTACTGGTAGGCTGTTCCACGGCTCAACCAGTCATGTGCAAGTAGCTTTGATATGAAGCATCCTGCTCAAGAGGAAGCTGATTCTCCATACCTCTGCAAGGGGTAGATGTGGCAGTGGGCTTCAACACCATCTTTACCTATGCTGGCTGCCTGGTGTAGTCTGAGCCCACCCTTGAACCTGTGTCATCCAGTTCTCCTACATAAGGATGACTACACTCTAGCTTATGGTAATAGCCTTCCTTTGGGAGCATTAAAAATATACTTCTTCCATTCCTTGATTAAAATAAATACCAAATCAGGTCAAAGCAAACTACAAGACCCAGAGTGCTTTGCTCTTATTACATATGCTCAGTGACCCTTGAAACTCCCTCAAGAGTTCTAACAGTTTCCGATGCCCTGGGGGAAATGATGATGTCAATCAAGCTACATTGTGTAGGAATTCCCTTTGACAATGAGAAACTGTGACGTACTGTGGCTGTTATTTTGGACACCGCTGAGAAGGAACTGGTATGTTCCACCCCCTCAGGAAAGCACAAGAGTGACTTCTCAGAATCTGACAAAGCACATTATAATGAGGGTTCTTTGTTACAGTAATTTTTCTCCTTGTAAAGCTGATTTACTTCCTTTCAGAGATGTGGCTGTATCAGTTGCCAAGATTGCATCAACAGCCTTCAAAAATAAAAGAAACGGTGGTAAATGCAACTGTCCAAAGACTGATTTTCTTTCCTTCTTTCTTTCTTTCTCTTTCTCTCTCTCTCCCCCTCTCTCTTTTTTTCTTTCCTTTCTACTTCCCTTACTTACCCAGTGAGTCATGCTCGTGTTCAGCCCATCCACAAGCCCTTGATCCGTTGCCATCTGCTTATGTATTAAGTGGCCCTGGTAAATAGGGTCACTCATGCAATGTAATTACCATTGAATGTGTTAGTCTATTTATTCTGTATATATATATATGTATATCTTACCTATTACTACTCACTGTAGACTATCTATGTTCATCTTACTCTCTTGTACCTCTGTATATTGCCCCTTTCATTGTACTTTCCCGGGTCGTACCTGAAAATAGGCATACAGATTGTCTAGTGTACCTACCTGGTCAACAAAAGCTAAATAAATAATAAATAAATAAATTGCCTACAGACAGAAGGATGCGGCTGGTGAAAAGACCCAGAAAGCTGGTTGGAGTTAGAGGAATGACCGAGTGAGCCCAGTCATTATTGTAGTCATGATTATGGTGGTGCTGCAAGCTATATGACACAAAATATTTACCGCAGTAGCAAGTTGTTTTTAGATTTTTTTTGTCTTCTATTACAATAGGGTTTTTTTTTGGGGGGGGGGATGGTCAAAACAGTTTTCATAAAAGGCTTGGATGCCTATCCTAACTTTTCATGGCTTATCGGAACCTCAGAACCTTGTAAGTTTCTTCCATTCTGAAATATAAGATCACAAAAAGGTGTCTTACAAGGATGTGTCTCTATCTGGTAGCATATTGATGTAAAAACAGTCAGATTCACTAAGACAGTTCTCTGTAACAAATTTAAAAGCACTGGCCTCTTTTTTTAGAGATATTTTGGATGCCCTTTCTTCCTCTCCCCCATCTGTTTATCATTCAAAGTCCTCAAGTACAAAACCGACCCTTTTAGGCATGAAATGCTTATACCATGCCATGTGTATATCATTTCATTAGCTGGCTACATCCATATACCAAATGTCATTCCCCTTCTGCATTGATCTAATTATCCCACATGGGTGGAGTGTAATGAAGTCATCGTTTTGTAATTGCCTTTTTGTCCTTGGCTACAGAAATAAGAAACACACACACATATATATATTTGCAGAATAGATGTGGCCATAGAGTGTGATAAATCTGTTTATGTGAGTGTGTGTATGAATGTAGAATCTTATATTTATGTACACAATTACTACGTCACAGGTCCCCCTCACCAGCCTGCTGGCGCTACTTCCTCATTTCATTTCTAAAGGCATGTTTATGCTTCCAACTTTGTAGCATATTAACCCCGTGCGCATGGGTTTATGCACTGCAAAGTTGGTGGTGTGGACACTTACTGGAGCATCCTAGGAGCACTTTGCAGCCTGTTTTTGTTGTGGCTCAGGAGTGGGTATGTGTACCGGAGCAGGCGTATTGTGGTACTGTGTGACTCTGCTGCTCCGATCGAAAGCCTCCTCTCCCATGCTCCTTTAATGTTGACCTTGGGGGTGAAGAACTAGCCCCCAGAATGCACAGCCTTTCTCCGCCATAACCTGCGTCAGCACGAGGGTAGGCTGTGTAAATAATTGAGCCTGCTCCAGTGATTGGAGCAGGAACAGAGTGGCATAAATACCACAACGCTGCTGCCATGTAAACACATCTTAAAACTACATTCAGCAGTAGTAACAGGTTGCTTGTAATACACTTCCCTTGTCATCCCTTCACTAGCAAGTGATAGTCACCTTTCTGTGACTCTTAAAAACTCCCACATTAGTAAAAAAAGTTCAACAACTGCAGAAAAGGTACCTTTTTCTGATGTCTTCTCTTTGCAGCACCCTTTCCTCCAGGCCTTGGTACTTTCATTTTGTCTTTATCTCCACCCCTGCAAGCCTCTACACAAGCTGCACTCCAGGCTTCGGTCACCACCTCTCCCACCACCACCCTGTCGACCAGTGGGGAGGGGGAACAATTTCTTTTTTTGTTTTGTTTTTGTTCTTTCACAAAAAAAAAAAAAATCAGCAGCTTAATGCTAAGTCCCTTTCCCCAGTCCTTCTCAATGCTTTCCCACTTTGGTCCTGCACCATGTCATTCTGCTGCTCTGGTCACACTCCTAAGTCTGCCTTTCCGATTCCTTCTACAGTCTGACTCCACTTAAATGCTAAAATAATAATACTTGCTTTCTGTCTTTTTCCCACTGAACAGTTGGTTATCCACACAGTCTTGTTTGTTTCAGAACTGCAAGCTGCTGCCGTGCGCTCGCTCTCTCTCTCTCTCTCTCTCTCTCCCCATGCTTGATTACCCAACTTTTGAAAGTCAGATTTAAACACAGCACAGAAGCCAGTAATTAAAATAAAAAACAATGATCATTTGCAAATGAAAAAAAAATAAATGAACAGCTCGGCGATACAGCACCTCTTAGTACTGCAGTGGCAATCCATCCTGACAACTGTCGTTCGCTAAGGACCTCCACCATTTTTTCCAGAAAAAAACTTTAGCCCTGCCAACATCCAGTTGGCTGCAGTGTTGCAATGCAAACTTGTCGTTACGATGGTGCACCCATAGTGATGGCTGTAGCAACCACACTCCAGTAGGCACAGTAACATAGCAACTCACAAAATAAACCCATGCATTTTCTTAAAATTGTTTTTAAGTATTCACATACAACTAAGCTTATATACAAGGTCCTTCCCTATTGCATAAATGGACTGTGGGGGAGACCTTGTGTGATGCATGATTTATGTACAGTCATGCTGTTTGTCCTTGGGCACCGCTGGTGGCTTACACCACTTGTGAGGTTACCCAGGGTCAAACAGCATTTGTCTATGTAAATCATGTATCACACAGGTCCCCCCTGCATATCCATTATATGTATAAGGCTAGCAGTATAGCCTAGAGGTTAGATAACGAGCTGCGAAAGAGCTTGGTACATCCAGTAGACAGACCTGGGTTTGATTCCCACAATGTCCACTTGTATACTGTGTGACTCTGAGCAAGTCACTTAACCTCTCCACTGCTCCTGGATCGCCTCTGAAAACAGGCACCTGTGCCTAGTGGGCTTTACCTGGTTACCAAACAATAAAAAGAAATATAATAGTAACCAAGCATTAGGTATGTTATGGATGTCATCTGTTGTACATTTATATATCCTCCAACGGCACGCTTATGTGTGTAAGTATGGTATCACATGTATCCGTAGGCTCTGAGAGCTGTGGACTGAAGATGATCCATTCTGATACCCTAAGAATGGAAGTGGGACCACTCTTACATACATAAGAGTGATGCCAGGATGATAAAATATAGTGTTGATCAATAATATTTGAAACAGTTGCAAAACATTCTTATGAATATACCTGTTTCCAGGGCACTTGCACATGAGACCCACTGTACAGAAAAATAGTGTCTCAAGGGTCAGCCTGTTGGCACAGTGGAAGGGCTACAGCTTGTGATGCCGGTGACCCGGGTTAGGGAATGAGCCTGGGTCACGGAAGGAGTCGGGGAGGAGATTGTCAGCTCCAGTGCACTACTGCCACCTGGTAGACCACAGGTGGCGGTGCACTCAGAGTGACGGGAGGGGGAGCGCCGACATTGACATGCTCAGCACGTATTTGAGCGTGTACACATCAGCATTGGCATCCCATTGGGGAAAAGAACAAGTGTATATAAAATGTTCAGATGGTAGGAAGTAAATGGAACCGTCACCCGATATCTAATAAAGATTTAATTTATTCATCCACAGTAGTTCATTTGAATGATGCTCTGACTTTTGCACCCTTCCTTGGTGTTTTGTCAAAGGGCTTTTTTATACAAATGTTTTTTGTGAATTAGAAACATATATTTTTTTAAGCATTTAGTTTTTGTATCATACATATATCTATTTCATATAATTTCCTAAACAAAAACTGCTGTTTCATTACCAAGATACGCTGTGGATTCTGATGTTCTTATTACTTTTCCTCAGTGATGGTGTTCGTGCTCCCATGGACGAGCGGGCCGAAGAGGACACCGAGCCTCCTCTGGAACATATGCAGCTACCAGCACCCATTATGAAACAGTGTGTCTATGACACAAAATAAGCATTTGAAGTAAAAAATCTGAGGATTTAAGAAATTCAATGCCGAATAGAATGAACTAAGATAAAGGAATACATTTAATCGTTTTTAGGTGAAAGAAAAGAACTTATTACAAACGTGACTGCATAAGCTCAGTGGAAACACTCAGATAAAGGGTTAAACGTTTTTAGCAGCTGTTGAGTTGAAGTGTACTCTTTTTTTTTGGGAATACCTGGGGGCACACATGCTGTTGTCTCCATCGCAACATGGCTTTAGAGCCAAACACGGGACAGACACTGCCCTAACCAAATTCTGCTCTGACGTACTCAGAGACCTAGACTCTGGATCCAATACAGAGGCGGTTTTTATAGACCTCTCCAAAGCCTTCGACCGGGTGGATCACAGACTACTCTTCCAAAAACTCCTCCGCATAGGCCTCGATGCCCACACCCTCAAATGGGTGGAAAGCTACCTCTCTGATCGCACACAGACGGTCAGGTGGCAGGATAAACTCTCCAAACCACAGTCCCTAATGGATGGAGTACCCCAAGGGTCACTTGGGCCTCTTATGTTCTCGTTGTTCGTAAATGAACTGCACAAACACTGTGGAAGCAGCAACATAATTCAATATGCGGATGATGCTGTTATCTACAAAACCTCGGACAACCTGGATGACCTCCGCATTTCTCTCCAAAAGGCTATTCACGTTATGGAGAGGTGGCTCATCAAGAACAAAATGGTCCTTAATACCAACAATACTAAAGCCATGCTGTTCGGACCAAGAGCCCTTGGACAAGATAGATCACAACTACTCCAACTTTCATCCCTGGAGGGCAACAAGCTGGAAGTAGTCCCTTCGACAAAGTACCTTGGCCTCACCATCGACCAAGGTCTCACGTTCAAACAACATGTGGAACAAGTCACTAAAGTAATCCATACAAAACTTGGATTACTGTATTGGCTCAAGGAACAGTTAACCCCAGAAGCCAGGACTGTTATTGCAGCCAGTGTCCTACTTCCAACACTAATATATGCTGCTCCAGTCATTCAGGGTATTACAAAGCTGGAGTACAGTAAATTATAGACTCTATACAACAAGGTGGCCCGCTTTGCCACCTTATCCCACTCTAGGAGTCACCACTGTGAGGCGTTAGCTAAGCTTAACTGGCCATCCTTTGAAGCCCGCCTCAGTTACCCTGTACTCTGCCTGGCGAAGAAGATAATTAGCCTCACGCCTCCCCTGAGTCTTGGGGGACTCCTCACAGTAAAAAGAAACCAGTGCAGCCTTAGGTCCTCGGGCCTAACGTTACTAGAGGTCCCCAAGGTTAGGACTAAGGCAGGACAGAAATCTTTCACGCATGCTGCCCCTGCCTTGTGGAACAACCTTCCTCTGGAAGTAAGAGAAACCCAATCGGTGCCATGCTTTCGCTCAAAACTCAAGATTCATCTTATGTCAACAAGCGTATGCCAGTGCCACTGCACCTGACACTACTACAACGACCACAACTTGCCTGCTTACTAAACTAAAATCTTTAACCCCCCCAACAAGGTAGCACTAACTTTTTCCTCCCCCTCTCTGAACCATCCTGATGCTCTAGAACCATGTTACCTAATGAATCCCCAGTACTGTCTCGCTAATATGTAGGACAAAGGAGAATGTAATGAAATAACAACTTACCAACTAGATATATGAAACCACTATCACAACTGCTATGTGTACACAGCCAAATACTGTATACCCATGATAACCTGTATATGCTTATGTTCAACTGTTTATAATTATTCATGTACTGTTATTCCCGGGCCGCCCCTGAAAAAGGGACCTTCGGGGCCCAGTGGGCCTACCCGGTCATCAAAATTCAATAAATAAATAATATGTAGAAAAAATTTCTTTGAAGCTAGAAGGCAATAACAATTGTTGTCGGCTATTTTATAAAACTGAAAGAATAAACAAAGATGGTGCTAAGAGTAAATCCAATGTTTATATAGAGGATTGTGTCTGAACAGTCATACATAACAAGGATATTCGTGTATCGTGAGGTTTCGCTCTTGAGGTACTCTGTTACCAAGGAAACCGCAAGATACAAGAATTTCCTTGTTTGTGTATGACTGCTCATACACAATCTTTTGTAGTGTATGGGCAGTCACAGCATAAAAAATCACACCAAACCAGCTGGAGAAGACAACAGAGAATATACATTTTAACATTTTCTTTTTTTTAACTGACACAGTGTGCTGCAGATATTTCTGCAAGTTCAAGTTAAAAAAAAAAAATAGCAACTTCCAGCTTAACTGGATTGAGGAAAGCAACTATGTGGCAGCATTCCGAGTTGTTATGCTGCAGTAGTGACATAGCTAGTGCAGCACAACAGCTGTGATGACATAGCTACTGCAGCATAACAACTCCATTCTAGTTGTGGATTTCTATCCATAACAACATTCTACCATACACTATATAGAGGATAATGTATGGTCATCGATGGTTAACCGGTTTGTTAACCATCGAGGAGGTTGCCAGGCGACCATGTAAACCTCAAAGCGGCTGAGAGGTTTAAATCGCTATGGCAACCTCGATGATTAATAAAAAAGGTTATCATCGATGTACCATACATTATATTTTATATAGTGTTGGTACCATTAGGTTTTAAGAAAAAGCAGTTCCTTACTGCAGTTTTGTTTTAGTCACCGCTCTACCCTCACCGCTGCGGCCGTTTCAGGCCGTCCGATCCAGTTAGCGCGTACCCAGACTGTTCCCGGTTGTTAACCCATCGACGTGACGTACCATCGATGGGTTAACAAGATCGTGACGTCACATCGATGGTAAAACGTTGTTATAAAAAGGTAGATTTCTACCTATAACAACATTCTACCACACATTATATGTATTTTGCAGCATTTAAAGGCATAGCAGCTTGAACTGTGAGAAAGTGTGTGAGAAATAAGCATTTACTCACTAGAGGGTAACTAAGTTAAAATTATATAGTGTATCTATAGTAATCTTGTGTATGCATGAGCATTAAAACTTTGATTGTATTATATTTTTACAGCGAAATAAGGTGTACATCACTGAGGAAAAGTAATAAAAAATTAGAAAGAATCCACAGTGTATCTTGGTAATGAAATAGCAGTTTTTGTTTAGAAAATTATATGAAATAGATATATGTATGATACAGAAACTAAATGCTTAAACAAATGTTTGTAATTCATAGAATGTATAAAAAAGCCATTTGAAAAAGCATGGAGGAAGGGTGCGAAACATCAGGACGTCATTCAGATGAACTACTGTGGATGAGTAAATTCAATCTTTATCGGATATCGTGTGAAGATTCCATTTACTTCCTACCATTGGAACATTTTATATACACTTCTGGGACACCTCAGGAAAGTTGGACCAACACTCCATAACCAACTGTTTCCTTGAATTCCTATAAAATCTTTTTTATGGGATCATTTACTGAAAAGAAAAAGTGGTAAATCCACCACCACCAACAGCAGTATGAAGATCTGACCCTTTACAAACCCCACACCAGCGATGTGGCCTTCATACCAACCGACTGAGGATCTGTTTCATGGCTGTCATGCTGCCGGGGGGGATGGCTGTGTGGAAGGAGGTTTTAAATGTAAGTACACAGGAAGATGGGTGATATAGCTGAAAGGGTGGGACCTGAAGAGGGCTGCACTGGCAGACAGAGGAGAGAAAAATACCAACAAAAAAAAAATAAGCAGGAGTGTCTGAAGCACAGGTCAAAGGAGCGCTCCAGTTGATTGAGGGCTCTCCCTCTAGCTGTAATTTGAATAATCCATATAAACACTTTGAAAAATGGGAAAATGACCAATACATACATAAACAAATTAGTAAATACCTAGCCATCTGTCACACTGGCAATTGTTCAAGTTCTGCCTCAGTTTAAAAACATCATTCACTGGTAACCTGTGGTGATTAACATGCTGACAACCTGGGCTCCCATCCTGAGCCTGGTTTGTCACAACTCTTCCTTCTACAGCTTCTTCCCCTCCTTTGCCCTCTTCATGTCTTCCTTCTCCACTCCTTCTATCCTGCTTCTTCCACTCCTTTCCTCACCTTCCCCCTCCTCCCTCCCCTTCCCTATCTTCTTCCCATCTTCCTTGCTGTCCCACTCTGTACTGTCTTAATACTCCGCCCCTCAAAGGGCAACATCCTTAAGATCATCCTTGACCCCAAACGTCTTCACCGCTTTGCTTTAGTCATTGCTACCTTGTACCTCTCCTCATCTCTTAGTAAGGTTTCTGTTGCTTGGAAATATTGTAAGACTCTCCCTCTGGCCTCCTCACAAAGAGGGAGACACCTCCACTACTAGGAAATACCACTTCATCTCCCTTTTTCCCACCCTGGCTAAGATGAAAATACCTTTTATCTCTAGGAGCTATATACCATTTGTCTGCCTTCTAGAGACATCCGGCAAGGTATTGGGCCTGTGCCAGGCAGATGGAGTAGCATCCTTCAGAGCAGCATGGGTAGGAGGGATGACCACTGAGGAGGCACTGCCCACCACCAAGAAATAACACAGATTCTCTTTTGAAGAATCATCTTCCTCCAAGAAGTACAACGCCTCCTGGATCTGCCTGACTAATGCCATGAAGGTTGAGTTCTCTGGAGGAGAATGGGGTCTGCACAGGACTGAATCTTCACTTCCTGAGAACACTGTTGAACTATTGGACACTTCCTGGCCCAGGGTGCGGAAAAGATTGGAGTTCTCATCTCCTGATCCTCGTCCAGGAGGTCAGGATTATACTCCTCATCCTCCCCTTCATCTAGGGGAGGGGGCTGAAAGGTCACAGTCTTTGGAGGAGGGGCCTGAAAAGGTAGAGCAGGACCAACCAGCAACATTGCAAGTGGTGGCTGAGGGGTGATGTGCGTTGTTGACTGTGGCAGCATAGTGTGCCACAGCAGTGTTCCAGAGGTGCTAATAGGAGGCTGCAGTACCTTGGTTATTGGATCTGAGCCTATAGCACATCAGGATTCACCACGCTCTGCTGTTGTCCATGAACATCTGTGGTCACCCCTGCTGTGTCCCTAATTTTTGCCCATGATAATGTCATTCATGGTTTGTCCATGATTCAGAGACAAAGTTGTCCATGGGTGTTAATCATGCAGAAATGCCTGGAAAAAAAACACACAATCTATGGAAACTAATCAGTAGAACACATTTTCAATTTGATGATTAAAAGAAAAAAGATTTGAATAAAATACAATTTTACCTTTTTTCAGGTAGCAGCCATGACTGTCCTTGATTTAAATATGTTTGTTAGTGTCTATAGTTGATAATAGTTTCTGTATCGCTCCATGTTGTCAGTGGGGAATACTTACATATTGGTAATGTGTTCCCCCACTGAGGTAGTGGTACAGCTCAAGACTGTAACCTTAGCACTGAACCCTACGAATATGAACATTCTGGATATGTTACTCAGTTTTCAGCTGTGCCACTGAAGGGGTTGCAGCATAGATAGAGTTCTCTAAAACGATTGTTATTTTTTCTTTGTTATTTCTAGAAGTTTGGGGGGGGTGATTGTGTGACTTTGAGGCAGGTTGGGGCTACCTGATGACAATAAGCACCTCTAAATTTAGAAATCGTGCCTGTTAAGCAAGGGCTTTCAAATTTACCAACCTGTTGGATACCTGTAACTCCCATTCCAGTGCCTGCAGTTCCTGAATGAAAACCACTGGCCATTAAAGAAGATAGGAAATGATTTTTACATAATTAACAACCCTTCCATCTTCCTTTCTATGCCAGTTATGTATTCTGATATGTGTTGACCAATTTTTGATAAATAAATAACATAGCTTTGGTGGGCCCTAGGATATATATTGAGTTCCACTCTTCTCACCAGCTACTGCTATTTCTTTATATTTCCAAGACATTTTATGACATCAAAAACACCATTCTATGCTGTTCATCTGAATGGCCCGAAATGGGTGTTATTGATGTCACAGAATGTTCAGCCAGTACGAAAAGAGAAGGCAGCAACTGCTGAGGAGAGAAGGAGTTAGAGTAGTTAGGCACCAACATGAAATAATTAATTTAACAAAAAAGGTCAAAAACATATTAGAATATTAGATAGACACTAAAAGGATGACAGTGGGGCATCTAGAGGTGTAAAAACGGTTTCCTATCACCTCATTACTTCCATTAGCTCTGTATGAAGTCCGAACTATCTATTGTTTACTTGACACAAAATGGCCGCCCAGGTAATAATACGTTAATAGGGTGCTTTATTGTAGGTCTGTGTAAAAAAGAAAAAAAAAGAAAAATTCATAGCCTGGTGCCTCAGGTAAATAAAGGGAATTCTTTGCTTGTAGGGGATTAGTCAGATGGGGTTCTGTTACTGTTTGCTGTCTTTTCCCTTTAGTGTCTATTAGCACAGCAATTGCTGCCTGTTTTACTGCTGTTTGAACTGTTTGTTTCTGCCAGGCTGTAATATTGTTGGTTTGTTGTTGCCTCAGATGCAGATATTGACAAGCAGATTATAGAGTGCAGTATGCCTGTGCTAGGACTGAAGTGTGTCTTTACTGGTGTGTTTGCTTGCTAGGGTTTTCGGCTCTGGCCCTGCTACTTTTTTCATTTATGCCTCATGGGTGTTTTGAGCAGTTGACCTTCATTTTGGGTCTGTTACTGTGTTGATGTTTTTTTACGGGGACTGTTGCGGTCCGTTTTAGTGAGTGCTGTGCTTCTCGACTTTTAGTGCACTTTCTCACCACTTGCTGGCTTCCTGCCAGCCCTGGCCATTGCAGCACTTCACTTGCTGTTGTGCTCCATTCAGCACTTATGTCTGCATGAGGGGATTGCCTGTGTGTGCATGCAGACATGACAATGTCACGCTCGCTCCCGTGATGTGAATGGACAGCAGTTATTCCCTGACACACCAAGACAGAAGGAGTTCTGTGCCCTGACAGTTATGAAGTGGAGCATTGGTTGCCTGCCTTACTGTTAGGCTTTTCTCTGCTGCAGCAAGCTTCGTTTTCCATGTTTCCCTAATGGCAGTGCTTGTACATCTGCTGCAGCAAGCTCTGTTTCCTTATAGCGCTATTCCTGGGTTGAAGCATGACAGAAGGATGCAGCTGGCGGACTGCTGTTCAGTAGTGCAGTGTATAGTAAGATCAGTTCTTAGCACAATTTAGCTAATGTCAGTGACTAATTCCCTGCAGAAAAAGGAGAAGCTTGAGGAAGTAGAATTTCCTTTTGTTTCTTGTAAGAGGCAGCATCTAAGGAGTTGAGATATTTGCCTAAGCACTTGCATAACCTATCATGGCATCATGGCTTATGTGCCAGCATAAGTGACATTTGGCATGTACATTTATTTACACAGCTGCCCCATGGCTTATATGTAATGTCATTTTCTAAATATTTTTCAGTTTCCCTTCAGCTGAACCCTCAGACTGGGGGTGGGTGCACCTCTGGTACTGACTGGCAGTGGTACACTGAATCACACAAATCCTTTTTTTACTTGCATGGCATGCTACTTGGTGATACACTGTAAGATATACCGGCCAAGACACCTGGCCCAAAGGTAGACCCTGTCAGGTCAGGGGGGACGGTCAATACAGGCACATCCATGTGTGCTGAAACAGAGCATCCCTGCTCACCCAGTTTTGCAGGCAGTCCCTGACCTTGTCTGCGTGGCAGACCAAAGGGAGGAAGGAGGGGGCTTTGGGGAGAAGTCTGACTGGATGGTCAGATGAGAAAAACTGTCCCTGTGGGGGGGAGTGGACGAAGCCTTAGGATTTTGATCCCCCTTGCTTTATTCAGAACATTATTGCCACTTTATGTCAGAGGTTGCAGGACTTGCAGGTAAGGAAGCTCAGGTCACTGCAGGCATCAAAACTAGCACTGGCCAACTACCCAAGTGCTGGTAGATTTTGTTCAGGTTAGTAAAATTTCCCTTTAGCTCTGCTGGCTTGTATTGGAGAAGGTAACATTTCAATAAGTACACCAGTTGGGCCAGTGAAAAAGTGTAGGGCTGGTGGATATTCCCAGTTCCTAGTCCTGCTGGCTAGTGGCTGCAGAACTTAGTTTTGACCCATGCACTGTGTGAAACCCGTGTGTACCAGCAGACCTGTCTGATGGGGCTCTTTCTGAAGCCATCACAGTTGTCAAATTACAGTTTAGGAATGGTCCTGGATAGACAAATGAAAACAGCTACCTGGGCCTGGGGTTTGACGTTTTTCCTCCACAAGAGAAAAGTTTGGCATTAAAAATAAATAAATAAATTGGTGAAAGTCCAGGGAGCACACCACCATTGGCTTATCAGATGCCACAACATGCCTGAGCTTGTATCTTGAATGGTATTAGTTTGCAAATAACGTACACCTCTCTTCTGTTTTAAGAGACTTGTGTCCTTGGGTTGCAAACTTAAGTCAGTTTGTGCCACAAGATTTGTCAGGAATGAATATTTGGTGGCTCATGTGGTGGTGTTCCCTCTCTGGGCAGTGTGGTTAGAGGTGGTTGCGCAGGTTGACTGGATCAGGGTCACCAGTATAGCAGCCATTTGGGGCTGGTGACGGCGCCTCTGGCCAACTGAGACAGGAGGAGCATTATGTATATCTCTATCTTGCCTATCTCTACATCAGGGTGCTGACTGAGCAGATGGCAGACAGATAAGCGTCAAGGACCCTGGAAGTCCTTGAAATACACAGTTGGATACTCCACAGGGAAAAAAACTCCTTGACATGGTGTTAAAGGTTAAAGCACCTGGGGACAGTGTTTTAGATGGACAAGCAGAGGGTTTCCCTTCCACAACCAGGAAGGAGAGCCTAGTCCGGGAGAGTCAGTGATGTTAGATGGTCTCTACTTGTAATTTGTGCCGGACCTTGGGTCTGATGACAGAAACAACAGAACTAGTATCATGGGCCAAGTTTCACTTGTGGCTTCTCTAAGCCAGGATGCTGGCAGTAGGATCCTCTGCATTAGAGGATTACAAGGTCAATATGCCATTGTTCCAGACAGTGTTGCAGTCACCTTGTATTGAGAGAACACGGGGAATCTTTGCAGGGGGACTCTCTGCTCTGGGGGGTGGTACCAGACCAGATTCCAATATATGGAGTTTGGACTCCTCAGGAACAGGGCCTCCAGATGGATGGCTTGGAAATGTGTCAGGGCATCTGGCCCTGCTATGTTTTTTCAGGATGGGTCTGATCTCCGGCAGTGAAGGCAAGGTCAGACAATGCCATCACTGTGGCATATGCAACAGACAAAAAGGCACAAGAAGCAGGCTGATTGACTAAGCTGAGAAAGGGCACAGCTGGGGGAGTGGTCCCTGAATCGAGAAGCATTGAACCTGATGTGCAGAAGGTCCTGTCATTATCTGTTTGATCTGTTTGCATCAAAAGGGAATGCTCAGGTGCCAAGGCTCTCTGGGTTGTATAGGTGTCCGCTGGCGGAGACAGTGGATGCTCATTTGCAGCAGAGGGACTTCAACAGAGCGTATCCTTTTCCTCATTTTTGCTGTTGCCAGGGCACTACAGAAAATCCAGCAATCAGAGAAAGATCCTTCATATAGCACCAGAGTGGCCAAAGGCTGTATTTTTTTTCCAGATCTAGTGAATCTGACATCCCAAGCACCATTCAGATTCTGCTCCACAAGGATTCATCTCAGTCAGAGTCCAGTCCTATTTACAGATCCAGAAGCTACGTAGTTGGCAGTCTGGTTCCTGAGAGGAGGAGACTTTTGAAGCAGTGTTCTTCGGAAAGTGGTATGCACTCTAATGACCTATGACAGAGAGTGGAATATTTTTCTCAGCTTGTGTCATAGAGTTATTAGGCCCATCAAGGCTGCGATCCCGCATATTTTATATTTAATCTTCTCAAGTGGGAGTGGATAAAGGTCTAGTATTAAACTCTCTTTGGTGCCAGGTATCAGATCTTGATGCAGTGCTGGGACTGTCCAAGGGGACCTTCCTTGGGAACTAATTCAGATGAAATTTGTTTTCTCAGAGCAGTCAGCAGAAGCTGTCCATCTCTTAGGTCTCCATTTCCTCTATAGGATCTAAAAACTAGGGATTACATGCCTTGTGCAGGGCAGAATTTGATCCTTTTTCATTAGTACCGTTCGACATTCTGTCCTTTAAGTTGCATTTCCCAATTTCATTTGGTATGGCCAGGAGACTTGGTGAGCTCCAGTTTTTTTTCACATAGGGAACCTTACCTCATAATGCATGTGGACAAGGTAGAGCTGAGAACAGTTCTCTCTTTTGTGACTAGTTTCCACAGCCTTCCTCTGAACCAGGAAGTTTGTCTGACCATTATGCTGTCTGAATCAAACAAATCTGAAAGAATACTCGTAAGCTAGACTCGCGGAGGGCAGTTAAGGCATATTTAAAAAGAACGGAAGCATTTAGGAGGTTGAGATGTTTTCCTGTTAGCTCTGAATGGAAGCAGCAAGAAGGGCCAAAAAAGCCACTCTAGCCAGGTGGGTAAGGAAAAGTATCGCAAAGGTGAATGTTGCAGAAAAGATGTAAGCTTCTACTCTAAGCAGAGCACATTCCACCAGGGCATTCACCATATCTTTAGTGGCGAGTTGGGAGGCCTCAGAGGCAGAACAGTCTGAATGTCCAGAGCTCTGCTGATGTGATGTTCAGGCACAGAGTTTTGCAGGCGGTGGTTAGCAGAGGTTAGCAGAGACATTTTGTAGATACCCATATGGGACAATATTCTCCCCCTTCTTATTGATGATGGGGGGGTACTGCTTTTTAGAACCCAAATGTAAGTATTCCACATTGACAATGCGGAGCAAAACAGAAAGGAGAACTTCCTTCATACTTACCGTAATTTCCTTTTCTGTTAGCTCCAGCATTGTCAGAGGCGCCTCTCCCTGGAGCTACTGGCTCCTCTTGAAGAGTATCGTCCACTGTATATTATGGAATTGTGCTTTTCAGACAAGTTGCTTATGGCAGTTATGGAAGTTTCGGGATTCATCTGCTAGGCGTGGGCATTCTTGTACAATCACTTTTGACGTGTTAGGCCAGTAGGCTAACTGGTTATGTTTCTGGAATTGTGCTGATGTCTACAGGTCTTGATTACCATTTTCTTATTGGTAGAGATGAATTTGCGTATTGTTGCAGTTTCAAGTGGTTAAGTTTTAGTGTGGCTAGCTTTATCAATGAGCCGATGGAAGACCTGAGAAGATGGATCCCTTTTTTCCTGAGAGACCAGTGGGCGTGATGTGCGGCTCAATCAACATTATTACCTAAGCAATATCGCCAGATAAGGTAGATTGTCTTTTCCGTTTCATGAATTAAATCATGATTGAATGGACAGTTTTCTGCTAAAGAGGTTTTGCTGGGGGACATGTTAGTGGTTATTCTTGTGTTAGAAATACTGCACGGACAATAGTAAACTGAGTAACTGCTGTATCCAGAATGTTCATGTTCCCAGGGTCCTGTGCTAAGGTTACAACCTTGACCTGTACCACCATCCCAGTGAGGGAGCACATTATCCATATGTAAATACTGTAAAACTGTTAATTCCTGCGCAAACAAAAGATCACGGTCAAAGCATTTTAAACTTAAAAAACGCAAACCTAAGTTTGTGTTTCTGCCCTTTCAGCAGTTTGACAGCAATCAGATGTTGTTTACATGACACGGCAATGCTTCTCAGTTGTTCAAACAGTTAAAAACTCTTGTAACATGGCTATTAATAGTTTGTACAATAACGACTTGTAATTGGTTAAACAGGCACATGTGATATGCATCGAGCGGGTATTCATTTCCAAGTAATGCCTGCTGATGCAGTGCCACCTTAAGCCATCGTGAACCGAGGTCGCAATTTTGTGAAACCTCAGTGTAAGTAAATAAAGCAATAGGTCTTTCTCACCCACCCACCCAAAGGACACTGTACTATCTCATGGCAATTCATTTCCTCGGGGCTATGTAATAAAAGAGATCAAAGTTCGGGCAATAAAATTGGTGAGAAGGGATGACCACAAGCAGTAAAGAAAGCACTTAGATGTAGATCGCTTGCGTAAATGCTGCAAATGTTTAAAGAGTACTGCTGAATATTCGCAGCATGTAAAGTAAGCATAGGATGTAGTAAAGCGTTAGTGCTCATGTTCAAATATTCATGATGTAGCGTGAAAAAAATGTATTTTTACACAACAAATCTGTAACAGAACAGTTTTTCCTTCCTTTTATGAAGCTCTGTGTGTTTCTCGACAGCTAAAAGGCACTTTCCTTTGTAGAGCCGAGAACGGTAGTGGCAGTGTCTGTATGCAAATTGTGTGAGATTTCTGTCCCAGAAATCCTCGGAAAACATTGCTGAGTGAAAGAAACCTTTTTTCGTTGAAACCTGCTAAATATGTAAAGATGTAAGTGCCTCATAACGTGTTATGTAGCATTTGAGTAGAGTAAGGTAAACTTTGAAGGCACTATATAAATTAGTGTTGTTGAAGTGAAAACCCACGTTTGCTAAATGTTTACAAAACTGATTACCATATGCAAATGAGAGACTTTCATGTTGTTGTTAATGATAGAATTTGAAGCATTGCACAGTTTAAAACTGTATTTTCTTCACATGAGGCAAAATGTTTAAAAATGTTTTAGTAGTATAACATGCTTTGTTACATAAGGACGCATTATACACATTGGAACCCACCATATAAATGAATGTGGCTGGAAATAAATATAAATTACAAATTTTTTTTTTTATATAAAAATTCTTGAAATATGAACATTTGTGATTTTCTTTTGTGAACCTCATAAATAAATAAAACAACCAAACATTTGACCATGTTACAAGATCATTAAGCTCCTTGAAAGGAGTCTTCTACTGTGGAATTAATGCATGGTTGTGTGGTTGTCGGCATTCGGCCTTCGGCCCCATGCCACAACCCTCCCAACCATGCATTAATTCCACAGTAGAAGCCTCCTTTCTCGGGGCTTAATGCTTACAAGTAGTTCAGCCACAGGGTAGCCAATTTCATTAATCAAGGTCGCCTATCAGTGATTCAGTTACTGTAATTGACTACCCAAATTTAGCATTTTTCAGTTACAGTATAATTGTACTTAGCGTTGCCTGGCTTAGTGTTGCACTTGCTCTCCTGTTTCAGTATTGTGGTATTTCAGCATGTCATTAGTTCAGTGGCTGCAGTGAGGATGGTCGGTGAAGAGAGACTGCTCAGTGTTGGAAGGAATCACTCCTGATGCACTGAGCGAATGTGCTGCAGCATCATTAAAAACTGCTGACAGTGCCTGCCAGCGCAGCGGTAGGGTTACTGCTCGCAGTGCCAGCGACCCGGGTTTGGGAACAGACTCGGGTGGCTGGAGGGTCAGCTGGAAGAGGAGGATTGAGTGCCCAGAGGCTACTCTCCACTTCCTGGGAGGGTAGGTTACTTGTCCCGCCGCTCTACCACCACCTGGGTGACCACAGGTGGAGGTGCAGCGGGATTGCAAATAGAAGGGAGGGGGGATGTCGGCTGGGAGCTGGAGCATCCACACGTCCTGACGTGCACCACCCCATGGCTTCCCAAACGTGCTGACGTCCTGTGGGAGGACCAGAAAGCAGGAAAACCCCACAGTGCTCCCTGTAGACTGAGCTCCAGGCCCCGATCCCCGCGCCCCAGCTGGCGCCAGTGACCGTATCTCCGAAGAAACTCAGACACATCAGGGCAGAGGAAGAAGGGCCCCATCCCACTCACCTGGGGGTATAGCTGCTCTGTGGGGATGACTGCACCGGCAACCGGACAGACGAGCGGGGATGCACAAGGCCATTGGAGTCTCCCGAAGGAAGGAAGTACCATGGTGAGCAGGGGGCATAAATAGAGTATTAAAAAAAAAAAATGCTGACAGTGTGGTCGGTGAGGAACTCAGCTCCTCCACCAAAACATTTTAGTACTTTTTACTCCCATTTTCTCCCCGCCCTGTGCCCTGGGCATCCGCGCACATGTGGAGGTGCGCACACGCCACGTCTCAGGGTGCCCTCCTGATGCACTGCTGCCCTCTCCTGCCTATGCTACCCATTGGGAGCGGAACTATGGGGGGATGACAACCACCCCAGGAGAGGAGAGCTGCTTTTCATTTGCTCAATCCCCCTCCCTGTGCTGACTCTCTGACCTGAGGTCACTCCCGAACCTGGGTCACTGGTGTGACACGAGGTAAGGCATCTAGCGCCTCAGTACTCCACACCACTGGGCCGGCCTAGAAGTCTAAATAATTTTAAAGTGGTGATAGAGATACTGACCCCAAGTGTGAAGATTAGAATGAAAGATACGACTCTCTTGATTTATTGTATTTCTTGTTAGCCTTTTTTTTTTTAGTTTATGTCACCCTTTTATTTTCACTAATCATAATCCTTACAAAACCTTGCCAAGATCAGTGTTCTCAAACTGAACTGTGCCACCTCTTATCACTGCTGAAAATTGCAGCTGTCTAGCATATCTTTTTTGTTTTTTTAAAGTAAACAAAAAAAAGTTTCTAAAAAGATATCCAAGTTGCCGCTGTATTTTTCTATAATTAATATATTTTTCTATAATTAATATTTCGGGTTCTATTTGGCCACTGTTCTTGGTCAGAGTTATTATAGAATTCTTTATGCACGGGCTGGCCTGGTGATGCTGAGGGTTGAGGCACTGCACGCCCCTCCTCACTCCATGCTGGTGGCTTGTGTTCGTAATAATGAAGCCCCGTTCACTGATCCAACACCTGCATCACCATCGGGACACGAGGGAGCTCAGCTGGATCGGGCTAACTTAGTAAGTCCAGGGGTGATCGAGGACAGAGGCGGTTGGTAGGGCTAAGACTGCATAGAGGCTGGGCCATCTTACCTGAGGAGCATAAAATATAAATGGGAAAAAATTTATCTCCTAGTATTACGGATTTACCCAGTATGTTTCTGAATGTTCTGGACACACCATGGTCAACAGTGGCTCATCCATGTTTGACCATAGTTTGTCTGTAGTCGTAAGAGCATGGTATAGCAGCCAAATTTGCGTATTTATTTGCATATTAGACTTCAGATGGTGACACTTTAATATAAATGACCACAATGACGCAATTTATTTTAAAGAAAAATAAGGTTTACACAAGTAAATTAATTACTTGAGCATAACAAAATTTGTATGAAAACTCACCACATCTTACAAGAGTTTTATTTAATGGTGGCATGAATTGCAAGTAGGCCATTTTATCAGTTATGAATGAGGAGAGGCGCTATCAGACAGAGGAACAACAGCAGTAATGGGTAAGTAAATGAAAGTTTTTGGAAAAGTATGTATGGATAATATGTATTCATTACAGAATGTTAGGTTGTCAGGAAAAAAAATACTTGAGAAGTGAAAAAAATTATTTTTTTTAGTGCAGGAACATTTTGAAATTAATAACCATGAATAACCATGGCCAACTTGAATAATTCTCAAAATATATTGGCCATGGTCATCCATGCTCTGTCCTTGGGCTGTTTACCATCGGTGGTTGTCCATGGATAACCATGGTTAAAATCATGGACAAACCTTGAAGGACCTTGATAGCTGACCATTTATAAACATGGTTTGACGACATACAGCCGCTGTTTAGCTGAACCTGCCTATTTTGCTGGTGCTCTGGATGAATGTTTTGACTCACCATTCCCTGTAGAGAGCGGTGATCTTGATCGGTAACTGGTGGGAGAGTAACGATAACTCACCGATGATGAGTGGCCCAACTATTGTCAGCCCTGGCAGCTCTCCGTCAATGATGGTTAAGACTTCAGCTGGGTGACAGGCCTTGTCAGTGACTATGACGTTGATTTATGTGGTAAATTGAACGCATCCCCTTTTCTGCATTTGTCAGTTTCTGCTTTGCCGGTCTCAGTGGTGGATTCAGTGACTTGGTAGATACGGCAGCAGCCTTGTCCATTTTTTTTCAAGTGAGAATGGTGAAGAAATGTGACCGCATCAACTGGTGATCGATGATTCCCAATTGAGTAGCTGCCAAAGAAATTCAGTGCCGACAGTACAATGGCAGAAAAACAGCTTCCACTGATCTGATAGTTACTCTCTTGTTGGTGGAAGAAAATAAACTAAAGTGGTGGATTGCCCAAGTTAGGTATCCAGTTTTAATAGGGCGGAGATAAAAACATGGCACAAAACCGCGAGGAGAACTAGTGTATGTGAAAACAGTGACAGGGAAAGTATAGTGTGGACATAACAGTGCTATCACTGTGCTGTTGTCATCCTCTAAATGTCTGTTTGCCAGTATGCTGTAGCCATGGCTCAGCGGATAGAGCCACAGGTTGTGGATGGCCGTGGTGCCTATGGCCGTCCTCGGGTTGGGTCTTACTTGGTGCTTTAATTTTTTTTCCCTAAGTCTCTTGCCGTGTGGCTCCTCCCTTGTCTTCCCTCCCACACATACTGTATAAAAGCCCCCCTTCCCCAAGCTGCTTCACCCCCCAACTTACCCTGTGTCCTTTTTCTTCCCCCCAACTCACTTGTGTCCCTTCTGACTTCCTACACAAACTCTGCCCACCCACCCGAATCACGCCCATTCCTCCACATGTGTCCCCGACCCCACTTAGAGTTGTTTATATTATAGTCATGGGGTGTGGGGGACAAAGGCCCTCCCCCACAAACGGGGTGTGTGGGAGCAGAGCCCCCTCTGCAGAAAAGCAGTTTACACACATGTCTGCGTTATTTGCTGTAAGTGCGGTTTGCTGGCTCGCAATTCCATCCTCATGATTATGATCGCAATTCCCCATGTTGTATAAGTGGCACTGTGCACCACCACCATGCATGTACAATAGGCCCGACAGTGAGGGCAGCCCCATCTGGCAAAAGCTTCCTGCAAGGTGCTGATGGCTTAGAGGCCAATGTATTATGGCTCTGTGGAGATACCCTAGAAGAATCTGTGGTGCTTTCACAACTCAACTTTCTTAACTCTTCCTTTCTCTCCCCTGTCTAATCTGGCTTCCACAAAACCATACTCCTTTCTAGCCCTCCTCTCCTGTCTTCTCAGGCATACTGATTATGTCCTGAAGGGTATTGATTTGGGCCTACTCACCACCTTTCAAATACTTTCAGCATTGTTTCTCACCCCCATCCTGCTGGACAAACATGTAGGCGTTAGTGTAGCTGACCAATCAGTTGGTTCCATTCCTACCTTTCTGATCATCAACTTTTGGCGCTCATAAAAGACTACCCCCCCCCCCCATAATAAAGTCAGAAGTGCTGCCAGGGCTGTATCCTGGGCCTCTTAATCACAATATTCAGGGTACTTTGGGATATTTATACCAAAAAATGTGTGGGTACCTCCAGTGTACCAAAAATATATTCTTTATTCAACATAGATTTAGTAAAAATCAACTACAATCCATACATGGAAGAAAGACATACAAAACAACCAAAAAACAGGCACGGAGGTGGTAAAACTAAAGACAACCTGGTGCTTCACCTCACAAGAGAGGCCCCATCTTTTTCTGAATATGCTTAATGGCCTCCCATCTGCCTGCATCTCCACAGGCATACATATGTACACAGATGATGTGGTGCTTTTGCCTCCTTCCCCTCAGCATTTGAGCTGGAAGCTGCTCTGCCGTGTGATTTTGATAACATCCAAATCTGGATCAGAAGTATCCCCCTCTCTCAGAACATTAAAAAAAAATGGTCCCCATGAAGCTTTATAACAGACAGAGACTTACCAGGCTTAAGTGCACCCCAGCCTTCAAGAATCTGGATGGCTTCCATTAGAGGAAGTCCCTTCATTTCAGTATCTTGGGTGTGGCATGATTGTAACCTGATCTACTTTTGCCACATTAATGCAACCATAAAAAGCCTCTTCCTGAACTTGGCAAGCTGTAACCCATGAAATCCTGCCTTCCTGTCAACCGGCAGATAGTTTACAGTACTTAGTAAGATAGTAATTTAAGATCAGAAGGGACTCTAGGCCCATCATGTCCACCCCCCCGCTTCATCAGCAGATACAAATAAGTATGTTGCGTATCACTGTCAAAATTATTCTTGTGGTGTTTGAATACACATATGGGGTCTGCAGTGCTGCTCTCAAATCCACCCTAGCCAGGCTGGACCCCTCTCTTCCACTCTTTGTATTATTTTGAGCAAAACTGCCCTCCCCACACTCACCACTGTCTCCTTAACACTAATCTGTCCTCCCCTTACCTTGATTGAAGGGACTTATCACAATGCACCTCTCTTCTCTAAAGTCTGGGACTTCTTACAATCTTGCTACCTCTCCTGTCTCATCCCCACCCTTCCAATCTTCTGACTTCTGTTCTTTCCTCTTACCCCAATTGTAAGTCCTCAGTAGGACAGAATGCCTTCTCCTACGTAATGTTTCTCAGCCTGGGGTCTGTGGTCCCTGGGAGTCCACAAGCCTTTACTTGGGGTGTCCTTGGCAGGTACGGCACAAAAAAGCAAGTGCTATATTCCTATCAAATAAAATTTCAGTTTTACATTAACATTGTCTGCTTATGACATTCTTAATTATTCTTTATACTGAGTAAAGTCAAACATTGCTAAAAACCACAATCTGCTTGGGAGTAGGGGGTCTTTGGAAATGTCTGGTCATGTTCAGGGGTCTTTGGGCATGTCTGAGCATGGTCAAGGGGTCCTCAGTGTCAAAAAGGTAGAGAACCTCTGTCCTTCTGCCCATACCTGTCAGCCTTATGTCACTGATATGAGGAATGCAGACACTTAAAATGAGGGACGATGAGGGACACTGACTCTTATAATGAGGGACACGTCTTCGCACATGGAGATACAAACTCAAACCAATGTGTAAAGTATTGTGTTAAACAGTTTATTTTTGATTTAGCATCTTAAAATATTAAATTTTACTTTCAAGTTGAAATCTACAGCACATTCTCTGTGTGGATAGCACTTTTTCCACGAGGGACAGATGCGGGACAGAGCAATTTTGAGGGGGGAAACTGAAACATAGAAACATAAAATTAGACAACAGGTAAGGATTGCTTGACCCACGCAGTCTTCTTTCCATACCTACTGTATCACCGCAGACCCTAATCGATGTCTGGCTCTTTATCCCTCCCCCCACCCCACCGCTCCACTAAGATTTCCTTATGACTTTCCTATGCATTCTTGAACACATCCACTCTTTTTCTCCCACCATCTCTGCTGGAAGGCTATTCCAGGAATACACCACTGTCTGTGAAGAAGTACTTCCTCACATCTCTCCTGAATCTACCCCTCCAACTTCATAGCATGTCCCCTTGTTCTTGAGGTACTTTATTCTGACAAATACTTCCCTCCTATAGCTTATTTACCCCTGTGAGGTATTTAAAGGTCTCTATAATATCCTCCCCCTCCTCTCTCCCAGGGTATACATGTTGAGGTCCTTTAATCTTTTATCATAGGGCTTTTGGTCCCACTAACCCTCCCAACTGCCTCGCTGCACTGCCTGGACACCTGTAGGTTATCCAGTATGATTACCCCCAGGTCTCTTTCCTGTTTGGTGGTTGTCAGTACCACTCCACCCACTTTGTACTCCACCCCCAGGTTTCTGTGCCCTGAGTGCATTTTTGTGCACTTTGTTGCATTGGAACTCAGCTGCCATACCCTTGACCACTCCTCAAATTTTCTCAGGTCTCTGCTCATCCTTTTCACCCCTCCCCAGCGTGTCCACCCTGTTGCAGACTTTGGTGTCATCTGCAAAGAGACAGACCTTCTTTCTCTTATAATTCTTTATTCATCACTTATAAAGTCCCAGCACTGATCCCTGAGGAATCTGTCTGGTCACCTCCCTTCCTCAGAGTGGACCCTATTTACCACCACCCTCTGTCGCCTATCTCCTAACCAATTTCTTACCCAGTTTACTACCTTTGGACCCACTCCAAAACTACCAAACTTGTTTACTAGTCTCCTACATGGAACGGTGTTGAAACCCTTACTGAAATCTAGGTAGACCACATCTATTGCCTACCCTGGTCTAATTCCTTGGTCACCCAGTCAGAGAAATCTCAGATTCCGATTACCCCCTCAATGAATCCATGCTGCGTCTGATCTTGTAACCTATAGGGTTCAAGACATTCCACAATCCTTTCCTTCAATATTGTTTTCCTTAACTTTCCCACTGCTGATGTCAGGCTGACTGGCCTATAACAGCCTGCCTTCTCCGTTACCACTTTTGTGAAGTGGGACTAGATCTACCCTCTTCCAGTCCTTTGGAATCACTGCTGTTTTCATTGAGCTATTAAATAGGACTGTCAGAGGTACAGGTAGTACCTCCCTGAGCTCCCTCAATAATTTTTCTGCACAGTCCTCCCTTCCCACCTTACCTTTACAGTTCCTCCCTGGTCTTCTTCTTTTCACTTCCATACCTAAAAAATATCTTTTCCCCTTTTGTTACCACTTGGGCTGTTCTCTCTTAAGTTTGTGCCTTTGCTGTCCTTACTGCTTTCCCTGCTTCCCTCTGTTTCTCCTGATACACCCCACAATCCTCCTCCCTCTGCGTCTCCTTATACCTTCTAAATGCTAGCCCGTTAGCCTTTACCTTTTCTGGACCCTCTTTTGAGAATTATAGTGATCTGGTTTTCCTCTTGCTTTTGCTCACTTGCTTGGTGCAGAGGTGTGTTGCCTTAACTATGCCCTCTTTTAAGCTTTGCTCACTGTTCTTCCATCCCCTGGTCATCCCCACCCATGCCGGGCCATCCCTGAGACATTCACCCACCTTTATGAAATCTGCCCTCCTAAAGTTCAGGACCCTCACTCTTGCGTGGTTTGATCCTGCAGCTGTCTTTATATTAAACTGCACTGCATGTGACCACTGGTCCCCAGGTGGCCTTCCACCTTGATGTCAGCAAAACTGTCCTTGTTAGTGAGTAGCAGGTCCAGTATTGCCCCATCACGAGTGGGTTGACTGACTAGTTGCTTGAGAAACACCCCCCCAACAGGGAGTTCAGGATGTCCTTGCTTCTAGCTGTTACTGCAGCTGGGAGGGCTTCAGTCTACATTCAGCAGATTGAAGCCCCCTAACAGCAGCGCCTCCCGCTTTTCTGCCGTTTTGCCAGTGGCTACCACCAATACCTTATCTAACTCCTCCTCTTGTGCTGGAGGTGTGTAGATCCTGCCAGGGACATCTCTTGTAACCAGGCACAGTTGCGAGGTATGCTTCTGCCTTCCCTACCTCTAAAATAACCCTCTTCTGTCTGCTGCTTTTCCTCCTTTCCTCACTCCCTGCTTCATACTTTCAGCACACGCTCTTGCTCCTGTTCCTAAACTCCCTTTCTTTGTGCTTTCTCTCCCCTCCCTCCTTGCACTCTTTTGCCCCTGACCTTGTTCCTCACTTTAACCATTCACGCACTGGTATTCTTTATGTACTTTTTCCGTTTATATAGAACTTTGTATAGCACTTTTTAATGTCATCACTATACATGCTTGTATCTTTTTATTCCATTCCTTTTAATCGCTGATGTTCCTGTACATATTTTGTTTTTCGCTGTCCCTCTTTGTCTCCAAGCCCCCTTGATGCACCTGATAACAAGCCATTGTGCTTTTCTGGCCAAATCTTCTAAATAAATATTCCACTTTAAAAAAAAAATAATTTTCATTTTATGCCCCTACACTGCCTTGGCCCCCATTCCCTGGGTTGGACTCAGCTCACATCTGCTTCTCTCCTTCCTCTTTTCAACCCCATGGGCGTATCCCCTCCCGTGTTGGGGACCTCCTACCTGCTCCTCAGTGTGGAGGCCAGAATTCCTGGGGTAGGGAGAGGAGTGGTCAGTGGCGGTGGGGGACCTTGACCCAAATGTGCCCAGGGTCATCCTGCACAAGACAGTGTTTCATTTTTCCGGTCCTAGCCCCTGGGGCGTCAGCTTTCAAGACGCTCAGTGGACATGTCAGTTTGTATCTGTATTTCCACCTTCACAAAATAGGCTGAATGCACACTAGACACACACACATGCATACAGGGCTGAAAATAGGCAGAACTGCCTAGCCCTCCTTCCTTTCCTTGGCAACAAAAAATAAATAAATATTTATAAATATAAAAACACTTCCCCTGCATTAGGTTCGGGGGGAAGAACACAAGGGCCAAAGCACACAGCTGGTTCAGTTCTGGGGTTGCTCAGGCAGTAAGGGAAAAGAGGTTGGCCTATAGAAAATTTAGAAAGACCAAGAGAGAGGTGGCTAGGGAAAAGTACCTGAGGTTGGCTAGTGAGGCAAGTAAGGAAGTCCGACGAGCAAAGTCACAGAAGGAACTACAGATAGCTGAAGGAATTAAGAAGGGGAAGAAGGCTTTCTTTCATTATGTAAGTGAGAAAAGGGACAAGATTTTTAGGCTTAAGAAAGGGACAGAGTGGGCAGAGGATAGAAACATAGAAACACAGACGTTGACAGGAGATAAGGACTGCAGGGCCCATCCAGTCTGCCCATTTCTTTTTCTAAATGATGAATGTGCCATCGGCCTTTGCTTTGTCAATGGCCTATCTATTCATATTCATCTGTA
Source organism: Neoceratodus forsteri (assembly GCA_016271365.2). Lineage (NCBI taxonomy): Eukaryota > Metazoa > Chordata > Ceratodontiformes > Ceratodontidae > Neoceratodus > Neoceratodus forsteri. The sequence goes on along the minus strand of JADMNL010000032.1, from coordinate 121,307,481 downwards.
TTGCTCCCTTATGCCTATCCAATGCCTGTTTGAAGCCCTGCACTGTATTCATATCCACCACTTCCTCAGGTAGGCCGTTCCATGCATCCACCACCCTTTCTGTGAAAAAGAACTTCCTCACATTACCTGTTAATCGGCCTCCCTCTAATCTTGTGCTGTGTCCTCTTGTCCTGCTATTTTTCTTGTATTGAAACATGTTAGACTCATTCACCTTGCCGATGCCCTTAAGGTGTTTGAATGTTTCGATCATATCACCTCTCTCCCTCCTTTGCTCTAGGATATACATATTGAGCTCCATTAATCTGTCCTCATATGTTTTCTGATGCAGTCCTTGCACCATTTTGGTTGCCCTTCTCTGGACTGCCTCAATTTGGTTAATGTCCTTGTGAAAGTGTGGCCTCCAGTACTGCATGCATTACTCCAGATGGGGGCTAACCAGTGTCTTGTAAAGAGGGACTATTACCTCCCTCTTACGACTTGTGATACCCCTGCTAATGCACAATACATAATGGGGGAAAAGCAGAGATACTAAATGAATACTTCTGTTCCGTCTTCACCAGGGAGAAGGATGGGCCAGTGCCTTCAAGAGGGAAAAGAGGAGCCGGGGGAAGGGAACACAGATGTAGTGCTAGAGGAGGATAGACTGAGGAAGGGGCTGTTGGCATTGAAGGTGGACAAATCACCAGGCCTGGACAGAGTACATCCAAGGGTGCTAAAGGAACTGGCTGAGGAGCTGGCAGGCCACTGGCAGACCTTTTTAATAGACAAAGAACCTCTGTGTGCAAGCACTGAGGCAATGGTTACCCCAAAGGGCATTTGGCCGGGAAGCCAAATTTCAAAGAAATGCAAATTCACACATGCCCCCACAATGCAAAGCATCATGGGCTGCATATGCAAATCACCACAGAACCTTTTTAATAGTTCACCAGAGTCAGGCGTGGTACCGCAGGGCTATAGAACAGCACATGCAATGCCCCTCCACAAAAATGATCCTAAGGATGACCCATGGAATTACAGACCAGTCAGTCTGACCTCCATTGTGGGCAAACTCATGGAGACCATACTAAAGGAAAGGTTGGTTAAATATCTAGAGGAGCATGGTCTCCAGGATGCGAGGCAGCATGGGTTCATTGGGGGGGGGGTCAAGTCAAACAAATCTGCTTGACTTCTTTGACTGTGTCACCAAGACAAGAGACAGGGGCCAAGTGGTAGACACCCTCTATCTCGATTTCAGCAAGGCCTTTGACTCTGTGCCCCACAAAAGGTTAATCAGGAAGTTGATGGATCTCGGGGTTGGGGAAAAGATGGCCAGATGGCTGTAAAATTGGCTGAGGGACAGAACCCAGAGGGTGGTTGTTGGGGGAGAGTTATCTGGCACCAGGGAGGAAACCAGTGGGGTCCTGCAGGGCTCGGTGCTTGGGCCGATGTTGTTCAATGTCTTCATCAATGACATTGGGGTTGGCATTAAGGGCAAAATGTGCCTATTTAGAAACATAGAAACAGACGGCAGATAAGGACCGCAAGGCCCATCCAGTCTGCCCATTTCTTTTTCTACCTTATAAATGTGCCATCGGCCTTTGCTCTGTCAGTGACCTATCTATTCAGTCATTTGTATTGCTCCCTTATGCCTATCCCATGCCTGTTTGAAGCCCTGCACTGTATTCATAGCCACCATTTCTTGTGGTAAGCCATTCCATGCATCTACCACCCTTTCTGTGAAAAAGAATTTCCTCACATTCCCCTTAATTGGCCTCCTCTAATCTCATGCTGTGTCCTCTTGTCCTGCTACTTTTCTTATATTTAAACATGTTAGACTCTTTCACCTTGTTTATGCCCTTAAGGTGTTTAAATATCTCGATCATATCACCTCTCTCCCTCCTTTGCTCAAGGGTATACATATTGAGCTCCATTAATCTGTCCTCATATGTCTTCTGATGCAGTCCCTGCACCATTTTGCTGCCTCTTCTCTGGACTGCCTCAATTTGGTTAATGTCCTTGTGAAGGTGTGGCCTCCAATACTGCACGCAGTACTCCAGATGGGGCCTAACCAATGTCTTGTACAGAGGATTATTACCCCTCTTACGACTTGTGATACTTCTACTACACTACACCCTAACACCCCCTAGCCTTACCTACTGCTTTAGAGGTCTGCTTGATGATTTTAGGTCATCAGTGATGATGATGCTCAAGTCTATTTCTTCCTTTGTGACTGCTAGCAACTCCTCCCAGCCTATAAGTGGCTTCAGGGTTTCTCTTCCCTATGTGCATGATTTTGCACTTCTTTGCATTAAATCCCAGTTGCCACTCTTCTGACCATTCTGCTAGTTTATCCAGATCTCTTCTCATTCTGCCCACCCCATCTGGATCATCTACTCTGTTGCAGATCTTGGTGTCATCTGCAAACAGACAAGCCTTACCCTCTAGTCCATCTGCGAGGTCACTAATGAAGATGTTGAATAGGACTGGCCCAGGACTGATCCCCTGAGGTACCCCACTGTGACTTGCATCTCTTCTGACTGTATACCATTTACCACCACTTCTGTTTTCTGCCAGTCAACCAGTTTGCCACCCAGTTGACCAACTTCTACCCACCGAGCCTACCTAGCTTATTTATCAATCTTCTATGTGGAACAGTGTCAAAAGCTTTGTTGAAGTCAAGGTAGGCGACATCAACTGCTCCCCTTGGTCCACCACTCTGGTTACCCAGTCAAAGAAATCTATGAGATTAGTTTGACAGGACCTTCCTTTGTAAACCCATGCTGTCTTGGATCCTGTGCCCCTATGGATTCCAGGTGTTGCACTATCCTTTCCTTAAGGAGTGCCTCCATAATCTTGCCCACTACTGAGGTAAGACTGACCGTCTGTAGTTCCCGCCTCCTCCCTGCTACCACTCTTGTGGAGTGGGATCACATGAGCCCTTCTCCAGTCTTCTGGGACCTCTCCTGTGCTCAGAGACTCACTAAACAATTCTGCTAATGGCTCTGCTAGTTCCTCCTTTAGCTCCCTTAGTACCCTGGGATGTATGCCATCAGGTCCCATTGCCTTATCCACCCTGAGCTTAGCAAGCTCTTGTAGGACCCTTTCTTTGTGAAGGGAGTAGTGCTCACCTCCTCCCCCTGTGTCCATGATGCTGAGCTGTGGGCCCTGCCCTACCTTCTCTTCAGTAAATACTGAGCAAAAGTATCTATTTAGGATAGATGCCTTTACAGGGTTATTCTCCTCACATGCTCCCTTTTCTCCATTAAGCTTAGCAATACCCTCTGGACTTTCTCCTTTCACTAATGTATCTATAGAAAGTCTTGTCACCTTCTTTTACTGTTCGTGCTAGTGTTTCCTCAGTTTGGGACTTTGCCTGCCTTACTGCCTTACCTGCTTCCTTAGGGCAGTTTGGTATGCCTCCTATCTTCATCCCGCTGTGTTCCTTATATTTTCTGGAAGGCCAGCCTTTTGGCTCTGACCTTTTCTGCTACTGTATTTGAGAACCAAAGTGGTTTCTCTTCTTTTGCACTTCCTTTTCTGTCTAACACAATGGGATGTTGCTTCAAGTATTGTATCCTTAATGCTTGCCCACTTTGCCTGTACCTCCTCACCTGTGTTTCTTTTTGCCAGGGCTAGCTTAACTCTGTTGGCCATCTTATCAAAGTCAGCTCCTCTGAAGTCCCATATTTTTGCCTTGGAATGGGATGACACCAAGCTCTGTGGGAGAGTGGACACAGCTGAAGGGATACAGGACCTACAGGAAGATCTGGAAATGCTGGGGAGGTGCTCCAGGATCTGGCAGCTTGGGTTCAATGCCAAGAAATGCAAAGTTATGCATATTGGAGCCAAGAATTCCAGGACAGAGTACTACCTGGGTGGAGTCCGAGTATCTGCATCAGAAGAGGAGAAGGGTCTGGGAGTGATGATCACTAGTGACCTGAAGCAGTCTACACAGTGCAAGAAAGCAGCAGCAGCAGAAGCAAACAAGATGCTGGGATGCATATCTAGGGGGATCAGTAGTAGGAGAGAGGAGGTTATACTGCCCTTGTACAGGTCACTGGTAAGGCCGCATCTAGAGTATGGAGCTCAGTACTGGTGCCCATACCTCAAAAAGGACATTAACCTGCTGGAGAAGGTACAGAGGAGGGCTACAAAGATGATAGCTGGTCAGAAGGGTAAGGCATACAAGGAGAGGTTGAGGGCACTGAAAATGTACTCCCTGGAAGACAGGAGAGAGAGGGGGGGGACATGATTGGGACCTTCAAATACTTGAAAGGGATAAATAAGGTTGATAAGTAGAGTCTCTTTAAGCTGAGTAGCAACCATAACATGAGGGGGCACAGTCTTAAGTCTTAAGCTAGAGAGTGGGAGGTTTAGGAGGGAGGTCAGGAAGCACTTCTTCACAGAGAGGGTGGTGGACACTTGGAATGCACTGCCGGAAGAGGTGATCTCGTTGAAGACAGTGGGCAGCTTCAAGAGAGGCTGGGATAGGCTTAGAGGGCAAGCAAGGATCATGGGTAGGGAGGATGGGAGGAGTGGGGGAGGGAGGGCATCGATATTAGCTCAAGCTGTGGACCCTGCAATATGAGCAGACTTAATAGACCAAATGTCCTTCTTCTGCTGGCTTCTTTGTATGTTCATATGTAACTGTTTCAAGACCCTCCCCCAACCTCAGCAACAGGAAAAGACTGTTTCACTTTTATGTTTCAAGTATTAGCCTCTAATTTTTTCCCTTTTGTCACTTTTTCTTACTTTTCCTTGTAAACAGCACTCCCCTTTTTGTAAGCGCAACAACCCATTCAAGGGATTGAGATTTGTGCTCAGTATACCACAGTTATGGGCGAATGAAGCTACTTGGCATCACCTTGTGGTTCCAGTACCTGTAACTGGTATATTGAGCACTCTCCTATTACCAAAGGGCGTTGTACTATATTGTGGGCAAGCATCTGATCCTGTTCTAGGAGAGCAGGGACCCATGGTGGGATTCAAAAGTTGTAACCAGGAGCACACTGCAGTGACTGTGGCTACATCCTTTCTGTGACTGGGAGGGCAAGCGAGTGGTGGCTTTCACAGCTGTAACCCCCACCCACAAAGTCAGTGGTGCAGCTGATAGATGTAGAAGTGGCTTTACCTTTATGCATTCAGATGGACTGCTCTGGGTATGGAGTTCGCATGAAGAACAGTAGTGATGCGGTGCCTCCATCTGCCAGGGCCTTTTGACAATCTGGATGCCAGGTGATGCCTACCAAGAAGTATAAATGTAACCCACCCCAAAGTATGCAGTCACGCTATGATGGTAATTTATCACTGTAGAAAAAGCAATATTGTGGTTATCGTGCAGAACAAAATACTGTCATATACCCTGCAAAACTATTGTGACTTTATCACATCTGCTGGTCTGACAACCTGCCCCTCTGCAGCTGTGACTCCAATTTCTGATTTCTCACCTTTCTCTTATCAGATTTTTACTATTTTCCAAAAATCAGAAAGGCTAGAAATTATCGTGATAATGTATCATGATGTTTCTTTCGTAAATACCGTGATACTTAAAATTTGATATTGCAAAATCTCTAGTTACAGTAGCTTTATCTGGTACCCCACACAATAACACGGCAATACTAGAATGAAGCAAAGCATAACAAATGACACGGTGCAACAAGGTAACAGGTTTTATTTTGGGGAACAAGTACACAAGGCTCTATAAGGGAAAAGATAGGTTAGAACAGGCAAACAGTGCAAATAATAATAACCCTGACAGGGACTCCCACCACCCTCCAGAAAGTCCCACACAATCCCTCACCTTTTGGAGCATCCATTGTTACAGACCAGAATGTCCCTGGGTGCACCCTGATGTTCTTAAAGAGCAGCTGATGCTTCTAGGGGAACTTTGAAAAACATAATATTTGGATGCTACTCAGCTTGTATTTCTCTTTAGCTCTGTATTTTTTGTCCACATTAGTTATTACTGAGATCACTTGCATGGAAACAAAGGATCTTTCTTCCTTGAGAGTTCGTCAGGTCTTACTGCTTATTCCTCTCTGCCAGTGACAGGACCAGGCAGGGCACATACCCTGGTAAAAATCTACTGTTCCCAAGCTGTGTAACTGCAGTGATTCATAGTTGGCAACACAGTGCCCATACACAAATCCTCTGTACTCTGCCTGTGCCCTGTTCATCTTTAATTCTCGGAACTGCCACTGTCTGGGAGCACTGTGTCATGTCATAATACTCTTCTTGTGACATCACAGTTATTTCCATGGCAACAGACAGTGGATTATGACTTCAAGTGGGGAATAAACTGTAGGGGCAGATAAACTCTATGAAATAAAGAAGATCCTGTTTTTGTATGAATTTCCTCAGTAATAAATAGGTAAAGGAGACAGCTACTGTACCCAGGGTTCCCACTGGGCTGAGTGGGCAGGCAGCTAGAGGACCAGCTGTGTCCTCTAATCCTCTTTGGGCAGTGCTTTGCAATGCCAGGTCAATGAGGAACAAGACTGTTGGCCTGGCTTGCATTACAGAGACCTGGCTGGGTGATGACGCAGGCCTGGTTTTTGAGGCCGCCATTTCCTCTGGGTACACTGTGGTGCACTGTCCGAGGAAGGATCGCAGGGGAAGGGGAGTGGCCATTGTTTTTCAATCCAGTCTGGGCTTTTCGATGCACCCAGTCAGTAGCACCCGATCTTTTGAGTGCGTCACCATGCGTAGGGGTACAGGTTGCATGATTCTCCCCATTTATCACCCCCTGGGGTTGGAGGGGAATTCCTGAAGGAGGTAGCAGACTTCATTGTTGACCAGGTGTTGGAGTCCCCAATGTGTTTAATTCTGGGGGACTTCAGTGCCTTGGTTGATGACGAATCCTTGCATTTTGGTCATGACCTCCTCCAGTTGGTGCAATCTCTGGGCCTGTCACAAGTGGTTGCTGCTGCTACCCATCAACACTGCTGCACACTCAATCTGGTGTTCCAGCTGGGTCTTGAGATCTACAACCTCAAGATTGGTCAGGTCGTTTGGTCTGGCCATTGCACCATGGAGTTGAGCCTTGGGGCCCCCCCTTAAAGTCCCTCCCCTGTGGAGATGGGCTATCTCCCCTTAAAGGGTGTTGACCCAGAGGGACTATTGGCATTAGCTGACCTAGCTAGGGTTGATACAGCATGTGCGATTGGCACTGGAGAGGCTGTGGTCTTCTGTAATAGCGCGGTTACTGAAACTCTAGATGCCATTGCACCAGTCCGTATACGACCCAGATCCTCTCACTTGAGATCCCCTTGATTTGATGGGGATCTCAAGGTGATGAAGATCAGGGGTCAGAAGTTGGAGTGTTGCTGGTGGAAGTCCCGGCTGGAGGCCGACAGGCTGGTCCTACATTCTCACTATGCTGAGTACCGGGGGCAATTTCCTGTAAGAAGGCAGAATTTCTGTCCAGAGAAATTGCTGTGGGGAGAAACAGACCATCTCAGCTGTTTTGGACCATGGACAGGCTTTTACATCCTGCCTGTCTCCGGCTGAAAAAATCTTTTTCAACTTCTTTATGTGAAGAGTTTGCTCTGTTTTTCTCCAACACAGTGTCGGCCATCCAGTTGGGGATTCTGCCAGGGAGGCTTTTGCCTCGCAGTGATCAAGTTGGGAGTTTCAGAGGCACTCAGCCTGCTTGGGAGGAGCTTAGGCCAGTGGAGGTGTCTGAAGTGACTACGGTGATCTTGGAGCTGAAGCACACCTTTTGCGAACTGGACCCAGCACGACACGTTTCTTAATGGGATATATCGATGACATTGGCCTGTTGTTCACCAGGATTGCCAGGTGCTTGATGGTGGAGGGGGTCTTCCCAGTTGCTTTGAAAGAAGCACTGGTGAAGCCCCTCCTAAAGAAATCTTTTCTTGACCTAGACATGCTGGCAAATTACCGTCTGATCTCCAATCTGCCTTTCTTGAGTAAGGTTGTTGAGAAATTGGTGGCACATCAGCTTGAGGATCGCTTGGTGTCCTCAGATATCTATAAGCCATTCCAGTCAAGTTTTTGGGCCAGACATAGCACTAAAACTGCTCTAGTGAGAGTGCATAATGATCTGCTTAGGGCTAGAGATAGAGGAGACAGGTCAGGTCTTGTGCTCCTCAGTCTCTCCTCAGCTTTTGACACTGTGGATCACGTTGTGCTTCTTGATTGGCTCTGTGAGTTTTGTGGACTCGCCAGTACTGTTATCAAATGGTTTGAGTCCTATCTCTCAGACAGAGTGCAGCGGATGGTGATGGGGAATTTCTCCTCCTCTCCAATGCCTCTGTCTTGTGGAGTACCTCAGGGCTCGATCTTGTCGCCAGTGTTGTTTGCAGTGTATATGCTGCCCCTGGGTGAGATCATTTGACAGTACAGTGTGGAGTTTCACTACTATGCAGATGACACACAACTGTATTTGTCTTTTGTACCCAGAACATTGGGAGCAGTCGACGTGCTTAACAGCTGTCTAACTGAAATCGATTAACTGGATGGCTTCCAGCTGGCTGAGACTCAATCCGGTTAAGACTGAGGTACTGGTGATCGAGCCTGGTCACGGGCATGATGGGTTGCCACTGGGGGCTGACTCTGGACTTGTTCTGGGGTCTGCTCCATTGGTGGTTTCTCCAAGGGTGTGAAATCTGGGCGTGATCCTTGATTGCAGATTGACCTTTGAAGATCAGGTCTCAGCTGTAGTCAGCAGTGGTTTTTACCACTTGTGAAACATTTCCCAGATTAAGCCTCTCATTCCACCTGAGGACCTGCTGACACTAGTAAATGCCTTTGTGACTTCTAGGCTCGACTACTGTAATGCTCTGTACTTCAGGGTCACGGAAGGGACCATCCACAGGCTGCAGCTAATGCAGAATGCAGCAGCCTAGTTGCTGACAGGCCTTTCGAGGTCCAGTCATGTGACTCCGGTCCTGCATGTTCTGCACTGGCTGCCAGTCAGGTGGAGGGTCCTTTTCAAGGTGGGTCTTCTCATCTTTAAGGCCCTGTATGGGCTGGGTCCTGCTTACCTGTCCAATCTCCTGACACCGGTGCCCTCTGCTCGCTCCCTCCGCTCCTCCTCGGGGGGCCTCCTGGACATTCCCAGGGTTCAGCTCAAGACCTTGGGAGATTGTGCTTTTAGTGTCTCTGAGCCGACCCTGTGGAACTCTCTTTCACCTGCAGTCTGGGAGGCTCCCTCGGTGGAGGTATTCAAGGAGAGGTTAAAGGTCCACCTCTTCAGCCTGGCCTTTGACTGTTGACATTGTGTTAGTTTTGGCCAGTCCCTTAAGCCCGACATTCAGAAACCTCTTTTTACTGAATTTTAATCTTGTTATGTTCTATGAGATTTTATTATGTTTTTATTTTATTGCTTTGTGTCCTCATCTGTGTTCAGCGCCCAGAGCCTCCGGGATTGGGCGCCCTATAAATAAAATTGCCTTGCCTTGCCTACAGAAAGAAATAAAAGCTGAAGTGTGTCTAAATATTATGTTTCTCAGAAGTTTGCTAAAGACATTGGCAGGTCTTTAAAGTGGTACACTGTCAATGTAGAGAAAGACAGGTGATGATGGCCTAAACAATAAGAGCTGTGCAGCACCATGTTAAATCACTAGGATTGGTGCAGTTCAAATTAAAGCACACCCGAAAAGGGCCCCAAAGCCCAAACACTCCTTTGGAGTGATTAACACAGAAAGGTTTTCATCTGGGTGCATCTATAGGCACAGTCCTGAGCAGGACTTGCCTAACTATTCTGACTAAACAAGCAGTTTGCAATGCAGGATCCAGCTTCAGTACTCACAGCCGGGGCATATCTAGCTTCTTTTTTTTTTTGAGGGGGGGGGCAAGGTTTTGTCAAAATCCTGGTTTTCATGGGAAATACCAAATGAAATAAGCCATGGGTCTGGGGCCAGTCTAAGCCTTCATAAGCAGCTGGGATTTAGATACATTTTGAAGCATTTGGCTACTTTTAGAACTTTCTTGTACTTGAAGAAAAGATACAAACCAGCACGCTGCACAGTGCAAGATAGCTGACCCCACCAAACTGTTCTATGACCAGTATCCCTATATATAGAAATAGAATTATGTATGGCTAGGGGTGCGTAATGAGATTCTACACCCACCCGAGGTGTGTGATGCTACATAAAGCCTGAGAATAAAGCTTGAGGGGTTTATTAAAGCATCGCGCACTGAAGGTGTGTGCAGAATCTCATTACGTACAGTCTCTACTCATTCATTGGTTTTTATAATTACTGACTTTAGACAAGTAAAAATCAAAATGAAAAGGCTCCGTTTTTTCCTTCACTTGCACATGTGGGGTGCTATCCTGGCACCGAGCACCAAGTTCTTCCCGTTTCCTGGCTCCAGTGCTGTCCTGGGGCTGGGAAAGACCTTATCCTGCTCCTTACAGTGCTACTTGAAGTCCAGTCCTGGCACCACTTGGAGTCTGGAACCCAGTATCACAGCGGGCAATGTTTTCAGTCACTTAGTGGTTTCAGCAGTCGGCGGTTTTATATAGAGCGTGCTCACGCTACTGTACTTCGATTGACAGCTCTCAGCTGTCTTGTGCTTGCCATTATAACCAGCTGTTTACAATGGTAGATTAAAAAACATTTATGTCTATGTAATAGTGCTTAGTCAGCAATTATATACATATACCAATTTGTCTCACCCCCACACACACACTTTTACTTGCTCTTTTATTTCTCAACTTCCATTTTTCTCTTCTTGCCTTCTAGTTTCATTCTGACTCACACAGTTCCCCTTTTTATGGACACACATGACAGTTCTGCTCAAAGATTGCCTCCTGCCACCCAGCCCCCCACACAGTTGCTTACACTTTCATTTCTCCTCACCACTCTGGCATCCGGCCAGCTGCAGGGTCCTCACACTGATACAAAATCAGGCTAGCCAGAGAGCCCGCCCTCATTTGATTTGAAAATACCACATAACAGCCTCTCTTCCTATAATTTTAGGTGTAGACTCGTTTGTGTTGTATCTTGTAAAATATAAATCTTACTCCACTGCTGCTTGACCTTCTCGTGCGATCATTAGGTGAGGTTGACTTGTCCTGGGACTATACAGGTGGTTGCTGTCTGTCACTGGGACACCACCTGGTCAGTAGATGTGATGCGCTGTAAATCATTTAGGCACAGGAGGCGCCAGGTGGCAGCTGGCTGAGTTGGGTGGTGATAGGCGAGGCTGATGAGAGAGCTTTGAGTTGGACAGTTGGAGTACATGGAGGAAGCAGAGGTGGGTCATGCACAGACGGTATCTGTGGACAGAGACAGCGTGGCTCAGGACTTGGGCATGCAGTGGTATGGCCATGGGAAAAGTTCCAACTTTAAGCAACTCTGGCTAAGTAGAGGCTAGGGTATTAACCATCACCATCAGACAGCACACTGTACTCAAGATGGAGGCAGGACTCTGGAGTAATCGTAGGAATTGGCAGCAGTTGGCACATGGCACTCCTGCTGCATCTGCCTTGGATCACATACAAATGTGGCCTGGCTCTAATGCTGACTTTGGGAGCAGGCTGCTGCAGGCAGTCCTCACAGTGATGACACAACAGAGCAGGCTGCTGAGGCAGTCCTCACAGTGATGACACAACAGAGCAGGCTGCTGAGGCAGTCCTCACAGTGATGACACAACAGAGCAGGCTGCTGCAGGCAGTCCTCACAGTGATGACACAACAGAGCAGGCTGCTGAGGCAGTCCTCACAGTAATGACACAACAGAGCAGGCTGCTGCAGGCAGTCCTCACAGTGATGACACAACAGAGCAGGCTGCTGCAGGCAGTCCTCACAGTGATGACACAACAGAGCAGGCTGCTGAGGCAGCTGTGCAGTTGGATTTGGTTTTGCATTGCCACATACTGATGACTGGCAGCTGAGTCAGCAATTGCCTGCCTGGTACTGCCATCTGTTAGCACTGCTCAGGCTTTCAGAGCAGGATTTGACAGATTCCTGCAGGACGGTGGCATTGAGGATTACTTAGCATGATTATTGGTAGCAATCTGGCTGAGAAGTTTGGATGAAGCGCTACAGTCAGATTGGGTTTAGTCACTACTGTGTGGCACGAGGGGTAGACAAGATGGACCCCAAGTCCCTTCCTCAGCACATACTATGTTACTGCCTCACTGTGGTTTTTCCTTTTCAGCAATGCTCCCTCCCATCACTGTCGGCAGGGGCTCTATCAGTCAGCTCTTGGCTGTTCCTGTCTGGCCTGCAGAACCTCCAGCATCTGTTCAATCCCCCAACCCACCACGACACCCTGGGGAACCCCTGATCATTGCCCCCCAGGACAGGGCTGCTGCCTTCAGTGCCCCGGCATTCCCAAACTATCCAGTGTCCTGCAACTGGAAGTGAAGGAAGGAGGTGGTCAGGACCCAGGAGAGCAGGATCTGGCAGTGGACATGGGGACTGAGGAGTGATGTTTTCTCAAAGCCAGCAGAGTTTTTCTGCAGTTCTGTTGCACCCCAGAGGTGCGAACGTGCAGTGACATCCAGCGTGGGATGGGTGTGCTCCCGCACCTGACTTATAGATATCTGCCGTTGCCTCCTCCGCTTTCCAAAGTGGCCCCAACTGTTACACACCCAGCCTCTGCTGGGTGTCGCTGATGACCAGGGAAACGACAACCCCCCCCCGAGGAGTAGAGCATTGCATCAGACACTCATCCTACCTCTCCCTGGCTGACCCTCTGATGCCCATGCTCACTCCTGAACATGGATCACCAGCGACATAAGTGGAATCTCTGGCTGCTGTGACCGCAGGCTGGCTCTGTAGCGCTATGTTAGGGAAGTAGAGCGGATGCTAAGCTTAAGGTGGGGGGGTGAGTAGAGTTAGGAGTAATGAGAGGATTAGGATGTTGTAGCTATTTTGGTCCTTGGAAAACAGTCACTGGATAGTAGATCACTTGGAAGGGAGAGGAGCAGCACCGTACAACAATACAAGATGAAAGACCTTCACCTACATATGTACCCAGACCACCACCAAAACAGGACAGAACAACACAATAAAAATAAATGGATCCTACCTTTTTTCTTTCTGTTCCACCACCCCTGTACTTGTGCATTTCAGTTTATAACATGGGGTCGAGAGGATTATTTACTCAATTGGAGGGAAGGCATCACCTGACTGTGCATTGATGCACAATATACGGACAGTTGCTGTGCAGCACCCACAGTTTGGATCCATCCTCATAGCCCCCCCCCCCGCAGTATAAGTGCCATCAGGGCTCATTTGTGGTATAGACAGCAAATGGGAAAGGCAGCCATTGTGGAAATCATGAAGCGGGAAACAATGATGGAGCACAGTGTGCTCCACAGATCGGGGGACAAGAAAATGCAGAGAGCTCATAGTATGAGTGGGAGGCAGTCCGGGGACTCAGGAGAGAATGACTGGTCACATCACTGAGCTGCCAGCTGCTGAGCCATCCACAGGTCTTGTTTCCGGCAACCCCTCCCCCACACGGAGAGAGAGAGACATGAGGTGCTTTTACACACAGGGTTTAGAAACGGAGCGAGCGTTACCTGTGTAGAGCAGTTGTACTCTGTTGAGTTCAGTGTTCCCTTTACACTTCGTGAGTATTCCAGCAACCCCTGCCTCCATTTGTTTCAGCTCCCCCGCGGAGTTTGCCTCTCTATAGGCTGTTTCTGCAGTGCTACCGGAATGGCTATTTTACACAGTCAGTCAAAACGGAACACATCAGTGCAAACCGCAAAAAGCAGAGATTGCGGTTTGCACGAACGTTCACGAAGGGAATGGAACAGTTGCACTTAACACACAAGGGATGTAATGGAATACTGTTTCCATAACAGTCATTCCATTACAGAAACCTGTGTGTAAAAGCGCCTATGGAGAGCTGCTACATTTCTCCCAGTGTCACCTGACTGTACAGACAGACACCAAGAGGGAGGTGCTGCTTGTACAGTTCACTCCTTGGTGGAACGGTGGGAGTACATAATTCAGTTTCTTTGTGTGCAGATCTTGTGGCTGCAAATTGGGGGGAAGGGAGAGGAAAATAATGCACTCCCGTGCAAATAGTGTTTGCACTCTCATCCCATGCAGGGGCAGACAGTGAATTCTTTGGTGTTCCCACTTCCATCCTGTTCTGACCGAGAGAGAGAGAGTGTAAACACTTCACCATCCTCCTGTGACAGCCACGGAGAGAGAGAGACAGAGGTACGTTTAATGCAGGAGTGCTGCCGTGTTGTCTCTGCTGTCTGTGACTGTGTGTGTGAGGTTCAGTGAAATTAACTTTCCCCTGTCTGTGGAATGGTTTCTGCACGAGAGGCAGAAGGCGCTTTTACACACAGGTTTCTGTAATGGAATGACTGTTACAGAAACAGTATTCCGTTACATCCCTTGTGTGTAAAGTGCATCTGTTCCGTTCCCTTCGTGAACGTTCGTGCAAACCGCAATCTCTGCTTTTTGCGGTTTGCACCGATGTGTTCCGTTTCGACTGGCTGTGTAAAATAGCCATTCTGGTAGCACTGCAGAAACAGCCTATAGAGAGGCAAACTCTGTGGGGGAGCCGAAACAAATGGAGGCAGGAGTTGCCGGAATACTCGCGAAGTGTAAAGGGAACACTGAATGCAACAGAGTACAATGGCACTACACAGGTAATGCTCACTCTGCTTTTAAACCCTGTGTGTAAAAGCGCCTAGAGAGACATGTTCTGCAGAATGACAGACCCCCCCTACCAACGACATTGTGATATTCATGCATGTGTTGTTGATGTGAACATAGGAATGTCTCAGATGATTTAATGAGTGTATTTGTGGCATTTGTATGTTCATAAAGTCAATAACAGATGCATGACTTCTGGGGACTACTTTTCAAGTCAGCAGGATACAGTGACATTTACTGTATTTAAACAGCAAAAAAAACACTTTTCTGGATTTTTTTGTTTTGTAAACATAGCCCATGTTATAAGAGCAATAAACCACTCCAGGGTATGGGGTTATTGGGGATTATACAATGGAGCACTTAAAACTAGGAAGTTGATTGGCTAATTCACGGATAAAGACCCAATCAGCCGCATCAATGAAAAAATCAATTCAACCCCAAAATATGAACAAACGAAGAAGGCAGCCGAAGTATGCCATTTGATCTATCAAGTCTGCTCGTATTGCAGGGTCCACAGCTTGAGCGAATGTCTGCTCTCACTCCCATCCTCTCTACCCATGATCCTTACCTTCCCCCTATGCCTATCCCAGTCTCTCTTAAAGCTGCCCACTGTCTTCAATGAGATCACTCTTCTGGCAGCGCATTCCAAGAGTCCACCACCCTCTCTGTGAAGAAGTGCTTCCTGACCTCTCTCCTAAACCTCCCACCCTCCAGCTTAAGACTGTGCCCCCTCATGTTATGGTTGCAACTCAGCTTAAAGAAACTCTCCTTATCAACCTTATTTATTCATTTCAAGTACTTGAAGATCCCAATCATGTCCCCTCTCTCTCTCCCCTGTCTTCCAGGGAGTACATGTTCAGTGCCCTCAACCTCTCCTCATATGCCTTACCCGGCTGACCTTCTATCATCTTTGTAACCCTCCTCTGGACCTTCTCCAGCAGGTTAATGTCCTTTTT